>JALMGF010000053.1:865000-1465000 GCA_023333645.1 Sceloporus occidentalis | reverse complement strand
TCTCAATCATAGCTTTTATTAAAAAAAATAGTTTACATGAATTAACATTTACTGGTAAAACTTTTTTCCTTTGGGGTCGTCTTATATTCAGGCTTTTTCTTTTTTTCCTACGTTAATATTCAGATTTTGGGGGGTCGTCTTATAATCAGGGTCGTCTTATAATCGAGCAAATACGGTAATTAAACTGGCTCACATCACGTGGCAGCATCCAGTTTTGGTTATGCAAGTATGTAAATGTGATTGACAAATACCTCCTTATAATACCATGTCTATTTTGAATCTCACGTTGATTTTAAAAGTTTCCTCTGCCATGCACCTGGCCTATTTAACATGTGATTGAATCTAGGGTTCAGTATACATGAACCCCTTTTTCCACCCATGAAAGCTTAGACACAGTTCCAATCTAACTAGTCCTTTGTTTGCTGTTATTTCTTGTGTATGTATCTTGGGTGTTTATTTTGGAGCTTTAATTACATTTCAAAATTCAAGGTCATTTTAAGGTGCACACCTGTTCAAATTGACCTTTGATATCAATGTGGTACAGAAAAAAATCAAACACTTGAAAACATGCTTTGGATCCAGCAAGGCAATGAACCATTACACACAGTTAGTTCTTTTGTTATTTATGGTTGTGGTTGCACCACATCAAAGACCATTATAGAATGCCAGTCTTTGTTGATCCAATTGTGTGTCATTTTAAGAAAGCTGTGCTGCCGTGCTGTTTCTAATGCAATTGATTGTACAGTTAAAATGTTTTGCGTGTCCCTTTTTTTTTCTCCAAAATGCATGCTATGGAATAAATAAGAACTACGCCGCCCTTTAGGAATCAGTAGTTACAGTAAGTGTTTCTTTTTCAAGTATTCTTTATTCTGGTGTATTACAAGAAGCACAAAAAAAACAAAACTGCTTCAAATTCATGTTTTTGTTTAGGTTTTACTGCCCTCTAGTGGAAGTTCCATAAAATTAATTATTGTGATGGGCATTATCATATGAAATCACTTCAAATGACCCATTGAAAATCTAGACTTTACACTTTAAAGTCATACTTACAAGGAAAAAAATGCTATAGCCAGGGAACAAAACCAAAGAAAAAGGATTGCTAACTGCTGAAATGCATGTACATATATATATATATATATATACCGTATTTGCTCGATTATAAGACAACCTCCCAAAATTTGAATATTAATTTAGGAAAAAAATAAAAAGCTTGCCACTCTGCCACTCTACCCTCTTATATGCCATTCTGCCCCCAATATATGCCTTATATCCCCTTATATGCCACTCTGCCTCCCTGATATGCCTTATAGCCCCTATATGCCACTCTGCCTCCCTGATATGCCTTATAGCCCATATATACCACTCTGCCTCACAGATATGCCTTATACCCCCCCTATATGCCAGTCTGCCTCACAGATATGCCACTCTGTCCTAGAAATGCCTTATACCCCCTATATGCCACTCTGCACCCCCAGACTTACCAATGTATCCCTAGACTTGTCCCCGATGCTCCATATTCCCTGATGTCTAGTGGGGACAGTCGGTGGATGTCTGCACGATGCACGTAGACAACCTCCGCTTCTGCTCAGCCAGGGCTTCTATGACTGAGCACCAGAAGGTCATGTCAAGCCGGCGCCCCCTCATAGAAGCCCCAGCAGACATGGATGTTGCCAGAGAGAAGGATCCAGGTCCCTTGCGGCGCCATGGGGGATCTGGATCTTAGTCCTATAGTCAGACCTCTATTTGAGGTCCAATTATTAGACAACCTTGAATATAAGATGAGGGGCATTTGCTCTGAAAAAAACCTTGTCTTATATTCAAGCAAATGCATTATATCACAATCACTATACCACTGTGCGTATTTTATACACTCCAGGTATCCTGTGAACTATAATGCGCATGATAACCGAGTGGTCCCTTTATATGTATTTGTTTCATCATTAGCCTCTTTCCCTCTTCCCTACCCCTGCAATAAGATGTGTTTGGCCACAGTGCATGTTCACTACTTTCACTGTCAGCAAGCTTCAACATTTTCTTGCACAAGAGATCCAAGGGCTCTAGTGAGACTGTCCATGCTTGTGCATAGAAAGAGTTCACATTAAGTTTAATAAGAGCGCTTTCCTGCAGCCAACTGTGGCATGAAAAACAAGACCACAGAGTACACTGCAGCTGGTAAGTGATTACCGTATTTGCCCGAATATAGGCCGCACTTCCCCCCCCCCACTTTAAGTCTTTAAAGTGGGGGTGCGGCCTATATTCGGGGTCTAGCGTCCGACGCCCGGGCCATGCAGTTCCAGGCGCCGGGCATGGCAGCAGGGTTAGGATACAGATCCCCCACAGCGGTGCAGGGGACCTGCATCCTACTCTCCGATACGCTCAGACAGCCTCCCCTGCTGGCACTTTCCACGGGGGGAGTGCCGGCACGGGAGGTTGTCTAAGCGCATCGCACAGAAGTTCACCGGCAGCGGCGATGCGCGTAAACAACCTCTGCTGCCGGCACGTCTGCTCAGTGTGCTTTAACAATCTTCCTTGCCGGGAATTCTCACGGGGGGAGTCCTGGCAAGGGAGATTGTTAAAGCACATCGTGCAGGCGTGCCGGCAGTGGAGGTTGTTTATGCTCACATCACCTCAGCCGGTGAATGTGTGCGCGATGTACGTTAACAATCTTCCTTGCCGGTACTTCCCATGGCGGAAGTGCCGGCAGCGGAAGTTGAATATGCGTTATGCGTAGATGTCCCGCAAGACCCCGTGGAGTCTGCACCGGTAAATCTGGCGGGGGACATCTTGGGGACAGAGTGGCAGCATATCTCGGGGGGGGGCACATCTTGGTGGCAGAGTGGCAGCATATCTCGGGGGGGTAGAGTGGCAGCATATCTCGGGGGGATAGAGTGGCAGCATATCTCGGGGGGGGCAGAAATGTTTTTTCTTTAAAAAAAGCACCTAACTTTTAGGGTGCGGCCTATATTAGGGTGCGGCCTATATTTGAGCCAATACGGTAATATCTTTTACAGGTTAAAGAATGTATAATTAACCCCTTCGAGACAAAGGCTGATTTTACTTTTTGTACCCTTCGTGACAATGGCCTTTTTAACATTTCTGCGCTGCTTGTGTTTAGCTGTAATTTTCTTCTTTCCCGTTTACTGAACCCACACACATTAGATATTGTTTTTTTCAGGACAAGAAGGGCTTTCTTTAGATGACATTGTTTTGATTGTATCATATTATTTACTATTAAAAAAATTATAAAATATGGTGAAAAATTTAGAAACTTTTAGTTGAAAAATCTTTTACTCATCTATAAAAGGTAATGAAAAAACCTGCTAAATAGATTCTACTATTTGTCCTGAGTTTAGAAATACCCAATGTTTTTATGTTTTTTTGCTTTTTTCTACCCATTATGGGGCAATAAGTACAGGTAGCGTTTTGCTATTTCAAAGCCATTTTTTCCAAATCTGGTAATTCTTCCCCCCATGTGCCATTTCGGGTATCTTTGAACCCGGCCAATGCAATTTACCCCATCAAGTCATATATTTTTGAAAACTAGACAGCCCAGGGTATTCCAAATGCTAGTATTTTAACTCTTTCCATGCACCATATCTACCACCAGTCTTTGTCAAACTTTATGGTAGTCATTTTTTGCATTTGTTTTGTCATACACATTTTACTTCAGGTATGAATTAAAATGTTCTAGTTTATGTCACTATCACAAAACACCCCAATATGTGTTCAGCAACATCTCCTGAGCGCAGCGATACCCCACATGAATGATTTTGCCTGGCTGTTTGGGGGCAAAAGGGCCACATTTGGGGCATGCGCATTTTTCAATGTTGAACTTTGGCATTTGGGGATCCACTGCCCATGCCCTATTTGGTACATATTTGAGCCGGGCTATTTCAGTGTGCCCAATAAAACCATATATTTTGGAAAACTAGACACCCCAGGGTATTTTAAATCTTTGCTTGCACACATTTTACCATCAGCATTTTTTCAAAGTTTGCAGTAGTACCATATTTGCTCGATTATAAGACGAGGTTTTTTTCAGAGCAAATGCTCTGAAAAATACCCCTCGTCTTCTAATCGGGGTCGTCTTCTAATCAGACCTCAAATAGAGGTCTGATTATGAGACTAAGATCCAGATCCCCCGCACCGCTGCAGGGGACCTGGATCCTCCTGTCTCCCCCCCCCCCACACTTACTTACCGGTGCTTCCTGCTGTATTGCCGGGGCAGCGGGTTGACGTCTACGCGATCCGCGTAGACAACGTCCGCTGCAGCCGGAAGGAGGTGTGGCTAGCAGCGGGGGTTGTCTGCGTCCGTCGCGGATACCTTCCCCGACTGTCAGAAATCAGAGTTCCCCGCACAGGTGCCGGAACTCTGATCTCTGACAGCCGGGAAAGGTATCTGCGACGGACGCAGACAACCCCCCGCTGCCAACTCCACCTCCTTCCGGCTGCAGCGGAAGGAGACGTCAACCCGCTGCCCCGGCAATACAGCAGGAATTTGGAAGCACCGGTAAGTGTGTGTGCGTGTGTGTGTTAAATGGGGGACATAGGGCATTTCTGGAATGCCTTATACCCCTATATGCCACTCTGGCACTTAGGGGGTTAAAAGGCATATTATGGGGCAGAGTGGCATATAGGGAGTTATAAGGCATTTCAGGAAGCAGAGTGGCGTTAAGGGGGCATTTAATAGAGCACTCTGCCTCCTGAAATGCCTTATAGAGTGCTCTATACAATGCCTTTTAACTCCCTTAATGCCACTGCCTCCTGGAATGCCTTATACCTCCCTATATGCCACTCTGCCCCATAATATGCATTTTAACCCCCTAAATGCCAGAATGGGATATAGGGGTATAAGGCATTTCTGGAGGCAGAGTGGCACATAGGGGGTCAAAAGGCATACCATGGGGCACAGTGGCATATAGAGGGTTAAAAGGCATATCATGGGCCACAGTGCCATATTGGTGTGGCAAGCCTGGGGGCAGATGTGCGTAACTGGGGGACAGGTTGGAAAATACAAGGAAATAAAAACAAAAAAAATATTTTTCTCAATCATAGCTTTTATTTAAAAAAATAGTTTACATGAATTAACATTTACTGGTAAAACTTTTTTCCTTTAGGGTCGTCTTATATTCAGGCTTTTTCTTTTTTTCCTAAGTTAATATTCAGATTTTGGGGGGTCGTCTTATAATCAGGGTCGTCTTATAATCGAGCAAATACGGTATTTTTTGTTTGTATTTTTCCCCACACGCCTACTTTATGTATGAATTTACAGCTCCTGGTATATTCCGCTGTCACACGAAACCCCAATATGTGTTCAGCAACATCTCCTGAGTATAGTGATATCCCACATGCATGGGTTTTTGGGGGAACTAAAAGGCCACATTTGGTACGTGTGCATTTTTCTAATTGGAAATTAGATGTATGGCCATCCTTCCCCCCGTGTTAATTGGGACATTGTTAAACCTTATTATTATTTTTACTAATCACACTGTGATTAGAAAGCTGGGCTCCATTGACTTGCATGGTTGAATGCAGTACCTGTATTCAACCTGCAAGTGGAGCCAGAGTTCTCTAGAGGGTCTGGAGACCATCTAGCGAACTTTTTAAACTTCATTGGTTTTTTTTCAGGACGGTTGCCATCTTGTGGATGGCGAAGATCACTTGCAGTGGTGGCTGTGACCGCTCTCTGGAGCGGTCACAGCCCGTCCTGGGGTTAAGTGTTTGGTGTTGCTCAATGCCTCTTGAATAGCTATTGAAAAAGAAGCCAAGTGCGTTTCGAAACGCGTTTAGCCTGCTATTCCCCCTGTGCATAACCTGCATCAATATCAACACTGCTCACTGCTCAAGGCACTCCGGACCGAGTAAGATTGACTTGTTAAATCAACAATCTCTTTTTTTTGTAAAATCACGCACGAGGATAACACTGCTGACACTAAGGACCTCCATCAACCTACTCAGCAGACCTCTCCCTCCCTGCGCCCACAACTGCCAGAAACCCGCTAACTCAGCAGGCTAGGCACGGTTGATAAAGCCTACAGAGTAAGTGTGAGAGCTTCGCGGGACACAGCATAAGAAGATCGGTGAGAGGTGCACAGCACCATATTTAAAAACATTTTCATAGAAAGGATCGCTTAGGAAGTCTTCACAGAAAACACACCGAACACTGATAAGTGTTATCACCTACACAGAGGACTATATTTGAAATACTTTACATAACAAACAGCAGTACTATTGTGTCATCCACTTGGTCTCTGATATATTTAGAGAAACCAACTATATGAAATTTGTACATATTTCACATGAGAAAGACATTATCTCTTGATGCAATAATCAACTGCCTTGAGCATATTGTGTCATTTCAATAACCAGTTTTTTCCCCATTTTATACCTATTTTTCAATTTTTATCATAACGAGATACCCTATCTTATAGGAAAGTTATTTTATGCAATTTATTTTAGAGTTTAGTTTAGTATATGTTTTAATAAATCTATGTTTCTAAACCACTGCACACTGTTCTACTGATTGGATACTTTTAAACATTCTATATCACCACACACACAACACCACCAGCTGTATTCTAACATACCATTCAGGGACCTCATTAGAGAACAGTAATAGTCTTTATACTCATTTGCTTTAGGTTGTACAGGGTACACAACCTCATCTCAATACCAGTTCTCATTTGGTCCTACCCTCTATATTGTTGAGCTACCTATTCTGTTTACACTTTTGCTCCTTAACTAAGGTGTGAAACACGTTAAGCCTTGTGTCTCTTTCTCCCACCGATTATGCATGTATATTGTTTATTTGTTCAGTCGCTTCTGACTCTTTATAACTTCATGGACCAGCCCACGTCAGAGCTTCCTGTTGGCCGTTGCAATCCCTAGCTTCCTTAAGGTCAAGTCTGTTACCTCCAGAACATCATCCATCCATCTTGCTCTTGGTCACCCCCTCTTCCTTTTGCCTTCCATTTTCCCTAGCACCAGCATCTTCTCCAGGGTATTCTGTGGCCAAAGTACTTTAGTTTTGCCTTTATTATCATTCCCTCAGTGAGCAGTCTGGCTTTATTTCCTGGAGTATGGACTGATTTGATCTTCTTGCAGTCCAAGGCACTCTCAGAATTTTCCACCAACACCATAGGTGGAAAAAGCATATATCTTCCTTCGATCTACCTTCGTTATGTTCCAGCTCTCGCAGCTATACATTACTACAGGTAATACCATTGCTTTACCGGACCTTTGTTGCCAGTGTGATATCTCTTTTCTTAACTACTGTGTTTGCTCAAATATAAGACTACCCTGATTATAAGACAACCCCCAAAATGTTAATTTATTTCTGTCAACCAGAAATGCCTTATACCCCCCTATATGCCACTCTGCCCCAAGATATGCCTTATTCCCCTTATTTGCCACTCTGCCTCCCAGATATGCCTTATACCCCCGCTGCCAGAGAGGAGGAACCAGGTCCTCTGCAGCACTGACAACCTCCGCTTCTGCCTGGCACATCTTTTGGGGCTTCTATGATTAAACACCGGAAGGTCATGTCATGCCTGCGCTTAGTCATAGAAGCTCCAGAGGAAGTGTCGGCAGCAGCGGAGGTTGCCAGAGAGGAGGATCCATGTCCCCTGCAGCGATTAAAAGACAACCTTAAATACAAGACAAGCGGTATTTTTCAGAGTATTTCAGAGTGCAAATATGCTATTTTATCAAGATTTGTCATTGCTCTCCTCCCAAGAAATAAATGTTCCTCATCTCTTCCTCGCTTTCACCCATCAAAGTGATATCATCTGCATATCTTAGATTGATAATGTTTCTTCCAGTGATTTTAACTCCACCCTTGGATTCATCAAGTTCAGCATGTCACATCATGTGTTCTGTATACAAGTTAAATAAGTAGGGTGAGAGTATACAACTCTGCCATACTCCTTTCCCAATCCTAAACCAGTCCATTGTTCCGTTGTCTGTCCTTACCATTGCTACTTGGTCATTATACAGATTCCTCAGGAGGCAGACAAGATGACTTGGTCTCCCCATCCCACCAAGAACTTAACAATCTTTTATGATCCACACAAAGGCTTTGGAATAGTCAATAAAACAGAAATTGATGTTTTTCTTAAACTCTCTGGCTTTCTCCATTATCCAGCAGATATTAGCAATTTGGTCTCTAGTTCCTCTGCCTTTTCTAAACCTAGCTGTTACATCAGGCAATTCTCGCTCCATGAATTGCTGAAGTTGACCTTGCAGCATTACCTTACTGGCATGTGAAATAAGTGCCACCGTTTGAACATTTTTTAGTGTTTTCCTTTTTTGGTACAGGGATATAAATTGATTTTTTTCTAATCTGATGGCCATTCTTGTGTTTTCCAAATTTGCTGGCAAATGGCATGCATTACCTTGACATTATCATCTTGCAAGATTTTAAACAATTCAGCTGGGATACCGTTATCTCATGCTGCCTTGTTATTAGAAATGCTTCTTAAGTGCCATTCAACCTCACTCTTTAGGATGTCTAGCTCTAACTCACTGACCACACATAGTCAAATCTATCATCGATATTACTATACTTCCTATACAGATCTTCTGTATATTCTTGCCACCTTTTCTCAATCTCTTCTGCTTCTGTTAGGTCCTTGCCATCTTTGTTTCTGATCATACCCATTTTTGCCTGGAATTCAATATTTTTCTTCCTATTCTATTGTCTTCTTCTACGTCCAAGCATTGCTTGTTTAAAAATTCCTTATCTTTCTGGCTAACCTCTGGAATTAGCAGACTGCCATCTTCCCTTATTTTTTTCCCGGGACACTTTCTACTAAATCTATTCTTTACCTTCACTACATATTCATTCAGAATATTGGTGAGCTCATATCTGATCTGTGTGTCCTCCCTATTCTCTGATTCTAAATTGTGCAAGTATTGAAAATGTTTCATGAAGACTCTTATCTTTGCAAGTCCATCATTCACTAGCAGGACCAAAAGGGAATAATAACTCCCCTACAAGTAAGTGTGCTCTCTGGGCCTTCACAGAATGAATCTTCAGTTTTTGTGTTTGTTTTCGGTGAAAAAACATTTTGTTTGCATTCAGCAAAATTTGTCCATCTCTGTCTTCGGTTTCGCCAGCTTCAAAGATACCCAAAATAGCACATGGGGCAGAATGTCCAGCTTTGGGGAAAAATGGTTTTGAAACAGCAAAATGCTACTGGTACTTATTGCCCCATAACTTGCAGACAAAAGCAGAAAAACAATCCAAAATTATATAGGGTGGTTTTCAAATCAGGGCAAGTTAAAAATATATTTTTGGTATTTTTTCCCCACTTATTCAGCTTTCAATAATTAATATACATGTAAAACAGGAATATATAATATTTATATATAATAACTAGACAGCAGTATAATCCCATGGAATATGTTATCTACTAATAGCATTCAATCTAATTTACTGATCATAAATATTTCAACTATGATGGTGTAAGGTCAGGTAAGTTGCAGTTTCCACTCCATTATATCACTATGCATATGAAGGGAAAACCAGAGTGAGCTTCTCATGCAGGAAAGTCTGAGAATATAAATAAAGTATGAAACTGCTTAGGGCCCCTGCAGTCTACAGGCCCCTTAAAATGAAATAGCAGCACCTACAGATGTGTAATACAGATTCTGCATCATGCTATTTCATTGTATTGTTGTGGTCATTAATATTGGGCACCTGAGTTTATGCATCATATTTTTATCGATAAAGGGCCCCATTATTATTTTTTTTGCTTATGTGGCCCTAAAACCTTATAAGTACCCCTGCAGAAGAAACCTGCTTCTCCCTCAGGATCTCTGCAGGTGTGAGGGCAGGAGAGCTGGAATATGATGTCCTACCCCAAGCCTCCGACTCAAGTGGCAGTAACAGCAGCCAGGTCTTGCAAGTGTCCCCTCTTCCCCCGACCATAAATAATTTACACAATAAATTAGCAAGAATGAGAACCTGCTTGTGCACCAAGAAGTCTTGGTACCGTCACCAGCACCGCAGGGGCCTGTGCTACATCCAGACAGTATAACAACCCTCCATTAAGAATGAAGACAGTCCTCCATCTCAGACAGCAACAATAACTACTACTTTATAAAAGAGGCTGACTGGCTTCCCCTTCGTGGAAAATGAACACTGCGGGGCAGCAAAGGAGGAGATGATAAAACATACGGCGTGATAATTACCGCGCGCTAAACCCTTCGGCCACTAACGTTATGTTACCCGCGCTGAGGAACACAATTCACTCACTGGAAATAACACACAGGGGACGGCAAACCAGCGCCGATTTGCCAGCGCGAGTGACGTACTGAATGTGTCGAAGTGTCTCACTGGTTGTTTCTCGATGTTATGCTACGCCTCCGTGCAAAGGACTCTGGGAAGTTTGACTGACACTATTCGGCGGGATCAGAAAAGTGTCGCCGGTCTCTGCCGTTGTTACTGGTGGTGAGTTAAGCTTGCACGGCCTGCAGTCCGTTTATGGCTCTTTCTGTTATGTGGGGTCTAATGCATCTGGGGGTCGCTGTTACAGACCGCTGTGTGGAAAGCGCCTCCATTTTTACTATGGGCATCATTTTTCCTTTAGTTACATTCTGAAGTCAGGGAACATAGGATGGAGCTGTCCTCTCATTATGTATATATATATATACACACACATGTATATAGTCTGTGCCATATTGATACAAATCTGTCCGGTAGGATTTAAAATAAAGTTTCACTTATTTTGACGCTTTTGTATTGTTAATAGAATCTGCCCCTGCGGTCATTAGCTGAAAATAGAGAATAGAAAACTGCTACTGCTTTGCGTGACCAGTCACCTCCGGCTCGCCATGTCACGTATTTTTATATAGATGTGAGGTTAATCGTATGATTCATACGCTCTTCAGCACTAACAGCAAAAGAAAGACAAATCCTATCTGCTACACGTTCCATTTATTGAAAAAAATTATTTTCTAGGTTTACAGTATGACAGATTGGTGATCACGGATTTGTAAATAAATGATGTTTTAAAACAATATATGGATTTTGAGTATAATAGCATGTATGCTCGTTATGGAATATGCTGGCTTTTATGAATATTTCTTCCCTTTTATTTCAGTTGATGGTGGCGTGGCATCTCCAGAATGGAGGCTTTATTAGAAAGAATTCAGCAGCAGGGTAAAAAAGGGTGAGTGCTTTAGTTTGACGCCATGATTTGCGTGGATCTGACCCGAAAGCCGTGTGGTGCTTCTGGATTTCATTTTCCAGAATTCATAAAATTGCTACAGAATTACGCTGCCTTTAACAGAATACGCAGGTTGCTGTAAAGATTTAAAGAAAACTGTCTTTCACCTTAGGTAATGTCTCAAATTCTTTTGCAGGATACTATATGGTTCTTGCGAGCAGGAGCTACAGGAACTCATGAGGCAGATAGACATCATGTTGGATCACAAGAGGTCGGAGTGGGAAGCCAAGATGCAGATACTCAATACTCGTCTGGAGCTCAGAGAGCAAGAGCTAAACTGTACGCAAGCCAGAGAGGGGCTGTTAAACCAGGAGGTGGGCTAAATCATGCAAATAACCTAAAAGGCTGTTTTTGGGATATGTACATCTATGGTGTGGCAGACATCAAATCTTCCTGTTATTTCTGCATGCTGTGCTCTATAGTCCAGTTGTTGTAAAATATGGCATCAGGGTACTCTTTAGAGCATGCAATATCTCTGGATGTCCTCAAATTGCACTGTTAATAGTACCACAGTGCATTAAGTGATGTTGAAAACAACCAGCTCGCTCCAAAAGAATAATGCTTAAAAATAAAAAAATTTCATGGAAAACAAGGACATTTCTAACTGTAACACAATTGCAAAAGGGTTTCCTAACTATCAATTAGCCTTTTATACTTAAACTTGGATCAGTGAACACAACGTGCGGTTGGAACACAGGAGTGATGAATGGCCGCTGTATGCCTATGAAGATATTTGATGAAAAATCAGCCATTTTCAGCTACAATAGTCATTTACAACATTAACCCCGTCTGTGCTGTATTTCTGATCCATTTCATGTTATTTTAATGGACAAAATTACTTTACCAGACTAAAGGTTTTTTCATTTTTGCTCTGTAGTAGAATTTGGTATTCATTTATCGTAGGGTTATCACTGGGATCACCCAATGATGTCACCTAGAACATTGTCAAGTGCTAGGTGATAAATGACTGGTCACAGGGTTATATTTACAGGTCAGATCACTGAAACAACAGCTTCAGGAGACAGAAGAGGAGAATCGTAGCAAGATAGTGGAATATGAGGACCAACTCTCCCGTTTTCAGGAAGAGGTGTGTAAATTTTAATTGCGCTTTGGAATTTACTTGTGTAATGCCTAATGTTTTGTGCCTATAGGTATGTCTCAATGGATTTAATTCATATTTTTCTCACTACTTTGCAACGTTCAGCTGTCCAGATTGAAAAAAAGTTATGAGAAAGTTCAGAGGCGGCATCTGCGAGCAGAGATGAGGAGTAAAGGGGAAGAAGAGAGATCTGAGGTCACACGCTTGACTCGCAGATTAGAGGTAAAGGAACAGCCTGAATAGGATTTTATGTGAAAGCACAGGTTTTTGACCTGTATTATCCTCATTTAGAGTCCTACCACAGTAGGAGGTTAAATACTTTTTTGGGACAATGTAAGAGTGGAGATGTTTCTCTGTGTTTGTTTAAATTTTCCCTTCCTTTTTGAACTCCTTTCTGTAACAGATCATGGATTTGTAACATTGTGTGCACAGTTCAAGTCCATTCCTTCCCTTTTGGCTGGTGCCAGAAATGGTAGGGGGCGGCTTAAAAGTTGTGAACATGTATTGATCATCGTAAAGTGGACTCTGTGCATATCACTAATGCTGGTAATTCCTAAAATGAATAGTTTTCTCCTAGGAATTTCGACAGAGATCCCTGGATTGGGAAAAACAACGCCTGCTTTACCAGCAGCAGGTAGCAGAACTGGAAGCTCAGCGCACAACCTTGGCAGAGCAAGCAGACCTATACCAGGTAGGTGATGGATGCTTTATTCTCTTGCAATTAAATGGATCTTGAGTACAGAACTTTAAGTTAAAGCAAACTAGAGGTAGAGAAGTTGGTACTTGATTCACTGGACAGTGATTTTCTGCTTCTTTCTCTGACCCTTTTTGGGCCATAGATATACAAGAGACTCTTTATGTATTTAAATACATGGTCACACTCTTAAATGGTTTTCTATAGCACTTAGGTGCAGGACTGAGTTCAGCCTTTATGTGTTTGTGTCATTGGCACATTAACCTCCTAGATGGGTTAGCAAGCCAGATTGTGGAAGGGCCGCGTTGCAGCACTTTGTAGGGCACAGATGGACTATACAATACCATGTGTAGAAAACAGGAACATCATAGAAAAAAAAATATTTTCCTTTTGAAACAAAAATGTAACTATGCCTTGTATTGGGTATGTTTATACATACACAATCAGGGTTCTAAGGCTATCCTTAAAGGGTCACAAATGACTACAGATATTTTTTATAATTTTATTACAAGTGCAAATAAGCATTTATTGTGGGCTGAGACTGGGTGGCTAAATCAGTTTATAATCAAAACAAAACCAAAAAGGTAAAAACAGCAGAAATTCAGAGTATATGCAAACGAAGGTCCTGCAATTGCAGTTTCCTGGTAACTGAGAACAAAGGCAGAAGTGACAATTTAAACCAATTTTCCCAATTCGGGTTGTCTGTGACTAGTCAGCAGCGTCTAACACGAGGTATTGCCTGTTATAGTCTTCTGGGCTGAACTCTGTAGAGGAAACAGATGATGTAGGATTGTGAGTTCAAATAATTTCCATACTTCTTGTAAGAGTGTCCATCCTTTGACACTACTACAAGAACTGTGCTGTATGTGCTCTCAGATGACTTGCTATAATTAAAAAAGACACTAAAACTTTAAATAAAAGTTCTGAGTGGCTGGGTGCATCAGACTAATTTTAATAGTGAGAAAAGTTTGTGTCTGCTATATAATCACTGTCTGAGAAGACTCGCAAGAATACTTTCTTATTAATATGTCAGGTGTTTGGTTTTTGATTAGTTTTAAAAATCTGCTTAGATGAGATTGATGTTGTACTTGACAATGTCATGGAGGTATGTGGGAGAAGGCAATAAGGGTTTGCCCAATATCAATGTTGGAGACTATACCTCTTCTTTTGAAAAAGGTCTGAAAAGAGGTGCAGATGGTCCAACAAATTAGTAAGGGAGGAGACTGTATGGAAGTGGTTATGCTATTATGGTATTGGTAGCTTTGGGTGAGATTCCAGAAGCAGTTGTCACGGCACGTTATTAAATGCATCTTTCCGTTTTGAGAGTGGAAAAAAATCTACTTACTAAAGAATCATTTTGGGAAAAAAGTTTTTTGCAAATACCAGTAGATATTTTTGAACAAGATGTTTAGGGTTTTAATTTGAATCTAGTTAATTTAAGATTTGCTGGCAGCATATGGTGTTTATTGCTGTCCCACAACTTTTTGGTTTTTTTTTTTAAACTTTATTTCAATTTTTTTAATGTGTGTGTGTGTAAAGGACATGTACAGAACATGTAAATACATGATTCATAATAAGACATAATTATCTGGTAGTTTTCTGTTGTAATAAATTATACTTCTAGCTGACATATTCGGCACAAACATTAACTACGTAAATAAGACATAGATGTGCGTATTTCTTCCAACCAGAGGGAGGCTCGTCAAGAGCACCTACTTTCAGCCTTTAGTGGGCCCTTATGTCTGCACGGGGACAAAACCCGGGGTCAGTTAAGGCAACTTTATTGTAAGAGTTGATGTCCCTACTGTCCATGTGAGCATGCAGGCCGGTAGATGTTAAAGGACGTAAAAATGTGGGAAGATGTATTGCAGAGAGGAAAGTATAAAAGTCTTTATTTTGTTGAGTACTGGAGACTAGGGATGAAGATAACAACCTTCACAACCGTTCTCTGTCCTCAGCAACAGTCACAGAGCCATAAGCGTATGCTGGAGCAGACAAGTCTGGCTGGCCGATCAGAGTTTCAGCACCTCAGTGGCCGGCTACTTCGTGCCAATGACAGCCTCTGTGCCAGGGAGGAAGAGATGGAGACCTTAAAGCTGCAGCTTGAGGTTTCTATTGGTGAGAGGGAGCGTGCGGAACAAGAGCTGCAGCAAGCCCAGCAAGATATGCAAGTAAGCATGGAGCATGGAATAAACTTTGTGGATCATGAGGCATAGAAAGATAGAAACTGACTGCAGATGATAACTATTTGTCCCATCTAGGCTACACATTCTCTGTCCATCTTACCTTAGTTGTGAGACTTTCATGGTGAAGACATTGTATGCCTTCATGATTTCAGTTGAAGGATACATTTTTTTAATCGTTTGATTTAGATTCATGCTCAGCCCTTTAGTGGGCTCAGCTCTTTGTGTTTGGCCAAGCAGGTTCTCCAGGAGGAGAAGACCGAACTATGGGAGACTCTGAAGGCTCATACTGATTTCCTGCAGGGTACTAAAGCACAGGAGCTCCGCAGGGAGGTGTGCAGAGTGAATGAGGCCCTGAGAGACCGGGAAAGCAGCATCAGGTGATGAATGTGGGCTTTCTATTTATGATGAATAATTGGTCCATGGTTACTATTGACTTCTAAATATGTGGTGTCTATATGTATATGGCTGTATTAATATCACCTGTCATTTTAAAATGAATCATTATCTCCACAGGTCTCTAGAGGAAAAATTAAAAGAGTCTAGGCTATCAGATGAACGGGCAGACGTAGATGCAATGCGGTCCCGGCTCTCCATCAGCCTTTTAAATGAGCAAAAGCTGCAGGCTGAAGTCACTCGTTTGGAAGGCAGGTCAGTATGGCACCGTTACACCACACTGCCTCGAGCTGATTTTAACTCTAGGGGGAAAGGTATCTGACATTCTTAATAAAACATTGGATCCCATTTTAACTTATACATTTAATGTGAAGAGCCCTGACTTAAAGTTAAATACATTCTGTAAATCTTTCAGAGTTGGATCAGTCACCATGCAGTGCCAGCAGCTCACCAAGGAACTAAAGGAGAAAGGGGAGTCTCTGCAACGGTTGCAAGAGGAACACAAGAAATGCTCGTCTGATATTAAGAAGGTTAGAAAACGATTTGGAAACCAAGACTTGTCCATGTGTATATTGGATAAATTGAGTGGATGAGCTAGTTGGGAATGTTCAGACTGACCTGTTTGGTCTGCTGAGAGTTGACTCAGTTTAGCGAAACTTGTACACTGGCTTCATGAGCCAGACTGGGCTCACCTCATACCATTATTCAACAAAATCACCCACCTCTATTCTTTACAGAAACATTTTGGAGTCCTATGTTAACACTAAATAACCATTTCTGTGATGGAGATACAACAGGTCACCGAGTGGCGCACTCCTGGAGCTGAAAGTGTTAGAAATATAACTAATGAAACACATTAGGAATAAGCTAAATTGGTAGAATTTCTGTAGAGTTAGTGTATTGCCCCAGTTCAGATCTTTTGTGTTCGCTTTATGAAACTAATTCTGTTACCCTCTTCCTTTTTTGATCCACTGGCTCTTGTATATTTTATTTAATTGTAAAGTATCCTTTTTGTTGATATACTGATGTGGTAATGAAGTAAATGATTAAGACTGTGCCTATAATAGACAATTGGCAGACTAGATGAGCTCATGTTAACTCCTTCCGAATTCTGTTAGTTAAGGATTCAGCTCCACCAGGCTGAGCTCTCGTACAGCAGCGCTTTGGATGGAATGAAGAAGGAGATCTCGCAGCTCACACAGGAGCTGCACCAAAAGGACATTATCATTGCATCCTCTAAAAGTGAGGCCATTGACTGGGAAAGAAAAGTCTCCCTAGAGAGAACGAGAGCAGACAAAGAAGCTGCCGAGCACAAGGTGCTAGGTTTTTTTTTTCTTTTCTTTTAATGTTTTCCCCCGTATTTTTTTTTGCTGTTGACCTCATGTTCTCTACCTGGCCGTGTTTTTTTTCTTTTTTTTTTTTTCTTTTCCATTTCACTTTTGCCCAAAAATGTCCCTTCCTTGTCACCTGTCTTTCTAAATATTTTCCTGTCTCTCTTCTTTCTAGATTGTTTGCTTTCTCTTTAAATTAAATTCTTCCTACGGCCTCCTAACTTGGTCACTGACCTCACACTAACGAGTTCCTCTTTTCTTTTCTCACCCTGGTTTAGGTTTCTTTGGCAGCCTTAGAAACCTTGCAAAAGGAGAACCGTCAGCTGTCAGATATAATTGAGAAGCAAGAACCAGATGTGATTCAGGTGACATTGCTGAACACTGATATAATTTCCCACAGAGCAGTATATCCTTCACCTGTGGTGTTCATTTTAGAGGCAAACATTTGAGTATCTTGTATCTGTTCTGTAACTGATCCCAGCACGTTGGCATGATGTGAAACATTTTGTACGGCAAACGAATAAATAACGAGCAAGCCTTGTGGCTTAAAAATTAGCAAGTGTATTGGTGAAAAGGTGGGCATGGGGCAAACATGTGACTTGTGTATTAGGCGTAATCTTAGGGCTAATTGTGGGATGATCAGCAGGAACATTACATTCATTCCCAGGATGTGTTTTGTGTCTCTTGTAGCTTTTTTTGCCCCATAATTGCATTTTAAAATTGTGGCCTAATATGCATACACAGGACAAATGTGTGTACAAATGTAATAAGCAATCTATATTTTCTCAAATGTGTACCGTGGCTAAGCGTGTCTTAATTTAGTTTTCACAAGATCTGCATGATTATTTCCCACCAGTGCGCTGTGTCTACTTTGATGATTTAGGTGATTGACCTTCGCCGTCGCTATAAATCCTTTGAAATGCAGTCTTCATTGTATTTATCTTTTTTCCCCGGTTTCTCAAAAATGTTCCTACTGCTGTGTGGTATGATCAGGCCCTGGATAATTTGGAACGAGAGAATCAAAAACTTCAGAAAGAGTTATCGCAGACGCAAGGAAGGCTGGAGCTTCTGAACAAAGCGCGGCAGTCCGAGATCCAGGCTGCTGTGGAGAGGTGAGGGGATTCTGGCATTATATACCTTCCTCTGCCCTAAACAGAGATACAGGAGACAAGTGGAGTTTGAATGATACCTTTATTGGCTAACTGAGTAAATATAGATTGCAAGCTTTCAAGACCTCTCAGGTCCCTTCATCAGGCATGTTATAACTCAAACTCCACTTGTCTCCTGTAATTCTATGGCTAACACGGTACCAACTCTTATCTTTTTTCTAAACGGAGATGTGTCGCGCTGGCTCTATTGATATCTCTAATGATACCTTTCCTTGAATCTGCCAACACTTTTACACAAAGCTGTCTCTTGATAATATATATATATATATTAGAATACACTTGAAACTGCTTGTGCTTTAATCACTGCTACTGGTGGCATAACCACAGCAGCTCTTAGGTTGGGGGTATTTTTCCCCAGAACATCCGGTATGATATGACGCATGCTATAAAACCGTAGGCAATGAGGTTTATGCACTAAAGGGAGAGCTGTGAATTCAACTCTCTCTTTACTATTCATTTTGGCCAACAATTTTCCCCCAGTGTGAAGGGGTGAGCTGGCCCTGCATAATACATCGTTTAGCGACAGAGGAGACTGAAGAAATCTTGTTTATTTTCCAATTGGAGTATATACAGGGCTGTTATTGATTTATCTTGGGCATTGCATCCAGCCCAGTATGTTTTTGTTGTTTCCTGTTATATGCCAAATCCCTGTTGAATGAAGTTTAAATGTATCTAAACTAATTTACGGAAAATGAAAACCTAAACAATGCCAGGTACTATTGTATTTTTCTTTAAATGTGTTATGTATGTTGTTACATTTTGCACGGAAATTGTGTACAGTATTTCTTTGTTACATTGCCAAATGGTTGATATTCTGGCAACAGAGTGTTATTGACATTTAACTACCAAAATCTATTGACCTTTATTTGATAACTTTGTCAGTTTACATGCTTTCCATCTTAACAGATCTCTGGGCTTAAACTATTACAGCTGCTTACCTGCGCTTGGCCAGTCGTTTTCTCTGAAGGTAGCAATTGTTTTGGGTCTGTTCATGTGGCATTGACAAGATATATAGCCTATAAAAGTTTATTGGGTTGTTACATACACCGTTGTTTACCAACATAGCCATCTTCATTGTAAAGCAGGCCATAGCATGTCCCTACAGACCGGAAAGCTGTTTCTGCCAAGTCTAACAGACTAGTAATCAACAGAGAGAGGTTGATATTTGGACATATCTTTTAATGCATTTATATATGATGTATACAGAGCCCACTAATGTGCTTGTCTGTATCACTATAGGGAATCTCATGAGTTACAGAAGAGACACGAGGAGGAAGTGAAGCTAATGAAGGCGCAACTGAGAGAGATGGCTCAGCGTTATGAGGAGGAATTGCAAGCCCTCCGATCTCATCTTGACGCATACTCCAATGTGAGAGGCTTTAGCAGGACAAGTTCCATGGAGTCCGTGTCCTCTGAGTTATGGAAGAGAGATGCCAAGGGATCACCGGGACCAGATGGAAATGAAGACTCGTGCGGAGAGTCTGTATCAGGGCAATTATCTTCGGTGAGAAAATTACTTGGCGCAGAGTAGATGACACCAGAGGCATTAACATTTCTACACATTTTAATATGAGTATATTCCCCAAAATTTTCAAGCTTGATAAAGCATATTTATTGACCAACATTTGTGGTCTGGTGGTGCCAATTAATTTGCAGAAACAAAATGGTGCTCTCTGTTGCCTACCACTTCTGCCCACCAGGCACCAAAACTTACTGTAGTAAGACCCCCTCTTTGTCCAGTTGCACACACAATACTGTACATGTGTACCATATATCTTGGTAGTATTTACTTTCGTGTGAAAAAGAAAGTATTCCAGTATGCCCTGGTTTTACATACCAGGGCATAATAACAACCAGCATGTTAAATGTTAATGTTCATGAAAGTCCCGTTAGAAAAACACTGAACAATAATGGTTTGTTTGTAAGGGTTGCCAGGAGAAAGCCTCATCTCTCTAAAAAGAACACGGCAGAACAGCTTAGGTTTGCAAAGTTGCATCTGAGCAAGACTTCTGGAAAAATGTCCTTCTTGCAGACGAGACCAAAGTGGAAATGTTTGGCCGTAATGCACAACCAAACACAGCATATCGGTGCAAACACCTCATACCAACTGTCAGGCATGGTGGTGGACGGTTGATTATTTGGGCTTGCTTTGCAGCCACAGGACCTGGGAATCTTGTAGTCATTTTCCCCAATGAACTCCTCTGTATACCAAAGTCAAATGAGAAGCCATCTGTCCGACCGCTAAAGTTTGGCTGAAATTGTGTCATACAACAGGACAATGATCCAAAGCACACCAGTAAATCTACAACAGAATGTCTGAAAAAGAAAATAATCAAGGTGTTGCAATGGCCCAGTCAAAGTCCAGACCCCAACCCGATTTAAGTGCTGTGTCGGAACCTTAAGAGAGCTTTGCATAAATAAATTAACTGAAGCAAAAAAAAGTGGGCCAAAACGATGCGAGACTGATAATCGATACAGAAAACTATTACTTAAAGTTAATGCTGCTAGAAGTTTTTCTACAAGCTATTGAATCATAAGTTGTACTTAGCTTTTCACACATGGCTTCTCCGTTTTGGCTTTATTTTTGTTGAATAAATTATGACACAGTGTAATACGTCACGTGTTGTTCATCGGAGGTTATATTTACCTCATTTTTAGACCTGCTAAGGAACAGATGATTGCCGTTATGCCCTTATATATAAAACTGTACAATTTGAAGGGAGTGTACTTTCTTTTTTGAAAACCTTGATACACACAAGCTCATGCACCACCTTCCATTTCTTTTGTACAAACACAGCCAGAGGTAGTAAATATCTAACATAGATCTGTAAAGCTGTGTTAGAGGGGCTGCTGCTCTGGAAAGCACAGAAGTGATTGGCTATTCCTTCTGAAGTGGTTCTTCAACAGCTAATATTTACATTTCTTATAGCCAAAGCCCCAATATTTATCCTGCCTTCCTGGACTAATTTACCCAA
This sequence comes from Sceloporus occidentalis, assembly GCA_023333645.1. Taxonomy (NCBI): domain Eukaryota; kingdom Metazoa; phylum Chordata; class Lepidosauria; order Squamata; family Phrynosomatidae; genus Sceloporus; species Sceloporus occidentalis. The sequence continues at coordinate 1,443,922 of JALMGF010000053.1, read as the reverse complement.
TGCCAGTGCCTTGGTGTGGATAAGATTCTGATTTTGGCTTATGCTGTCCTTTCTAAGGAAATCTGACTTAGGTTTTCTTTATTTCCAGCTTCCCATCCCACCATCCACGCCAGCCAGTGCCATAGCTGTGCGTTACCTACAAGAAGAAGAGCTCCGGTCCCAGGACCTCCTCCAACGCTTGGATTCTCATATTGAGGAGCTGAAGCAAGATAGTCAACGCACAGTGCAGCACTTCACCCAACCTAGGTAAACCTCTCGGGTCATATCATCTGAGACTATGATCCGTTTACCATGAACTTGGTGAAGGTGCATAATGTGTCCACAAGGTGTCAGTGGAGAGCCAGCTTGGAAAGAATCACCGTGAAGCTGAAAATCTCAGGTTGCCCAATGCAAAACCAGCCATGTGAGATTTTGTTATTATTTGGATTTGGGGCTTTTACAGTAATCAAAGTATGTGTGGAGAATGTGCAAATCAATGTATGTTGAGAAATACAACTTACCTTGGTGAGCCACCTGTTGAACAAAGATAAATGGCCCTTGTTCTTCTTGATGCTTTATATGTTCTACTCCATCGGTTTATAATAACCCTTTTATAAATCCTAATCTGTGCCCTCTGACTTCTTCTTGATCTTATTCTCTTATGTATGTGATATTACTTTCTATCCTCCTTGTATGGATTATACTAATGTCAGTGCACATGTCCTCTAGCGTGTTCACTTTCCGTACAGTTTCCCCTACCTATGTATCCACCCCATAGGGCTAAACCCCATTCCATCATTTAAAAAGTATGCATTTGCAATCTGCAAAAGAAAAGCTTATTTGTGTAAACCTGTTAAGGATTAGTTTCTCTATACAGAAATTTCGATTTAATGAATAATATATATATATATATATAAAAAAAAAAAATCACATTCTTTGCAACAGAACTGAAATTTATGGTGAAATAGCAATTTCTGCATTTTTTTTTTACTGGACATGTATATAACAGGCTGTATATTTAATTTTTTTTTCATTTTCTTAATAAATTATTATAAACGTATTGTGTGTGAGATTTTATTTTGTATTTTAATGTATATTCTTATGGCACATTTCTTTGATAAAAGGCCAGTTTACCTGAGAACAAACATACACTTCCATTCAAAAGTTTGGTGTCACTTAGAAATGTCCTTGTTTTTGACAGAAAAGCAAATTTTGTCCATTAAAATAACACCAAAGAGACCAAAAATACAGTGCAGATGTCGTTAATGACTATTGGAGCTGGGAACGGCTGATTTTAATAGAATATCTTCATATGCGTTCAGAGGCCTTTTATCACTCCCATCACTCCCGTGTTCCAATGGCACTTTGTGTTTGCTAATAATCTCTACTTGTGCCAATTAAAGTAACAGAGTATGCAGGTCCAAGGGAAACTGGACCAGTAGCATTCAGATCACTTGTATCTGCTTTCGATTTGTCTGCGCCACTTGTTAAGGGCAAAGCAGTTCACCCATTTGTCCAGAATTTGACAGCAAACAAGAACCATTCAAACCAACTAGTCTGCCCATTTTTCATGTGTAAAGATTCAGACCTTAATCAGTCCCTGGTCTCAGATTCAGGATAGCTTTATGCCATATCCCATGCATACCAGTATGTCCATACAATGTGTGCCAAGATGTCTCATGTATTGGTATGTCCAATCTTTTTAGCAGTGTAGAGAGCTCCCCCCGCGACTGAACAGGAGTTCAGACTGTCTAATGATAACCTGGACCCTCCCTGGTTAGCAGAAGCCAGCGTCGCCTGCTTGACAGATCTACTGTAATGCGTTAATAACTTATTCGCACACTAGGACACCCACCAGAAGAATTCCGGATCTCTGATTGCTCTTCTTGCTCGCTGTTCCTCCAGAGGAGCAGCAGGAACAAAGTTTCACGAAAATTTAATATTTAAAAAGAAAAGCTCATATATAAATTACTGGCACCAGTGAGATGGAAGAGAGATCATCAATTTTTGGGAAAAAAATAAAAATATTTTAGGATGCCCTCCCACTACAAGAAAAAAAAAACTTCACTACCCCCCCAAGCCCTTTAAGCCGATACTATTTAGGAAACAATAGACTATAGGGTAATATGTAAGTAATGGATAGGGACCTCAAGACCATATACAAAACCTATGTATATGAGGTATGACTATTTACAGGTTGTTGCTGAACATAAATCAGGACATTTTTCAGCAGTGCCCCCTACTGAGTTTTTCTGTTTTGGTGTAGGCACCATACCTGGGAATTCTCTGGGTTTTGTACGGAGATTCCGGGAGAAGTGTCGGTTCTCCGGGTCAACACCCAAATCCTCCGGTCTTGGCAGCGGGGTCCTGACATGCCCCACTCCCTCTCCATTTCCCCTTTTAATGCAGGGTGTTGACCGCAACATGAGCAGGAAGGCCCACTGACATCGGTGAGACTGCCCACAACATCAGCAGGACTGCCCAGAAACTCCCAGGTATAATATGTGCTCATAAGTATTACAGTTTCTATGGTTTCAAAAGAAATCCCTAAAGTCTAAAATGTGGGGGTAAATTTAAACCTGAAAAATCACGCTTATACCAAGATATGGTTCGATGGCATAAAAGAAAACATTTTCATATTTCCAATTCATTTTAAATCTGAAAATATATAAGAACATTTCCAAACCCGTGGACCAGTTCTTCCTGCCTGCTTCAGAAAGCTATTTCCAAGTAAACAATTTATTTATAAAGCACCCAAGCTAATTTTGTCATCGCTGTACAGTGGTAGACAGAACTTGCAAATAACTGGTGACATTTAAAAACCTGGAGCGACTGACAAAAGCGTTCCTAGGAAGAGCTTTCAGTCCTTAGGGAAAAAAAACACATTTTAGGTTGGCATCGGTCATGCAAACATCATCGAGACAGATCTTGAAAATAATTCCTTTTGACTTCCGCTCTCTCTCATCTGCCGGATATTTTGCTCATTTCACAGGTAGTTGTACCGCGATGATTTCATAATTGATAAATACACAGGCTCTCCCAGGCAAAATCTTTTACGTTTTTACTCTTTCTGCTATGATGGCTTTTATAGTAAGTTAACTACGTTATGGCTTTGCGAAGGTGCAGAGACCAAAGTTAAGTGCTAACGTTCATTCAATTACTAGCAGTAGGTTCCGATTTATCTTTAAATCTCCTGTAACAAACTTTTACTTTAATATAAATGCTTAGCAATGTTTTTTGAGATGCCTGCAACTACCTCTTATGCGAAAGCTGCCCAATCTTCCTTATTCTGGTTATTTGCATGGTTTATATCTATAAAACAATAAACTAATTTAATGTAAAGAAAATATTGTATAAGTAGACCATAAGTGCTTGTATTTGTAAGAGAAACCTGCATTGCTGCATGGTCTATATTGAATTTAGATGATAATAATAATTATGTACTGAAATGCATATATATTTTTAGCATTGCATCCAATATGTTTAACCAAGCATATTGCTTTAGAACATGGGCTTATAGTAATAGTAGGCTTTGCCATAGTTTATATGTTAATACAGCAAGAGCAGCCCTTTTCCAAAAAAAGACACATTTTCAGTGAAATGCAATTTCTTCTTTTTAGATTGTAAGATCTCCGTGGAAGGCATTGCCTCTTCTGTTGTGACTGTACTAACTCTACGGTATCCTGAGTCAAGCACTGTGTATGTTATCAACGTTCCAAAAATAAAAATGTACAAACACAACGCAGACAAACATTTGCAATCAAGTGAAAACTGTCCATCTCAAAGCACCTGGAAAATTCTCAATAGCAGTGATTTTTAGAGAGTCGGTGAAAAGTCTATTCCATTAGCAATTCTCGGCTGTAGGAAAAGAGTATGTTTTGTAAAAAATAAATATTTGAGTCCAAGTGTTTGCAGTTTGGCGGCAGTTATAGAATTGCAGGCTGAAACCATTAATAAGGAGAACATTGAGGTACATGCCAAACCTCTCAAGTTTAGTTCCATAGCCTGTTTTAGTACCTCTGACAGTGGACATGCACTGTTAATATGATTCATATTATTTGGGACTTGCTGCACCTAGAGGGAGATTCTGAAATGAAAAGCTAATAGGAATGTGAACTTTCCATTTGTCCTTGGTGGGCCCCGCATTTTACTTGGTAACTTAGTACCAATGCATAGCTCTTGTTCAAATTATTTGTCACTAGAACATGAATGTCCTTGCATCCTGATGTCCTGCACTTTCCCTCCCAGCATCCATCTGAGCTGAAGTTCAAAGGGTAGAGGTCCTTGCCTTTGACAGATACAGCTGCCAGTCCTCGGGCTTTGATTCTAAATCTGACTTCGCTATTCGCTGGTAGAATTCCTGACAGTGGCTCCAACAGTTCATAGCTGGGGTCCCAAGAACTATATCTCATGGGGAAAAAGGGCCACCTTACCTTTCCATTTGAACAGCATAAGAGGTAGTTGCAGGCATAGTCATAAATGTTGCTCAGGTCAGATCTCTTCTTGCTGCATACCTTCAGAACATAAGTACCTGCTTTAGGGAGTTGAATGTGAAACTCCACACGTCCTTCCTTCTCTACTTGAAAAATATGCCTCCTCCTGGCTTCCTCGGATGTTATCTTGTCAGAGTGAAGGGTAGCCACAATATCCATAGTCTGATCCGATGCAAAGCTGACAGCACAACGACCGTCATCTGTATAAATGATTGGCTCCAGGTGAGATGGCCGTGTCAGGCCCATTTTCTCAGAAAGACAGTTGGGTCCTACAGGGTTGCTCAGGTCCATTGGAAGAAGAGGCCATTTCACTTTGGTGTTAACACAGGAAACTAGATAATTGCAAGCAAATTTGAAGTTTCCTTCCTCTGATTCTGTGTATATTTTCAGAATATATGTCCCGCATTGAGGCAATTGTACATGAAACTCCACTCTGCTCTGTCTCTGGACTTGAATCACATGCCTCCTTTCTGCCTCTTCTGTTAGGAGCACCTCATCTGACTGTAGTCTGGCAAATATGCCTATTTCCCGCTTGAGTGCAAACGAGAGAGAACACTGTCCATCATTACAGTGAATTATTGGCTCATTATGTGATGGGTGAAGAAGCCCATATTTTTCGGACAAAGCTGTTGGCCCAACAGGGTTCTGGAGTTTATTGGGAAATGCTGGCCATGCTGCCTCTGGGTTTGCACATGTGATCAGGTAGCTGCAAACAAATTCATAATTTCCAGGCTGGAATCTGCTATCTGCGTAGATTCTGAGGTCATAGGACCCAGCTCTGGGAAGCTGGATGAGGAACTCCACCTGACGCTGTTTTTGAATTTGTATGATATACCTCCTTTCCATTTGTTTGTTCCACCTGTTATCATCACTGTGCAATGTGGCCAAGCAGTTCATCTCTCTGTCTAGAGAGAAACATAAAGAACAACGCCCATCAGTACTGTTAATCACCTGTCCAAGCTGTAAAGGTCTGAGGAAACCTTTTTTGTCCACCATATTGCCAGATCCCACTGGGATCTGAGGTATAGTAGTAAGTTCTGAGCTTGTAGCGTCAGTCCTACAAAAACAAATCAGGTAGTTACACACATATTCAAAGTTGGTGGGAGATGTCTTGCTGTCAGCAAATATCTGAATAACATAGGACCCCTCCTGCGGGAGCCGTATTTTCAGCTCTATGTGGTTGCCTCTTTGAGCCTGTGTGATGTATCTTTTCTCTCCATGGTCATTAAGGGACGCTTCATCGCAGAGCACTGCTGTAAGAATTGCAACATCTTCCCTAAGTGTGAAGGACAAAGTACAGTGACCGTTTGACGCGTAAATAATAGGGTCACGATGCAAAGGTTGCAGAAGACCCTTCTTTTCCATTAAGGCAGTTGGGCCAACAGGGTTTTGCAGTGCTTTAGGAAATGCAGGCCATGCCACCTCTGAGTTCTTGCACATAACTAGGTAATTGCACACACACTCAAACATCCCTGGACCTGTACAGCTGTGTATTTTTAGGGCATAGTAACCTTGTTGAGGAAGACAGACCCTGAACTCTACTCTGTTTCCACAAACAGTCTGTAACACATATCTCGTTTCATCTCCAGGTTTTATCTGGTCAGAATGCAATGTTGCTAAAACCATGTTTCTTTTCGCTAAAGTAAACCCCACAGTGCAGCGCCCGTCTTGACTGTTGATCACAGGGTCATGGCATGAAGGCTGGAGGAATCTCCTCTTTTCAGTCAACCAACTGGGGCCAACTATAGCATCAAGGTCTTTAGGGATTCTGAATGTGGAATCCACAGAGCCACAGTGGATGATGTATTCTACAATGCTGTCATAGCACTCTTTTGTACTGTTGTAAGGTTTGGTGTACAGCTCAAGCTTGTGACGTCCAGTTGTTTGAGGGTACACCTCCAGCTGCATCCCATTCTTTGTAAGGGTCATCAGTCCAGGCTTCTCTGTCTTATTGAGAGTGAAAGAAAACAGGGTAGGGCAGCAGCCCTCAATGGAAAATGTGGCCTTTCCATTAACTGTAAGATATTAAAAAAAATGTTAATATCAAGACAATATAATCTATGATATATACAGCTTTAGCCACTTTACTGACTGACTGGACTTGATTCTGAAAGCCCAATTTCCCACTATAAATGTATATGGTATATAGTACAGTATATAGTATGTATAAAATATGTATTATTTCAAAGATATTTAATGGTGGCTAAAGTCCCATACCTGTTTCAACCTGAAGGGTTTCGGGGTACAAGGCTATCAATCCAGCATTATAGAAGCTGCTTTTCCGATGCACGCTTCCTTCAAATTGTTTTAGTGAGAGGGGTGCCTGCAGGAGCTGCCAATTCTGGTTATCAGGGAAATGCTCTTCTATAAACAGAGCAGGATGAGTCAGAAAATAGAACTCGTTGTACCTGCATGCAAAAGAGAGCCTTCACAATGTGTGCCATTGTTTTAAGGTTAAAGAACTGCTGCCTCCCCGCCTTTTACCATCATTGAATTTGTATATTAACTTGATACCACTGCTTTTTATTTTTCAAGCAACTCTACTTCCTTCTCCTCAACCCACTGTTACAAGGACTCCAGTAATCGGCTGCTCCCAATGTATTAACAGAAGGAATAATCGTGCAGATTCTGAAAACATACATTTTATATGGCTCCTCCCGGTATATATTGCAATACCCAATAGAACCTAGAAGGGGCTTCATAGCGCTGAAACAGGACCAAGAACTCTTTAAGATGCCATCACGCAGATGCTAATGTATGTCCATGCACAGAATGAATGGGACATATTGGCACTTACCTAAAGCTAAATGTATTGCTAGTGCTGTCTGCAAACCCTGCACCCCATGTGGTGTCTAGGAGGTGCCATTTTCGGTTTAGATAGACAGCATTCCATGCATGGTTTGTCTCTTCTGAGAATGTCTCTCCGACCACATAACTGTGACCTTTACAGTATCCTCCTATTTTCATACATTGTATACCTGCAAGACTAGAGGAGGGTTTTTCCCAGTGAGTATAGTAGCTTAAATGCATTTTTTTAATTATTATTCCATTTAATTTTTAGAGCAGATTCTATAGTGCTGTGAGAAAATAAAAAAGAACAAAAAGAACACCATTTGGACTTATTTCACAGCAACGAGCAGCTGCTTCTTGAGGGAGTACCAGGGACAACTATAGTTAAGGATACCATCCTTATTTGCAGTAAAACAAATCAAGGACTTGATGAAAGGTTTAAAATGGTCATTGCTAGGGAGAATTGTTTGAAGTTCGATAAAGAAAAAATGTGAATTCCGAAAACCTTAGTACCATGTTAAGAAAAACATATCACAAGAGATGGCATTTTACCTTAAAGCAATTACAGAAATGCCGTAGGCATAAAATAACCAATGAATGATAGCTTTCCTTGGTAAGTTCATACAGAGCCGGCCTTAAGTGTTCTGGCGTCTTGTGCGGACTACTCCTCTGGCGCCCCCCCATCCCAAAAAAAAGGAAGGTAAAAAATCTCCCCTCTCTGCCCCTTCTCACTATCTACCACCTCTGCCCCTTCTCACTGCCTTCCCCCCTCTGCCCCTTCTCACTGCCTTCCCCCCGCCCCTTCTCACTGCCTCCCCCCTGCCCCTTCTCACTGCCTCCCCCCTGCCCCTTCTCACTGCCTTCCCCTGCCCCTTCTCACTGCCTTCCCCCCTGCCCCTTATCACTATCTACTCCCCCTACCCCTTATCACTATCTACCCCCCTGCCCCTTATCACTATCTACCCCCTCTCCCTATCCTTACTTACCTTGTTGCCAGAGTCCTGCGGTGGGAGCTGGAGGTGTCCGTCTTCCCGCTCTGCCGCGGTGAAAGCTTCAGCACGAAACGCCGGCACCACGACGGAGTCACAGAGAGTGTGGGGCGCCGAGCGATTGCCGAAAACTTCACGAGCAACCGCTCAGCACCCCTGCCCGGGACTTAAATGAAAACATGTTTAACTTTATTTAACATCCTCCATGTTAAATAAAGTTAAAAAAAACTTTATTTAACATTGAGGATGTTAAATAAAATTACAAAAAAACCAAACAATGTTTTAATCCAGGACAGCGTGCCTGTTGCCATGGCGCCCAGGTCGCACACCCCTAAGGCAGGCCCTGAGTTCATACCCAATTTTCAAGAAGCAAAGTTTACTCCTAGAGACACCATGGACCAGCTTTCCTGAAACATCACAAGCCCTCTGCTAACTACCATCTTAAAAGAGGCTCCTTGCAAGATATCAAAAGCATTCAACCTAATATGGACTACTTTTTGCAGATTTATAAGCAAGTTTAATGTATGTTTTCTTGTATTTGTACCAAATATGTATTTTGAGGACATTATTACTTTTGGCCAAATCTTATTTACCTTTTCAAATGCACATTCCTTTCCTTCTGATCCCCTCTCCCATAACTTCTCCGCCTCTGGCTTCCTACAACCATAACTCCTCATTTTTTAACCTTAAAATTATCTTTCTCTTTCATCTCTGCTAACAAGCGCTCTGTTAACCACCACCTTAAGTCAAGCTTTAGGTTTACTCAATACATGATAACATCAAAATCAGTGGAACGGCCCTATTCTATATAATTACAGCATTACTCTCACCTGCACATGTTTTCAAAGAGACTGGCGTATCCTTCACAGGCTCCCTTTCCAGTCAGCATGGTTTGGCTGGGGTCACCACACCTTTTAGACTTGTCTTCCAGGACATCTAAATCATACTCTGAGTGGGGTGAGAAGGTGGACAATGTGAAAAGTGGTCTAGGATTCCACCCTCAATGTACAAATTGGTGTGCGTGTCCTATACATAGACCTGAAACATTGTTGGGCCTTGGGACATAGGATCAACATCAGCATTTTATTGCCAGGTATGGTCCTGTGGAGCATGGCCAAGTACGCACCAAGGATAGGACTGTTTAAAATAATGTGTTAAAAATATGATATGTATTTTAAATCAGCTGTTCCACTTACTCTGCTGAATATAACACTTTTAGGACTAAATATAGCATGAGGAGTAGTGCTGACTGTCCAAAATCTGCACAGAAATAAGTACTTAGTTACATCTTTTACAATTGACAACACCTTTAATGTCTTATGAAGTCTTGTTTTTATCACATTGCAGAAAAATATAACAAATGTTATGCTTGGTACAATTTTCATACAATAACCTTTTTCTTTCTAGCACATGCACATTCTTGGCAGAACAGCTGCGGGTTTGAGCGTGGTAGCCAATTCTCATTTTTTATTCCTGTCAAGCAGGCCTGTTGTATAACAGAATTAACATATTTGGAAGTTCAGTGATTTATCATTACATGGACACACCATACAATTGAGTAAATATATCTCTCTTTACCATAATTGATTTTAATGAATGTGATGATACCCAATGTGCCTTTCCCCCATCAAATGCACTGAATAACAAGGATCTCACGGCTGTTCAGCTTTGAAATCCTCAAAAGGAGAACGCCCAGAGCAGGTCAACATCTGAACTTGGGTCTCTTTACATCTGTCCATATGATGTGTTGTATATACACTTATCCAGGATGGCTTACAAAGATTAGTTATTAGACAGTAAAGCAAGAGTATTCAGGTGGAATCAATGAAGCTTAGAAATTGTCATTGGGAGAAGTACTGAGGTCAACGGGACAAGGACACTTGAGCGAGACAGAGAGGGATAGGCCAGATGGGTTATACTGCATTACTGGTGAGTAAGGTTTAGGTGACGTAACTACAAGCTATATTATTAATCACACATTCTCACCTATGTTGTGACATATCCACATCCAGATGACCCGGACTCTCTCCAGGTCTGTGCGTGCCACTTTCAGGAGGACACTCACTAGCTCTTCAACGGTGTTCCTCTTACCCACCTGCAAGCATTGACACAGGGTCTCATGAGCAGACAACTTCCTTCTTCACATATCTACCAGTGCCACACACTAATATCTAATGTCAAATCTAACTTTTTAATATATTGACCTTTATACTCATTCAGCAATCAAAAAGCTTATTTACGTCTCCTCTCATCCTGTTTGTAATATAAGAATGTATGAACTAGATAAATTACATACTGTACCTGGGTAGCATATGCATCCAGTTTCTCAAAGTTCTTCAGGTTGACAGGCATAGATTTTAAATTGGATCTATCCCATGGGTAAGCTAATAAGATACAAACATATAATTAGAGGTAAGATATCTGAATGCTTATGTTTTTCATCTTTTTTGTTTGAAATGCCATAAGAGGTATACTTTAGGTGTGTAAATAACCACAAATTATATCAGAGTATCATTCTTTGCCAGACTGCAGCAAAGGGAAGGAAAGCGGGACTTTGCATATATTTTCTGGAGCAGGGTGACCCATGATCCTGAGTACTCTCTCTCTTAAATTCAAGAACATTGCATAAATAGCATAATCTATATACAACCCGTGCAACATTGTAACACAAAACGCATGTATTGGAATAAAGAGAAGAGTACTAATTAATGAGAGGGTCATAGCCTGGATAATGATTAGTTATTCTTTAATATAGACAATTGCACATTGTAATTAAAGGGAATAACTCTTCACTAGGGAGCTCAATTTCAAACCATGCTTGGCCATGGTGCCTTATACCTAGAGTAGGGGGTATAGCATGATATCAATACACAGTGAGGCCGCAGCAGGGGCAACTGGCGTACTTGTGGGGGGAAAAAAGATTCATTACTGGAGTTTGTTTTAATATTGTTGTAATATACTGTGTTTATCTGCAGATCTAGAGGGGTCACATTGTAGGTAGTTGTGATATTTTAATCACATTCCAAATCCACACTGAGCTGATGGTTTACAACGATGCTAACAAAGTCATCCATATGCAAATTAAAGGAACACTTCAGCCATCATATGCACTTTAATACATGATAACGGCATGGTCCCATAATTTTTTCATGATGTTCCATTTGCAAATGCATGGGTGGATTCTGCAGCATTTCCCCAACACATCTGCCTGCAACTGATTTACCTCCAGCCAGCGCTGGCTCTGCAAACACTGCAAACCATGCAGAACTTGTGGGCATTTGAGGCACGTGCTCTCACTGATTTGCACGGAAACGCTTTCTTGACACTAATTAGCTGCTTCAAGCAGCCTTTCATACCATGCTCGGCTCCCTGGGTCTCCAGATCATTTTCTTCATTCTCTTTCATGAGAGATGAAGAACAGCTCCAAGTAACGTATTCCAGCCATGGTTAAAATAATTTTACTTTAGCATTGATAATACTGATCTTGGGAAAAATCTCAATGCCATCTCTAGAAGAATATTATTATTATTGCTTTATCACATTATTTGATAACGGTATCATGTTTTGGTTGGGTTTTCTGCCTTCTTCTAGGTCAGGGGCGTCCAACATGCGGAACCTCGAGGTGTGGCCCGTGTGAGATCGGCAGCCAGGATCACAAGAGCCCTGCTGCTTACTTGTGGGAGCGTCTATTCTCTGCTCCAGTCCTGCTTCCTCTGTGGGGAGAACGAGGGAGGCCGCGCCCCCTGCTGAAGTCTGTGAGCGGCATTGAGAGCTGTAGAGCAGGTAAGGGGGTGGGGTAGGTTGTGTGAATGAGTATGTCTGATTGAGGGAATGAATCTGTGAATGAATGAATTTGTGTGTGTGATAGCATGGATGTGTAAGTGCTGGAACCTAGGCATGATGGAACTGTGATTGCTGTTAGCAATCACACTCCTATCATGCCAAGTCAGCCAGTACATGCTGAAACCTGGCTAGCTGCCCCCCCTTGTGTATTGATGCTGCCAGCAGTATGGGGTCTTTTTTTTGTCCAATTGTGGTGTGTTACTTTTAATAAAAGTGTGGTTACACACTAAAATTGGACAAAAAATACAATGCCCAGCCAACCAGTACATGCTGAAATCATGATATATAATTTTTTTGTACGATTTTGGTGTGTAATTTACTTTTATAAAAAATGTGTGTGGGGGGGTCACTTTCAGTTTCGGCTAAGTGAACCCTGAATTTTCGGTTTTGGTCCAGAATTTTCATTTTAGTGCATCCCTAAAATAAATAGAACTATTTTATTTTTACTTATCCAGAATCCTGAATTTGTAGGCCCAGAAATCCCAGAAATCAGTGAGAGGAAAAGTAAAGGTTTTGTGTCATTTACTTTATTTTAATCTGCATATTTTATTAAAGACCATATTTTCTCTAAGTGAAAAATGAGTGCGGCCCTCGCACGTATACAATTCTGATGAAGTGGCCCACTGCAGAAAAAACTTGGACACCCCTGTTCTAGGTGAACAGTGTACTGATAAAACAGTCTTTTTAACTTAAAAAGGGATGGTTTGGGGAAATCAGAAAATCTATTTTTGACAAATAATCTCATTTGTGTATATAATAGAATGGCCACTACACATACTCTGAACGTAAAATAGATTTCTGCAAAACACAGGGCACATTATCAGACATTCTTCACACCTTCTCATTTGAGTCGGGTAGATTAGCAACTTGTTTTTGTAAGTGTAAAACTGCAGTGAATGCAACACACACCGTAAATCAAAGTGATAAGGAAAACACTCCAAACATTTCATGTGCTGCAAGAACAAGAACCTTTACTGATGTTAATGGGCTGCCACATTTTCCAGTAAAAGTAATTTTATATGTTTTAAATGCTAACTATTTTCCTTCTAGAAAATGAAAATACTCTTGTAGAATAGTGATGGTATGAAACTAGTGGTAAGGATATTAAACTATATAAGCATATCATTTATCTACGGGTACCGGAAAGAATCCTTGCTAAGCCGCCAGCCCAGTTATGCCTGTTGCCATTGGCCTCTATGATGCACAGTGGTCCTAATACCCATGGTAATCCCCCATTCCTCAATCCTTCATGCAGAATGCTGATATCATGCATGAGCACAACGTTCAGCAGGTTGATGGTAGAAGAATATGTAAATACATACTTGGTTGTTGGGTTGGCCCAAGGAATGGCTGCAGTGTTCCCTAAACCTGGAGAAGCTGCCCTTTTGGCCCCACTTTAAAGATGGCCCTGATTTTTCTTATGGGCAACATGAGTTTCTCATGGTTTAATATCCTTTTAAATTGATGTATTTGTATGAAGTGGATCAGGAATACCAACACAGACATATTCCTCCGATGAAATGTGCTCAGAATCTCGTTATGAAAATGCACCTGTCACACAATCATTTCAGAGCAAGCTTCAAAAATCAAACAGTGGTTCCAGCTGTGGCCATACATAACAGCCTAGACATGTGCAGGGAGAATAGATTTAAAACTTGTTTTGAATTTCCTTTGATAAAGGAGGGGGCTAGGACCTATTGCCAAGCTTAATTGGATGGCCATGTTTCCCTTGCCCTGTAATCAAACTAAATGGTGGCATAAAATGCATAATATAGAAGTAGTAGTAGTATGTGTTGAATATGACAGTGTAAAAAATATGTGTAAAATTGATTAACACTGCTTTGAGTCCAACAACCAAGTAATATGTCTTCTATTTCTGTGAACTATTTGTATCCTAATTGATATGTTCTACACAATCCTGGGGCTATAACTAATGCACAGCGGCTACTGATGCTTAAGACATGGTAAAGATAAAGTGGCCTCCTTACCGTAAAAGTCTTTGGCGCTGGGCTGCGGACACTGCTCCCAACCATTTCTATTTCCATTTTTGGGTTGTACTTGCACACCTGCAACAGTTATTAGATTCCAAACTCAATGGAGTCCAACTTCCACTAAAGAACATTACATACCAGCGGTTTTCTTTTTATAACCCCAGGCATTTATTTGCTACTATAACCCTTGTGACCCTTAATACGCTACTGGGTGGTAGATAATCAGCAGCTGGTTCCCAAGCCTCCTGTAAACACAGTACTGTTATGTGTGTGGACAGGTCCAATTGAAAAGTTGACCTGCTGAAATATAGCATATCTTTCCCATGGGCTTCAATTTAAAACTGAAGCTATAAAGAAGTTATGTATTTCACGTAAAGGAATTGAGCTAGTGAGTAAATGAATGTATACGTGTTTGGAGGCAGAAATGGTACAGGTAGGCTGCTAAGAATGCAAAGGTGGCACATGCAGGCTGTTTAAGGGGCAGAGATGGCACAGGCAAAATGTTTAGAGGCAGAGATGGAGTGGGCAGAGATGATACAGGCAGGCCGTTTAGGTGGCAGAGATGGCACACACAATCTGTTTAGGGTGCAGATATAGCACAGGTGGGCTTTTTGGGGGGCAAAGATGACACAGGCAGACTTTTTAGGAGGAATAGATGGCACGGATAAGCTATTTGGGGCAGATATGACACAGACAAGCTGTTTAGGGGCAAAGGTGGCACTGTAGTTGGTCGGATTCAAAAGTGTGTGTTCCTCTGGGCTATTTTCGTACCAGGGTCCTGTGGTTTGATCTGCCATCAAATTCTATGTTTCTAAGAGAAGATTTTAGCTGAAGCATAAAGGATGAGCGTTAATGCAAGCAGCAATATGTTTGTTGCTTACCTTGTGGGTCTAGAAGCCTGTTAAAAAGCTGAGGTCGGCTGTTTTTAGGATGAATTTCTACTCTCACTTGGCTTCCTGATACAAATGTAGACATGATTAGATATTGATATATTATACACAATACTCTAGTCAACTTTGTGTTTTTCAAACTGGTGTTCCTGGGTGATATTTACTATAACTCAAAATGTCATACCATTCCCAGTATAAATAAGATGGGTGGGGTTGGTCTGTACAAACTTACGGTGCTGGGTTAGATTCGCGTGGCACTAGATGAAAGATCTCCTGACCAAATGACGTGTTCCACTTCACTTACAGGTAACTATAAACATTGTATAACTTTAGCTACAGGAAAGTCATATTGTTTTCAACTAGACTACTGCACCCACACTGTGAGGTATAAGGAACATTGTGTGGAGGTTTATTTGTGGACAGAGAACAATGGAAGAAGGTATATGGAAAGGGTAAAAACTGTGTGGACACAATGGAGCAACACAATAGTGTAAACAAATCAGATCTCAGTGAAAGGGTAGTGGGAGATTGGATGATGGTTATAGAGAATGTACAGAGATAATGGTGGGGTGGAATCACAGGGTACACTTTGGACAAATAAAAACAAGGACTGCAGGACATCTGTTCACAGTATATTAATCTACCAAAGCTTAAAAATTATGAAACAGCCATCAAGTGATACAGTATAACTTCTAAAACAATGTTTCAAGTTTTAACAAGCTGCTGTTTCCTTGATTTAGACCTCCAGTGGCTGTGGGACATCTTTGAAAGGTCACCGCGATCATACAGTATGCAAGAGCACTTTGTACTGTGGAAAATAATTTTACAGAGTATTAACGGCTTCACTTCAGAGTAACTGAAGCTTAAATAAATGTCTTCTGCAGATTTGTATATGAATCATATAACACACTCATAAAAAAAGGATTATATATGTTGTCAAACATGAACTTGTCCTCTAAGTGGTTCACCTGTTTTTCCACCCGATGAAGGTCTCTGGTTAAGCAAAAAAGTTGACCACTTACTTTGACTTATTAATGCTTACAAGATATACAATATAAATGTTTTCTTTTTTAAAGCTCATTTGCTAGATTGATCTAAATGTTTCAAATATCCTGTACACTGGTTGATTTTTTATGCGGTTTTATGATATTTAGCTTTATTCGTCAAATACGTAGACAGTTTAGAGTAATCAATGCTTACCTTGGCTCTCATAGCTATTGATGATGTGTCTTGTTGAGTGAGGCTTCTTCAGAACCGCTTTATCTAAAGACAAGAAAGTTGAAATAAAAATTGTTATAATACACATAATAAACCAAGCGCACATACAAAGGCCCAGCATGTACATTATGTAACATGACATGTCATATCAAATGTAATTAGAAATTATTTGGTTAATTAAGAAGTTACGTTATTGTACATAGGTTATTAGTACATAAAATGTAACAAGAATGAAATGCATCCTTATTGTATTAAATCTATCTGTTTTATTGTAACTAGTTAATTGAGTAACATTATTGCTCTAGAAGTTGAAAAAAATACACTACAAGAAAAAATTACTATTTTATCATTCTTTTAAATTAAACACGGAAAGTCATTGTCAGGCTTTTCTTCTTTTTTTTTTAAGTAGAAATTATTAAAATCATAAACTCATTAACTAGTATATATGGTAATATATTGTTACCTTATCTGTGTCTATCCGTATGTCTTAATGCGTGTTAATGTTATTATCCGTTTTGTATAATGTCAATTTGAAGGTTGTTTGTTTTAACCTCCTTGCGCTCACACATCTTAAAAGTAAACTGATGAATAAAAGTTGGTGAAAGAAGATGTATTTATTGTGTCCTTTACACTATGGGTAACAACACTTTTGGTGCAAGGTGGTAAAAGTGGTGCAGTTGCCATAGCAACCAACATTCATGAAGATTTCTCCAATTATTGTTTATCTATTACGCTCTATATGTTTAATTTATGCTCCGAAATGCCAGTATTTTGGGACAGGGGCCCTTCCTTTTGTAAGGTATTTATGCCTATTGTACCCCATTCCTAATGCCTACATAACCCTTGTACGTACTAAATACCTGCACACATCGTACCTTCCCTTTATTATACTTTAAACAGATTAGGACATTTGTTAGTGCCAAATAAATAAAATATAGATACAAAAATATTTCAGACAAAGACTGGGATTTATTTTATAATTCATCTAATACCAATTGAGATATATTCTCAAGATTGCAAACTTGTGAGCAGGGCCCTTTCTACCTGACATAGCGGTTTGTCTTAGTCTATCAATCCTAATCTTGCCATACCCCTTGAATATATGTATTATATTTAATTGTATTAAATTGTTGGCGCTATATCAATAAAAGATAATAATAATTCTGGCTAGTAGCTGTATGTCTGCCCCTAACAAAGATGGCTTCTAGTGCATCTCAATACTTGCTCATGTGGGTCAGGGAAAACACTTCTTTCCACCTTTGCTCTTCATGCTTAGTGTATTAGTAATTGATCACATGCACGTTTCCAAGAAGACTCTATTTTAGCACATTGGATCCACCACTACCTTAGAGAAGTAAATGCTTCGAAGTAAATGGTACCTTGTGTATTGTTGCTGGACTCTCCACGCTGTTCGCTCTCTGTCTGTTTGTCCTGAGACTGAACAATGAGCAGCAGATCTATACGTAAGGAGCTACAGTCCTGCGTTATTTCCATGCTTGCTAGCAGACGCTGTACAGTAACGGCTTGTGTTTGCAATTTAGCAGGGAGCCTCTGCAGTTCCAGGAGAAGTTCTCTGCTGGACGACAAACAAACGCCAGCTTTTACTTTCCAATCTCCTCTCCTTCCCCCTCCCGGCAGGGCCAGCACTCGTAATTTCTGGCTGCACCGTCCAGATTTCCATTAGCACCCTGCAGAAAGGGGACCCAGAGGACTCTGATAGCTGAGACCCCCTGCGGATGGGGTTTCCTCTCGTTTTCCTGAGGACATGGTTTAGCAGCAGTTTGCACACCTGTTCTGTATTATGTGCCAGGCTGCTCTGGCTCACTTAGAAGTTGTTGAAGAGGACCCTTGGGAAACGGGCCAACCTGAAACTCTAATTCATCTAAGTTCCTTCTGCTCTGGGCTGCTCACTTTCTTCCTCCTTTATGTGAGGATAAAGCATAAAAACCCGTAAAGATGGTTGAGTCACGGAATAGCCTTCCAGCAGATCATACCTGAAAACATACATATTTAGCTTTAAATTTCTTTTTGTGATTACTCTACGGTACATTATTATAAAACCAAAAAGAAGTGAGCATGAAATAATGAATCTAATAAAATATAACATTTATTATGTCCAGATAAATCCTCAGGTAATGTGCATAACGAAGTGGAGACTTGCTTAAGTTTTCTCTGTTCTGAGCCCCCGTTCTGTAATAGATTTGCTTGATTTGTGGTAACCGGGACCGTGTGACGGACTGTCAGACACTAGCAGAGAGGAGCCGCTCTACAGCAGGTATAGACATTACCTGAATTAACAGGTGTGGAGCCGGCTCCTCTCTCCCGGCGTCCATCCGTACCCAGATGGAGGAATGAAGGGGCTTTAAGTCATGCTGTTTGACGCTTCAGTTCTCTTCTTCTTGCTTGGCTGGTATTCATTTCCTTTCCCTCCATGTTACATGGGCTTGTGTGCCCAGGCTGCGCAGGAGCTTGGACCCTGCTGATGGGAGGACAGCAGTCCCCAGACAACAAAGAATTATGTTGAATGCAATGACTGATTACACTGTAGAGGAGCTTATCTTCCCTGCTTCTGTTGTATGGCAATATTAAGTTGTGCCCTAAAATTTATATTTTTGCCAATTGTCCCGATATGAACGGGACAGTCTTGACCAGGAGTTCTGGGCCACTTGCCAACAGTTCTGTCCAATGTCACAAGAGATTGACACTTGTTTGGCTGCACACATGGAGTGCCTGTTCTGCAATGAAATACGGTTTGCAATTGTACCAGGCTTTAGATTAGGTGGGACATTATGTGATGCCAACGCTTATTATAAACATGGTGTGAAATCATGAAAGAATGTAGAAGAATGTGCATTAAACAGTTTTGTTTTATTTAAAATCCATTATGTTTTATTGGTGTTGTGGAAGAATAGTGTGGTGCAGGAAAAGAGGGGTCCTTTTTGTGCCGCAAGGTCCTAATATTCTTAATCTAGTCCTGCACTGATACCAGAAAGTGGCAGGCACCCAACAAAAGTAACTTAGAAACTAGGTAATAAATGAAGGAAAATCAGTCAAAAGTAAGTAAGAGACATCGCCCGTAGCAATGCCCGTTGTGGTCCAGTTGTGAATTCCTTTGCGTGCAGGGCCAGACTGTGAGATTTTTCAGTAGGCCACCTCATATTGAGGTCCGCCATCTGATTATCTGTGCACTTCATGCCCTGTGAGAGATCTGAGCCCATTGAGGCAGAAATCCCCCTTCCACTGTTTGGATCAGCGATGGCGGGCAGACACGCAGAGCAGTACTCAAGCAGGGTCTAATATTTATATATATATCGGCAGCAGGGGCTAATATTAATATATATTGCAGCAGGGGGCTAATATTAAGGAATGAAAACTGCCAGTTCAGCTGTTATTTTGAAATCATATTTCAATCAATCACAGAGATAAGTACATATTATGTAGTTAAGGATGCATGTCTAACGCATATATATAAATGTATATATATATATATATATATATATACAGTGTATATGTACCGTGATTGTTTTTGAATAATTAAATTAAGCCTTTGGTGCGTCCCCTCCCTTTATCCCTTGTCCATATATATAGGGGTTAGGTGAATTAAGAAAAATACATACAAATAAAAAATAAAGTTAAAAACTGGTACCTACACCCCAACCTCAAATTCCTCAAAGTTACTTTTGCTATCTGACAGCAACTCATGAGTTGATTAATCTGCTGTTTTCAACTCACATTAACTTGACTCCCCTTCGATAGAGTGTAGTAACTTCTGTGAAGACAAATACTGTTTGCTAAATAGACCCAAAATAAATATTTTTGAATAAATAGATATTTCCATGTCTGTCGGAAGGAATGCTCTCCAACACTCTATCAATGTTTTGGGTATGATCAAAGGTCATTATAGACCATGTTAGTATCCCACAGTGCTGCTGCAGTGTGAAGTTGTTGCAGGTATGTATTGCAGGAGCAATGACAGACAATGTCTCATTCATCATCTGGTCTCAGCTGACATCATCGGTGTGTCTGCAGCTCCTCATCTGTCAGTGGAATGGCAATAGATAGATCTACAGAAAGTTTCAACAGGAGATGAAAAATGATCTTATTTTAAAGGTTTATTTGCATTTTTCTCCCTGACCAGTCTCTCAGTAAGATGTACATTCTATACAAGTTATGAAAGTTGTAAAGTTTTGTTTTTTTGTTAATTCTCTTGTTACTGGCAAGTGATGACCTTGTAGTGGGATTTTCTATTAAATTCCTAAATGAAATTTCCTAAATGCAAATTGGAAATATTATTTTTATTGTGATATTAGTGCATTCAAAGTTTGCATAATCTATGTGGCGAGTTTCCTTTGTGCGTTAGATAAAGTGGCATAACGTGTATTAGTTTAGACTGTTCTATGTTTGTATCAAATGGGCTAGGAGCTGTAGGGTGTAAGTGCCATTATACTCATCACCAAGTAGAAGGTCAATTAATTTTATGTCCCTAAATAAGTACACATTTCTCTAAAGCATGGAACTACTGAGACTTTGGTTGCCTGCTACTGATTTGGGAGAATGACGAGTTTGTTGCTGGGTTTAGGATCTTGTTAGCCTTTTCTGGATTGGAGGTGACAAACAATGTATGATGCAAATAAAAACCATGAGTTCGCTGACCTCAGAGAGGTGAATTCAGGTTGGAATTTCTTTTTGGCAAATCAAATGAGATCAAATGTCTGAATCCCTGGAGCTTTATCAGGCCTGCAAAGATCATTTGGACTTTTAAAGTATGTAGTGCACCAAGCCAGGATTGCCTTACGCCAACATCAAAACCAACTTTTTTGAAAGCTACACTGAAATACTCACTGTGATACTGGAAGATGGAACACGTGTGTGTGTTTATAAGCACAATGCACAAAGTCAACACTACAGTGGAACAAATGGTGTTATGTCTTCTCTTTCTGTTCATAATGTAAGACAATGGAGGACTGTGCCGAGTCAGCACAGCCCCAATAGTTCACTTCTACCCAGCAGACCTCTTATATTAACATGATATTATATAATTAATACACCATATTACTCTCTAATGTGCTAATTATTATAATAAAATCCAGTTTGTTTGAGGATCTGTTGGTTCCATTATCTAGATGTCAAATTAGCCTACCATTTTTAAATGTTATTTCCATTTAGCAGTGTTATTTTTAATGGCGGACTTTCAGTTAAGTATACTGTAATGCTAGAGTCACATATAACTAACAGTATTTTGTAGTCATCACATTTCTCTCCATGTTTTTTTCATCCTAGTAAAGGCTTTATCCAATTGATGTGGTGCCCGCAGTAGAGTAAAAATAGACTTTCTAAAAGAAGCATTGTTCTTGATCCCATATAATATTTTTATCATGGAGGGATTAACAGGCAATGAATTATTAGTAGGCATAATTCTATATTTGTTTAGAACAAGAAGCACACGCAGACCTTCATAAAATTACCGCACACGGAATGAACACGTGAAAAACCAGCAGAGGTAATTGGGGATAAAGGAGTCATATGTCTACCATGAGCCTTGTCAATTCCTATCTAATGAAGGCCTGAGTCCGGAGATTTGAAAGTTATACCTAAGACTAGGCATACATGGAAGTACAGAATGTGAAATAAAAAAAAAAGAAAGAATATCAATTAAATTTCACTTATAATCTGAAATAATGGCCATAATCAAATAAATCATTTTAAATACGCTGGGCATTAGTTGATGACAATTTGTTATATAGCCTTTCTAGAACAAACTGAAGTCTTAGTATGCCATGGATTTAAAGTGACGGTAAAACGGTAAATGGTGGAGAATTCTGGCTGCTAAATGTGTATTTAAAGACTGGTAGTAATAAAATGCACATACATGGAAACTTAGAACTTGATGGTGGATAACAACCATCGCCAACTTAAAGATGACGGGAAAGTAGGGAAATGGGATAAACAGATAGATTTACCATAATACACTTAGTCAGACCTCCTAGTCACAAAAAACATGGAATTTTGACGTTTGACATGATATGTATGTGCATAACTGCTACCTATCTATGAATATAAATACATTAGGTATAATCAATTTATTGAAATACTTTTTTTTTGCAGGGACCATTAGTATCTTGGCTGTAGTCCACGTTCATTGGTTCTGACCTGAAGATATCAAATCTACAACCTCTCCAGATATTGCCCTCGCTGCTTAAATTATTTGCAACTGATTCAAGATACACTCCAGTCATCATATGCACTTTAATGCTGTGTGGTCCCTTTTTTTTTTTTTTTTGGCTTAATCCCCCCATACACATTTGTCCCTTTCCACAATCCAGGGTAAATGCCGTGCAGAAGAAGTGTTTGGACACAAAGACATAAATGTTTCCATGATATGCTTTTCCAAGTTGTATATTGTTCTTCACCATAACCTTCTCACAGCATGCGAGACTGATTGAGCTGAAGCTCCAGGCCAACATCTCTTTCATTGACCTAACAGCAGTCACACAAACCTTTTGTTAAGTATAAACTGATCCAACATATGTGTGGAAAATCCAATTACATGTAATAGTTTACAATTGCCAGATGTTGTGGTTAAGTCCATCTAAGTAATTACTTATGACTGAGGTCTACGCTTTTTCTATTGCAATTATAGTTGGTTCCTGTATTATGTACAGAGGAAAAACCTTTTTTTTTCCATAAGGCTTTAGAGTACAAAGCACAAAACTTTCAATCTTTTGATGAATGTGCCCTTCACATTGAGCAGAGCCTCAATTTTCAGGACCTTAGAAGTGTGGGAGCCACCTTCTGCAGGTGGTAAAGGAAAGAGAAAAAAGAAAAAAGCTGTTCTAAAATTATACCGAGCATCCATCCGGCAGAAAGATCTGTCAATGCATCTGTTCTTGGCTAGAATCCAGAGAGAATGTTAACAACTGTGCTTTGAAGGACTTGTCATGTCACATGCAGGGTAAACACATTTCTACCTGTGGTTTAGTAGTTTGTGTTCATACTCGTGTAAAATAAACAAAACTTTTAAATACCACGGTTTCTGTTTGTTATTGTTGAATCTACATCATTATTGCCTTTTTTTCTGCTTCACTTTTGTCCCTATTAGAACTCTTCTACAAGCAATATCTTTTTTTCCCTAAGCAATAATGTGCAGTAAAACATGACTTCCACAAAACTAGATGAGCACCTTATGCTCATGAGCTTTTGTATGTCATGTATAAAAAATATTAGTGTCTTTCATTAGAATTGCACAATTCATTTTATATATGTGAGTGTAGGTTATGATTGTTCAATCTTAGACTGGAAATCCTAAATACAAAGTATTAATGAAGGAAACACTGTGTATAAAACAGTGGATTCTACAACACTGTACCATGAGATGGTGGCAGCAACCACGATGAAATCAAAGTGTGAGGGTATTGGCTCAGTGGGTGAATCCTTATATTGGAAACCTGGGACGTATTAGCAGTACTAAAAGAATAATGTTTCAAAGCGAGAACTGGATAGTTCAAAAGGAGATTTGTGGCACCAATAGTGGTTAAGCATCCATATTTGCTATAGAAGATGGTAAATGTATTGAAGCTTCATGGTCCCAATGACAAAAAGGGTCCTAGAGCATTATTTGAAGATTTCTATTTTTTTGCAGGATTTGAGGAACAGTTAGATGAATTAGCACTGGAGTCTTGAGTCGTAGACAACTTAGTCTAAGCTCTGCATATGAGTAGAACAATGGTTTCTCTGTTGTTAGGTAAGGAGCTATTATCTAACATTGCTTTGACCTTGTCTTTAAAGTAGCTGGTAAAACCCTCCCAGCTAAGATATTAGTATAAAGTAAAAATAGCAAATAGGCCAAGTGTTCTAACTCTTCCACAACTAAACTAGGACCATATAACAAATGCTTTCAGTGCAATCATCTGGCCAATATTGAAAGATACTTGTGCCCAAGTCAATGTGTACTATACAGTTTCCTGGTTCTTTGCTAAAATGTGGTATGCTTATAAAATTCAAGAAGATTCATAAACTAGTTATTCCGTTTTCACTATGAAGGCTGAACTGAATGTCAACCATCCATGTCCAAAACACAGCAATCCATAGCTAAGCGTAACAGATGTTTCCAAATCAGCAATACAAGATAAATAGTTTTTCACAAGCTACGTAGATGCATAGCAGAGTAACAACATTACCAGTATTTATACCAGGTCTGACCAGCTCCTTTCATCAATGGCTAGTCACTGGTTACAACTCGAGAAAGGTTCCTGTTTGCAGAATATTCGATATTCTTATCCCGTATTAAGCACATAACAAAAATCCTCAATAACCACAAAAAATGTAATGATTACTTCTTGTCCCACTTCTTCTTGAAGGGACTAGATGTTCCATTCACAACTAGTACTGGGTGGTGGAAAATTAAAATAGAATCCAGTTTATTTGAAATATTTCTCATGATCGATATGGGGTAAATAAATGAAAAATAACATATTTTGTATACATTATGAATGGTGTATAGTCATTTAATCAAAATGTAATTTGTTTAATGGACATGTACATTTCAGAAAAAAGGACTGGATACAGGGCCTTCTGATAAAGTTGTGAACAGTTGAGACGCAGCCCGCGCGTCCAGCCCCCTGCTCGCTCCGTCGGCGGGAACCGCCGCCAGGTCTGTTCCACGGATAGACGCGCGTCCCCGCAGAGATCAATGGATCCTGACGGGGCACGCGCCTCATGAATATTCATGTCGCTTCTTAAAGCGACATTTATCTTTTTTCCTCCTCCCCCTAATTAGGTGGGTAGGAGGATCCTGATATTGAGAGGGATATTTAAACCCTCAGTAAGCACTTCACCTTTGCCTGTGATAGTGCCTTACAGCCTTCACTAGCGTTCCTTTACTTGCTTGTTATTTTTGTTTCTGACTCCGGCAAGTTTTTGACCTTTGATGTTTGCTGCCTGCCCTGACCTCTGCTTGTGACCCGACTACTCTTCTGCCTGACCCCTGAATTTATTATTTTATTTATTATTTTGTTCCTGATTATTTTTTACCACGCTACGCTCCTGTATTTTCGCTATACACCTCAGTGTTCTGTTGCTGGGCTCTCCATCTACGCTAGGAGGCGCCTTTCCAATTTCTGCAGCAAGGATCCACTGCCGTATTGCAGACGTGACAACTATTGATCTTTTCAGAAAAAGGTTTACTTTGATTGTTGTTGATGGAAAAAGATTAAATAGAAAAGTAAAACACATAATTAATTTAATTTTTATTACTAATATTTGGAAAATACGGTGCTGTTTTTTTTTTTTTTTATCCAGTTTTTGTATAATATAATGTTTTCACGCAGCTGCATATCACATATTGTAGGTGTTGCACCACTGTTATCTTAGCCCAATCTACTACACAAACACACTGACTCCTCATCATTCTACCTGGGGTAAACAATCATTCACCTGGACACTCTGACTAATGAAAGCCTATGGAGTAACAGACTTCATTAGCATTGCCATAAAGAATCAGCACAGTGTAGGATAGTGACCAAAATATCATGACTGACAACCACAGCAGCCTCCAGGTCTGCAGATGTAGAAAGTTTATAGGATCAAATAGAGATGAAACCAAGTTTTTGTCAATGCTTACCTGCATTACTGTATACTAATACTGGATTTTATGCCCAAAGAAAAATATATATGGAATAAATTATTGGGACACCTGACCATTACATCAACAGGGACTTTAATAAAATCTTATTCTAAATATATAGAAATCAATATTTAGCTGGTCCCCCCTTTGCAGCTATAACAGCTTCCACTCTTCTGGGAAGGCTTTCCACAAGATTTTGGAGAGTTTCTGTGGGGATTTTTTCCCCATTCATTCAGTAGAGCATTTGTGACGTCAGCCACTGATGTTGGACAAGAAGTTCTGGCTCACAATCTCCATTCCAGTTTATCTCAAAGGTGTTCGATGAGGTTGAGGTCTAGGTTCTGTGCAAGCCAGTCAAGTTATTCAGCACCAAACTCAACCATGTCTTTATGGACGTTGCATTGTGGACTGGGGCGCAGTCAGGCTGGATTAGAAAAGGGCCTTCCCCAAACTGTTCCCACAAAGTTGGAAGCACAGCATTGTCCAAAATGTCTTGGTATGCTGAAGGGGACATACCAATATTTTTGCCCATATAGTGTATGTCATAATGTCAGATTAAAAGAAACAATTTATGTATTAGAAATCCACCTTGTGTATATACAGAAACAGCCATTTATTAAGCCAACTGTTCTAAGGATCTGCATGTTATTATGTCATTTACCCCTGTTATTGAAGCACTCTCTTTTACCGGGTGGTTCTAGCTGCCTTTGCAAGGCTGAGGTGAGGGGAAGGGGAGAAGAGTCTTTTAGACATGAAAGTATTTTATTAAGCTGTAGGTAGTAGACTTGTGCATTAGAATACATAAATTCTCCACAGATCTGTCTGCATTAAGATCCTGGAGCACTTCCATATCAGGGTAAAACCACAGCGTGGGAGAGGTTGCAGAAGCTCTGACCCGATGCGGAAGTTCTCCAGGAGACCAGACTACTGCAACAAATCACTGGGAAAAGCAGAGCAACCTATAAGAAAGAAGAATGAAGATGTTAAGAACAGCAAGAAAAAGGAGAAGAAGCGAAGAACAAGAAGGGAGCTGTGGGGACATGGAGAATGTATGGAGACATTGAGAGAGAGTGAAAAGAATGTGAGAGTGAGTAAGAGTGAGGTTAATTGACAATGAATTTTGGTTTCCCAAAAAACAAACCGAAAGGACCAAAAACTAAACTAAAGATTTGTCTGAATTTTCAGCCCATGTCCACAAGTCTAGTAGGTCGTTTTAACAAATAACTGTTTAGATTGTGTTCTCATGGTGGTAATCAGCCTTGGTCAGTCAACTGTCTTGCTGCATGTCACACACTATAACTCACAGAAACATTTAAGTATAAACAGCACTGGGGTTTGACACATAAAACTGTAACTTAATTTGACTTTTAACGCATAAACACAATCTTAATGATCTAGTTATAAAGAGGCACCTAAAGAGATACATTAACAGATATCAGTTGCCATCTTCTAAAGATAGCGTGGATGCTTGAATTTAACTCTTTCACTGCCAGTGAGAAGCTATACACTGTAGGATTAGAGATTAACAAATCAATGAGGCAGCAATACACTTACATAAGAAAAATGTTTAGCAGCTATTCAGTGCAGGATTTGGCAAATATTCATTACACTACCAATATTTGCAAACATTTGCCGTGTCCGCACACAAAAGAGGGTCAACACAGTAATTCAGGACAGCGTTTGACCTCTTCACTAGCACAGTAAATAGTTCTGATCTGCCAGCCAAAACATTTCCTGCAGAACAGCCAAACTTCCATAAAGAGAAATCAACAGAGGAGGAGGAAGGACGGAATGAGGTTGTAACCAGAGCTTAGGAACGTTAAGTAAAAGGATTCCACTCTACAGCCGCTGAGCACAGAGACATGGGGTTTATCTATCTCTCTATATATACACCTCTCTAGCACTTGTAAATCCACCGTAAAACTGTGCAGATAAAAAAAAAACCTAGGAGTTATATAGTCAAGCGCACTAGTATACATCCATTCTCAGGTTACCTTAACTAAACAAGGGTCTGGAGAGCAAAAACTGCAAATAATATTACTGCCATCTATAAATGTAATCAATGTTATTGCCACAAACTCTTCAAGACAAGGACATATATTGTGTGCAACCAAAATGTTGGGGATTGCAAGTTAGTCCTCTATGCATTGCCCTAAATAACACAGTATGAACTTACTGTAAAGTCTTCAACTACCACAGTTAGCAGTAGTGTCATCTTCTATCCTTATAACTCTATCCTTATACCCCTCGCCATTACTTTCGATTTGTTTTAGTTTGTTTGAAATACTCTACTTTCTGTATGTCATTGCAAATACGGAACTGAATAATTTGGATCAAAATCAGTTGTATGCCTTTGTTTGCTGATATTCTCATTAGTTAACAACAACTAGTATCAAGCCCTGGTCAAGATTAGCTAGACACATTTGAACTTTGGTTCAGAGTTCTAGATATTACTTTCTCATAGTGAATGTTTCAGATTCATTGTTTTCCTACAGGAACACATGGTGGGATCACTGACAACCTCAGATGGTAGGCCCTCTGATGAAGGAATTATTTGTTTGTTTGTTGGAACTCATCTGAAAGTGTTCATGTTATCTTTTTTAAGACGACACTTTCTGAGCCCCTTGGATAAAGACTAGCAATAACAATATATACAGTAAAAATATTTATGGATTTGGATAATGACAATTTATACCAATGGCGATGTATTTCAAGGCATACTAACCTTTATCCACAACAAGGTAGATTTACATTTGGATTAACTAAAAAAGCATACATTTTTTTGTAGGTGAAATTAGTGGAAAATGCTTAGAAATTCCAGGTGTACCACCAATTAACCATTACTTAATACATTCAGATTTTGAATATATTAGAAGAAAAAGATTAAAATCAAAAACATGGCGGAGGACCCTGTCAATGTCCTCCAAACCTCTATGTCTGCAAACGTAAAGCAAATTATCCATCCTAACGCTACTTAAAAATCCCTATAATGGCGCACTGAGCTAGTCATTATAACGTCTAAAAAGATATTTTCTTTTTCAGCCAATGGCTTTGTCAGGGGAATAAAAAATATTTATTATTACAGTGACCAGTGACTTATTTATTCGGAACAGAATTTTTATACAACATTTAAAGATAAACAACAAATTTCTATCCAATAAATTGTATTGGATTTATACATTAACATAAAAAAACTCATCCTTACAGACAAATTTATATGATTCAATATCAGACCTTGTTGGAATGTTACTATCTCTCCATAACCAGGAGCCTCCTCCACTAATTCCAAAAGTTCTGAGGATGATGATATTGGCCCTAATACATTATTAGAACCTGCATCTAGAAGTATTACTAACCTGGATGAATTATTTCTATTATTCTTAAGGACTAAGTGTCTTTTCTTTTGGATCTACCCTCATAATGAGCACAATTATGGGACTGGAAACAGTGGAGCTATTCTGACCATCATTCATTTATGAAAATTTCAAAGGAATGATAACCAGAAAAGTTTTATCAGTGAATCTCATCTCGTCTCTTAATCCCTTTGTGTAACAATTTTATAGGGATCGAGGCTGTCTCATTGCAATGAAACTTTCTCTCCATAAACTCCACTAAATAAAAAATGAATGAGAAGCTTGAGTTATTGTTCAAAATTATAGTAAAAAGGTATTGCAACTCATCGAGGAGTCATTTTACTCCTAACATTTCAATACATTTTATTAGAGTGGATTGTTCACTCAACCGGTCACAGAAGAAATTAAACAAATTGACCCTTAATTACCCACTGATATCTTTCAAGTCCCCTCGAGTACTAAGTATTGTTTAAATCAACAAATGTAAAATGTAGGTGGACAATTTGAACGAGTAGCTGGGCTACCATCAAAAACCTAGGCTGCACTCTGAGCCCCTATTAATCTGGTTGTCTTGGTACATGCAGGGCCGGCCTTAGGGGTGTGCGACCTGTGCGACCGCACAGGGCGCCATGGTTGCAGGGGCGCCTGACCGGGACTTAGATTAAAGCATCGTTTGTTTTTTTTTGTATTTTTTTTTTAAACTTTATTTAACATCATTCATGTTAAATAAAGTTTAAAAAAAAAAACGATGCTTAAATCTAAGTCCCGGTCAGGGGCGCCGAGCGGTTGCTCGTGAAGTTCTCGGCAACCGCTCGGCGCCCCTTACTCTCCGTGACTCCGTCGCGGTGCCGGCATCTCATGTTGAGCGCCGGACTATTCCGGCTCTCAACATGAAATGCCGGCACCGCGGCAGAGCGAGAAGACGGATGCCTCCCGCTCTCACCACAGGACTCCGCCAACAAGGTAAGTGGGGGGGTGTAGTTTGAAGGGGCAGAGGGGGGGTGTAGTTTGAGGGGGCAGAGGGGGGGTGTAGTTTGAAGGGACAGAGGGGGGGTGTAGTTTGAAGGGGCAGAGGGGGGGTGTAGTTTGAAGGGACAGAGGGGGGGTGTAGTTTGAAGGGACAGAGGGGGGATGTAGTTTGAAGGGGCAGAGGGGAGGTAGTTTGAATGGGCAGGGGGGTAGTTTGAATGGGCAGGGGGTAGTTTGAAGGGGCAGAGGGGAGGGGTGTAGTTTGAGGGGGCAGAGGGGGGGTGTAGTTTGAAGGGGCAGAGGGGGGGTGTAGTTTGAAGGGACAGAGGGGGGGTGTAGTTTGAGGGGGCAGAGGGGGGGTGTAGTTTGAAGGGGCAGAGGGGGGGTGTAGTTTGAAGGGGCAGAGGGGGGGTGTAGTTTGAAGGGACAGAGGGGGGGTGTAGTTTGAAGGGACAGAGGGGGGGTGCAGTTTGAAGGGGCAGAGGGGAGGTAGTTTGAATGGGCGGGGGGGTAGTTTGAATGGGCAGGGGGTAGTTTGAAGGGGCAGAGGGGAGGGGTAGTTTGAAGGGGTAGAGGGGAGGGGTAGTTTGAGGGGCGGTAGTTTGAATGGGCAGAGAGGGTGGGTAGTTTGAAGGGGCAGAGAGGGGGGGTAGTGAGGGGGGGCACCAGAGGAGTAGTCCGCACAGGGCGCCACAACGCCTAAGGCCGGCTCTGGGTACATGTCTAGGTAGCATAACTCCCAACTGCCCAAGGATAGGACAAAAAGATCTTTCAAATATTCCCGCACCAATTATCCCCCTTATGGTGGGACAGTCCCCTTATACTGACCCGCTGTACCTCTTTCCTTTAATGGTGTCCCTCTGTTCTAGGAGCTCAGAATGTTTGGTGCGTAACATAGGGTTAAACAGCCTTAAATGTGCTAATAATGTAATATAGTCTGCAAGAAGTACTGTATATCTATAAATACATTGTGTAAATAAAATACATAAATTGCCATGAAATCTCACATAGTCACATACAAATTCAAAATAAAGCCCTACTGTCGAGAACTCCTAAAACAACTGCTCCATATAAAATGTTGGGAAGTATGCTGGTTCACCCTATGGGGCATCTGCCCCTGTCCACGGCATGAAAACAATGCAACTATGCATTTACTAAGCGTCTGACAAGAAATATATATGGACCCCTTTGCAGTGCAAATTCCAGGTTAAATGATGTTGTATAAACAGTCAAGTACCTTTTAACCTAGTAATCAAGGTTGAAAAATGTCCGCTGCGCCTAGAGCCGGATATCACATGCCTGAATAAACTTTGTATTCTAGGAATCCTAAGGCATTGAGCTGCACTGTATATCTCTTACTTGGGTTACACTATTCAATGCCTTCCATGACATCTTAATATTCCACCAATTCTCACACTAACAGTTTTTAGAACTGATAACTAGACTTTTTTTAGAACTGATAACTAGATTTACCGAATTTTGCCAAATTCAGCAATTGGTATGAAGGCACAAAAACGGGACCATAAAAATAACTCAACACACAGCAATTAATGTCTAAACTAGACTTGTGCATTCGTCTTCGGGCGAACATGAAAACGAGCACGAAGAGGCCGTTTTTTTGTTCGTTCCGAAGGAACGTAGAACAGAATACAGTGCCGGCAAACCGTAGGCGAAGACGAAGACTCACAATCACGAAGATTCGAAGATTCTTCGTGATCGTCTTCGTTTTTGCCGCGCAACCGCCAAAATTTCAAACAGGAGTGAGCTGATCCTCGTCTGTCCAATCAGCTCACTCTTGTGACGTAACGCTAAGGGTCTCGTCCAATGCCTGTGCTGCTGTTTTTTGAATTCTGAAGGCGCCTTTATAAGACCAGAGCTTGCCTGAGAGATCCATTCATTTTTCGCTGTGACTGCTTTGGCAACACTGCTGTGCTGCATCCGAGCGTTACAGAGAGAGATTGTTCTGTTCTGTGTGAGACTGGTAAGCCTTAGCCTGCCATTTCTCACTGTGTACTTCATCCTCACTTCAGTGCTACTTAATTAATATATTTAATAATAATAATTTGATTAATTTAATTTTTTTAAAATTAATTTGTCATCAACTTTAGTGTAAGTGCTGTTGAGTTGACAGTGCACCCAGTGCCTCAGTGGCACTGGGGTGCCCTTGCCCTGGGCTGGCACTAGTGCCTATTGCCTGTCCTGCTTAAATAAATTAAATAGAATTTATAAATTACAATTTAATAGAATCTATAATTTAATAGTTCATTATAATATTATATATATATATATATTTGTCAGTCATATATATATATACTATAGTATACTAGTGTAGAGTGTACTGTAGACATTCATCTACTAGTGTCTAATTTAAAATCAGTAATATTAATTAATATAATTAATAATTGAATTCATTATAAAATTATATATATATTTGTCAGTTATAGTTAGTAATAGTATACTAGTGTAGAGTGTACTGTAGACATTCAGAACATCTACTAGTGTCTAATCTAAAATCAGTAATATCAATAATTCTCTAATTCTTTCTTATCTTAATAGTTAATTAAATTAGCTATAAATAAAAGTAATAATATTAATTAATTACTACTAGCGTATAGTTCAGCTAATCTTATTAGTACTGGTGCTGCAGCTCTATAGTTTGTGCTTTGTTTTAGCAACAGTAAGAGACCAAGTCAATTTTTCTTAATTAATCTTTCATTTTATTTCATTTGTTTTGCTCACCTCAGTCCATCAGTGAAGTGAACTTGTTGGGCTAGTGAGTGCAGCCGCATAAGTGCTGTGGTTTTTTTTGATCAGCAAGCAGTGACGTTAACTGTTTTGCAAAGATTTTCTCATTTATTTTACATTTTATTTCAATTTTATTAAAAGTACCCTTAGTGTTTTGCTCACCTCAGTCCATCAGTGAAGTGAACTTGTTGGGCTAGTGAGTGCAGCAAGCAGTGAAGATAACTGTTTTGCTGTGACATTTTATTTTATTTCTAATTCTTTTCAAGAAAAATTGACTGTGACGAGCTGTACTAAGCAAAGCTTCAAGCTACTAGCTGTAGTACTAAAATAATTCTAATCTTCTTTAATCTTAATCTATAATATATTATAAATAATAATATTCTAATTCATAATCTATAATATAAGTAATTCTAATTCTAAATTCTAATTCATAATCTATATTCTTCTATCTATAATACATAATATATAAGTAAATTAGTTCTAATCTATTAATATTATATAACTTAATATTAATTAATAAATCATATACTGAATCTGATTTAACCTCACTTTAGCTTAGTGGGTTTGAGAGCGTCTGCCTAGAGGTAGACTTATAGTAAGGAAATATAGCTTTAGGCTAGCATAGTGGTAGGCTAAGCTCTTAGGCCCGTGTAAATTCAAATTAAAAATAAAATACTGCTAGTTATTAAATAGTTAATCTTGAGTTAATAATTTCAATAACTTTAGGATTTTGGCAGATTGCACACAGCACAGTGCAGTAGTGCATAGTTTTACTTTTTAAGCAGTAGCACTGAAGAGAACTTCCTCTAATTTTTTTGTCTTTAATTCGTTTTTCCTTTTTTTTATTTTTATTTTTTTATTTTTTTTTTTATAGTTTTTTAAACACTACACTACACTACACTACACTACACTACACACACAACACAAAATTTGAAATGGATCCTCCTTTTGGGACTAAGGAGGGACAAGCTCCATCTACCACCACCACCACCACCACCAGCACCACCACCAGCACCACCACCAGCTCTAAGATGCAGCCTTTGCGTCAGTCTAGTCGGCCAAGTAGGCCAAGCTCTCGCTTATCATTTGGGGAAGCATTGCTTGAAGGATCATCAAGTAAAGGAAAGGCACCAAAAGCAGGCAGTAGTAGTGCGGCTAGGCCCACAAGCTCTATGGTTTTTTACGGAAAGCCTAAAGCACCAGAAGCACGTTCAAAGTTAAAGGGTAGCACAAGTAGTACCAGCCCAGTGACTAAAAAGAAGTGCCTTTTGCCCCAAGCAGCATCTTCCCCATCCACCAGCAGCATGCAAGGTACCAAGCAGAGCCAAATTAGCAGCAAGACTCAGAGGGGTCCCAAACCAAAGCGATCTCATTCCTTTGTAGGGAAAACCACCACCACCACCACCCCCGCCTCTACCACCACTAGTGCTGCGCCTACTGTTCCCACTGGTACCGCCACGCCATGTCCTCCTAGTACCTCTAGCAAGCCACCAAGTCCTTACAAAATTTTTGTAAAGACAGTTAGAGAGAGGGCTACACATAGTGGAACTCCACCTAGCGAGGTAGCAGAGGAGCCTGAGACTGAGAGGCCAAGTGCAGAGTCTATTCTTCCTGCTCGCACTACTACTAGTCACGAGTCTCACGACGATATCAGTCTTAGCTCCAGCCTAGCAGGAATTCCATTCGATCTGGCTAATGAAGAGCTAGACTATGAGCCAGAGGAAGTAGAGGAGATGAGTGGTCAGGAATCAGATTCCTCAGGGAGCAGTGTCCAAATGACTAGTGCACAATTTTCCCCTGAGCCTCCACCTTCTCCGCTACGATCATCACCATCACCACCACCAGCAGCAGCAGCAAAACCTAGCAAATCTAAAGCAATTAGCAGTCCCACTATGGCCAGTACTGTTACCACCAGTCCCACCACCACTAGTTCTGCCTCTGTTCATCCACCCCGAGCAGTAAGAGCAGCACCCAAGGCACACTCCAAGGCTATGCGCGCCCCAATTTGGGAGCACTTTGAAAATGTTGAAGAAGGGCGCTATGGAAAGTGCAAACATTGTGGGAAGCTAATAAGCAGAGGGAAAGTGTCTGGCCATTTTACCAGTGCTAGCATGAAGCATCACCTCAGCACTCAACACAACGCTGTGCTATTGGGGAAAGATGCAGAGGTAAAACTTAGTGCAGGCAGCATAGCTGGTGGCCGTGGAAAAACCCCAACAGCTTCTTCTTCTGAGCCAATAGCAGCAGCAGCAGCAGCAGCAACTAGTGCTGGCAGCCAGAGACCAAGGCAGGTTGGAGCACTGCATGCCCAGCCCACCCTGGAAGAATTTGGGGCATTCCACTCCAAGAGAACGATGCCCAAACAGCAGGCCAATAAAGTAACGCGACTTATTGGTCAGTTCATTGCTGTTGGAGGGGCATCCTTCTCCATGATTGAAGGGGAGCCTTTCAAACAATTGATGGCGGCTGTGGCTCCACAATACACAGTTCCGTCACGTTCCACTTTCAGCAGGAACATTGTCCCCTCGCTGTATCGGTCCTGTGTTGCAGCAGTGAAAGAGGAGCTTTCCAAGGCTGCTGGTCAGTGTGTTCATTTCACTACAGATTTGTGGAGTGCACCTAGCGCCCAGCATGCCTTTCTTTCTTTGACAGCACACTGGTGGCAGCCCGGTGTGTCTAAGGAAGTTGCTGCAGCAGGCTACCGATCATTCCTTCTCCATGCAGAAGTGATGGATGAAAAGCACACTTCCCAAAATATTCTGCATGCGATTAGGAAAATGTTTAGCCTTTGGGTGGGAGCAGAGGCGGGCACCAATGTTGAAGTTGGTTTTGTGGTAACTGACGGAGGTGCCAATATGGTGAAAGCGCTGCGAGATGGTCATATTGTTGGTGTGCGCTGTGCAGCCCACATCATCCATCTTGTAGTGAAGGCAGCAATGTCAGAAGGAACTAATGTGGCAGCAGTAGTTCTGTCCCGCTGCAGAAAGATCGCTGGGCACTTTCACCATAGTGTTAAGGCTAGCCAACTTTTGAGGGAAGAGCAAGAGAGGTCAGGTCTTCCCGTACACTGCCTACGTCAGGATGTCAGTACACGGTGGAACTCCACGTTAGACATGCTAGAGAGGATTTTGGAGCAGCAGAGGGCAATCCATAATCTTGCCTCAGAGCACAATATTGGGATTACCTCTCCATTGAATAGGGAGGATTGGACAGTGATCGCCCAGCTAGTGGCAGTCCTTAAACCATTCAGGGATGCCACAGAAAATTTAAGCTCAAACACTGCCAGTCTGGCCCAGGTAATCCCAGTGTTCTCCCATCTAGGCAGCAAGATGGATGTGTTCCTTGGAAACCGTGAGGCTGTTCAAGGTGGCACTCTACATCCTGACGTAGCAGCCATAGTCAGGAAGCTGAAGGATCTGCTAAAAGTACACCTTCGCAAGCGAATGGAAGAGAGTCCCGAAATGATGCTAGCGTGCCTTTGTGATCCAAGAATTAAGGGAAAGCTAGCTTTGAAATTCAATGTTCTCAGTAGCTACCGGGAGCAATTGGTCAACAAGGTGCGTGACTGGCAGCGTAAAATGGGAATGCTGTCCGAGGAGGGTGAGGTGCAGGAGGAGGAAGAGATGATGTGGTCTGCTACCCCTAGCAGCAGCATCAGCAGCAGTGCCACAAGCAGCACAACACAGCTGAGTGGAGCAGCTGCGTTTTGGGAAGAGGCACTTGGCAGTATAGTTGGACCATCTGACAGAGCTAGCAGCAGAAAGGAGAGTAGTGCTGCTGAAATGGTCAAACTTTACCTCTGTGAAGTTCCTTCTGCTCCTAATGTTGATCCTCTTAGCTACTGGGATGAAAAGAAGAGTGTGTGGCCTGCACTCTCATGGGTTGCGCAGCAGCTTCTATCATGTCCGCCAACCACTGTTCAAAGTGAGCGCGTGTTTTCTATGACTGGAAACATACTGAGTCCACAGCGCTCACGCATGGCACCTCATCTGATGGAGCAGATTGCCTTTCTTAAATTCAATCTGCCCAAATTGGGTTACCCAGCTCTTAGCTTGGAAAGTTAAATTTTTTCTCTCTAATGTTTAAGGTAGTTTCTCCCCCTGGTTGCACTTGCTGCGGTGTGGCAATGCCTGCTACCTCCGCTGGTGTAGCCAATTTACGCTAGGGCCTAGTGTCTGAGCTCTGTAAGTCCGCTCCCAAACGCCTAGGACTGACAGTCTTTGGATGCTTTGCCCTGGGGTGAAACAGGTGAGTGGGTCGTCAATTGCCCACTCATTCACCTTTTTCCGTTTCCAACGCTGCTGCTGGTGGTGGTGCCAGTATCTTTTGCCAGTTCGCTTCCTGGCTGAAATCATGCCTCAGATGTCCCTAATGGAAAGGGTAGTTTCTCCCCCCTGGTTGCACTTGCTGCGGTGTGGCAACGCCTGCTACCTCCGCCGGTGTAGCTAGCTTATGCTAGGGCCTTGTGTCTGAGTTCTGTAGGTCTGCTCCCAAACGCCAAGGACTGACAGTGCTTGGATGCTTTGCCCTGGGGTGAAACAGGTGAGCGGGTCGTCAATTGCCCACTCATTCGCCTTTCCCAATTCTGCTGCTGCTGGTGGTGGTGCCAGTGTCTCTTCTCTGCCAGTTCGCTTCCTGGCTAGTGTCATGCCTCAAATGTCCCTTATGGTAAGGGCAGTTTCTCCCCCCTGGTTGCACTTGCTGCGGTGTGGCAACGCCTGCTACCTCCGCCAATGTAGCCAGCTTACGCTAGGGCCTTGTGTCTGAGCTCTGGAAGTCCGCTCCCAAACGCCAAGGACTGACAGTGTTTGGATGCTTTGCTCTGGGGTGAAACAGGTGAGTGGGTCGCCAATTGCCCACTCATTCGCCTTTCCCAATTCTGCTGCTGCTGCTGCTGGTGGTGGTGCCAGTGTCTCTTCGATGCCAGTTCGCTTCCTGGCTAGTGTCATGAATCAAATGTCCCTAATGGTAAGGGCAGTTTCTCCCCCCTGGCTGCCTCTGTCTGCGGTGTGGCAACGCCTGCTACCTCCGCCGGAGTGGCCAGCTTACGCTAGGGCCTTGTGTCTGAGCTCTGGAAGTCTGCTGCCAAACGTTTAAGACTGACAGTGTTTGGGTGCTTTGCCCTGGGGTGAAACAGGTGAGTGGGTCGCCAATTGCCCACTCATTCGCCTTTCCCATTTTTCAATGCTGCTGCTGGTGGTGGTGGTGGTGCCAGCATCTCTTCTCTGCCAGTTCGCTTCCTGGCTAGAGTCATGCCCAAAATGTCCCTAGTGGTAAGGGCAGTTTCTCCCCTCTGGCTGCGTCTGTTTGCGGTGTGGCAACGCCTGCTACCTCCGCCGGAGTGGCCAGCTTACGCTAGGGCCTTGTGTCTGAGCTCTGGAAGTCTGCTGCCAAACGTCTAAGACTGACAGTGTTTGGGTGCTTTGCCCTGGGGTGAAACAGGTGAGCGGGTCGCCAATTGCCCTCTCATTCGCCTTTCCAATTTTTCAATGCTGCTGGTGGTGGTGGTGGTGGTGGTGGTGGTGGTGCCAGCATCTCTTCTCTGCCAGTTCGCTTCCTGGCTAGAGTCATGCCCAAAATGTCCCTAATTGTAAGGGCAGTTTCTCCTCCCTGGCTGCCTCTGTCTGCGGTGTGGCAACGCCTGCTACCTCCGCCGGAGTGGCCAGCTTACGCTAGGGCCTTGTGTCTGAGCTCTGGAAGTCTGCTGCCAAACGTCTAAGACTGACAGTGTTTGGGTGCTTTGCCCTGGGGTGAAACAGGTGAGCGGGTCGCCAATTGCCCTCTCATTCGCCTTTCCAATTTTTCAATGCTGCTGGTGGTGGTGGTGGTGGTGGTGGTGGTGCCAGCATCTCTTCTCTGCCAGTTCGCTTCCTGGCTAGAGTCATGCCCAAAATGTCCCTAATTGTAAGGGCAGTTTCTCCTCCCTGGCTGCCTCTGTCTGCGGTGTGGCAACGCCTGCTACCTCCGCCGGAGTGGCCAGCTTACGCTAGGGCCTTGTGTCTGAGCTCTGGAAGTCTGCTGCCAAACGTCTAAGACTGACAGTGTTTGGGTGCTTTGCCCTGGGGTGAAACAGGTGAGTGGGTCGCCAATTGCCCACTCATTCGCCTTTTCAATGCTGCTGCTGGTGGTGGTGCCAGCATCTCTTCTCTGCCAGTTCGCTTCCTGGCTAGTGTCATGCCTCAAATGTCCCTAATTGTAAGGGCAGTTTCTCCCCCCTGGCTGCCTCTGTCTGCGGTGTGGCAACGCCTGCTACCTCCGCCGGAGTGGCCAGCTTACGCTAGGGCCTTGTGTCTGAGCTCTGGAAGTCTGCTGCCAAACGTCTAAGACTGACAGTGTTTGGGTGCTTTGCCCTGGGGTGAAACAGGTGAGCGGGTCGCCAATTGCCCTCTCATTCGCCTTTCCAATTTTTCAATGCTGCTGGTGGTGGTGGTGGTGGTGGTGGTGCCAGCATCTCTTCTCTGCCAGTTCGCTTCCTGGCTAGAGTCATGCCCAAAATGTCCCTAATTGTAAGGGCAGTTTCTCCCCCCTGGCTGCCTCTGTCTGCGGTGTGGCAACGCCTGCTACCTCCGCCGGAGTGGCCAGCTTACGCTAGGGCCTTGTGTCTGAGCTCTGGAAGTCTGCTGCCAAACGTCTAAGACTGACAGTGTTTGGGTGCTTTGCCCTGGGGTGAAACAGGTGAGTGGGTCGCCAATTGCCCACTCATTCGCCTTTTCAATGCTGCTGCTGGTGGTGGTGCCAGCATCTCTTCTCTGCCAGTTCGCTTCCTGGCTAGTGTCATGCCTCAAATGTCCCTAATTGTAAGGGCAGTTTCTCCCCCCTGGCTGCCTCTGTCTGCGGTGTGGCAACGCCTGCTACCTCCGCCGGAGTGGCCAGCTTACGCTAGGGCCTTGTGTCTGAGCTCTGGAAGTCTGCTGCCAAACGTCTAAGACTGACAGTGTTTGGGTGCTTTGCCCTGGGGTGAAACAGGTGAGTGGGTCGCCAATTGCCCACTCATTCGCCTTTTCAATGCTGCTGCTGGTGGTGGTGCCAGCATCTCTTCTCTGCCAGTTCGCTTCCTGGCTAGTGTCATGCCTCAAATGTCCCTAATTGTAAGGGCAGTTTCTCCCCCCTGGCTGCCTCTGTCTGCGGTGTGGCAACGCCTGCTACCTCCGCCGGAGTGGCCAGCTTACGCTAGGGCCTTGTGTCTGAGCTCTGGAAGTCTGCTGCCAAACGTCTAAGACTGACAGTGTTTGGGTGCTTTGCCCTGGGGTGAAACAGGTGAGCGGGTCGCCAATTGCCCTCTCATTCGCCTTTCCAATTTTTCAATGCTGCTGGTGGTGGTGGTGGTGGTGGTGGTGCCAGCATCTCTTCTCTGCCAGTTCGCTTCCTGGCTAGAGTCATGCCCAAAATGTCCCTAATTGTAAGGGCAGTTTCTCCCCCCTGGCTGCCTCTGTCTGCGGTGTGGCAACGCCTGCTACCTCCGCCGGAGTGGCCAGCTTACGCTAGGGCCTTGTGTCTGAGCTCTGGAAGTCTGCTGCCAAACGTCTAAGACTGACAGTGTTTGGGTGCTTTGCCCTGGGGTGAAACAGGTGAGTGGGTCGCCAATTGCCCACTCATTCGCCTTTTCAATGCTGCTGCTGGTGGTGGTGCCAGCATCTCTTCTCTGCCAGTTCGCTTCCTGGCTAGAGTCATGCCCAAAATGTCCCTAATGGTAAGGGCAGTTTCTCCCCCCTGGCTGCCTCTGTTTGCGGTGTGGCAACGCCTGCTACCTCCGCCGGAGTGGCCAGCTTACGCTAGGGCCTTGTGTCTGAGCTCTGGAAGTCTGCTGCCAAACGTCTAAGACTGACAGTGTTTGGGTGCTTTGCCCTGGGGTGAAACAGGTGAGCGGGTCGCCAATTGCCCACTCATTTGCCTTTCCCATTTCCTTTTCCATTTCATTATTTTCCTTCTGATACACAACCAACCAAACATAACACACACAATAACACATATAACACATATAACACACAGTGACATCACACATAACACACATACACACACACTTACAATGCACAAAACACAAGGACCTTTTCCTTGTTATTTGCCCTGGCCTTCACTCACTAATAGCATTACATTAACACTATAACTCACACTTCACCCTATAACATTTTTCCATCCACATACCTGCCAACAGACCCAACTTTTTCAGGGACAGTCCTGCTTTTTTCCAGTCCTGTCCCATCTAATTTAGCTAAACTAGGTATGCAAAATGCAAATACACATAGGTAGTTATAGCTCGGTAGGTAACGCTACTATAAACATTTAATAAATATAATCAAGTACTAAATAATAAATCTAACTTTAAAATACATTTAAATAAACCCCTATTTTTTTTTAAAAAAAAACATTAAAATTTAATTATTATTATTTAGACATAATCCATCTTTAACCAAACCAGTGCACTGCTACTAATCTTAAACATAACCGTACATTAACCCTAAGCTATTTTTTAGTTCTTGTCCAACATTTTTCCATCAGCATACCTGCCAACACACCCAAGATTTTGGTGGACAGTCCTGCTATTTTCCAGT
Source organism: Sceloporus occidentalis (assembly GCA_023333645.1). NCBI lineage: Eukaryota > Metazoa > Chordata > Lepidosauria > Squamata > Phrynosomatidae > Sceloporus > Sceloporus occidentalis. The sequence continues at coordinate 1,402,491 of JALMGF010000053.1, read as the reverse complement.
CCTGTCCAATAAGTAAGTTGGGTTGTTGCAAAGTATGCCATTGTAAATAGGTAGCAAATGTTAGGCATGTAAAGTGGTCCAAAATCAATTTAAAAATGTAAAATATTCCCTATTCTTTTATTAAACATCTATGGACAGTACACCTCGGTATGTGTGTGCAACTCTATTGGTCGTTTCGGCAGGGGGCTCGCCTGCCATCAACGAATGAAGTGCATTCTGCAGTTCTGCAATTCACTCGTTGATGCCAGACCAGCCCCCTGCCGAAACGACCAATAGAGCTGCACACACGTACCTTCACGGCAGCTGCTGCTGCTGTGATGTGTTATTAACCCCGTATTAACCCCTGCTAGGCAACCAGGAGGAAAACGAAGATTAAACGAGCACGAAGAATGTCCGCGAATATTCGCCCGAAGAGAAGACAGGAACGGGCGAATATTCGCGGAATACGAAGATTTTTTTTTCCCCGAAGACGAGCACGAAGACGAACACGAAGAGCCCCCTGGTGCCCAAGTCTAGTCTAAACGTTGGCAACAAAAGTGAGTACACCCCTAAGTGGAAATGTCCCAATTGGGCCCAAAGTGTCAATATTTAGTGTGGTCACCATTATTTTCCAGCACTGCCTTAACCCTCTTGGGCATGGAGTTCACCAGAGCTTCACAGGTTGCCACTGGATTCCTCTTCAACTCCTCCATGATGACATCACGGAGCTGGTGGATGTTAGAGACTTTGCGCCCCTCCACCTTCCGTTTGAGGATGCCCCACAGATGCTCAATAGGGTTGAGGTCTGGAGAGATGCTTGGCCAGTCCATCACCTTTACCCTCAGGTTCTTTATCAAGGCAGTGGTCGTCTTGGAGGTGTGTTTGGGGTCATTATGTTGGAATACTGCCCTGCAACCCAGTTTCCGAAGGGAGGGAATCATGCTCTGCTTCAGTATGTCACAGTACATGTTGGCATTCATGGTTCCCTCAATGAACTGTAGCTCCCCAGTCCTGGCAGCACACATGCAGGCCCAGACCATGACATTCCCACCACCATGCTTGACTGTAGGCAAGACACACTTGTCTTTGTACTCCTCACCTAGTTGCCGCTACACATGCTTGACACCATCTGAACCAAATAAGTTTATCTTGGTCTCATCCAGTAATCCATGTCCTTAGTCTGTTTGTCTTCAGCAAACTGTTTGCGGGCTTCCTTCTGGGACCAATTTGATGCAGTGTGCGGCGTATGGTCTGAGCACTGACAGGCTGACCCCCCCACCCCTTCAACCTCTGCAGCGATGCTGGCAGTACTCATACGTCTATTTCCCAAAGAAAACCTAAATATGACACTGAGCACGTGCACTCAACTTCTTTGGTCCACCATGGCGAGGTCTGTGCTCAGTTTCAGGGTTTTGGCAATCTTCTTATAGCCCAGGCCATCTTTATGTAGAGTAACAATTCTTTTTTTCAGATCCCCAGAGAGTTCTTTGCCATGAGGTGCCATGTTGAACCAGTGACCAGTATGAGAGAGTGTGAGAGCGATAACACCAAATTTCACATACCTGCTCCCCATTCACACCTGAGACCTTGTAACACCAACGAGTCACATGACACCATGGAGGAGAAATGTCTAACTGGGCCCAATTTAGACATTTCCACTTAGAGGTGTACTCACTTTTGTTGCCAAGGTTTAGAAATGAATGGCTGTGTGTTGAGTTATTTTTAAGGGAACAGAAAATTAACACTTTTATACAGGCTGTGCACTCACTACTTTACATTGTAGCAGAGTGTCATTTCTTCAGTGTTGTCACATGAAAAGATATAATAAAATATTTACAAAAATGTGAGGGGTGTACTCACTTTTGTGAGATACTGCATTATTTTCTCTTGGACATAAATCTCTGAAACTTTTTGTGACAGATATGCCAACAAGGGTCTCAGCTTCTACAGTCTGTCATACACCGGTGGGTCATTTTGGGGGGACAAATAGTATTGTCACTAAAAGGTAGAAAGTGAAAGAGGACTTCAAGGGCGAGAGAGAGAGTTGTCAGTATACAAAATTAACAATAACAGAAACATGTTAATACATAGTGCTGCAGAGACATTGAATTTTAAAGCAGATAATTAACATTTGTACTACTTGGGTCTGTCCATGCTCCTGCAAGCTTCCATTCCATAGGCTAGATAAGCAAAAACTCACATCTTATAAATATATTCACTATATTTAAATGCTAGATAGATTACGGTGGTAAAGTTTGTGTTGGCACAGTGAGGTATAATCCAGGCATATCACACAGCGTTTTCTGGACTTCTGTAATAAGCATTGTGCTATATTGTACTTATGGAATAAAGGGCATGAACACCTCTAATGAGTATTTAAACAAATCGCTTTGATGTGTATAATTTCCATAAAAATTATTTTATTAATACACATATACTACATGTTATAGCACAGACAAACCATATTTTCCACAAATAGAGGTCTTCAGCTCCTTTTTTCTAGGAAAGAAGAGCTAATTAATCAGATCTTCACTTCAAGATCATCACCAGAGCTTTTCTCTTCTCAGTCCAACTGCTGAGGTCAGGTACACGGTTCCTATCCATGAGGTCTCACGTTGCTGACATGGGGATTAACACCTAAGGTATCTGCATACAGAGCTCTCATCCCTTCCTGCCCCCGCACAGATGACAGACTGAAGAGTATGACTTTCCTCGGTGCTCAGTTACTCATTGCTCAAAGCAGAATGCATGACCTGACATCTTCATTCCAGATGGCACTGAGATAGGTCAAGATATGTCAGTTTCCTATAAACATAAACACCCCACCTGCTTCCCATCTCCAGTACCTTTCAATCCTCCGGACACTGGTGTCCATATGCACCTAATGGCCTTAAATGGGGAAGAAAATGTAAAAGAAACCTACATGGTAATTCATTCTATTTACCTTCTTAGGACGGTTAACACTACTTTCTGACATTTTAAAGAAATGATTTTCTTTGTGTGATGAGTTCATGTTTCACGTTATCTTATTTAACATCCCCAATTCCTTCCAGTCCAACATGGACTGGATTTAGAAAGGATAAAGTCTGATCCTCAGTAAGTGTAGCATCTCAGAAGCCTGTGCTTAACTTTGTATTCTGTATCTAAATGAATATATGAACCTGTTCAAACATTTCGGGACATGTGTCTGTCATGTCTCGGGCAATGATTTCATGTCTGTAAGCCTTGTCCTTTATGCATTTATGTAAAGTGTTGTGTATCCGAGGGTAACTAAATAGTTCTTGATCCTTCAAAACATGTTTCACTCAAGATGAGCACTTTTGTATTTACGAAAAATAGAATGAAAATTAAAAATCAATATGAGATAACATGTTGCCCTGTTTCAGTTAGACTGTGTTTACAATATGTAATTGGTTGAAAAAATGTCTACAAAGAAGGCCTTTTTGATCCTGCACCATTATTATACTTTGAGAAAAAAAAGATGTTACGGTACAGCTGTGACATTTTATCATATGTATGGAATAAATATTTTTATATTTAAATTTCAAGTAAATTACTATAGGTGAACACACATAGAAAGAAAATGTTTGAGCTCAGTCATGTATTAAATTTTTTTCACAAATGGCCTTTTTTCTGTATGTTGAATAGAACTAAAGTAAAACGGTTTAATATAGCGGTTGTAAAGGATAAAATATTGGAACTCCCCTGCAAATGATTCTGTTGAAGGTCTTCACACCTTCTGCTGAGCTCCACATATATTTAGAATCTCCAGACTATTATTCCATACTGAATATGAAATAGCATCAATGTGTGTCTAAATTGGAGTTATATGAAGAAACTCAGCTAATATTTAGCAAATGTTGGGCACCCTATCTTTAAGACAGATCATTACTTCAATCGACTTCTGTATCCTCAAAGCTGTTGTTAGCCCTGATCAACTTTTCAGAAGCATGGAGATTTGCTGGTGAACCATTGTATACCACATAACGGTTGAAGAACATCATGCATTTTCTTGAGGGGTTAATGCATTCTCCTCCAGATTAGATCTGTCTTAAAATACAAAGGAGGGGTGCACAGTGTATTTAACAGTGGTTCCAAAGAACTCTTGGACTAATTGCAATTGATCTTGAGCAGGCCTCCATAGATGTGCAATCATCATCACATTGGGGTCTAAACATTTTTTGTAAAGGTTGGGACAGAAAGGTTAAGAATCATTGCCAGGATTTCTTTTCTTAGTACCCAAAACAAGCATAGAATGCTACAAAGTAATACTATTTCTCATTATATGTCATTTAGCCAATAAAGGTATCATCTTTATCAAATTTGCGTTGTCTCTTTCTATGGTTAACACGGTACAGCTTTGTCTGTTTTAAGCAAGTCTATGTAGCCGTTTTCTTCAAAGGAATAAAATATGTCTTATAATACAACATTACTGTGGAGATGCAAGGCTATTGTTTACTTAAAGGCAATTTAGGAGCCACATGGCGCTGCACGCAAGGACAGAAAATGACATACTTAATTTGGCAGTCTTTGTCCAAAAACAAAAGAGGTGCAACTAAAAGCAGTAATTCAGCATCAGCTTCCAACAGAGAAGCTGTTTGGATCCGACCGTGCTGTTTCTTCTCGATGATGTTGTGCTTTCCTATTGGCTCGTGCAGTATTTTAAGATCTGACCACCATTTGATTTCTCTATGGGGAGCTTAAACACAGGCAAATTAATCATGATGTATCACAGGAACCAAGTTTTCAGCTAAGCTTTATATATTACTGTTTACTTGAGGAGAAGCCCAGATGAATAATCTATACATCAAAATAAATTAGAGATTCATGTATATGTCATTATTAAATAGATTGAAAAAGTTAACATATGAATATATTTGTATATTGATGTTACTGAAATATTTTTTGACATTTAAGACACTAATATGAGAAAAATGTAAACAATGAATTTCCACCATGTTGAGATTTAAGGATGTGTTTAAATAATGTTTATACATCGTATTAGTAGCTCATCTGCATGTTTTAGGAACTCTTCCCCCCAAAACACTATTTACAGTATATAATAATGCAACAGAATTTTAAGCGAGAAAAAGATTTTTTGTGCTGATTGTCTTCCATGAGTTTATACATCCCATATACTGCATATACTGCATATACATCATGACTGATGTGGTCACCCTAGTGGCATATAATCCAAACCTCATAACATCTAATTTTCCACAAGACTGTCCCACCGAGCTGTCACATTGTCCCACTTTTGCGAGCAGTAGGGATCATGGATGGTTGGATGGCTCTGTTGACCTACCCTCACCTGTCCAGAGAGCTGTAAAATTGGTGGAGGTCTGCATAGCAAGCATAAGCCAAGGGTTAATGGCAATTGAGTGCATCCCCCACTACTTAACTGCTGTCTCCCTACTTTTTCAGGGTCACATAATGCACGTTATGTGATACTACTGCATGTCTTGGTTCCCATGTGGCCTCCTGGTGATCATCTGGAGCTGACATCCTCAGCGTGGTTCTTTGGGTAAGGTAGGAGGGCAGTTCTGTCCCTCCCCACCTCCATCATTACCCCCAACAAAGGTGTCCCAGAACACGTGAAATGTTGGGAGGTATGATAATGAAAAGTATGGCAATGTAAAAAAAAATGGATATACTCACCCAGTGAGTCTTTTACCGTGCCTTGCAGATGGTGATACTACAGAAAACAATGCTAAGATAGCAATAGGTGTTCTCCTTTCCACCTATATAATTTGCTGAGTACTGAGAATCATGTTTCTGATGCATTTATTTACAAAAATGTTAAAATCAGCAGCGTAGGTGGAACATCAGTTTTAACACTTCACGTCTTAAACTGATCAAAGAACGTGAGAAGACCTGCCAAAATGCCTTAACAGAATATAGGTATAAATGTAAATATTTATATTTACATATCTATATAAAAAGCCTTGCACATTTATATAGTAAATAACCACAGGGAGTGGTGATATGATCCTTGGGTGCTGATGCATGTAGCAGGTATGTCATTAATCTCACAGCTGCTCTAATTAGTGAAAGTGTCAACCTTTTCACCAATGGGAATTGAAAGAGAGGAATGTCTCCAGATCCCGAGCTCAAGAAAGTACAGACCGCAGCCGAAAATAATTTCAAACTACCAAAGCCAATTTCATATTAGCCCCTGCAGGGCTTCAGGGAAATTCCACATACTATGCTTACAGTTTTTCCTTCTAGACGTGTGTAGAGTGTATAGGGTGTATTATACACGAGTACACAATAACATCACCTGTACACAAAGATAACTTGTAACTTGCAACTCCAAATTTAGCATGCATATTATAACGCAAATCAGGTCCTCTGGTTTAAGTCCGTAGTCTGTATTGTACAGGTTTAGGATCCTTACTTGCTGACCGACGTCCTGTATATACCAAGATCTGATACATGCAGAGGAGCACATGGTTCTAGTAGACTTGTGCATTCGTATTCAGGCGAACATGAAAACGAACACGAAGAGAGCGTTTTCGTTGTTCGTCCCGAAGAAACGAAGAAGCAAAGATAGCGGTGGTAAAACGTACACGAAGACACGCAACACGAAGAATCTTTGTGTGCGTCTTCGTCTACTAATCTCCCTGGTCCCTTCCTCATCTAGTCTACCTTATCTACTCAGTGTCGCAGGAGTTGACGGAAGCGGAAATCTGTAGGTTCGCCTTCAGGAGTTAAGGGGCTGTGCGAACTACTCTATTGGTCGCCTGCAGGGTCCACCTCTGGCATCAACCAATTGGAACCAATAGGCTCACTCGCACGGCCTTTTTAACTCCTGATGGCGAACCTACAGATTTCCGCTACCGTTAACCCCTGCGATGCTGCGTAGATAACTGGAGTGGAAATCCGTAGGTTCGCTGTCAGAGGTTAACTTGGTGCAACTTAGCTGACAGAGACCACTGGTCTCCCTGCTCCAACAGTTAAAAGTCTGTACGAACGACCAATAAAGTTACTTGTACGGACCTTTAACTGTTGGAGCAGTGAGACCAGTGGTTTCTGCTGGCCAAGTTGCTGGAGCATGATTTTAAAAGTCTGTACGAGTGAGTGGTTTCATGAAGGGAGAGGGCTAACCATGTATAGAGGTGGGGCTGGCTGTGTAAGGAAGGGTTTAGTCTCAGATAACCTTTTGCCACTATATGTATGTATGTATGGAAAAGTTAATATGGTAATAACTTAAGCATCAGCATACCTGCAACTCTCTGGGTTTGACTTGGAGTCTCTGAGTGAAAGCTCCACACATGGCTACCCCAACCTCCATATTTAACCACCCCTAGAAGAGGGAGAGGTCCTGATGGCCTAGCCTGGGATGTTCTTAGTCATTTGCGTCACTAAATACAATGTAAGTAAAAATGTATATAACAACTCTAGGAATCATAGCAACTACCTTATGGTAAGGCTCTTGCTATGTGAAAATATTTGCTAACAATAGCTGATAAACGTTATGACAAAGGCCTGCATTTTACAAGCAATACATTGGTGTAAACCATGGTGTAGTATCCTCTATAACAGACCTGGACCGTCTTTTTGGACATATACAACAAATCTCATCCCTAATTAAAGCTTTACTCGCTACCACATAACACTGTGCACACCTTAACTGTAGCTTGCATATTAAAGACTTCACTATGTAAAGTATTGCCGTACTTTCAGTAAGAATAACATAATTTGAGCTGTTAGACTATAACTCATATTATCTTGTTCTGTCAATTGACTGAGAATGATGAGAGTTGAAGTCCAGTGAAAAACCGAGGGCCATAGATCAAGCTACATCCCTGTCATGTATAAAGAAAATGCAGGTTTATGAGATGAAACAAATAAGGAAACTGTAGCTCATATGGGGATCAGAGTGTTCTCTGACCTCAGCTATCACTCATAATCCCTGCTGTGACAGCAGGGCCGCTGGTGTGGTCAGTGGATTAGGGCTCTCATTCTCATTCTGGTCTCGCTAGAGCGCCCAGATCAAACTGCTGTGTAATCTACTGTAAATTACTTATTTATCTTAAGGAAAGATGCTTTCTTCTCTATAGCACAGTTATACATGCTGCAGGGTGTCAATTTACCTGTTCCTCAGTAAATGTGAATGTATACTAAAGTAGGTGCTCTGAGATGCATTTTTTTACTTCAATCATAAAGACCAAACTACTAAAAATGTTGCCGCAGCCAAAACTGTTAAACAGATTCCTGGCTGGTATGTTTTTCAGGTGGTACTAGTACTTACAGTACTTTGTTTGAAACAAGAGTAAGAGCATAAGCCAAAGAGATCAGTGAACTGCAACTTCTGCCTGTTGATTTGGCCCAGGATGATGGAACCATGCATCTTCCATTGGATACAACGCCCATTCTAAAGAGTGAGTTGACCCTGGCATGGTTCAAGCTGACCTGGGGACAGAGACAGCCAGGGATGGACTGGGAATGAAAAGCAGCCCTGGAAACATTTGGAGACCAGCCCCATATAGTTTATCTCACGGTCGGGCTCTTGTACCCACATGCACCCTTATACACACCCGAGTCACACTATTTGCCATACAAATAACTATAAAACATTATTTTTATCACATTATTTGCATTAAAATACCAGAAAGCAAATTTTTTTGATGAAAATGTTCCATTTTATTCAGTGGAACAAAACAGCGATCACATTATTCTTCACAATATTCTTGTAAGAATCTTTTATTTCTTTATTAATTCATGTAAACTATTTTTTCATATTTTATAAAAGCTATGATTGAGAATTTTTTGTTTTTATTTCCTTTTATTTCCCAACCTGCCCCACCAGTTATGCACAGCTGCCCCCAGGCTTGCCACTCTGCCCCCAGAAATGCCTTATACCCCCTATATGCCACTCTGCCTCCCTGATATGCCTTATACCCTCCTATATGCCACTCTGCCCCCATAAATGCCTTATATCCCCTATATGCCACTCTGCCTCCCTGATATGCCTTATACCCTCCTATATGCCACTCTGCCTCCAGAAATGCCTTATACCCCTATATGCCCCTTTAACTTCATGAGGTGCCGGCGACCAAAGAAGGCGGCCCGGCTGCAGCTTTCAATTGCGTTTGCAGCTGCTTAGCGTCTGTTTTGAGTGTTGGCCTGCCTGCCGCCCGCACCCACAGACCGACCGGCCCACCGGGAAATTTCCCGGTATCCCAGTGGGGCAGTCGGGCCCTGGAGGCCAGGTCCAAGGCCCAGCTCATAGAGCCAGAGTCAACCACAAAATAATGTCCTTACATGCATCCATGCCTAAGTGAAAAGGTACTTTAGGAAGCTCGGTCCCAGCCCACACTTTCGTTTTGATGAGCTTGGTCAGTCTGGCTACTGGCTAGATCTATTTCAGTATATGCAATATATGCACAAAAGACAGGCGCATATTATTATGCTGTTTTTTTCTTTTAACATCTACCACCCATCAACTCCTGTTTGGAAAGTTCCCCATACAGTCTTTGGAAAATTCGACACACCCTGCCTGTTTCTCTTTTTTCTTCTGGCTACAATAATGTCTCCATTTATGAGAAAGAACATAACTTCAGTGGGAATCATAAAAATAGCTGATGCAGCACTGCATCTGTTTTTTGTCACATATACTGTATATTTATAATAAAGCTGACAGTAGATGTCTGATTTCTAAATAGGAATATCCTGCACAGCAAATTGAAATAGCAACATAAAATAAGAGAGAAATCATCGAGTGTAGGGTCTCCTGAGACTTTTCTATTAGCCAAACAAAATAGATAAATGCCACTTTTTATTTGCCATCTCTATTAATCTTTATAAAAAGGTTGCTGTTGAGGCAAAGTTACCAAATCTCTGCTTTCTCCAGTATTTTCAGACTGTCACAATGCCATCTGCTGGCTAACTATGTGAAATTGGCATTAATTCAATTGTAGGTCTCAAGAGAAATTTTCTTCACTATATGAAGCTTGTTTATAATTAAACAACATGAAAGAAGTATCATTAAAATATATAGACATATTTCCCTTTAGGTTCATTTGCTGTACAGTTTTCTATTTTGCATAATTTCCAGTTTTTATATTAAAATTGAAGTGTTTTCACTGCTCTATTCTTGGTGTTAATCACCCCTATCCAGAGCAGTATGCTCATACAGTAATCATAGTAACATACCATTTAGGTTAAAAAAGCCCATATCCATAATGTCCACCCTTGTTTTCAGTGGGTTATTCTATTCTCCATTAAAATATAATACAATAGACCAATAGAATCGCTCGTACAGACCTTTAACTCTTGGGTGGGGAGACCAATGGACTCCCCAGGCCAAGTTCCGCGTCAGGAGTTAAAGGGCCATGCTACCGACTCTATTAGTTCAAATGATACATAAGGTGTTTTACAGCAATTCACATGTTGTTGTCCTCGTGCAAGCAGGTTTATTGAGACTGAATCATTTTCATTTTCAGTCATTAACCAGCAATTATATCATAGCTACTGGTGAGTTAGGTGGCCATCTTTTTTTCTGATACCTCTCATGTTTTTACAGATTTTGTCCAGGAAGGTCCAAGGAAATAAAACCAGTTCTAGTAGTGGACCAGCTTCTATTCAAAAGTTCCCTTCTGATATATAAAGCTATTTACTCAGTTACATAGATACAGGTATTTTGTATCGTATTATCTAGATTTAAATGTTGCTAAGAACTCGTTCTCTTGTGCGTGCATTTAAATTGTAAACTCTAGCAAGCAGGGGCCTTATTACCTCACATAGCTACATAGTAAGATTACAATATTACCTCATCCCAGTCAGCCTCTCAACGTATACACAAACATTCAGACAGATAATCCACACACAATAACTAATTTGGTACCTAGTAAGTGTTCAGCTCCACTGCAATGACAACCTCAATGACTTGAAGCATATTTTCAGGAAATGCACAAAAACAATAGCATGAACCCAAATTCGAAAATGTTTACTATGCACAAATACATTATGCTCCAATAACTCCAAAACAAAAGGGGTCTCAAAAGATCTTCTATTCCATAAAGAAGATAAGGTAATTGTAGTTAATATATGTATTTAATAAGTTAATATAGTGATCTAAAGCCCTATCCACCACAAATACAAAATCGGTAATGTGTGTGTACCCAACCAAAATTAATTTACATTTTTTTTAAAACCCACCAACAAACTTTCAGAGGGCATGCTTGTCTTGGGCAGAGATTTCAACATACTGCTGAACCTTTGAACTAGACCCCTCTTCAGGCAAATTATATAATAATTAAAAAAATGAAAAGGCTATTTAACTCATTGCAAATCGTTGACTGTTGGAGAATTATACATCCAACAACAAAAGACTTTACTTATTTTCAAGGAATATACAAAATATTACAATTTAATTTTCTGTAAAACAAAAATTAATACTGCTGTCAACAGATGCTGATAAAGCATTTGACAGAATAGATGTACTTTCTTATGCTATATGCTAGAAAGATTTGGTTTGGACCCCAATTTTATAATTTAGATTAAGTCACTATACAAGAAACCTACAGCAAAACTTAGCTGTATAAATGGGACTTAATCACATTTAGTCTAAATTACAAATGGAACCAGGCAAGGATGCTCATTACCCCCCTTTTATTCATTATAGCCCTAGAGCCGTTCTTATGCAAAACTCAGGAGAACACAGACATAAAGGGATACTATGACAAAACCAACAACAGGAGATTGACACTCTGCTACTAGCAAAATAGGAACTAGAGCGCACAAGGGCAATGAGGATAAGAGGGAGCAGCCTTATATAGGACTGGGTAATTAGTGGCAGTGATTGTCAGATAGCTAACGGGTGAGCACTCCCTGTGGCCATAGTCCATCAGGAAGCACTACCACAGGTACAGCAGCTAACTGAAGTCTTTCTGTGGCGAGCCCGCAAGGTGCAGGATCTGGACATAAAAAGTTGAATGAATTTAAATCCAGGTAACAACCTTCCAAGGGCGTCACAACCAGCTGCCTAAATATAGTTTAGTAGATATTAAGGCAAAACCATGGTGTGAAACAGGTTCCTTATGGTAGGATAAAAATAATAAAACTGTCATTTTTTGTATCTCTTCAAAGTCCTACTAATTGAATTACCAAGAGAATTCTTCCAAAAATAAGGTTTTCGATTATTAATTTTTTTTGGTGGAGTAAGTGACCAAGTTTTCAGACGGAAAACTTTATCTTAACATAAGCATCATGGAGGATGGCGCCTTCCCCATTTTCAAAAAAATACCAAAATAATTGATTGAGCTACATTAATCCTTCAAGATTGTGGAGACCGATAGTGGCGGAATGGATAAAAATCCCTTTACACAATGCAATCTGGAACACATCCCTAAAAGGCGCAAAGGTCCCCAAAAATCATCCATTCTTAAAACACACTTGGAGAATTGTGAAATCACTCCTACTCAAACAAAACATGACCACAGACCCCTCAACCCAGATCTTCATCCAGGCCTGGTCTGCTTACCCCCTCCCCCAACACCTTTCCTATGGATTACTAAACAAATTATCAGATCTCCATGTATGGGACACACTTCCAGATTTGACAAAGCTTCTTCCAAAGCTTTCCAAAGGTTTCTAGTTACGCCTCAGTTGGTACCACAACAAATCATACCAATTACTGAGAAAAAAAAAGAGACGGACGTTCGCTAACAGACTCGATTAAACAAATTGAACAATACAGACACACGGAAGATCTCATTAGTCAAGATAATAATACAGCACATACTGACACGCTCACCGGACTAAACAAATGGAGTAAAGACATCAATGCCGATCATTCAGACACCAGTTACACGGACAACCGACGGTCACATGACAAAACTCACCATTTAAACTTATATGTAGCTTATTTATTTATTTCCTTTTTCTCTTTCTTTTCCATTCTTTTTCCTTGTTAATAAATTCTGCATAGCCTACCTAAAGAGTAAAATGCTTCATCTACAGTACAGTACAGTATAGTAATGTTCTCTGCTGGCAGGCTAATTCCAAAATGTCAAAATGGTACAATTAAGTGTTCTGTATGCGCATGAGAGCATTTACAACAATATTAAATATGTTGAATAATAAAATGTAGGAATAGGAAAAGTGACAGGTTTTCCATAAGGACTTGTGTTACTTTTATTTGCATTTGTCATAAACATTAGAATAAAGATCCCCTATTATTATTATGATTATTATCTTTTATCTATATTGCACCCACAATTTATGCAGTGCTTCATACAATACATATATTCAAGGGGTACGACAAGACGAGAACTGACAAACTAAGACAGACCGATACATTAGGTCAAGCTTACAATCACTGATTTTATAACATACAACAATTATCAGAGAATGTTAAATGACAGCGAACTCCAGGAAGTAATCACCTTAACTAAAGTTCAAACAAGCACACCTCCAGGTTATGTTTGTTCTTGTGAAATAGAATATCTATATGACATCTCTATAGTATAACACTAAAGTTTCTGTAGTCGATCACTCAATAAATAGCAAGGAAACAATACACATTACTTTCATTTGGACTGGAATACACCATGGCATTACATGAACGGCTCAGCCTGTGGCAGAGAATATTACTCGGGATCTTCTGCTTCCCATTGCTTCCATTCTACCTGTGTGTGTACTGTCTGTGTGAGTATCCAGCCCATTATGCTTCATGTTCTGTATTATTCTGTCTGTTCTGTAACCTTCCATATAAACCTGACAATATATGTACCGCCGTCAGTCTACAATGTAGGACTCTTTATAGTTAATTGTAATAAATATTCTGAACCTTGCAGAGTTTATTAATCTGGTGAATCCATCTGTAAAAAGTGTCTAGATACAGAAGTTTCCAGGATGTTGAAGCTATAAAATATGGGGCTACAAATGCTTGGTGGAAGCATACTTTCTACCAGATTCTTAATAGGCAAAAAACCTTCAATAATTCTTGCAGATTCAGATGACTTTAGCTGGTAAACACTAACTGTAAAATACAAGATTTTTTTTAAAACAAATCAGTATTTAAATTCCTAATTGTTAAGAATATTTGAAGCAGACAAAATATAGTAGATTCCACTTCTCTTATTACATATTAAATTCCTCTTTTACTCCTAATAGAAGTTTCCTTTCTTTCCAAAGACATTTCTCTTCTTCTTTTTAAATTTTTTAATTGACGCTCTTGCTTGCATTCCTTGATATATTTTTGACAATAATATAATATTTTTTGGCAATGCTAGATCATATAACCGTTATTGCTCACGGCCTAATACTGCAGATCACTTGCATATGATGTCATAGATCTTTAAATAAGCACATATCAACATCATCATTCTTCATCTTTTAGTAATTGACAAATGGCTATTTATGTATGAAGTCAGATTACCAAACTATACTGAACAGTAGATTTAATATAAAGAGCACATATTTAACTGTTTTTTTTTTTTGGTAAGAGAGACTGCAGCAAATGTTTTTGCCAGGAGGATAGATAAGAACCACAGAATAAACCAGTCCTCTCATAATTATGATGTTGTTATGTCAAACATAATTCATTCTAACCAAACATAATTAATCCTAATTCTTAGAACCTTTTATGAAATTTCCCTAAAATCTGAATTTTGCCAAATAAGGTATATAATTGTTTACCACTTTAATTGTTGCATAATGTGTTTTTTGCTCTAATGACACACTACTGAATTACTAATGACACATTACATGAATTACTTACCACTAGGAAATTACATGCAATTAGTGGGTGAAACGAAACTAGCAATTTCATCTAGCTATAAACTGCTGCACTGTTTACTAGAATGTTTAATCAATGAGTCATAATATTCATGGTTTTCAACATTTTTGAATTGCAAAGTATGTACCACGTTGGTGTGCATATCTGTCAAATAGTTTTGGGAAAAACAATTGTTTTTATTAGTATTATCATTCCTACATTCCATGTACATCATTCACACACACGTGAGTAGGCAATGGCATACCTGGGAACTGTCCAGGTTTGACCCTGAGTCTCTGGGTGAAGCACTGCTTTCCCAGAGTCTCTGGGTGGCTCTCCTCTTTCTCTGGAGCAACAGAGTGGAGTTTGGCCACACCCACTCCCTGCTGTAATTACCCCCATGCTGTAAAACCATGTATTGTTATCTAGGCTACTCATACCCATTATGTGGCTAGTCCCCAGATATGGGGCAGCATTTTAATCCCAAAGTATAAATTGCTTTCTCAAATATTTTGAGGCATTGAAAAAATGAACGTGGCTTCTTCCGAAGAAATAATCATTTTATATTGAAGTATAGTTGCCCTTTAAAACATCACCATACAGCAAAGAGCTGTACATAGCTTAGATACAAGAAAACAGATTGATTAACCATTGGGAGGTCTGGACAGTTGGGTGCCCTGTGCATTAATCCCCTCAAAACAACAGTATCCAGAGGAGCTTAAGTATAGGGTGCCTTATATAGCATAGTGGACACTCACTGTAAATGGAATGATCTCTGAACTTGAGTCCCTTTTTCTACATCATCCCTGGGACCTCTCTAATTTTCAAATATATTTACTCCAGGTCTACATAATTAGCACTTGAGAAACAGGGTGTATAATTATTTTAAATGATAGAATGTTTGGAATTCGTAAGATAAGTCTAGTCTAGCCTTTGGACACTGTATCACAAAAAATACGTATGATGGAATCAAAATAGCAGTACGCAAAATCCAGACATATCATTTTTTCATTAGTTAATTTCCTTAGAAGGAATGTAAATTCTTGTTTCCTGCTTTCTACTTACCTGCCTTTGTCTGCAGGTCTGAAAGAAGATGACAAGGAAGTTGACCCGGAGGAAGGTCAGCATGATGGCAGTGAGTAATCAGTTTTAAATTGTGCTCTATTACCCTTCCATAAACCTAAATACTAACTCCTTTTAATCTTGATTAATGATTATACGAACTATGATATAATGTCTCCAGCAGGTCAAAGAGGGAATACCCGGGAAATTCCTAAGGCAAAAAAAATCAACTTATCTTTCAATAACAAAGGTAGGAAACAAGGTTGGAAAAGAAAAAATGCCTAGCACTAGTAAACGGTACAAGTGTTTTTCCCCACAATGCTGTACAAAAGGAGCAGAATGAAATATTTCTTCATAGCACTTGTAGAACTAGAGACCACAACCGGACTGAACGATAAGAAAGTAATGACCAGCATTCAGGTCTCACCATGCCCTCCATCTGTAGTTCTATTAGTGTTGTAAATATGATTATCACCAGTAAAGGTGGCTGCACGATGCCATACATTGTTTTGCTAATAAAATTGTTTAAGATATGACTTAGGCTTGAAACACAGTGACGTCTTCTCCAAAACGGAATGGTAGGGGCATATTAAGCAAAGAGGAAGTATAGTCTAGAATGTGCAATGCTGCTGTAAACCATGCACCTTCACATTTTAAGGCACTCTTAAAAAGTAGCACTCAAGTCACATGCCCCTGAAGGACCTCTGTTAATGGTTATGCCACACATTCTCCTGCTGGGTCTTTATGGAATTAGAATAAAAAAAATAGTTACTCATGTCTGTTGAGAATTATACCTAGTATTGTTAACGAGAAACATAAGGCGTTGAGCCAATGCTAAATTGGGTCGACCAAACCATTTTATTATTACAGATTCATTAAAAAAAACAACTGATTACTGTATATTAAAATATAAAAACCCACAAGCACAATTTTTATCAGACTACCTGCAATTAATTCATAATTGGTATGCTTAATACCTGACTCATATTAAATAATATACTGAAGCTTTAAAAAAACAAGCCACATGTTCTTATGTATATTAAATATACATTTTCCAATCATAATTTTGTATAACAAATATGTTTTCCTTCTTTTTATACACAGAATTACATTTTCATAAAACATCTGGTGCTAATAATACTGTTAGAAACCTTTTTATGTGCATGTACTAAAAATTTATAAACAATCCCTCAAAACTAGGTTTGCTTCTTCAACCAACTACTGACATGTTTGCATATGTTTTTCACAATTTAATTAACAAGTTCATCAATTAACAATAGTGTCAGATTTATGTTAAAACGGTACATCCTTTAATTTTGTACTATAAAATGCTTGTTTATGTGGGATCAGGTGGAGAAAACCGATATGCAGGACAGTAACCAACAGGTAGGGCTTGATCAGCAAATGCGGCAAGATCAGGAGCAGAAATAGCAGCATAGTCAAAAACAGTAGCCAAGGGTCAGGAACGGAGAGAGCAGCATACTCAGTAAACAGTAGCCAAGGGTCAGTAACAGGAATCAAACACTAGAAAACGCACACTATAGCTCTGTATGGCACAATAAACTGAGTGAAACTCAGTGCTGGTTTTAAAATCCACCACCAGGGGTCGCGTTCCCCACCTTCTCCACTCAGTGATGAATAAAGAGAGGTAGGGGCGCTGACGGAGCAGGAGCAGGGATGGCAGTGACGGTAGCGGCGTGGGAGCTGGTACCCGCGGTCGGCGGGTACTCAACTGAGTCACTCTGTCGGGGTCTCGGACGTGGACCCTGATGCGGATCCTGACAGTTTATGTATATGCTACCTCTATATCAGTTAAACATAGAGGTAACGTATACATAATTCCCGAGCTACTGTTACCTGTGTTGTGACATCAATAAATTCTGTACTCTGTAAAATATTTTTGTTTGAGCTCATTAAAAACTGGATCTGTTCCATTAAAATGTTTGCACGAGGCATGAAATGTCATTTACAGTCCTGTTTTCTCGATTTAGTTGATGTAGAGAAAGATGATAACATTGGACTGAAAAGTAAAACCCAAGAAGACAAGCCTTCTCCAGACTTCAGTAAGGAAATTATGCACCATTTAATGTATAAAAGTTTATTTACCTTGTTATATTCATTTTAAAAGGACCCTTTATTTTCCAAGTGTTGTGGTTGAGTTATTTCCTTCACATTTCAAAAGTAGGTTTACATTGCTGATACAGATATCATATATATATATATATATAATAGAATTCAACCATTACTTATCCTCTAAAATGGGATATGAACACTCAATCCAAGACTAAGGCCAGTTTTAAATCCCATGTTAAAATGGTTGTGTCAGAACAATGAAGGAGTAATACTCTAGCATGCAAAACATCCATCTCTCATACCATTTATCATAGTGATCATTTCTGTTGCAGATAGCGAGGAAGATTTCGCCAGACATTCCAAGGACAAGACTACAAAGTTTGCAGTCACTAACGAAGGTAATGTTATAAAAAAGGGTGCAATATGTTCCTTCCCTCCTACTTATCTTTTTACTGATATAAATAATGTCTTCCTTGTGTCGAAGGTTTCCAGGATGACGAAAAGGGAAAGGATTGGAAGGAAGGTGAGCTGGGCGAAATAAAACATGCATTGGCAGAAGCATTGACAAATATGAAATTGGACGTAAGCAGTTTCTGACCATTGATGTTACGTTGCAGGCAATGTTTCCGAAAGCATTATGTGTGTTGTGACATCACGAGTAGTCACGTGATATATGTTATGAGGCTTGTGACATACAGGCTGGTAGAAACTCACATGCAGGAACATTTTTTTCCCTAGAGAGTTTCCCCAGACATTATTTTAATCATCAGAAAAACTCTGCCCCTGCATGAAGGACAGCACTTGGGTATCTATGCTGAGCAACTATAATGCCCAAAAATACAGAACAAAATCCTTATTGATGTCAATGAGGATATAACTTGGGAGCTCGACTCACATATTAAATTTGTATTAGGTTTCACTCAAATTTAGTATCTTGAGGAAGTAGCCTGCATTTGACTTGGGAGAAATGCATAAACAATACTCAGACTAGCCCATCTGGCACAAACAACCATGCCACGTTCAAAGTCACTTAAATCCCCTTTCTTCCCCATTCTGATGCTTGGTTTGACCTTCAGCAAGTTGTCTGGACCACGCCCACATGCCTAAATGCATTGCTGCCATGTGATTGGCTGATGAGGTATTTGTGTTAACAAGCAATTGAACAGGTGTACCTAATAAAGTGGCCAGTGGGTGTATATCCCTCTCCTTTTTAAAAACTGCATAAAGGTGGTGTAAATATTCCCAGTGTAGTTCTAGAGCTACTGTTACCTATGTTGTGACATCAACAAGTTCTGTGCTCTGTAAAATATTGGTGCATTTATTAAACTAAGGCTCCCGCTGTTTTAAAAACTGGAGCTGTTCCATTAAAATGTTTGCACGAGGCATGAAATGTCATTTATAGTCCTGTTTTCTCGATTTAGTTGATGTAGAGAAAGATGATAACATTGGACTGAAAAGAAAAACCCAAGAAGACAAGCCTTCTCCAGACTTCAGTAAGGAAATGATGCACCATTTAATGTAAAAAAGTTTATTTACCTTGTTATATTTATTTTAAAAGGACCCTTTATTTTCAAAGTGTTGTGGTTGAGTTATTTCCTTCACATTTCAAAAGTATGTTTACATTGCTGATACATCTATCATATACGGTATTTGTAAAATAAAATTCAACATCTACTTATCCTCTAAAATGGGATATGAACACTCAATCCCAGACTAAGGCCAGCTTTAAATCCCATGTTAAAATGGTTGTGTCAGAACAATGAAGGAGTAATACTCTAGTATGTGAAATATCCATCTCTCATACCATTTATCATGGTGATCGTTTCTGTTGCAGATAGTGAGGAAGATTTCGCCAGACATTCCAAGGACAAGACTACAAAGTTTGCAGTCACTAACGAAGGTAATGTAATAAAAGAGGGTGCAATATGTTCCTTCCCTCCTACTTATCTTTTTACTGATATACATAATGTCTTCCTTGTGTCGAAGGTTTCCAGGATGACGAAAAGGGAAAGGATTGGAAGGAAGGTGAGCTGGGCGAAATAAAAAATGCATTGGCAGAAGCATTGACAAATATGAAACTGGACGTAAGCAGTTTCCCGACCATCGATGTTACGTTGCAGGCAATGTTTCCGAAAGCACTATGTGTGTTGTGACATCACGAGTAGTCACGTGATATATGTTATGAGGCTTGTGACATACAGGCTGGTGGAAACTCACATGCAGGAACATTTTTTTTCCCTAGAGAGTTTCCCCAGGCATTATTTTAATCATCAGAAAAACTCTGCCCCTGCATGAAGGACAGCACTTGGGTATCTATGCTGAGCAACTATAATGCCCAAAAATACAGAACAAAATCCTTACTGGTGTCAATGAGGATATAACTTGGGAGCTCGACTTACATATTACATTTATATTAGGTTTCACTCAAATTTAGTATCTTGAGCAAGTAGCCTGCATTTAACTTGGGAGAAATGCATAAACAATACTCAGACTATCCCATCTGGCACAAACAACCATGCCACGTTCAAAGTCACTTAAATCCCCTTTCTTCCTCATTCTGATGCTCGTTTTGACCTTCAGCAAGTTGTCTTGACCATGTCTACATACCTAAATGCATTGAGTTGCTGCCATGAGATTGGCTGATTAGGTATTTGTGTTAACAAGCAATTAAACAGGTGTACCTAATAAAGTGGCCAGTGGGTGTATATCCCTCTCCTTTATAAAGGCTGCATAAAGGTGGTGTAAATATTCCCAAGTGTAGTTTGAGAGCTACTGTTAGCTATGTTGTGACATCAATAACTTCTGTGCTCTGTAAAATATTGGTGCATTTATTAAACTTAGGCTCCCGCTGTTTTAAAAACTGGAGCTGTTCCATTAAAATGTTTGCACGAGGCACGATATGACATTTACAGTCCTGTTTTCTCGATTTAGTTGATGTAGAGAAAGATGATAACATTGGACTGAAAAGAAAAACCCAAGAAGACAAGCCTTCTCCAGACTTCAGTAAGGAAATTATGGACCATTTAATTTATAAAAGTTTATTTACCATGTCATATTCATACCCCAAGCCTCAACTATTAAGCCAGTATCACAACTGGTCCCTTACAAAAAATTACTGCAGTTTTTCTGAAGTAATACTGCAGTTTTTTGGACATGAAAAAACTGCAATACTGCATTTTTACTGCATTTGTACTTCACTGTACTGCAGTTGTACTGCAGTTATTTTTGTACGGAAGTACAAATGCAATAAAGCTGCAGTACATTGAAGTACAACTGTAGGTTTGCAATATAAAAAAGTGCAGTAAATGTGCAGTAATACTGCAGTAAAAGTGCAGTATTGCAGTTTTTTCATGTCCAAAAAACTGCAGTATTACTTCAGAAAAACTGCAGTAATTTTTTTCGTAAGGGTCATGCTGACGAGTCCCATTAAGGACGAAACAGCTGTCCATGAGTGGTGATCTGGCTACTGCACCTCTTCCCGAGTTTTGTCTAAAGGCTGTCTTGTACAGTGGGCAATTACTTTCAAGGGATCCATGTATAAAGTGGATATAGAGGCAAAGGTTATACTTGTTAGCCTTATTTGCATGCGCCTACCCAGAATCCCTTGTGGTTGTGGCAGGACCATGAGATTTCTGAGGGAAAAACAAACCTTCTGGCTTGTCTGGTGTCTGTGGAGGAGTGTTTAAAACCTCTACTACTATATATATAGTGCCGGTAACTATTTTTGGATGTTATATATATATATATATATATATATATATATATATATATATATATATATAGCCAAAAGCAATGTGCTATGGAATGATACTTTTGTTATTGGACTAACATAGTACTTGATCATTCAACATGGGAAGCCTGAAGCCACAATTTAGTACAACTAATCCTTGAAATAAATATTACAGAGTTATACAATACCTTAACTTTTCCACTAAATGATTTCAAGGCCTTGAACGTTTTGTCCCCTGAAATCACTACAACTTCAGGAGGGCATTTTATCTCTGGATAAGTATAAATGAAATAATTCCTATTGTTAATTGCCAGGAAACAGATGACCAAACACGCACACCTCTGTCACACCGACACCCAGACACACACACCAGGACAGGCTCTGCCACACCAACACCCAAACACACACATCAGGACAGGCTCTGCCACACCCACATCAAAACACACATACCAGGACAGGCTCTGACACACTGACACCCAAACGCACACACCAGGACAGGCTCTGCCACACTGACACCCAGGGCCGGACTGGGACTGGAAAGCAGCCCTGGAAACATTTGGAGACCAGCCCCATATAGTTTATCTTGCGGTCGAGCTCTTATACCCATACGCACCCCTTATACATACCCGAGTCACACTATTTGCCATACAAATAACTATAAAACATTATTTTTATTCCATTATTTGTATTAAAATGCCAGAAAGCAAAAGTGTTAAAAGGCCGCTGTTTGAACTCATTAAATACTGGAGCTGTTCCATTAAAATGTTTGAATGAAATGTCATTTATAGTCCTGTTTTCTCAATTTAGTTCATGTAGAGAAAGATGCTAACATTGGACTGAAAAGAAAAACCCAAGAAGACAAGCCTTCTCCAGACTTCAGTAAGGAAAATATGCACCATTTATTTTATGAAAGTTTATTTACATTGTCATATTCATTTTAAAAGGACCTTTTATTTTCCAAGTGTTGTGGTTGAGTTATTTCCTTCACATTTCAAAAGTAGGTTTACATTGCTGATACATATATCATATACGGTATTTGTAAAATAAAATTCAACAATTACTTATGCATCAAAATGGGATATGAACACTCAATCCCACTAAGGCCAGTTTTAAATCCCATGTTAAAATGGTTGTGTCAGAACAATGAAGGAGTAATACTCTACCTCTCATGCCATTGATCATGGTGATCATGACTGCTTAGACCTGGAGCCTATACCTATTACCTCTCCATAAACCCCTTAAATAAAGACAGACACCAATATGTGAGTAGGGCATTGGCCACATCTTTATTGTCCCATACCAGCATAAACAACCAACACAGACATTAACCAAAAACCCACCAGCTGCAGGGACTAGCCCTGCAGGCAGTTCTCGCCCCACCTTGCCAAGAGTCCTAGTCCAGCAGGTGCCATGAGCCTGTCCAGGGAGGATCCAGGCAGGAAAAAGTTAGAACCCTACCTGCACCCCCTTCATGAACCCTTAAAACCCTGAAATAATGTTGGAAGCACCAATCACTAAACTGCTGGCATCCTTTAATCCGGCCCAGGCCAGCAGTCATATTCCCCTTTCCTTATTGTCCATGTGGTCCCTTTCTGTTGCAGATGGTGAGGCTGTATATACCTGTATAAAGCCATTTTTGGTGATTGTATTGATATATCGGAATGAAAACTAGAACTTTCCCAATAAAGCAATGTCCTATTAAATGCAATAACTCAGAATTATAACCTATTATTAAGCAAGTGATTGCACAAGAGCTTCATTTTTGTGTCTTGCTCTCTGCTAATTTATGGACTTTGAAATATGTTAAACACAAATGCATACACAAACCAAACAATGTTAGTTAAAATCTAAATTCCAAACTTTTTCTTGTGTTGAAGTACACAAGGATGAAAATGCTTATAAGAAGACAAAGAAGCAAGAAGACACATACGGTCCTACCTTCAGTAAGAAAACCTTTTTATCTTGTTCCTTTAGTATTAAAACAACCATATTGCTTATTTCAATATATTGTTTACTACTGTCCCATGTAAAACTTTTGGCACATGATGCTTTGCAATTAAGCTCCATCAGCATCGGAGAGCTGAATTCTTCCATTGGACTGGAGTGAGTGTGCCTCATGCCTTCTTTAGACAGGTTAGCAGAAGACGCACACTTGAACATTACTGTATCAGATGTTCTAGATCACAAAAAATAAAAGTGTTACTTTCTGAGAATATGTGCATCTCAGCCAAATACAGTTGACAGAGGTTCAACAATATAATAAAGGACTCTGCTACTTTTCAAAGTATAAATATCATGCAATATAACATAATTATCTATCTTTTTATCTATCTATATATCATGTAAAGATTCTAAAATGTGCAGAACACAATAACTGGGCTTGGCTCTTTTTAATGCACAATAACATCAGTAACATTGAATGCCTGCCTTTTTCCAATACAGAATATCCATGGGACAGACAAAACCTAAAATCTCTGGAGCTGGACCTGAAAGCATTCGAAAAGCTGGATGCTTACGCTTCAAAGGTACAAACTTACTTTTATAGAATCATAATTGGGCCAATAGAATAAGTCACATATCTTGTGTAAAGGGCATTGGCAATTTTCAACAGTATCAGTTCAGAGCAACATAAGTGTATCCTTTTTTGCTGGCTGCATGCACAATTTTAGTGTACGTTATCCATTTCTTATAATATAATATGTACAGATCTTCACATTTTTTTACAAGCATGTTTTACATCACATATTCCAATGTTGTTTTTCTCATTTCAACTTCTGTTTAAACATATTACTTTATATAATTGGGTTTAGTATCCATTATATCTAGTACATGATACGCAGCAGTAAAGCATCATTGTGCTATTTTAATTATACATACATGTAAGTTGCAGTTGAGGAGTCACAAGTGTGATTACCGTATTTGCTCGATTATAAGACGACCCTGATTATAAGACGACCCCCCAAAATCTGAATATTAACTTAGGAAAAAAAGAAAAAGCCTGAATATAAGACGACCCCAAAGGAAAAAAGTTTTACCAGTAAATGTTAATTCATGTAAACTATTTTTTTTAATAAAAGCTATGATTGAGAAAAAGATTTTTTTTGTTTTTATTTCTTGTATTTTCCAACCTGTCCCCCAGTTACGCACATCTGCCCCCAGGCTTGCCACTCCAATATGGCACTGTGGCCCATGATATGCCTTTTAACCCTCTATATGCCACTGTGCCCCATGGTATGCCTTTTGACCCCCTATGTGCCACTCTGCCTCCAGAAATGCCTTATACCCCTATATCCCATTCTGGCATTTAGGGGGTTAAAATGCATATTATGGGGCAGAGTGGCATATAGGGAGGTATAAGGCATTTCAGGAGGCAGAGTGGCATTAAGGGAGTCAAAAGGCATTGTATAGAGCACTCTGCCTCCAGAAATGCCTTATACCACTATATGCCACTCTGCCATTTAGGGGGTTAAAAGGCATATTATGGGGCAGAGTGGCATATAGGGAGGTATAAGGCATTTCAGGAGGCAGAGTGCTCTATTAAATGCCCCCTTAACGCCACTCCAGAAATGCCCTATGCCCCCATTTAACACACACACCCTATACCCCCATTTAACTAACTTACTAACACACACACACACACACACACACACACACTCTCCCCCCCCCTTCCCCCGCTCTCCCCCCTCTCTTACCGGTGCTTCCAGCCGGGGCAGCGGGTTGACGTCGCCTTCTGCTGCAGCCAGAAGGAGGTGTGGCTAGCAGCGGGGGTTTGTAT
Source organism: Sceloporus occidentalis (assembly GCA_023333645.1). Lineage (NCBI taxonomy): Eukaryota > Metazoa > Chordata > Lepidosauria > Squamata > Phrynosomatidae > Sceloporus > Sceloporus occidentalis. Next base: position 1,377,147 of record JALMGF010000053.1, on the reverse strand, counting down.
GCGTCCGTCGCGTATACTTTCCCCGGCTGTCAGAGATCAGAGTTCCCCGCACCGGTGCGGGGAACTCTGATCTCTGACAGTCGGGGAAGGTCTATGCGACGGACGCAGACAACCCCCGCTGCTAGCCACACCTCCTTCCGGCTGCAGCGGACGTTGTCTACGCGAATCGCGTAGACGTCAACCCGCTGCCCCGGCAACACAGCAGGAAGCACCGGTAAGTGTGTGTATGATGGGGGGGGGGGGAGTCGGATGAGACAGGAGGATCCAGGTCCCCTGCAGCGGTGCGGGGGATCTGGATCTTAGTCTCCTAATCAGACCTCTATTTGAGGTCTGATTAGAAGACGACCCCGATTAGAAGACGAGGGGTATTTTTCAGAGCATTTGCTCTGAAAAAAACCTCGTCTTATAATCGAGCAAATACGGTACATTTAGAAAAGAAAAGACATATGCCATTAAGTGTTCAGTTTGTGATATAACATATGTTACAACCAGTAGGCTGATTTTCTAAAAACATAACAGTCAGGCCACCCGGGATGTCACCCGGCTTTGGGTACTGACACCTACTACCACCCACTAACTCACTGATGTCCTATGTACAAAGTCTGACACACATGTCAAGGGTAGCTATAACTCTTTACCTTGGATTCAGGGAAATCCACTTATGTTCATCAAGTACACATGCATATGTATAGGATGTATACATGTATACATATACATTCTTCTCTATGTCAGGTGGAATCTAGAGGATCAGTCGAAATGCTAGTAAAAGACCTTCTACAGGATTCATCTACTGATTTGGAGAAAACCCGTGCTATTTGGATATGGACATGCACTCATATAGGTATTTCTATGCTTGTTTACTTAAAATAATCGTAATTATAATTTTTTTTGTAATATTAAAGTAAAGTGGATAGGTAATCTGTTTGGCTAAAGCCACCAATGAAACTGTGATTGCCAATGAGAGCAAATTTATCTTAAAACAGTTCTTCAAATGTATAAATTAATTTACATGACCAAACAGAATATTGGACCTTTTAAAGAAAGAGATTAGTGAAAATGTCAGATACAAAATCAAAATAGTCATTAGGGGAACAAATACATTTTATTAAGTGCACCAAAAAAAGAAGAAAATTGCCAGGTCAACAAAAAATGTCGATAAGACTTTTTTTAGATATATAAATGAAAGACTCAAACATAAACTAAGAATAATTAAACTACAGACATATTAATTATATAAAAAAGATCTTGCTGTCTGCTTGTATTTATTGAAGCAGACAGCAAGATCTTTTTTTACAGAGGAAGGTGAAGGGAAGGGACTCCGGTTAGCAAAAGAGAAATAGGATGACATGTAAAGCAAGTGTATTTAAAGAAGTTTTATTTGAGGTCTCCAAAGCAATCCCTATTACAATGCATACAAGCTTGGAAACAACCCAATCGAACAAGAAATGCAGTGTCGGCAATCGTCAGAATAATATAAATTAAACTAATAATGCTTGTGTTGAAGGTTCTGCCAAGTATCAGGACCAATAGAACCAGGTCAGCCTGTGCCTTTCAGTGAGATGATCAGATCTGGCCACCAGATCCTCCGTGGCCCGTACGTTCTCTACTCTCATAACCCATTCCTGAAAAGAAGGTGGGGAAGTTTTGCCCCAATGTAAAGGAATCAACGCTTTAGCCTCATTCAATAAATGCCAAACCACCGACTTTTTATAGACAGATATTGACAGGGAGGTATGGTGTAGCAAACAACTAGCGGGGTGGAAAGGTGGTAGAGAATCAGTGAAATTATGAAGGGTGCCATGGACAGCCTTCCAAAATGGGATAATAAGAGGACAGTCCCACCAAATATGACTGACAGTCCCCGCATACCTGGGAACTCTCCGACCTGGAGATTGCCGGAACGAAGCACTGCTTCTCCGGGTCAAGACCCGAATCCTCTGGGTAGAAGGGGTGGGGTCCTGACACGCCCCGCTCTCTGCCCATTTTCCCTTTAAATTGGGGGGGCGACTCCCACCGACATCATGGGACCGCCCGCACGGGCAGTCCTGGCCGCGTCCCACAAGGGACGCCCAGAAGTTCCCAGGTATGCATATAGGGCTGTAACGTCAGGAACTCATTAGATGCCAACAACAAGAAAACCCCTCTGCCAGGGGGGAAATCCGGATTATGCCAAAGGGGAGTCTGGGGGAGGGATAGGTCAGAAGTTGGTACTTGCGATGAGCAGTGTGTAAAACCACCAGGGTAGCCAGAACAAAAGGATTTCCCCCCGCCTGCTTCCTAGCCATACACGCATCGAGCCAGGTACCGAGGTGGCATCCGCCTCCAGGGTCCAAGGTCAGCAGGAGAGGACAAGCAAGATAATAGGTGCGTATACAAGGTCATGGCCATGGCCAGTCTGACATTTTTGGAGTGTCCTGACAAATCGGCTATCAGACTTATTTGGCTTATTTGACTACCATGTGGTTTTTTTGTTTTGTTTAGTTAACCAAAATAAGTTGGTCTCTTTGAATTTCTGGGGGTGCCACCTCCTGCCCCCCCCCTCCGGATGCCCTTGTGCATGTATGTGTATGCTGACATACATAAATATACACATAAGCTACATGAGGTTGCAGGGCCTTTTCTTAAAATGAATGAGACTGTTCAAAACTTGTTTGCTCTGTTTCATGCCCTGTGCTTCCTTTGTCCAGAGGAATATGGCAAAAAAAATTCACATTGGTATTTTGCTTTGTTTTGTTAGAGTATGATGTAGCAGGTTACAGTAACACAGCCTTGAGATCTTCTGATCCAGATCATGTATTTCGCACCAGGAAAGGAGTTTGTGCTGGATACTCTTCAATCTTTCAGAAAATGTGCAAGTAAGAGAAAAAATATGAAAAAACTCACACTTACCCATACTTTATTGCACATACAGTATAATTCACTAGTTATATTTTGTCTCCTCCAATGGAAATTCTGTATTTGAATACATTTGTCTTATAAACAGAGAAGAGTAATCTTCTAGGGTCATAACAATTAACCATTAAAGAGTCATCCTCTGGTGAGATTAACGAATCATCAAGAAGGGTCAACCAAAGCAAGATTCGTTCCGTCTGAAGGTTCAGGTTGTTCTTGCATTAAGCACTTCCAAATCACTGAAATTATTTTGTCTACTGTACATACTGTAGTTTTCCTTGAGCATGGCCATGAGATGGATTTGTTACAAGGCACTTCCTACTCCCTTAATGTTATTTTATTATAAACAAAAACAAGAGTTATCAATGTTCTTCGTCTGCTGAGGCTTGTAAAGATATTTAATGCAGACTGCAAACAGCACCAATCCACAAGTAATCCTCACTTTTGTACCCATGATTAGTCCATAACTTCTAAAACGCTAAAATATAAGTGTAACAGGAACCAAGAGGGTGAATAAAAACATGGGTGCAACATTAAAACTATAACCAATTAAACAAATACACATTTATACATAAAACATATCAATGTCCTGAACAAAACATAGAACACAGAATATTGGGTATAACCAAAATTATGATATATTACCAAGACCATGTCTTGTTACAATAGCTAGCAATGTTGTTGTGATCAGTGAAGAGGGTGTTGAGAGGAAGAGACAGAGAGAAAAACGCATGTTTGATGTTTCTAAATTTCTCTTGCAGCGTTGCTGGAGTGCAGTGTGAAACAGTAAGTGGCTACGCCAAAGAAATCAGTAACACGATCGGGCAGGAGATATCTGGGAAGTCTAACCACGCCTGGAACATGGTGTACTTGCAAGGAGGTTGGCATTTGCTGGACAGTACATGGGGAGCTGGTCATGCCGACAGCAAAGTTAGCAAGTTTACATTTAGGTAAGTAAGAAGTTATTTTGGTAATAAAGTCCTCCACCATTATAGAGCACTTCCAGTGAAGTCAGAGGTGTTGGTTAAGGGGTGTATTATCATATCGTCGCCTGCTGCCTTTTTGATTAAAAAAGAAACATCTCCATGGCTTTCTCATTTCCACCTAGTTTTACCGGTATTATACTTAGATAGTAGGTTCAGTAACTTCCTTTTCCCCATTATCATATACCGTATTTGCTCAATTATAAGACGACCCCCAAAATTTGAATATTAATTTAGGAACAAATGAAAAAGCCTGAATATAAGACTACCCTATAGGAAAAATGTTTTACCAGTAAATATTAAATTCATGTAAACCATTTTTCATATTTAATAAAAACTACGATTGAGAAAAAAAAAATTTTTGTTTTTATTCCCTTTTATTTGCCAACCTGCCCCCAGTTATGCACATCTACCCCACAGCTTGTTACTCTGCCCCCCCCAGATATGCCGGATACCTGCCTATATGCCACTCTGCCCCCAGATATGCCGTATACCTGCCAATATGCCACTCTGAGCCCCAGATATGCAGTATACCTGCCTATATGCCACTCTGCCTCCATGATACGCCTTTTAACCCCCATTATGCCACTCTGGCCCCCCAGAAATGCCTTTTAACCCCCTATATGCCACTCTGCCTATAGGAATGCCTTATATCCCTCATATGCCACTCCCCCCCCCTGACTTACCAATGCTTCCCCAGACTCGTTCCTCATACTTCAGACTCCCTGGTGTCTAGTGGGGCAGCCGGTGGGCATCTGCGCAATGATGCGTGTAGACAACCTCTGCTGCCTGTTAATTCCGTCGGGGCTTCTATGACAGAGCACCGTCGTGACTTGACCTTCCCGGTCCTCAGTCAAAGAAGCCCCGGCGGAAGTGCCGGCAGCAGCGGAGGTTACCAGAGAGCACTGCGGGGGATCTGGATCTTAGTCTTATAGTCAGACCTCTATTTGAGGTCTGATTATAAGATGGCCTCGAATATAAAAAAACCTTGTCTTATAATTGTAATACATTTAGGGCCATCACAGACTTCGTACAGCCGGAGCAACATATATATATATGTATATGTGTCACAAAAATAGGCAAGTCACATGTGCAAGCAAAGGTAAAATATTTAATATACACAAAAATGGATGATGAATATAAAAAGTAGATAAAAAGAATTATACAAAATAAGTCTTACAAAACCTTTGAGAAGAATTTAGTTGATGACATCTGTCATTTAACTCTTTAAAGTGGGGTGTGCGGCCTATATTCGGGGTGCCGGCACCGGAAGTTGTATACGCGTATTGCGTAGATGTCCCCCGCCGGTCCCGCAAGACACCCGGGAGTCTGCTCTGGTAAGTGAGGGGGACAGTGGCAGCATATCTCGGGGGGGGGGGGGGTGGCAGCATATCTCGGGGGGGGGGGTGGCAGCATATCTCGGGGGACAGAGTGGCAGCATATCTCGGGGGGGAGTGGCAGCATATCTCGGGGGGGGGGGACAAAGTGGCAGCATGTCTATTAAAAAAACCTTTTCTTTTAAAAAGCACCAAACTTTTAGGGTGTGCGGCCTGTATACGGGGGCGGCCTATATCCGAGCCAATGCGGTATATAAATGTATGGCAAAAGCCAATAAAGTGGTTCATGCTTTGGAAGTTATCTCCCCTGATCTCAAGGGTATCCAAAAGTGGCTCTAGTTGCAAGTCTGCTCCACAAAGGCTGACCGCTCTCCCGGACTGTTTTGAACCTGCAAGAGTTACATTGGAAGGTTTCTCCCAGGGCCTGAAATATGAGGCATCTTTTATACTTGGTTTCTATGGGTCTTTGTTTTGTAGTGAGCATGTGAATATGGTTAGGTTACTTTGGATTGTTTCGTAGGCTTGTGTCTACGGTAGTGTGACTTTATATCACATAGTGAGCATCTGTATGGCACTGTGTGACTTTGTAGCTGAGATTTTAAAAAAATTATTTCATCCAAACCAAATGATCAGGAAACAAATTTTCTATCAGAAAATAAATATGGCACACATGAAACAAAAAACTCATCCAAATGAATTTTGCTTGTCATGCACTAGTCTACTATATATTAATTAGATCAGGTTCAGTCTTTGTTCTAGAGGCAGCAGACTCTTCATGATGTGGTGAAATGTTTCATTTTATCTCAATTCCCTTACAACTCACATATTGGTGAATAAAGCACAGAGGCTTTTACTTACATTGGTAGCTATATAACAAACTTATTTGATGCAGCTCCTGATCCTTACAGAGGAGTTCTACCCACTTTCCACCCTTTTTATATCCAAGGTCTAAAACTTTCCAGATTTAGACATATATTTTTCACTCTATCAATTCTACACATGAATTAGTAAACCAATTCTTTCTTATTTGTTTCAGTTATAACGAGTTTTACTTCTTGACGCACCCAGCGCTTTTCATTGAAGATCATTTCCCAGAAAAGGCTGATTTCCAGTTACTGGATCAAAGCCTTTCTCCACAAAAATTTGGAATGAGTCTGAACCATAGAGCTCACTTCTATAATTTGGGATTACTGTACTCTCATCCTGACACAGCTGTCATTAAAACAGGTACCTCTGCATTTTACTCTCTGTATATTATTGTGCTGCATTATACTTAATACTAAGGGAAAAAGTCACAGATTTGTGGCACTAGGTATTTTTGTGGCAAGAAGAAATGGGGATGTATTTTTTCTACTGTAAGGATCTCTAAGTGGGTAGATTTTATTGGTACTTACTGTGGGTTCCAAATAGAGGATCTGCCCTACTAAGAAAACTTGTGGTCCCATGGGAGTCTTACCGTATTTGCTCCATTATAAGACAAGGTTTTTTTCAGAAAAATACCCCTCGTCTTATAATCAGACCTCAAATAGGTCTGACTATGAGACGACTAAGATCCAGATCCTCCGCAGCTGCATCCTCCTGTCACCCCCCCCACCCCACTTAACGGTGCGTCTGAGTCCCCGGTGTATAGCCGGGGCAGCGTGTAGATGTCTACGCGATTCGCGTACACAACTTAGGCTGCAGCCGAAAGGAGGTGTGGCTAGTAGCGGGGGTTGTCTGGTTGTCACCGGTGCAGGGAATTCTCTCTGACAGTCGGGGAAGGTCTGGGCGATGGACGCAGACAACCCCCGCTGCTAGCCACACCTCCTTCCGGCTGCAGCATAAGTTGTGTGCGTGAATCGCTTAGAGCTCTACACGCTGCCCCGGCTACATGACAGGGGAGTCAGAAGCACCGGTAAGTTTGGAGGAAGGAGGGGGAGGGAGTGTTAAATGGGGGGCATAAGGAATTTCTGGAGGCAGAGTGTTCTATGAAATGCCTTTTAACCCCCTTTATGCCACTCTGCCTCCAGAAATGCCTTTTTAACTCTCTATACGCCACTCTGCCTCCTGAAATGCCTTAAACCTCCCTATATGCCACTCTGCCCCATAATATGCCTTTTAATCCCCTTAATCCCAGAGTGGAAATAAAACCAAAATATTTTTCTCAATCATAGCTTTTATTAAAAAAAATTGTTTACATGAATTAACATTTACTGGTAAAACTTTTTTCCTATAAGTCTTATATTCAGGCTTTTTCTTTTTTCTTAAATTAATATTCAGATTTGGGGGGGGTCGTCTTATAATCGAGCAAATACGGTATTATTAACTGCAATCAAATGCTGAGAAGGTGCCATTAAATGGAACATGATGCTGATCAGCATCATCTCTGAAATAATGAAAAAAAAGATCTTTGTCTGTGAGCAGGGAACAATCTCAATGGAAGCTAGTGGAAATGTTCCTCAATGCTGTAACACTGGAAGGACCAGTGATGCAGAAACCTGATAGGTAGCAGGAACCCAGCTGTGTGGTACCAGAAGATAATACTCAGCACTACACACTTTAGAGGCCACAGGCCAGAAACAAGACAAAAGTCACTTGAGAGGTAAGACCAGACTGGGAAACGGAGGTCTAGTAATCCAGTGTGCAAGCAGAGTACTTGTGGTCAGGTGGAAGCCAAGTCTTAGACTAGAGGTATCTGTATAAGTGGGAGACAAGTACGCCAAAAACCACTAGGGGGCGCTCGTGCATACCATACAATAGATATAGGAAAAGAGAAAAAAGAACTAATAGTGTATTATCTACCCTTTCTCTCCCTCCGTCCCTGCTGCCCCCCCCCATTATCTACCCTTACCCCCCCCCCTGTACTTACCTTTCAGCAGTCCTGCGGCGAGTCTCCCTGTCCGGTCTCAGTGCCGGCTTGTAATGCTGAGTGCGGGAAATGAGGTAATCTCCGAGACCGAACAGGGAGACTCTTTCGCTTTAAAAAAAAAAAAAAAAAGGGCTTGGGGCGGCAAAGTGCCGCCCCTTCAAAAGTGCCGCCTGGAGCACTTCGTTTATAAGGACGTATATATGGACTGTCAGTATTATATTTTATTTTATTTGAAATATTTTATACACCTTTTATTTTTGGAATACATCCAAAATAAAGTATATATTTTTTCATTACTTTTTGTGGTGTGGCAATCCATGGTCACTCCTGGGTAAACACCACATATCTGCTGGAACCTGATTACAAAAGAACCCTGGACATCCCCAACAGAGGGATCCATGAACTACAGCCATTAATTGATCTGCAGAAGTGTAAGTGCATTACCTCATTTGCGTACCTAGCCTCAAAAGCAGTACCACACTATTGTGTTTCCTTTTTGTGCTTCTCTTACATATTTCACGTATGTGAAGTCCGAGGCTGACCTTTTGACTGAACCTTGAACAACACAGCTACATTGTGAGTGGGAAATTCGGGATTGATCCTGTGTACCACACCTTTCCGTACACATACACTATTAGTTCTTTTTTGGTTTTCTGGTTTTTGGCGTACTTGTTGTGACACCCGGAGAGTGTTATCTAGGGGCTGCAGCTGTGTATCCAACACACACAAAGAAAGGAAAGTTATCTTTTTATTATTTATTTTTTTCTTTGCCTGGTTTTCACTTTTTATTAACTGGGAGACAAGCCAGATATATCTTGATGGTCACGAACAGCCTGGGAAGCACGATACAATACTGGAGCCAAAATGCACTAGGCACTATCACAGGCAACAAGCAGATGCTTACTGGGTGCTTAAATAGCCCTCCAATTCCCATTCCCATCCTCTGGGGTGATAATGAGGCTTGGAGTAGAATATGAGGGACTGCATGGAATCAGTAAGGCACTAGCGGTCAGGAGTGCATGTGCGTATGACATCGCTAGACTAGGCAAACAACAGTCGAGGAGGATGCTGCTGGATGCCAGCCGTGGGGAACATCAGGAGGCTGTTTGGGTGCAGCGGTAGACCTGGTGGTACCGGACCTAACACATGCTGGCAACTAATGTCAGCATACTTACATACAGGAACAATACACTGTAGACTGATCCCTGCTCACAGGCAAGGATCATTTTTTTATTTATTTATTTTTTGACTGGGTAACTAAAATAAAAGACCAGGGAGAAACAATAGATGCAGCCTATTATGGTTTCAGTAAAGCATTTGAAGACCCATAAATACTTTGCATTGTTTTGGTTTGGATGTTCAAATAGTTGAATAAATAAGGCAAAGTTTGAGTGATGGGAGACAGAAGGTTGTAGTAAATGGTATATATTCAGAGGGAGGTCTTGTTACTAGTGGAGTATATCAAGAATCTTTATAGGGACCCATATTTTAATATTTTTATTTAAGCTAAAGGTCTTAATTGCAAGGTATGTCTTTTTGCAGATGATGCAAATGTCTGTAACAAGGTAGGTCTAGGGCAGGGGTGTTCAAGTTTTTCCTGCAGCAGGCCACTTCATCAGAAATGTATATGTTCGGGGGCCGCACTCATTTTTCACTGAGAGAAAAAACGGCCTTTAATAAGACCTGCAGATTGAAATAAAGTAAATGACACAAAATCCTTTACAATGCCTCTCATTGATTTCTGGGCCTAGAAAGTTTTGTCCTCTGATGTGACTACAAATTCAGGAGGGCGTTTTATCTCTGGATACGTAAAAATTAAATAGTTCTATTTATTCTAGGGATGCACCAAAATGAAAATTCTGGAAACAGAAAATGACCCCCCCATCTTTAAAAATAAAATTAAGAAAAACACACTTTTAATAAAAGTAACACACCAAAATTGTACAAACCAATTAAATAGCAATATTAATAAATATATACATATATATTATTATTATTATTTATTGTTTTATATAGCGTTATCAAATTCTGTAGCGCTGTACAATGGGTAGACAGGACATAACAAGTAGTATGTAACATAACAAATTGACTAACAGAGACAACAGGTGAGGAAGGCCCTGCTCAAACGAGTTTACAATCTAGAGGGATTTAGGGTGTATTACACAATAGGTAAAAGTACCGTTGTTGGGGATAGACCAGCCACACTAGTAAAAGTATTGCTGGAGAGAGACTAGGAAAGTTGAGCTAAAGGAATATGGGAGTATGGGAGGCCGTCAGTGTGCTATGTTGTAAGCATCCTTAAAGAAGTGGGTCTTGAGGGATTTTTTGAAGGAATAAAGGCATGGAGAAAGACGGATAGACCGGGGGAGGGCATTCCAGAGGATAGGGGCAGCCCTTGAGAAATCTTGTAGGCATGCATGAGAGCTAGAAATCAGAGGAGAGGATAGAAGGAGATCATTGGATGAGCGGAGAGACCGGTTAGGAGTGTATTTAGAGATGAGTGAGGCAGCCAGTGAAGAGACTTACAGAGGGGAGAGACCTTAGTAAAGCGATGTGAGAGGAAGATAAGCCTGGCAGCAGCATTCATGGTGGATTGTAGAGGGGTGAGACGGTTAAAAGGGAGACCGGCTAAGACAGAGTTACAGTAATCAAGACGGGAGATAATCAGGGCGTGGACAAGAGCCTTAGTGGCATGCTGTGTTAGGAAGGGACGGATGCAGGCAATGTTTTTAAGATGGAGACAACAGTTTTTAGAGACAGACTGAATACGGGATGTGAACGAAAGGTCGGAGTCAAGGGTGACACCAAGACAGCGTGCGTGAGTAGACGGGGAGATGATAGCACCATTAACATTGAGGGAGATAGATGGGGGAATCTTAGCATTAAAGGGAGGGAAGATGAGGAGTTCAGTTTTGGAGAGGTTAACTTTCAAGAAACGTGCAGACATCTAGGTAGAGACAGATGCAAGGCAGTTAGTTACATGATCTAAGACAGAGGGAGAGAGGTCAGGGGAGGATAGATAGATAGATAGATAGATAGATAGATAGATAGATAGATAGATAGATAGATAGATAGATAGATAGATCTGGATGTCATCAGCATACATGTGGTATTGAAAGCCAAAGGATGAGATCCGTTTGCCAAGGGAGGAAGTGTAAAGAGAGAACAGAAGGGGTCCTAGAACTGAGCCTTGGGGTACCCCCACTGAGAGGGAGGGGTGTTACTGGAGACAGAGACGCTGAAGGTACAATCAGAGAGGTAGGAAGTGAGCCAGGAGAGAGCAGTGTCACTGAGGCCAAGATCATGAACCATTTGAAGGAGAAGAGGATGGTCCACAGTGTCAAAAGCAGCAGAAAGGTCCAGTAGGATTAGCATGGAGTAGTGGCCCTTGGATTTAGCAGTGAGTAAGTCATTAGTAACTTTATTGAGGGCGGTCTCAGTAGAATGTCAAGGGCGCAAACCAGATAGAAGAGGGTCAGAAGGGATGATATATTACCAATCCAGTTTGCCATCTAAAAGGATTTTTATCCAATATTCCCATTTTGTCTCAATGAAGTACAAAAAAAAGAAATTGAGAAAATAGGATTTGGCTGGACTAACAAACCACTCGTCTATCTAGGGGTAAAGATAACAACTACTCCAAATTCTTGGATGGAGATTAATCTCCTTCCACTTATAAAGGAAATGAATAAATCTTTTAAAAAATGGCAAGGCCTATTCATCTCATGGTGGGGAAGGATAAATATAGTGAAGGCATATGCCTTACCTAAATTCATATATATTTAGGATGATCCCACTGAGTATATACCATATAGTTGGTTGGATTTAATTCAATGTTCCATAAATAGATTTATTTGGGGAGCCAGAAAACCCAGATTAAAAGCACAGTTTATCTCAAAAAATAAATCGCACGGGGGATTAAGTGTGCCTCTTATTCAGGCATATTCACAAGCAGCTTTATTTCTACATGCCTGTATAACTCAGAGAAAAGAAGCAACACAAGAGGCATGGTATAGAGGGGACATTCCAAATACTCATTTGTATAAAGATTTACAATCTCTTTTCTGGATTCCGACTAAGAGAGCATCAGAACTAATGGAAATAATAAATAGCCCGGTCCTGAGACATCTCCTTAAGTATTGGAATTGGGTAAAAAAAAAAAGGTGGGCCTTGAAGATAAGATAATAATAGGCCTTCCACTCCCTATTATAGAAAATATTATTGGTAACTTAAATTTAAAATCTTGGAAATATAGAGGTATATATACAATAAAAGACCTGATCGATGGAACTATTATTAAATCTTTTGCTCAACTTCAAATGGAATTTAAGCTCCCATTAGAAGAATCCTTTAATTATTTAAGGGTCAAGAGCTTCTTACTAAAATCGATCTACTGGAATCAAAGCTCTAAAGCTCAAAATCTGTTTTGCTACCTAGTAGAAGGAGAAGCCCAGAGAAAACTGCTTTCAAACTCTTTAAATCTAATAACGGTACTTAAAAAGGAATATATACCCCCGGCACTGAAAAAAGAAGGACTTAGAAATTACAATAAAAACAGAGGAATGGAACATATAAAAACATACATTGTATAAATTTAAACGAGTTGCAATATAAATTGATGAATCGTTGGTATTTGGTACCCACAACATTGGCGAGGATGTTCCCTAATAATATAGCGAACTGTTGGAGATGTGGAAATCATAAAGAAGACACTCTCCATATTTGGTGGGGTTTTTTCCCCCCAATAAAGAGAATTTGGTTGAAAGTCTCCCAAAAACTTATAAATCTATTGGGCCCTTAACACCAGAAAGAGCCTTATTGCATATAAATCTATCTAAATCCTCAAATCAAAATCTACAATTCTTATTATATCCCCTGACGGCAATTAAGATAGTTCTGGACAGAAATTGGAGATCCTCAGAGCCAGTGGCGACTCTAGAAACAATATATAGAGGGGGCACACAAGATATCACAGTCAAACTGGGGGGGCATTCATAATTTCCAAAAGTAATGTGCTATGGAATTATACTTTTGTTATTGGGCTAAAATAATACTTGATCATTCAACATGGGAAGCCTGAAGCCACAATTGAGTGCGACTAATCCTTGAAATAAATATTATAACACAATAAATAACTTTTCCACTAAATGATTTCAGGGCTTTGAACGTTTTGTCCCCTGAAGTCACTACAACTTCAGGAGGGCATTTTCTCTCTGGATAAATATAAATTAAATAATTCCTACTGTAAGTTAAGTGCCAGGAACAGATGACCAAACACACACACACCAACACAGGCTCTGTCACACCAACACCCAGACACACACACCAACACAGGCTCTGTCACACCAACACTCAGACACACACACACCAGGACAGGCTCTGCGACACCGACAACCAAACATACACACACACACCAGGACAGGCTCTGCCACACAGACACCCAGACACACACACCAACACAGGCTCTGTCACACCAACACACAGACACACACACCAGGACAGGCTCTGCGACACCGACAACCAAACATACACACACACACCAGGACAGGCTCTGCCACACAGACACCCACACACATCAGGACAGGCTCTGTCACACCCACATCCAAACACACACACACACCAGGACAGGCTCTGCCACACAGACACCCACACACATCAGGACAGGCTTTGCCACATCCAAACACACACACACACACCCCAGGACAGACACCCACACACACAGCAGGACAGGCTCTGCCACACTGACAATTGAACACACACACATCAGGACAGGCTCTTCCACACCCACATCCAAACACACACACACGGACAGGCTCTGACACACTGACACCCAAACACACACCCCAGGACAGGCTCTGCCACACAGACACCCACACACACAGCAGGACAGGCTCTGCCACACTGACAACTGAACACACACACCAGGACAGGCTCTGCCACACCAACACCCAAACACACACCAGGACAGGCTCTGCCACACCAAAACCTATACACACACACCCGAGGACAGGCTCTGCTACACACAAACAGCAGGACACAATCCACGTCACAGACGTCTGCATCAGGATGGATTTTTCACACTGCATTGTCGTTTATACCCCCCTTAGTGTTTTTGCCCCTGCTGCCCATATATATTAATATTAGCCCCAGTTGCCGATAGCAGGTATAGATCAACACATTAACACACAAACCAAGGTTTGCATGGATAGATCAACTGAAATTCACTTGTGATCTCAGCACTGAAGGTATATATCAAATAAACAGAATCAGACATACAAATCCTGTATTTGCAGGTATACAATAGCATATGAAACGTAGCATTGCAGGTATAGATCAAATAAATACATGGAAACAGCATTGCAGGTATTAATCAACTGAATAAGACATACAAACACTGTATTTGCAGGTATACATAAATAATGTATGGAAATATATAGATATGGATCTACAGAATAACGCAAAAACCCAGCTTTGCAGGTAAAGATCAATTGGAATTCACATAAAAACACGTCATTAAAAGGTATATTTAAAACCCCCTAAATTACAGGCATAGATCACAGGTTGCACACCCCAAAGCCAGCCCTGCCATCCACACTGCCCACACAGCAATCACACTCCTATCATACCCAGGCAACCAGTAAACGCTGGTACCTAGGCATGATGGGACTGTGCTTGCTGTGATTGCTGTTAGCAATAACACTCCTATCATGCCAGGTCAGTCAGTACATGCTGGTACAGGGTGGCTGTAAGTGATGTGTAGACCCCATACTGCTGGCAGCATCAATACACAAGGGGGGCAGCTAGCTAGGATTTAGCATGTACTGGCTGACTTGGCATGATAGGAGTGTGATTGCTAACAGCAATCACAGTCCCATCATGCCTAGGTTCCAGCACTTACACATCCAACCAGTAAATGCTGGAACCTAGGCATGATGGGACTGTGATTGCTGTTAGCAATCACACTCCTATCATGCCAAGTCAGCCAGTACATGCTGGTACAGGGTGGCTTTAAGTGATGTGCAGACCCCATACTGCTGGCAGCATCAATACACAAGGGGGGCAGCTAGCTAGGTTTCAGCATGTACTGGCTGACTTGGCATGATAGGAGTGTGATTGCTAACAGCAATCACAGTCCCATCATGCCTAGGTTCCAGCACTTACACATCCATGCTATCACACACACTCATTCATTCATATACTCATTCATTCACAGATTCATTCCCTCAATCACACATTCTCATTACAAACTCCCTCCCCACCTCTTACCTGCACTGCAGCTCCTCGACGCCGCTCACAGACTTCAGCAGAGTGAGCGGCCTCCCTCTGCGTTCTCTGGTAAAGCACAGAGGAAGCGGGACTGGAGCAGAGTCATGTGATGTCACGTGAACTCTGCTAGGTTCCGCTTCCTCTATGCAGTACAGAAGACCCTCCCACAGGTAAGTAGCAGGGCTCGAGGTGCGGCCCGCGTAAGATCGGTTGCCTTGTCTGTCGATCTTACTCGGGCCGCACCCTCTCTCTCCTCCGCGTTAAAAAAAAAAAGAAAAAAAAAAAAGAAAGACGGGATCCAAATTCGGCAGGGGGGCAACAGGGGGGGCAAGGATTAACCTAGGGGGGGCAATTGTCCACCCTTGCCCCCCTGTAGCGACGCCACTGCTCAGAGCCAATTTTGTGGGTAAGCATAAAACCCCAAATATTATACCAATGTCGTATGGAGAAACTGATTCTGACCCATGATAATTGGAACAATAAAAGTAATGAACCCTGGGAATATTGGATAAAAATCCTTTTAGATGGCAAACTGGATTGGTAATATATCATCCCTGCTGATAGAAATATTAGCTTAAATCAAACCTCATATGAGTCAATAACACACTAATTTAGAGTGATTAACTTTTTGGGTAACGCACTGGACAATGCAATCCAAACAATGTGTTGTCTGTAAATGTCGCTGTCTTAATTGTAATATGTATTACTGTACTTCTTTTTAAATTTTTGTATGTTTGTATAAAAAAAAAAAAAATTCAGTTAGGATGTGATAATTCCAAGGCAGAGTATAGTGTTGGAATATAGCATTCTGTCAGTAACAATAGAAGAGAGGGACTTCAGAGTAATTATTTCTTAATGGTAAGCAGGCAATTCAGTTAAGCAAGAAGCAACCAAGGTGCTGGGTTGTATAATAGCAGCAAGAGAGACATGGTTCTGCCACTTTACAGATCACTGGTCATCTATTGTATACATTTCTGAAGACCTCAACTCCAGAAGGATATTGACGCAATATAATAAATACATATTACTCAAGAAAGCTACTAAAATGGTAATCAGAAACAAAGAATTTGACGGCATATAAGAACCATTCAGCCCATCCTGATACAAGAATTGCATCTTAATAAGTCTTTTATATTGTCTTAGATTCAGAATTGCTTTATGCTTATCACATGCATGTTTAAATTCCTTTATTGTATTAGGCTCTACCACTTCTAATGGGGAAATCTTCCATCTACATGCAACCCTCTCAGTAAAGTAAAAAAAAAAAAAACAGCTTTAGATATTAGTTATTTATTGTATATTAGCCTCTTTATAAATGTTTAAATCAAGAGTAAAGTTTTATTGGAAATAAACTCTACACTGTAGTTTTGGAGTTAGTAGACAGAGGGCCAAAGTTTGTTCAGTCATTGATCCTAGAATAATTTTTTTAACCATCACCATTTCTTATCATGATAGTTTTAGAAATCTGTTCTTAAAAATAACTAATTGGCCTATATTTTTTTAGTGAAAGGAAAAGTCTCTATCACCATTGAGAGCAGCCGCCGCATGCTATTCATCTTCTGTCTAAATGACACAGAGGAACCAGGATTGATGCGGTTTACAGAATTTGGGGCAACACTGGAGGTGTATCCTCAGAAGACTGGGCAACATATACTGGACATTTATTCCAAATCACCAGACTCAGAGGGTGCATATCTATACGCTCTGACTTACAAAGTAGATTGCAAAGATGTTGACGCCTCTATGAAGATTCCCAAGTGTCTCCAAAGCCCAGCTGGTCCAAGTTGGCTTTCAGAGCAGGCTGGGCTTCTTCATCCCTCACACCGAGATCCAGTCATTAACACTCATGATGGGTGCTTTACTATTTCCTTTGCAGTGGAACATGATTTAAGCCTTTTTTGTACTTTACACTCTGATGATATAAAAATGACCTCAGAAATGGAGCGTAACCACGTATTCCAGACACGAAGTGGGGGCAGAGTGCAATTTATGGTTCACCTTCCACAACCAGGAACCTATGTTTTTAATGTGCATGTAAAGGAGAAAGGCTGTGAATCATATACAACCGAGTGTAGCTATCTTGTTATTTGCCGTAACCCCGCTGTTCAGTGGCCGGTGTTCCCTCTGGCTTACAAGAAATGGGCTGAACATTATGAACTGGTTGAACCCTTGAAAGGAATTCTACCCAAGAACAGCAATGTTTTCTTTCACCTCAAGGTTCCTGGAGTGACCGCTCTGTTTGTGAAAACCAGAGATTATTTTCCTTTAACCTTAAATGACCAAGGCTACTGGGAAGGAACATGTAGTACTGCTGACTGCAAGGAGCTCTATGTCGCTGTTAGTAATAAAGAACAGCCAAACACTAGAGCGTACATTTTGAGATATGAGGTCCAATGCGGAATTACAGATTAATTAAATCAGTGAAAATCTTTTTGAAATGCATTGCTTCGAGAATTTACTGTATATGGCAGTTTCATGGATTATATGCTGATTTTCTAGTAACAACATTTGATTAAAAGTGCTGTTCCACCTAGGGTCCCTCATAAACCAGATCTGCATTATGTTGAGAGAAGTAAAATAAATGCCATTTTATTTTTCCCTTCAATACTCCCTATGATTTAAAAACTGCATTGAATGCTTTAATAAAATAAGTAGAATTGAGTCCTGTAAAGTATTACATCACAGAAGTCTGACCCCGCTGTCCCCTTTAGCTCCTTCCTGTTCAACCATTTGTCTTCCCTTTTCCATGTTGAGAGTATCCACACAAATTATATATTGGTTTTTTTAAGGACAGATAGGACTTTCATTGACCAATGTACCCTAGATGTCTGGGCCAGGCCCACCCAACAGATTTAACTACCCAACAGATTTAACTACACAATCATTGACACAACACCAAGAGTAGGGTTGAAAAGGCCACAGGTATCATTCATACCACTTTGTTTTGTATAGTCTGTCATTTTGTATGAGCAATATGTAAAAAAAAAAAATTTCTGTTGAACAACATCCCATGAGTGGAATAATACATAATACTCATATGCATAGATTTTACGTTTTTGAATTTTGGATTGAACAAAATAATTTGTGTATTTTCTATCAATGGAGTCTGTTTAATTATTCATTTGTGTTTTTAATTTTGTTTCAATCTTATCTTAAAAATATTTTAAATGTTTTAAAAGTTTTTAAGAGCGTGACACTCCAAAGTTTCTTGGTGCTCAAGTGGGCCCTTGAAGTTGGTACTAATCTGCTACTAATTACTTTGTATTTATTACCAAGCACCTTCAGGGTGATTGCTATTGTATCGCTGGCTTATTTTGTGTAAAAACCTTGTGCTTATTTGTTCCGTAATGTAACCACACAAAATTAAATATGAATGCCACACAAGCACAGTGAGTTATTTCAAATGAAATGTATTTGACAATATGACAGCTCTGAATAACCATTCAGAGAAGCTCAACTGAAATAGCATTGTTTTAAGCATGCTGGAATTTAGCGAGTTAAGCAATTTATTTGTAATTTTGTAAATAAAGGAAGCTAAGCATCTGACCACTAACCTATGTTCCTGTTATAATAAATAAACTTATATTGGCGTTTGATAGTATAGTCATAATAACCAGTAAAAAACAAACAGCTAACCGGCCCAGCATCTTGTTTGTATATCTTAAAAGTCAGGGTCTAATAACTATTTACCACTAGATTACAATGGGTGTTCACTTATATTATTCTCCCTCTCTGGCAGATGGACCTAGCTGATGATTATCCAGAAAACAGTTGGACCAAACAGGGTTTCTGCAAATAAAACACTTTCACAAAGAATGTTATTCTGCAGGACAGCTAGTGGGCTGTTGACAGTCAACACTTTAAGACTGGTGACTTACCTTCAGTAAAACTAGATATGCCAACCAACCTAAGAATCATTTCCATGAATACAATGCTTGGGTCTAAATTTACTACTAGATTACTAAACTACTAGATTTAGTGTTCCTTTATTGTAAACCAGCAGAGGACTCTGTTGTCTAGTCTGACTCATGGTTACTAAGGAATGTATGGTGAAAACAGCTGTTATTACAGTTATTGGAGTGGTGTGGATTTTGCTGTTAAAATGGACGGACTAAGAAGTAGATCAGAAAGGTTGCAGCAAGCAATCTTTTCCCTTAAATTACCATAAATTAGTAAAATTCCATAATTTCTTGGTCAGAGCCAAAGATGTTATGGGACACAACAAGCAATACAGGGCCACATATTTTGTTGTGAATTAAATGTAAGTGTGTTTGGAGCCTTAATTTGGTATACTGCTAGGTCCTTGTTACATCTTATTTGGGCTCCTGTGTTTTGGAGTACATATATGGGTGTCAGATGAGAAACCCTCACACATGGAAGCCACTTTTTTCAAATGGCAATTCTCAGATTAAGGGCACTGAGAAGCCAAGTTAGAAGTTAAAAGGCATAAACATGTCTGAATACTGTCGACAAAAGACTATAAGAAGAGAATATGAACAAAGCCATGAGTGCTAACCAACAGAGCAGGCATGAGTTTGAGGAGATCTCCCAGGCAAAGTGCCAGCAAATAAAACAGTAAGTTTTAGGTCAAGTCAAGGTCAGGAACCAAATTAATGGACCACCAGTCAAAATACAAAGGGATAAACTAGGCTACCTCTGAACCATAATGAGCAGTCCAAGTAGGGTCTCCAACTTAAGCAAGGTCATAAACAAGCTAAGGTAATGGGCAAGTGTGAGTTGGACAGGAGCACACGGCAGGTACAGAGTAGGAACTTGTTTAGCGATCTAAGTAGCAGCTATAATTTTGTAGCTTTAGGGGACTTAGTATATGCCATCCAGGATTTGCAAACAGTTTGTTATTTGACAGTGTATGCTATCCTTCATTACCACCCTATACTGCTGGGAGAACTAAACCTCAAGACCGTTTGCCTTAAATCCACCGACGATGAGCGCAAACCGCAGCTCCCAAAGTATCACAACATACAGTAGAGCAAAGTGGTATATGGACAAGAAGAGTGTAATGAAAAACACAAGGTTGTACCATCTAGCCTGCCAATGTAAAATCAAAAAGTGGCTGTACAAAGACTCACTAGCATTGTGTGAATTTGGGAATGTGGTAAATAGGGCACAATGTATAATTAATGAGCAGGGTCAGGTTTCCCAAAAGGCATTCGCCATGTATTTTCAGTATTTCTTCTAAAAAGCTAAATTAATGAGGTTTTCAATTACATTTTACCACATGGAGGCTTGAGTGGTGTTTGTGTCTTGAGGTCTCCATCGCTGTCCTTTCTTTTAATTTCTTTTATTTGTTTTCTTTCTCTTTTCTCTCTAACGCACAAAATGCAAAAAACATGTTCTGTTCTAAATTATAAAACTACACCCCTAGCAACCTGAGGTACATGGCATATAAATCCAGCATTATAAGTAAGAAAGGCTTTCTTAGATTTTTGGGTATGAGGAGAAAAATGATCTAAATGCAGACCTGAAATCAATCTGACAAAGTGTATGTGAGTGTAGTAAGTGAATACCAAAGGTCACCACAGCACACCCCTTTCATGTTTTACGTGGCCTTATTTTGACAAAACGTCATATCTGTGTTATGTGTATAAACTTTAACTCGCAAATTCTTGTAGTTAAACAAACAATAAGTAACCAGGAAACTAAGAACATTTCTTTCATTTGGACTGGAATACACCATGGCATTACATGAACGGCTCAGTTTGTGGCAGAGAATATTGCTGGGGATCTTCTGCTTCCCGTTGCTTCCATTTTACCTGTGTGTGTACTGTCTGTGTGAGTATCGAGTCAATTACTCCTCATTCTTCTCTGCTTTGTAACCTGCTATAAACCAGGGAAATTGCGTAGAACCTGCAGGGTGTCCCGACATAGTCCAAAGAATTTTACTTTTAAGGAATGTAATACCCCTTCTTTGCCTAGATGTTATACCCTTTAATCAGAATGAGTAGCTGCTTAGGACTTCTTCAGATCTTATCATGAAACTAAGGATAGTAAAAGATGCCCTAGCAAGCGAAACATACGGTAGCTTCATCTCATTTTTATGGCTAATGCCATCTCTTAAACAAGTGTTTAGACTTCCCAAAATGATATGCTTGGGGCCCTAAGAATCTAAAGCTTCTTTTGACCTGCAAAATATAGCACCATTCCAGACCAAATTGTATCTTCAGGATACAATCCATGTTTAGCTGTACATTTGAAACTACTCTGTAATTTGACCCCCCCAACTTACTTTGAATATTTTAAACTTATTCAGTCCATCTTTCTTAAGAAATGTATATTAACTAAGAAACAAGGCTTACCAAATCTTAAGATTAGAGAGACTGGTGGGAATTTTGAAGGAATCAGGTCTTAGAGCCATCATAATATCCATACAGTCTGGGTCAGTTCCAGGTACAGAATTCTAGATCACGCCAAAACATTTTCTGATAATTATAATATTGTAATATCTGTCATGAAAAAAACAACAAATACCTGAGGGACTAAAAAGAAAATAGGAAACAGACTTAACTGTATTTAATTTTTGATCCAAGGGCAGAACAATACACATTTAAATGTTATTCTTCTGCATTCTTGGCACAGAATTCTCCATGTTACTATATTTACTATTCTTATCTTTCACACCCTTCTCAATAAATTTCTCAGCACTGCCTATGCTTTTACAATAACAGTAACTAGTGACAGAGAAGTGCGTAGTGTGATTTACAATACCGGAGTTCATCAAAACAAGAGCATAAAATAATATCCATGGTTCTTAAATAGCCATTATATACAATAATATATATATATAAAGTCCAAAAATAGTTACCGGCACTCCAGGGACTTTCCAAATAACCACACAAACAACTTCGGTTTTCAAGTCAACGTTTCAGTCTCGTTTATTACAGACTTTCATCAGGACATATATATATATATACACACACACACAGTATCTCACAAAATTGAGTACACCCCTCACACTTTTGTAAATATTTTAATATCTTTTCATGTGACAACACTGAAGAAATTACTTTCTGCTACAATGTAAAGTAGTGAGTGTACAGTCTGTATAACAGTGTAAATTTGCTGTCCCCTCAAAATAACTCAACACACAGCCATTAATGTCTAATCCTTGGCAACAAAAGTGAGTACACCCCTAAGAGGAAATGTCCAAATTGAGCCCAATTAGCCATTTCCCCTGCCCGGTGTCATGTGACTCGTTAATGTTACAAGGTCTCAGGTGTGAAGAGAGCAGGTGTGTTAAATTTGGTATTATCACTCTCATACTCTCATACTGGTCACTGAAAGTTCAACATGGCAGCCCATGGCAAAGAACTCTCTGGGGATCTAAAAAATAGAATTGTTGCTCTACATAAAGATGGCCTGGGCTATAAGAAGATTGCCAAGACCCTGAAACTGAGCTGCAGCACAGTGGGCAAGACCATCCAGCGGTTTCACAGAACAGGCCTCGCCATGGTCGACCAAAGAAGTTGAGTGCACACGGTCAGCATCATATCCAGAGGATGTCTATGGGAGATAGACGTATGAGTGCTGCCAGCATCGCTGCAGAGGTTGAAGGGGTAGGGGGGTCAGCCTGTCAGTGCTCAGACCATACGCCGCACACTGCATCAAATTGGTCTGCATGGCTGTCGTCCCAGAAGGAAGCCTCTTCTAAAGATGATGCACAAGAAACCCCACAAACAGTTTGCTGAAGACAAGCAGACTAAGGACATGGATTACTGGAATCATGTCCTGTGGTCCGATGAGACCAAGATAAACTTATTTGGTTCAGATGGTGTCAAGCGTGTGTGGTGGCAACCAGGTGAGCAGTACAAAGACAGTCAAGCATGGTGGTGGGAATGTCATGGTCTGGGCCTGCATGAGTGCTGCCGGCTCTCGGGAGCTACAGTTCATTGAGGGAACCATGAATGCCAACATGTACTGTGACATACTGAATCAGAGCATGATCCCCTCGCTTCGGAGACTGCCGCAGGGCAGTATTCCAACATGTTAACGACCCCAAACAAACCTCAAAGACGACCCCTGTCTTGCTAAAGAAGCTGAAGGTAAAGGTGATGGACTGGCCAATCATGTCTCCAGACCTAAACCCTATTGAGCATCTGTGGGGCATCCTCAAATGGAAGGTGGGGGAGTGCAAGGTCTCTAACATCCACCAGCTCCGTGATGTTGTCATGAAGGACTGGAAGAGGACTCATGTGGCAACCTGTGAAGCTCTGATGAACTCCATGCCCAAGAGGGTTAAGACAGTGCTAGAAAATAATGGTGGCTGTGCAAAATATTGATACTTTGGGCCTAATTTGGACATTTCCACTTAGGGGTATACTAACTTTTGTTGTCAAGGTGTGTTGAGTTATTTTGAGGGGACAAATTAACACTGTTATACAGGCTGTACACTCACTCACTACTTTACATTGTAGCAGAGTGTCATTTCTTCAGTGTTGTCACATGAAAAGATATAATAAAATATTTACAAAAATGTGAGGGGTGAACTGACTTTTGTGAGACACTGTATATATATATATATACTCTCAAAACTTTTCACCTTTATTTTCATGACTTTCGCTTCACGTTCAGTTCAAAGGTACTATGTAAAATATATACTGATTTATTTGTGTAAATCATAAGATTGCACTTTGCAAGTGTTTGTCTAACTAATCCATCTTATTTGCGTATTGTCGATATGTATATAAGAAATCATTTTTCTGAGACCCTTTTTATATTTCACTCCACAAATACCTTCTTACCGATGTGTTGATGTCAACTCCAGGCCTCAAGCAAAATGACAAACAAATTGTGGCAGAGAATGTAGAATACTGTCAGCAAGAGAACCGTGAGTAATGAATTATGAATTAATGGACTGCATTAAGGTATTTTGCCAAAATAAATAACTCATTTTCACATAAAGGGCAACTCTCCCTTTTCTATCTTTACTGTAAATAGAATGCCCAGTTACATAAAATCCCAGTCATTTTCTTTGTTCTAGGTCTCAGTAGCTTTCTTTTATATCCATAGACTGGTGCAGGAAACAAAATTGAATACCAAAATTAGATGCCATTAGCCTAGACATAAAGTAAAACCTGTCTGTTTATGTCCCATACCACCGATAACACAGTTAAAAAGATACAATAGATGTAACTTGATACAGATCTTTATCTAGTTTACTTAAAACATTGTTGTTTGTTCCCACTCACTAAGGTCCCAATCAGTCTCCAGAAAAACAGTGTTGCACTTAGGTGGAGCCTTGGCCGTGTGTAGGTAGGGATACTCGGGTCCAAAAGCCATAGATTATGAGCCAGGCCTTTTCGTCCAACATCAGTCTCTGACCTCACAAATGCGCTACTGGGTGAATGGGCAACAATTCCCACAGAAACTCTCCAAAATGTTGTTGAAAGCCTTCCCAGAAGAGTGGAGGATGCTACTGTATATCAGCAAAGTGTGTGTGGAAGGGGCAACTCCTAATTAATGACCAATAATTTGGAATGGAATGTCCAGCAAGCTCATATAGGTGCAATGGCCACGTGTCCACGTATCTACAACACTTAATCGTTTTCGAAGAAATCTCTGATGCAATGACACCGTGGTGATTTTGTACATGAATAGAGCTAATAGAGATCACATCACATACTTAGGACAAACCATACATAAGTCTAATGTACTACTAGTTGTTTGTGATCATCACCAGATCATCTTAACATTATCTCCAAAAAAGTGCTGCTCATTAAATGGTCAACCATTCTATATACTCAGAAAGCTCTTTCTGCTATAGTTGTATTAAGTGCATTACTTTTCAATTAGAGCGAATAATTGTCTTAAGAGTGTAAGAAAGCAATAGTTAGATGTACATAGGTCATTTCTTACACAGGATTATAGTGTTTGGGAGTTACATGCTTTCACTTTTGGTGACTCACCAGTTGCACCTCGGAACAATGCTATTTGCTTTCCTTCCCAACACCCTTCCACTGTCCAGCATGCCGAATGAAGTAAACATACCTTACCCTTTCCATTACACATTTGTGCAAAAACACGTCTTACTCTGGGTCTGTTCGCTAATTTCTGTCCAGATCAGAATTTAAGTTAAATAAGGAAAAAGGTTGTTAGCCTAATGTAATGCTAATCGTATTATGCATAACCTCAAATTTAACTATTAAAAAAGTGAAAATTATTAAATTGCTTTCCCTTGTTTTTACTCCAAAAGCCAGATAAATAAAAAAGATAGGAAACTCACATAGTATAATACTGTAATTTGAGGCAGAAGCAAGCACTACACAGGGCACAGCTCCCCCCAATAGTTTGAACTACACTTATAAATATGATAACTTTAAATGACAGTATTATATTATGTGAGTAGCATACCCCCCAACCAGTAGCATACCCCCCAACCATTCAAGATATCATATATTGTCTCTACACATTTTGATATGTCTCCTGGTAGCAGTGTGGGACCTGAGATTGAGTTGATCTACAGCTCAGTGGCTGGTCATGGGAGATCTTACCAACTGGCTTGCTCTTTTTGCTCCCTGCAAAAGCAGGATAGTGGTGCGGTTCAGTAGGACAGGAAATCTGGACTGTCCTTCTGAAAACAGAACACTTGGTAGGTATGCTGCCCAGCTAGAGACGTGTCTTCAGCATTCAGCATTCCAACAAAAATCCCAATCCTACACAAAACATGTGACTTACTACCTTTTAGAATGTCACTTATGTATGCTGGGTAAACATGTATTGAATTAGCTACATCTGCTCCACAGTGGTTGATCATTTACACCCTAACGCCTTATTTCAGACAAGGATTTCTTCTGCAATTGGCAAACATAGACTTTCAACCAATTACAAACTGGATTAACATGTCGTTTATCTTATTTCGGTCTCTACAACAGTTTTATTAGCTGTATTAGTACACCTGTGAAACAAATTGCCAGACCGTGATTGTATTTCGTGATCCTGATAAGTATAATTAACTTTTACGGGTCCCGTAAATTACAAATTAATCTATGAAAAAAAATCTGACTTCAATAAAATAATTTATTGGAGACTTAATGATTTAATATCGTAGACCATATGTTCTTATTAACAGTAAATATCACAAGCCTTACTGTTTATTAAAAATGTACTTGCCACTTTTCAAAGAAAATTATTTCTATAATTTTTCTCATAAATGTAAGCATTTTTCCAGACGCAAATTCTCCAATTATTTGGTGTTTATGTGTTCATTACATTTAACAGATAGGATGCAGAATAACAGAAACCCATATTCTGTACACATTATCTATATCTTTTCTTTACACAGTTATGTTACAAGAAAGTGTAAATTGATACCTCAATTCTCATTCCCAGAACCTATTTTCCTGTCTACAGTAGTCAGGATAACACAAATGGCAAAAAAGATGGTTTACTCTTCACCTTGGTTTAAATAATTTAGCACATTCTCAACCCACAATTAATTTCAGTCACATTCATGAGTCCTTCAAGGATCTAAGATTAGTGCTTTTCTCAATTGTACTAAGCCCTAGGTTTATATTTCAGGTACAAATACAAAGTGGTTATAATAACCATACATAGGGACTTTCTTAATGAGCTGGCCCTGAGACTCTTGGAATTTAACCCTTCAATAAGCCATTGTGAAAATTCTATGTAGTGGCTCGCCAAATGTACTAACCATATGGTTCTATTACCGGTCCTCATGGAAACCTTGAATTATCATTATTTAACGATACACTTGAGTCACCTGCATTCAAGCAGAAATATCAACCATAACCTAAAGATATCAAAAACACCAGTTCTAAGTTTTTTTTACAACCAAAGCGTAGAATAGGAGGTTCCAGACTGATGATCACAAAAATCTCGCCCTTCACCTGAGACCACGAGAAACCCCGAGAATCAGGGTCAAACCCTGAGAGTTCCCAGGTATGGTTACTCCTTGATGAAAGATGCTCAAAGCGAAGGCTATGAGGATAGACTAGAAGAATTTTAAAAAATCATGGCATCTCAGCGGGACAAATTAAGCTGAAGGAACCATTTTGAGAAACTGAGCAATTTTTTATTAATTAAATTATATTCACATTTAAATAATACATTCTACAGTCCCAACAGGAAGCGTAATAGTATTCAGCACACACACCAGATGGGAATTTGTCCATAATTCCAAACATTAAGATTGATGCAGTGACCCATCTAGTTTCTAGGTGTGGAAATAACATCTAGAAACTAGATGGAGTGGAAAAACTAACTAAATCCCAAAACTGATGTTTTTAGCAATTATTTCAATGATACAATTGTTATCATATTGATCATGCATAGATAGTGAGCACATGTGTATGTCTTTTAAGGACTGCGGTATACAGTTACAAATCATTAATAAATAAACATGCAATTTAATGGCATGTGGCCCATCTATTCTGTTAATTTGTTCTTGCTGTAGAAACCTCAAAATTTTAAATCTCGTCCAGGCTGGACATCATGTGTACTAGGCAAATGTTCGGTGACCATACCGTTATTGCCACTTGTGCGGCTGATCCTTTCCTTCCGCGTGCGGCTACCTGTAGATACACACATTCGCACACATCTCATTTATCGGTGCTGGCTTTAAAGTGCCAGGGCTGATTTTAACCCCCAGACAGCTCCTGGGCTGCTTATTACAAATGCCGGCTCAGTCTCGCAACAATAGGTTGCTGATAAGGTGCTCAGAAATTGCAAACTTACCACAAAGAGAGTATAGAGACAACTATCACTGGAACATCTCTTTGTAGAACCAAAGTGCAATCCAAATCCAATTAACTGTGTAGCAGTACAGACAAATGCTTGACGCGTTTCGCAATTCAGTGCTTTCTCATTACACCCTGACAATATGTAAACATTGGTTCTCTCTGGAACTGAGACCTTCATCACGGGGAATGCCAGAGAATGGCTACCTTGCTTTGGGTAAAGTGTGGGGCATTCTACCTTTTAACATGTTTCTTTGTTGCTTCCTTTTTTTCTTAGGTCTCCATAATGATGAGGAGGAAAACAAAGAGGAGAACTGTGACTCTACGGGAAGGGACAGGTTGGAAAGTAAGAAACTGAGCCACTTGGACTGTTTTTAGTTTGCAATTTCTCATGGTAGGACAGGGGGCATCTCAAAGAAATTCAGCAGTTTGCAGCCAGGCTCAATGTGCTAAAAGGATTTCACGTTTGGCCAAGATACCTTAGACTTAGAAGTGAATAATAATAATAATAATAATAATAAAAATAATATTAAAAATAATAAGCTGGTCTAAACTTTTAAGCAATCAAAGGCATGAAGATGCAGGACACTGAATAAAGACTGGTACTAAAAACCGTCTGCAATGATGAGAAGGATTTTATTGGGGTTAGATATGATCCCAGGAAGGAGGGTATGGACTGATGGGGATAGCGTATCTGAAGTTAATGTTGTATCTTGGCTGAGTGCTACCCTAGGCCTGACTCAAGTGCAGCACCTCAGCTGCTCCTTACAACTCACCTTAGTGACTGAATCCACAAAGCTGAACAGTGGGATAACCCGTTATAGACTGGCGCACTGCATTTTAACTTCATCGTACTGCACTGGCTAGGCACAGTGCTCCATAGAGTATATGGGCTGGTTACAAGGGAGATCTCTGATTTCCCCAACCTGTCTATGGCAGCAGTGGTACACCAGGAAACCCCACTGAAATTACCGCCCTAGGTCAAAATGTGCCATTGTCTGTAACACCAAAAAGCCTTTAGTGGCTCTTACTGTATTTGTAAAATTATGGACTCCAATATGCACAATACTAAAACAATTTTTGTGTCAAGGTGAAATTTGGGTCTGTTTTTTTCAGTAAAATGCAACAAGCGTGATAAATACCACATAACAAACATGTTAATTTTTATGCTCCTTTTTTGTTTCAGTTCACATTCAGAATGATGATAATGTTGAGCATCACCAGTTAACAACAATGAAAAAAAGTGAACAGGCTCAAACCGGTAAGGAAGCTTTTTTATATTAGCACAAAAAGAATAAATCTTGTACTTTTACAACCTTATATCATGTTTGGTAATTTGCAAAGGATTTAGTGTCTTGAAAAGCAATATAATGTTTGGTGAGCAGGCTTGCCCTTTAACAGTGACCGATCCCGAAATTGACCTCGAGAAGGGGACTCACACTAATACATACACACCAGACACTCACACTAACACATACAGACACTAACCCACACACCAAACACTAACACACACACAGACACACATAATAATACACCCAGACACTTACACACACTCAGACACTCACACTAGCCAACACAGATGCAAGCATAGTCACACTAATGCAACCAGACACTTACTCTAACACCACCCTAACACACACCCAGACACACATGATAACACATACTCATACACTGACATACCCATACATCACACGAACACATATTCACCCATATTCAAACACACATGCTAACATAGCCTCACACACTAACATATCCAGACACACCCACTCTAACGTACCTAGACACACACTAACATACCCAAACACACACATACACAAACATACCCAGACACACACAGAAATATATAAAACTCACCCTGTGACGCCTCAGCCTGTGTTCGAATGTGTGGGAGCTGCAGTGCTAATACCACGGGATAATACAATGCTACATTGCATGACTATGCTGAACCCAGCATTCAGGGAAATTAAGAGGTAAATCCAGGATTTAGGAATTAAGTCAATTAACTCTTTATTCTGGAAGTCTTCCTGTTTTCCCTGGGGAAATTGCCCCATTGCCTCTCCCCAGTTGTATCCAGTAGGATGAATTTTTGTAATTTGTCCCTTAGTTACACTAAATCAACCTATATAATGGCCTTTATAGATTAAGAACATTATCTATGGATGTTCATTAAGATTTCTCCCAATGATGTTCTCTCCCCTGTTGGTTAGTTACTGATTATTGTTGATAAGTTTGGGCAGTCTTTAAATGTGGGAGAGACAAGATTATTTAATGCTAGTTCTGTGACCAAAGGCTTCAGCTTCCTTATAGCAAAAAAGTAATTTGCTTTTAAACCAAATATCTCCAAATATGCTTGCACTGATTTAAACTAAACAAACACAAGCAAAATTTATAGCATGTTTCTGTTAAAAAACTGCATCAGTTTTACTAGCACTGAAAACTCACTGGCATGGCTCAATTGTGTGACATGCGAAGGGTTAAATACTCAAAAAAGCTTGATTAAATAGAACTGCATATTTTCAGGTGTCTCCAGCCAGTGTTGAAAGGCAACTAAATAAATAACCATTGGTTATCCAAAAAGAGGTTTTACTAAAACTGAGGCTTTTCTGTTAAACCTAAATTTGTTTTATGACTTTTACGTTGCTTTTATATTGCTAAGTATATGTCGGGGTGACTGTTATGCAGCTATGTCGATGACAAGTGCCCTGAAAAAGATCAAAGGCAAAAAAGTATTTCAGAACATATTATATAAAAATAAATTGACGTTGAATTAGCCAAGACACAGAACACTATCATTCATTTTTACCTGGCATGTCATCAGCAACTTCGGTTGTGATTGACCACCTTTAAACAAAGAAAAAAGTTATGAAACAAACACATTTTTCTTCCCAAAGAACGAGATTGAGAGGGAATGCCAGGCTGGTGTTCTAAAGATCACTGACATATTACACTGCACTCCCACATCCAGATTTATGAGTTCCTGAAATGGATAATGAAAAGGCTTGGTGTGCTTCACAAAGTGACTCATCACCAGATTGGGTTGTCAAAAGACATATAGGTTTCATTGAAAACCTTCATATTATTTCAGCTGTGAAATATACCAATAAAGTATAAGCTTATATATTTTTTAAACCGACTAAAAAGAAGGCTTAGGCAGGATTCAACGACTCGTCAACAATTTAATGCCCAGGGTACACTAAGTGCTTACCTCGTGTGCACATCTGGTACATGTACATTGTAAGGCTTCACAACTAACTATATTCTTAACCCCTTTATGAGGATGGACGTACTAGTACATGCCTGGTGTGAACTACTAAATTCCTGCCAAAGCACGAGACATCAGACCGCTCATCGACAGCCTGGCCTTCCCCCTACTACCTGTGCCATAATATTTGGCCCTAAGCTCAGCAATTTAATATGAGAGCACTCAAAGTGAGCATTTTTATGTTACAGGGATTTAAATGTCTAAACAGGCACTCACATGTCCTCTCATTTTAATGAAAATACAAGTTGTTTTACCCCTGCAACTTCAGCTGAAGTTACCCTTAACTTGACTGACCCCTTCACTTGAGAAAGCGAGATCCAACTGAATTGTAGACTTGGGCACCAGGGGGCTCTTCGTGTTCGTCTTCGTGCTCGTCTTCGTGGGGAAAAAAACCTTCGTATTCCGCGAATATTCGCCCGTTCCTGTCTTCTCTTCGGGCGAATATTCGCGGACATTCTTCGTGCTCGTTTAATCTTCTTTTCCTTCCCGGTTGCCTAGCAGGGGTTAATACGGGGTTAACAACACATCGGAGCAGCAGCAGCTGCCCTGAAGGAACGTGTGTGCAACTCTATTGGTCGTTTCGGCAGGGGGCTGGTCTGGCATCAACAAGTGAATTGCAGAACGCACTTCATTCGTTGATGGCAGGCCAGCCCCCTGCCGAAACGACCAATAGAGTTGCACACACGTACTGAGGTGTACTGTACACAAAATGACCTAGAGACAAATGCTCCAAGGAACTTGGCCTCCGTTTATCATACACAGTCACACATCCATAGATGTTTAATAAAAGGGATTATTTTACATTTTTAAATTGATTTTGGACCACTTGTAATACATGCCTAACATTTGCTACCTATTCACAATGGCATACTTTGCAACAACCCAACTTTTACTGGACAGGACTGGAAAAAAGCAGGACTGTCCACCAAAATCTTAGGTGTGTTGGCAGGTATGCGGATGGAAAAATGTTGGACAAGAACTAAAAAATAGTTTAGGGTTAATGTACGGTTATGTTTAAGATTAGTAGCAGTGCACTGGTTTGGTTAAAGATGTATTATGTCTAAATAATAATTTAATTTTCATTTTAATGGGTTTTAAAAAATTAAGGGGTTTATTTAAATGTATTTTAAAGTTAGATTTATTATTTAGTACTTTATTATATTTATTTAATGTTTATACTAGTGCTACCTACCGAGCTATAACTACCAACGTGTATTTGCATACCTAGATAGCTAAATTAGATGGGACAGGACTGGAAAAAAGCAGGACTGTCCCTGAAAAAGTTGGGTCTGTTGGCAGGTATGCGGATGGAAACATGTTATAGTATGAAGTGTGAGTTATAGCGTTAATGCTAGTGAGTGTAGAAGTGAAGGCCAGGACAAATAACAAGAGGAAAGGTCCTTGTGATTTGTGCATTGTACGTGTATGTGTTATGTGTGTTATGTGTGTTGTCACTGTGTGTTATATGTGTTATGTGTTATGTCACTGTGTTATTTGTGTTATTGTGTGTGTTATGTTTGGTTGGTTGGTTGTGTATCAGAAGGAAAATAATGAAATGGAAATGGAAAAGGAAATGGAAAAGGCGAATGAGTGGGCAATTGGCGACCCACTCACCTGTTTCACCCCAGAGCAAAGCATCCAAACACTGTCAGTCCTAGACGTTTGGCAGCGGACTTCCAGAGCTCAGACACAAGGCCCTAGCGTAAGCTGGCCACTCCGGCGGAGGTAGCAGGCGTTGCCACACCGCAAACAGACGCAGCCAGGGGGGAGAAACTGCCCTTACCATTAGGGACATTTTGGGCATGACTCTAGCCAGGAAGCGAACTGGCACAGAAGAGATGCTGGCACCACCACAACCACCACCACCAGCAGCAGCATTGAAAAATGGGAAAGGCGAATGAGTGGGCAATTGGCGACCCACTCACCTGTTTCACCCCAGGGCAAAGCACCCAAACACTGTCAGTCTTAGACGATTGGCAGCAGACTTCCAGAGCTCAGACACTAGGCCCTAGCGTAAGCTGGCCACTCCGGCGGAGGTAGCAGGCGTTGCCACACCGCAAACAGACGCAGCCAGGGGGGAGAAACTGCCCTTACCATTAGGGACATTTTGGGCATGACTCTAGCCAGGAAGCAAACTGGCACGGAAGAGATGCTGGCACCACCACCACCAGCAGCAGCAGTGAAAAATGGGAAAGGCGAATGAGTGGGCAATTGGCGACCCACTCACCTGTTTCACCCCAGGGCAAAGCATCCAAACACTGTCAGTCTTAGACGTTTGGCAGCAGACTTCCAGAGCTCAGACACTAGGCCCTAGCGTAAGCTGGCCACTCCGGCGGAGGTAGCAGGCGTTGCCACACCGCAGACAGAGGCAGCCAGGGGGGAGAAACTGCCCTTACCGTTAGGGACATTTTGGGCATGACTCTAGCCAGGAAGCAAACTGGCACGGAAGAGATGCTGGCACCACCACCACCAGCAGCAGCAGTGAAAAATGGGAAAGGCGAATGAGTGGGCAATTGGCGACCCACTCACCTGTTTCACCCCAGGGCAAAGCACCCAAACACTGTCAGTCTTAGACGTTTGGCAGCAGACTTCCAGAGCTCAGACACTAGGCCCTAGCGTAAGCTGGCCACTCCGGCGGAGGTAGCAGGTGTTGCCACACCGCAGACAGAGGCAGCCAGGGGAGAGAAACTGCCCTTACCGTTAGGGACATTTTGGGCATGACTCTAGCCAGGAAGCAAACTGGCATGGAAGAGATGCTGGCACCACCACCACCAGCAGCAGCAGTGAAAAATGGGAAAGGCGAATGAGTGGGCAATTGGCGACCCACTCACCTGTTTCACCCCAGGGCAAAGCACCCAAACACTGTCAGTCTTAGACGTTTGGCAGCAGACTTCCAGAGCTCAGACACTAGGCCATAGCGTAAGCTGGCCACTCCGGCGGAGGTAGCAGGCGTTGCCACACCGCAAACAGACGCAGCCAGGGGGGAGAAACTACCCTCTCCATTAGGGACATTTAAGGCATGACACTAGCCAGGAAGCGAACTGGCAGAGAAGAGACGCTGGCACCACCACCACCAGCAGCAGCAGCAGCATTGGAAAAGGCGAATGAGTGGGCAATTGACGACCCGCTCACCTGTTTCACCCCAGGGCAAAGCATCCAAAGACTGTCAGTCCTTGGCGTTTGGGAGCGGACTTCCAGAACTCAGACACTAGGCCCTAGCGTAAATTGGCTACACCGGCGGAGGTAGCAGGCATTGCCACACCGCAGCAAGTGCAACCAGGGGGAGAAACTACCCTCTCCATTAGGGACATTTGAGGCATGATTTCAGCCAGGAAGCGAACTGGCAAAAGATACTGGCACCACCACCAGCAGCAGCATTGGAAACGGAAAAAGGTGAATGAGTGGGCAATTGACGACCCGCTCACCTGTTTCACCCCAGGGCAAAGCATCCGAAGACTGTCAGTCCTTGGCGTTTGGGAGCGGACTTCCAGAACTCAGACACTAGGCCCTAGCGTAAATTGGCTACACCGGCGGAGGTAGCAGACGTTGCCACACCACAAACACGTGCAACCAGGGGGAGAAACTACCTTAAACATTACAGAGAAAAAAAATTAACTTTCCAAGCTAAGAGCTGGGTAACCCAACTTGGGCAGATTGAATTTAAGAAAGGCAATCTGCTCCATCAGATGAGGTGCCATTCGTGAGCGCTGTGGACTCAGTATGTTTCCAGTCATAGAAAACACGCGCTCACTTTGAACAGTGGTTGGCGGACATGGTAGTAGCTGCTGCGCAACCCATGAGAGTGCAGGCCACACACTCTTCTTTTCATCCCAGTAGCTAAGAGGATCAACATTAGGCGCAGAAGGAACTTCACAGAGGTAAAGTTTGACCATTTCAGCAGCACTACTCTCCTTTCTGCTGCTAGCTCTGTCAGATGGTCCAACTATACTCCCAAGTGCCTCTTCCCAAAACGCAGCTGCTCCACTCAACTGTGTTGTGCTGCTTGTGGCACTGCTGCTGATGCTGCTGCTAGGAGTAGCAGACCACATCATCTCTTCCTCCTCCTGCACCTCTCCCTCCTCGGACAGCATTCCCATTTTACGCTGCCAGTCACGCACCTTGTTGACCAATTGCTCCCGGTAGCTACTGAGAACATTAAATTTCAAAGCTAGCTTTCCCTTAATTCTTGGATCGCAAAGGCACGCTAGCATCATTTCGGGACTCTCTTCCATTCGTTTGCGAAGGTGTACTTTTAGCAGATCCTTCAGCTTCCTGGCTATGGCTGCTACGTCAGGATGTAGAGTGCCACCTTGAACAGCCTCACGGTTTCCAAGGAACACATCCATCTTGCTGCCTAGATGGGAGAACACTGGGATTACCTGGGCCAGACTGGCAGTGTTTGAGCTTAAATTTTCTGTGGCATCCCTGAATGGTTTAAGGACTGCCACTAGCTGGGCGATCACTGTCCAATCCTCCCTATTCAATGGAGAGGTAATCCCAATATTGTGCTCTGAGGCAAGATTATGGATTGCCCTCTGCTGCTCCAAAATCCTCTCCAGCATGTCTAACGTGGAGTTCCACCGTGTACTGACATCCTGGCGTAGGCAGTGTACGGGAAGACCTGACCTCTCTTGCTCTTCCCTCAAAAGTTAGCTAGCCTTAACACTATGGTGAAAGTGCCCAGCGATCTTTCTGCAGCGGGACAGAACTACTGCTGCCACATTAGTTTCTTCTGACATTGCTGCCTTCACTACAAGATGGATGATGTGGGCTGCACAGCGCACACCAACAATATGACCATCTCGCAGCGCTTTCACC
The DNA here is from genome assembly GCA_023333645.1 of Sceloporus occidentalis. Lineage (NCBI taxonomy): Eukaryota > Metazoa > Chordata > Lepidosauria > Squamata > Phrynosomatidae > Sceloporus > Sceloporus occidentalis. The sequence goes on along the minus strand of JALMGF010000053.1, from coordinate 1,341,028 downwards.
ATATTGGCACCTCCGTCAGTTACCACAAAACCAACTTCAACATTGGTGCCCGCCTCTGCTCCCACCCAAAGGCTAAACATTTTCCTCATTGCATGCAGAATATTTTGGGAAGTGTGCTTTTCATCCATCACTTCTGCATGGAGAAGGAAAGATCGGTAGCCTGCTGCAGCAGCTTCCTTAGACACACCGGGCTGCCACCAGTGTGCTGTCAAAGAAAGAAAGGCATGCTGGCCGCTAGGTGCACTCCACAAATCTGTAGTGAAATGAACAGACTGACCAGCAGCCTTGGAAAGCTCCTCTTTCACTGCTGCAACACAGGACCGATACAATGAGGGGACAATGTTCCTGCTGAAAGTGGAACGTGACGGAACTGTATATTGTGGAGCCACAGCCGCCATCAATTGTTTGAAAGGCTCCCCTTCGATCATAGAGAAGGATGCCCCTCCAACAGCAATGAACTGACCAATCAGTCGCATTACTTTATTGGCCTGCTGTTTGGGCATTGACCTTTTGGATTGGAATGCCACAAATTGTTCCAGGGTGGGCTGGACATGCAGTGCTCCAACCTGCCTTGGTCTCTGGCTGCCAGCACTAGCTGCTGCTGCTGCTGCTGCTGCTGCTGCTATTGGCTCAGAAGAAGAAGCTGTTGGGGTTTTTCCACGGCCACCAGCTATGCTGCCTGCACTAAGTTTTACTTCTGCATCTTTCCCCAATAGCACAGCGTTGTGTTGAGTGCTGAGGTGATGCTTCATGCTAGCACTGGTAAAATGGCCAGACACTTTCCCTCTGCTTATTAGCTTCCCACAATGTTTGCACTTTCCATAGCGCCCTTCTTCAACATTTTCAAAGTGCTCCCAAATTGGGGCGCGCATAGCCTTGGAGTGTGCCTTGGGTGCTGCTCCTACTGCTCGGGGTGGATGAACAGAGGCAGAACTAGTGGTGGTGGGACTGGTGGTAACAGTACTGGCCATAGTGGGACTGCTAAATGCTTTAGATTTGCTAGGTTTTGCTGCTGCTGCTGCTGCTGCTGGTGGTGGTGGTGATGGTGATGATCGTAGCGGAGAAGGTGGAGGCTCAGGGGAAAATTGTGCACTAGTCATTTGGACACTGCTCCCTGAGGAATCTGATTCCTGACCACTCATCTCCTCTACTTCCTCTGGCTCATAGTCTAGCTCTTCATTAGCCAGATCGAATGGAATTCCTGCTAGGCTGGAGCTAAGACTGATATCGTCGTGAGACTCGTGACTAGTAGTAGTGCGAGCAGGAAGAATAGACTCTGCACTTGGCCTCTCAGTCTCAGGCTCCTCTGCTACCTCGCTAGGTGGAGTCCCACTATGTGTAGCCCTCTCTCTAACTGTCTTTACAAAAATGTTGTAAGGACTTGGTGGCTTGCTAGAGGTACTAGGAGGACATGGCGTGGCGGTACCAGTGGGAACAGTAGGTGCAGCACTAGTGGTGGTAGAGGCGGTGGGGGTGGTGGTGGTGGTTTTCCCTACAAAGGAATGAGATCGCTTTTGTTTGGGACCCCTCTGAGTCTTGCTGCTAATTTGGCTCTGCTTGGTACCTTGCATGCTGCTTGTGGATGGGGAAGATGCTGCTTGGGGCAAAAGGCACTTCTTTTTAGTCACTGGGCTGGTACTACTTGTGCTACCCTTTAACTTTGAACGTGCTTCTGGTGCTTTAGTCTTTCCGTAAAAAACCATAGAGCTTGTGGGCCTAGCCGCACTACTACTGCCTGCTTTTGGTGCCTTTCCTTTACTTGATGATCCTTCAAGCAATGCTTCCCCAAATGATAAGCGAGAGCTTGGCCTACTTGGCCGACTAGACTGACGCAAAGGCTGCATCTTAGAACTGGTGGTGGTGGTGCTGGTGGTGGTGGTGGTGGTGGTGGTGGTAGATGGAGCTTGTCCCTCCTTAGTCCCAAAAGGAGGATCCATTTCAAATTTTGTGTTGTGTGTGTAGTGTAGTGTAGTGTTTAAAAAACTATAAAAAAATAAAAAATAAAAAAAAAATAAAAAAAAAAGGAAAAATGAATTAAAGACAAAAAAATTAGAGGAAGTTCTCTTCAGTGCTACTGCTTAAAAAGTAAAACTATGCACTACTGCACTGTGCTGTTGTGTGCAATCTGGCAAAGTGCTAAAGTTATTTAAATTATTAACTATTTAATAACTAGCAGTATTTTATTTTTAATTTGAATTTACACGGGCCTAAGAGCTTAGCCTACTACTATGCTAGCCTAAAGCTATATTTCCTTACTATAAGTCTACCTCTAGGCAGACGCTCTCAAACCCACTAAGCTAAAGTGAGGTTAAATCAGATTCGGTATGATTTATTAATTAATATTAAATTATATAATATTAATAGATTAGAAATAATTTACTTATATATTATGTATTATAGATAGAAGAATATAGATTATGAATTAGAATTTAGAATTAGAATTACTTATATTATAGATTATGAATTAGAATATTATTATTTATAATATATTATAGATTAAGATTAAAGAAGATTAGAATTATTTTAGTACTACAGCTAGTAGCTTGAAGCTTTGCTTAGTACAGCTCGTCACAGTCAATTTTTCTTGAAAAGAATTAGAAATAAAATAAAATGTCACAGCAAAACAGTTAGCTTCACTGCTTGCTGAACAAAAACACACAGCACTTATGCGGCTGCACTCACTAGCCCAACAAGTTCACTTCACTGATGGACTGAGGTGAGCAAAACACTAAGGGTACTTTTAATAAAATTGAAATAAAATGTAAAATAAATGAGAAAATCTTTGCAAAACAGTTAACGTCACTGCTTGCTGATCAAAAAAAACCACAGCACTTATGCGGCTGCACTCACTAGCCCAACAAGTTCACTTCACTGATGGACTGAGGTGAGCAAAACAAATGAAATAAAATGAAAGATTATTAATTAAGAAAAATTGACTTGGTCTCTTGCTGTTGCTAAAACAAAGCACAAACTATAGAGCTGCAGCACCAGTACTAATAAGATTAGCTGAACTATACACTAGTAGTAATTAATTAATATTATTACTTTTATTTATAGCTAATTTAATTAACTATTAAGATAAGAAAGAATTATAGAATTATTGATATTACTGATTTTAGATTAGACACTAGTAGATGTCTTGAATGTCTACAGTACACTCTACAATAGTATACTATTACTAACTATAACTCAATTATTAATTATATTAATTATATTAATTATATTAATTAATATTACTGATTTTAAATTAGACACTAGTAGATGAATGTCTACAGTACACTCTACACTAGTATACTATAGTATATATATATATATGACTGACAAATATATATATATATAATATTATAATGAACTATTAAATTATAGACTCTATTACATTATTATTTATAAATTCTATTTAATTTATTTAAGCAGGACAGGCAGTAGGCACTAGTGCCAGCCCAGGGCAAGGGCACCCCAGTGCCACTGAGACACTGGGTGCACTGTCAACTCAACAGCACTTACACTACAGTTGATGACAAATTAAATAAAAAAAAAAAAAATTAATCAAATTATTATTATTAATTATATTAAGTAGCACTGAAGTGAGGATGAAGTACACTGTGAGAAATGGCAGGCTAAGGCTTACCAGTCTCACACAGAACAGAACAATCTCTCTGTAACGCTCGGATGCAGCACAGCAGTGTTGCCAAAGCAGTCACAGCGAAAAATGAATGGATCTCTCAGGCAAGCTCTGGTCTTATAAAGGCGCCTTCAGAATTCAAAAAACAGCAGCACAGGCATTGGACGAGACCCCTAGCGTGACGTCACAAGAGTGAGCTGATTGGACAGACGAGATCAGCTCACTCCTGTTTGAAATTTTGGCGGCTGCGCGGCAAAAACGAAGACGATCACGAAGAATCTTCGATTCTTCGTGGTTGGGAGTCTTCGTCTTCTCCTACGTTTTGCCAGCACTGTATTCTCTTCGGCGTGTCTTCGGAACGAACAAAAAAACGGCCTCTTCGTGCTCGTTTTCATGTTCGCCCGAAGACGAATGCGCAAGTCTACTGAATTGCAAGCCGTGTGTTTATCACCTCTATTAAAATCATTAAAGTTAAGACGTGTCATTGAATTGAGTCCAATGTATGTTGGGAGACTGAAAATTCCTTGAGTTGTTTGCACATGGCGGTACCCTTACAATTATTATACTGAGATCTTTAAACCTTTACCCTGATGTTCTAAACCAGGGTTAATGGTGATTATTCTAATGTAAAGAGGGGAATGTTATCTTATAATAGCTTTTTTTGTCACCTACATTTTATTGAGACAGACAAGAATCACACATTAATGCATTAATTAAATGCATTTTACACTGTCACAGGGTATCGCATTAACATACATTTGCATATGAGTTCAATAGCTAAATCAATGTCAAGCAAATTTGCCATCATATTTTAAAAAAATGTTAAATAACTTCAATTAACCCGGAATGAAAAGCATAGAGTGAAGACACCTGAGATTCAGATGTTGGTGAGGACCTGGACGTACCAAGGAACCTATGGGGCGTTGGAGAATATAGAACTTTTGGATACTGCTTGCATTTTTGATGGGGCACGATGCCTCACATCAGTCGCAAACATGTTATCCATCTCTTTTCCCCAGTGTAACATTAAGTGATAATTTAGAGTCCAGGTCAAGTTGGTTAGCATTGTATAACATGTTGAAATAGCCATTGGGATGTAAGGAAGTTGAATTCCAAAGTATATAAATCTAGGGATGAGATTGATAAAAAGTGAAGTATTTGTTATATGGTATTGAAGTATTGAGAACTTCTGGGAGAAAGTATAATATCACACACAGTATTGGGGAACATGGCATATATATCCTTAAAAAGAGTGTCAGTATATGAAACAACGGAAAGTGGTGCCTATGACACTGGAACATGGCAGACCCCAAAAACACCTAGGTTATCTCTTGCGAGGTCATGGGGGTCACAACTGCGTGATGTTACAGCACAGGTTTGTGGTTTAATATCAGTAAAAAGCACAGTAGAGAGCCAAACATAATGTTGTACTCCGTAATAGGAATTGTGGCATGCATATCGTCTCCTGTAAATAATCAAACAGAGGTAATATCTATTGCTAAACATCGTGATAAGGAAAAAAAATCCCTTATACATAATAATAGGTGTGGCAGAGATGAGAGCGGATTGTGCTTTCAGAAGCAAAGTAGATACCATTGTAGTATCCATGAAATGAAGAAGAAAATGTAACCGAGGGTGCGATGGTGGAGAAAGTTGTTCATCGCCACCTCGAAAAGAAATATTCCATGCCACAATGGAAAGGCACATATTGGTTCGGCCATGCCCCCATAATAATAATTTATTAACTTAAGATCCACATATATTATATATAACATAACGTTTTGCAATTAACTTTGTAAATTATTGGTAAATTTATCCACAGGAGACCCCAAAATCCATGGGGAGGAAGACAAGAATGGCAAGATGGCTACAACTTTTAGTAAGGAACATATTTCTTTCACTACATAATTGGGAAATAGTTTTAAGATTGGATTGTAATATTTTTTTAGTCCTTAAAAAATGACTTCTTATTAGATATACCTAGGTGGGCAACTGCAGTTGTAGAATTTTGGTTATCTTTACTGGGCACAAATCTGAACTATGATTTAGAACAATTCTCTGGCAGATATTTTGGAGCAATCCAGGGAATCTCTCAAGAATTACTCCTGTTGCATATTAATAGCTATGGCCTCAATAGTGTCATCTAAAAATGTAGATTTTCCTATAGCCATAATTACGGTATCTACACCTGCAGTACTGGTTAAATGAGTAATAAATAATAACAGACCCAGGTCAGGATGGCAAGCTACAGCAGCAAGAGGTTAAAATCAATCTATATCTGGGCCGTCAGACTTAAAGTCCGGCTGTAGACAGAACCAAAGTCATTAATCTGGTAGAGGAGAAGTAATAGTTAAGAAATAGCCTCACCCCAGCTACAAATAATTAGTAAACACAAGGAGCAGATAGGGTTGTGTGATTTTGTCCAGGACTACAAATTTTGGTAACAGCCACACCTAAAATACCTACAAAATCTATATTCCTTCCAAACCAAAAAGGCTTCTTCTTCTACTGGGTGCAGCAAAACTTCAGGCCGTGCTCCAGAAGGGAATGAGCTACTTAAAATCTTATAGTCAGTGATAAGTAGGAGTCATTGGTATTAACTGCCTCCCCAGGGGGTTTGAAAAATGTCCTGAACCTAAGACAAGACCAACCAAAGTTTGAGTTTTAAAGGAAAATGGCAGACTAGATGGGCTGAATGGTTCTTATCTGCTGTCGACTTCTATGTTCTGATTGTAAGCATACCAGGGCTGGCTGTGGCGCTTCCCACTCTTTTGCTCCTTAGAGGAGGCAGAAAGGCAACATGGCTGTGAAAAAGGGGAAGGCTATTAAATCATAGGTGTTAAACATTGAAGGGGTGAGAATCAGGCTGGGGATAGGCAGGAATAGGCAGAACCTGGTTGGGAGAGGGCTGAACCTGGGTATGGAATCACCACATTGCTATCAAATTCCCTGCTCTTCATAACTTTGGTCAGCTGCCCCGTTCAGTACTCAGTACCTGATTTAAAGCAGTACCACTTAATACAGACAGGGGGAAAAATATCAATAATTTTGATATTGGTTAAAAATGTGTCAGTATGCACAGGGGGGTCACAATTTTGTTTCTCTTTTAATACAGAATATCCCTGGGACAGAAAAAACCTAAAGTCTCTGCAGCTGGACTTGAAGGCCTTTGCAAAGTTGGACGCTTACTCCTCAAAGGTACAAGTTGACATTTCCCAAAATAAGACCTATTGTAATGATACTCTTCATTGTAATTTATCTGGAAATTAGATTAGAATAGAAGTAGAATAGGCTTAGTCTTCTTAGCTATCGAGCATATACAGTATTGTTACATTGAACAAATATTTTGGTTACAAAATTAACAAGCCTATGTAATATAAATCCAAAAAATGTTTTGCTTTATGCCATCCCAGCAAAAGTCCATTAAGATAAGCTTTTTTAATATCCATTAATAAATAATCACTTGTATGAGGTTATTCGGAATGGATTTCTGTTTGAATCCAGAGATAGAAAAATTAAGTTTCAGATTATGTTGCACATAAGTAACAGTCATACTATGGTGATAAATGTATTTTTCTTTAATCTTAATGTTATTAATGATGATCCATCAGTGAATGAGTCCATCAGTCTTGTAATCAGTCTTCTGGCCTATTAAGCATGTGATGCTTTTGATTTGTATTTGAATTTATCCTGGGACAACACACACAGGGGATTGAGGTTCATTCCTCGTTCCAGAATAATCAATTATATACTTTATAAATCCATGCAAGATCATACAATTTAATAAACTGTTTTTGCAAATATATGTCTAATTACAAATGGGTTAGGATGAGAAAAAAATAATTACTAAGGAGTTGATGAGTCTTAAGAAAAGACCAATGAACTCATATATTGATTATATTTTTAAAAAAATTAACATAAACAAGATGCAATCTACTAATTGACCATTAGATGGCGGTAAATACAAAATGATAATATACACTTGTACAGTATATTATCATAAGAGAACGGGAATTTCGGCTGGGTTCTCAATGCTTTGCAATGAGCATTGTAACTCCCTAGGCCCCCCAGTACCCCAATGAGTCTTACTCACTTTCTACAGACCAAGTACTTGTTTGTTGTAAACTTGTTGTAGAGAAGTACTATATAGTTGATGTGGTCACTTTACATTGTGCAGAATGTGACAGGGAAGTCATCGGATGGAGTTGCGTTGTCCTGGTCCCAACCATACTGACCACGCACAAATTTAAAAAAAAAAATAAAAATAAACTGGCACAGCTGTTGAAGTGTTGGTATGAACATTGGGCTGTTGGCCCCAGTTGCGACTCTCATAATAGAATATAGTCAATATATTGTCAAATATAGTTGAAGGGGACACAAAAGAAATACACTTTAAAGCAGAGGTCTATTATAGGCCTTTGTGGAACCTACCTCCTAAAGAACCAACCAGGTTTCTCCATGCACGACTGGCACTAATTATTAAATGACCATAAATATTATAATATTGTTTCTGCATTTTTATACTGTACTATTGTACATTAGTATATTTAATTATCAAATATTTTTTTGTGTGTGTACAATTCCAATTTTGGGGAGAATAGCGGAATGGTGGTCACTCATTATTAATCTATATATAAAGTCTTCTGTTTTTGATAAGAATAAGGAGATGAGTACTGGGAAGATATGACTGTTTGACGTATCAAAGCTATCAATACTGTGATAATACGGAACACTTACAGCAATGTTTTGCCTCTGGTATTACTACATAAAGCTTAAAAGTCTTAACCTACATATCAATTTCCATGGTCTGCCTGCCTGGTATATTTTTATTTGGTGACAGATCTTTTCCTTCACTTCTATATCAGGTGTACATCAATGGAACACTTGAATGTTTCGTAAAAGATCTCCTTCGTAATGCATCTACAGATCTGCAGAAAACACGTGCTATATGGACATGGATATGTCATCATATAGGTATCTGTATAAACGCTCCTTTTCATTTAGAATCTTGATCTGCCAAAACATCATTTGTTTCAATTAAAAAAGTAGATGTACGGTTTTATGTCTATAGCAAACCAAGTCCTCTTCTGGACTTGCCTTGGATTTAAGTGTCAGGACAGCAAAAATCAGGGTCTGAGGCTTGGTGCTATGAATAAAAGATGGCTCACTGACAGAGATCAAGCAAAGAAACATGAATCACGTTAATGGTTATTAGAAGACATCACTGCATATATATCCATAGTTTTATGAAAACACATCTAAAGTCAGACCCGAAATAGCTGTAAGAACTGCTTTGACAAAGTGTGAAACCTTGCCCAAGGCAAAGACAGTGATGACAGTGGGAAAAAAACAGGTAAATAGGTCAAGGTGGCAAGGCCACCATTTATTTGTAAAATCCCTCATGGTTTGTACGTCTTATAGCGAATATTAATAAAGAACTCTATGAATCTACATAGGCATGCGCGGGCGGCTCTCATGACGTCAAGACACGCGCCCCGTCCATATCCCTCGATCTAGGTCGGTGTAGCGGGATTCTCAACTATCAAAAACTCAGCCATCTTTAAGGAAAAGATGTTGGCTGGAAGACTGTCATCTACCAAAGCTCTCAGTTGTATATATAGACATGTGGGGTTTCCTTCTAATCTAGTACAGGAATTTGTGTCAAATAATCGTCAAAGTGTCTCCTCTGCTTCGTGTCCAACACTACAACCAGAACCTCCTTATCTGAGTTCTTAACTATAACATTCGTATTGTTTTCAAGGCAAAATAATGCAGTAGGTTCAGCCTTACTCAGATTATGTTGAGCAATTAACTCACTTTGGGATAGACTACATAATTATTTTTTCGACCAAGTTCTGACAGAGATATTAAAACGCTTCACATGAATGTATGCGATAGAATGTTGATTTATTTAGAAATTTGTGGTGCAATCTCAACTGAGGTTCCATCTCACGAGGAAAAGCAGATTCAGAATCCAATGCTTCAAGAGTCTGTAGTGGACACTAAATCTAAATTAAGGTTAAAGGTTCAGGGGCAACGGGAAGGGAAAAAATAGTTATATTTGTATCAGTTTAAATTCATTGATAACTATGTTTTCAGTACATATATCAACGCTATCAGCTTCAATAAATGCATTGAAATTAGGTATGCTGATACCAACCGTGTTACCATCTACTTGGAGAATGGTCTTCGTAGTGTCCAAGTTCTATTTCAGTCCAGGGTGGTAGAGAACAAATCTAAATGCAATATATTTGAAGAATGAGTCTGATTGCAATATCTTTGAAGATTATTTCTTAGCATATCATGGTATTTTGCTTTACCTCTTCTAGAATATGATACGGGAGTTTTAAAAACAAAGACCCAGCTACCTTGTGATCCAGAGAATGTATTTTACACCAGGAAGGCCGTCAGTACTGGATACTCTTCACTCTTCCAGCGCATGTGCAGGTATATGATAAAAGAAAGTCACACATGTGCAAATGCCTCTTAGTGGTGAAGCTGAACATACACTAACATTCAAAAGTCACTTAAAAGAACAGCAAATTTTGTCCATTAAAATAAAATGCAATGGACCAGGAATCCAGCACAGATTTTGTTAATGTTGTAAATGACTATTGTAGCTGGGAACTGCTGATCTGTAATGGAATATCTTCCATAGGCGTACCTTTATCACTCCCATCACTCCCAGCACATTGTGTTCACTGATCCAAGTTTAAGTTTAAAAGGCCAATTGATCGTTAGAAAATGTTTTTGCAATTATGTAGCAAAGCAAAACATATCAGCAGTCCCAGATGTAAATGCATGCTATTAGCAAACTAGTAGCTGACTTTTGTAAATCTTGCAGCATTGCTGGAGTGCAGTGTAAATCAGTCAATGGTTACTCCAAAGGCACTGGATTCAAGATCGGGCAGAAGATTTCTGAGGGGTCTGACCACTCCTGGAACATGGTGTACTTGGAAGGCAGTTGGCACCTGCTTGACAGTACGTGGGGAGCCGGTTATGTTGAAGACACCGTAGGCAAGTTTACATTTCAGTAAGTAAGAAAATATTTACATAATCATAAAAAACAGAGGGTCACAATAAATATACCAAAATACACATATATTTTAATAAATAATCATCAAACAAATTCAATAAATAAGAGTGCACCCTTCAAAAACACAATGAATATACAAAAATAGTAGCAAGTATTAAATGATGAAGAAGTAAAATACATAAAAGCCACTGCCCCTGGTTCCAATGCAAAATTCAAATGCAAGCACCAGCATGAAAATAAATGGTGCCAGAGAGAACATGGTCTTATATAAAGGGGTGCAGACACATGAACAGTGCAGGAATGAAAAGCAGCATTGGAGTGAAAACAGATGAATGATCCGGTAGGCAGATCCTCAATCACACGATAATACAAATCAGCCTTAGAGGGCAAGAAAACAATGTAGCTCTTCAGATTAACCACAATCCTTGGACAAAGTAGAAAGTGCTGGAGCCTACAAACAAGCTGCAATCACACAGCCTCAATAGTAAAGAAAAGTAACTCTGATCACACTTTACCGGCTCCACTCAGTACAAGGTCCCGCAGGAAAGTCGGAACTCTTCCTTCAGCCCATGAGTGGTGATATTGCATATTCTCATGCTTTTTGTCTTATTGAGCCTTAATCAAAGGAATGCTGGTGTCTGAATCAAGTCTATACTCCTCACAGATCCAATCAGAGGAATCAATTTACCAACAAGCTCATTCAATTGGTTAAAATCAATTAAACTCTGCGCCTAATAGACTCAAAAACACAACACATAATTATTCGAACAATATGCAGTAATAGATCAATATACCCGTATATCTAATGCATCAATAACACATAGAATATATGAGAAAAGTATACCGCATTGTCCCGATTGTAGGCTGCACTTTTTCCCCAAATTTAAAACTTTAAATTAGCATCGCAGTTTATAATCTGGATATTTCGGATGTCTCCCTACCATTTCCCCATCTCCTTTTCTGCAGCTCCCTTTCTTCTCTTGCCTATTCGTGTTCATCTTTGTTCTGTCTTCCTTGACGCTACTCTCTGGTATCAGATCCGTTGTCCAGGCCTCCAGGAGCGCTTACGGAAAAGCGTGGCGCTTCTGTGCACACCCTCTCCCCCTGATTGGAGGAACAGGGGACAGCGGGTCCCTGTGGTGCATGCTGTGGCTCCACCCTTTTGCAGAAGTACTCCAAGAGGCCAGAATATTGCAGACGGATTAGTGGAGAAAGAGAACCCGTCTGCCATACATTGGTTTTCAAAATATGGATCTTTTGTCATGGCCAACGCAAGGATACAGGGAGACACTAGAGGCACAGTACAGAAGAATAAAACAAAAATGTAACCAGATGGTACAGATATAGGGGCAGGCAGCACCGGTTCAAAGGTAAACAGACAAGGAATTAACACCAAAACAGCGTCTTAAATAGCAATCTCAATTGGGTCATCAGCAGTCATGGCTGTAGGTGGAGTACAGTCAGCACGCAAGTAACTGCAGCATTCTGCAATGGAATTTGCATGAGAAAGCTACAAAAATTACAATTAACAGACTTGGAAAATTAACACTAATCTTTTCTAGGCAGGAGAAACTAGTAGTCCGTCCAGTGTCAAGCATATGGCAAATCACCTTTCTGTCAATTTTCTGGATTAGAAACTTCCTTCCATTATAATCATAATTATTTCCCCATTCTGATACGTATGAGTTTCCTTAACTCTTGCAGGTACAAGGAGTTTTATTTCCTGACACATCCAGCTCTCTTCATTGAAGATCATTTCCCAGATGAGGCTGATTGTCAATTATTGGACAACCATCTTAGTCTAAAACACTTTGAACAAAGTGTTCACCGTAGAAGCCATTTTTATACTTTGGGATTATTATCTTCTCAGCCCGAAACAGCAGTTGTTGAAACAGGTAACTGGACTTAACGTAAATTGTCTGAAATTTGGTGTGCATGTGTAACATGGCAGATATCGTGAGTGGAATTTATCAACTTATCAAAACTGACAGTTTTGTATTTGAATGGCCTCTGTAATATATGACACATGTCACATATCATGGATCTGGAATGATGCATTACCGTAGATTTTCGAGAAACTCATTCTGATTTCCTGTCAAGTTCTAACTGATTGATTTAACAAAGTATGTAAAACATGGCCTGTCTGAGATCAGTTTAGGCTTTTGATGGACATACATTTTTTTTCATATTGGTGTCACCACACTAATCTGATGCATGCAAAAATGAACTTTAAAAACTAAGTTTTTAAAGACGTATGGCCCAGCAAGCCAGAATTCACTTAAAGAGACTCTTTACTGTCCAAATAAAGAAGAATCCTTCCAAGACAAAATAAAAGCACTTTTCTGATTTAAAAGCTACAGCAGTCCCGCTTCCCTCCTCCTCCATTGTCTGATGATTCTTGCCCCCGATTGGCTGCTTGGAGCAGCCAATCAGTGTCAGAAAAGTGCTTCCATTGTAATAAACAGACCCTCGCCTGGAAAATCCATCTAACCAGCACTGGAGCTGACTGGCGGAAAGCATTTCATATGCAGGAATGAACGCTTCTCCTGCACGGCATAAAACTGGGAGTGGGGAAAGGGGCAAATACATATTGGAGGATTCTGCAGTGATCACTCCTATCACAGGCACTAATAGGGATAATCAGTAAAAGCTATTCACACTATTCTTACATGGACACTTGTAAGTAATCTGCCCCAAAGATAATAGAAAACATTTACCCTTTCATAGTGTATTATTAAAAAAATTTATTTAAACTATATACACTGCAATACTATAAAGCATCCAATGTGATGTTTTTCATCTTGTTATGATGACCAGCAGTGGACCCCCGCAATAGCTCAGTGAGTTCATTTTCCTGCAGGAGGTGTGGCTTTCACACCGGACCCCCTCTACATTTTAACATTTCAGTCTCTCAAACAATCTGGTGCTGGGATATAAGTGAATAATTGTAAAGGAAGCTGGGATACTGTTCTTGTGTAGGTTAAACCTATAGTGGATGCTGAGCCTTTTCCTAATTCAAATACATAGCTAAAGCTTTTATGTGCTCTAATTTACAAACTCTTTACCAACTCCATTATACACAACAACAAAGTACATTCATTGGGATATATATATATATATATATGTGTGTGTGTATTCCTTGATCTGATTTAAAAAAAATCGCAAACAATAGTGTTTTTGTGACTTTAGTGTAAAAACAACTAATTAGACTGCTAATTATGCCTTAGGCCACCTGCCAACTTGTTTTAATTCTTTTTTACTTGATTTCAAAGATCTTCTGAGACATGTTTACCAAATTATGTTGAATATAAATGTGATATAAATATTTGTGCACTGTTGAACCAAAACACAGCAACAAAAATCTGTCGGCACTATATTTTTTAAATTGTCACAGACAATGCCAGCCAAACAACCGCTAGGAATACACTGTAGTAGTGTCACTCTTTAGCTTGAAAGTGATATAGTGATGTCTTGGACATAACAGCATGGGACAGCCCATTAACCCTTTTTGTCATCTGTCAGTCTAAGGTTTGAATTATATTATGGTATCGGAGATTGCTATAGAAATTCTTCTTCCTGGTGGTGTTTTGCAGTATATTGAGGCTTTATTATACAGGATTGCTTTTAAACAAATTGTGGCTAAAGAGCTACAACATTTTTATTTCAACATAGCTTGGTATTATCCAACCCTAATGTAGAGTATGGTCTCACGTTCTATTATGTAGTGTGTACAGAATTATTCTTCAGCTCTCAGATAAATATTTTATTGTAAATAACTCCTGTCCTGTTTTTCTTCTTAGTGAAAGGAAAGGTCTCTATTACCATTGAGAGCAGCCACCACATGATATTCCTCTTCCATTTAATGGAGACAGAAGAATCAGGCTTTATGCATTGTGTGGATCACAAGACAATGTTTGAATTATACCCACAAAAGACTGGGCAACATGTCCTGCAAGTATTTTCCAGGGTGCCAAATTCAACAGAGGCTTATCATATGGTTCTGGATTACAGAATAGATTGCAAATCTGTCAGTGCCACATTGAAAATCCCGAGGTGTCTCATTAACCCTGTTGGTCCAAGCTGGATGTCAGAGAAAGCTGGACTCCTGAAGCCTTCACAACCCAACCCGATGATTCATACAGAAAATGGATACTGCTCTCTCAGCTTTAAACTAGACAGGATTATGAAGTTTACAGTCAGTTTGAAATCTGATGACATGAAAACTGTTCATAATCATGTTATACAAAGCATTCAGAAAAGTAAAGTGGAGTTTGAAGTTTACCTACCACAGGCAGGAGTCTATGTACTTCAAATATTTGGTGAATCTATTGGCTATATCTGTAACTACCTCTTGATTTGTTCGAACCCCAATTTGAAAAGGTCACCTTTCCCTGCTCTTCTTCAGAACCCAGTTGGCCCAAACACGGATACTGAGAAGTCTGGTCTCCTTCAGCCATCCCACCCAGATCCAGTCATTCACACTGAGGATGGGTGCTGCACAGTGAGCTTTTCTTTAGACAGAGTGCAGAAACTCACTGCTTTCTTGAAATCTGATGAATTACATGCTGTATTGGATCATATTATCCAGAAAATAGAAAAGGATAAAATTGAGTTTAACATTCGCCTCCCACAAGCTGGTTCTTACGTGCTACAAATATTCAGTGATTCTGTTGGCTACATTTGCAATTACCTCTTGACTTGTTCCAATCCCAATGTAAAGTGGCCACCGTTCCCTCATTTTCTTCATAATCCAGTTGGTCCCAGCCTAGAAACTGAGAACATGGGGCTACTCCAACCCTCTCATCCAGATCCTGTGATCAATATGGAAGACGGGTGCTGTATTGTCAGTTTTGTACTTGACAGGATGCTAATGCTTACAGTTAGTCTAAAATCTGATGAAATGCTAACCATTCCTAATCACGTGTTACAATGTATGCAAAAAAACAAGGTTGAGTTTAAAGTCCGTCTTCCAAGGGCTGGTTCTTATGTGCTCCAGATATTCGATGGTTGCAGCTGTTGTATCTGCAACTATCTGTTGACATGCTCAAACACTAATGTTAATTGGCCTCCTTACCCATCAGGACTACACAACCCAGTTGGTCCTAACCCAGGCACAGAGAAGGCTGGACTGCTTCAACCTTCACATCCAGATCCAATCATTAACACGCAAGATGGAAGCTGTGTCATCAGCTTTGCAGTGAAGAGGGATATACATTTCTTTTGCACCTTAATCTCTGATGATGCACAAATGAAATCAGAGGTGAAATATAGACATGTCTTTCAAACACAAAAAGAGGATAAAATGGAGTTTAAAGTTAGGCTTGCACAATCAGGAACCTATGTCCTGCGTATAAGCTTCAAGACTAAAATCAGTAAGGTATATTCATCTCAGTGTAACTATCTTATTATTTGTTCTAATCCAGATGTTCATTGGCCAGTGTTCCCACTTGTCTTTGAGGACTGGGCTGAGCATTATGAACTGGTGGAGCCTTTAGAAGGGGTTTTACCTAAGAACAGCAATGTTTTATTCAAGCTCAAGGTTCCTGGAGTGGCTGCACTGTTTGTGAAAGGCAAAGAATCATTTCATTTGACCATCAATGACCAAGGCTACTGGGAAGGAACATATAGTACCGAGGATAACAAGGAGCTTTATGTCACTGCTAGATATAAAGAACAGCCAAACACATGGGCATATCTCCTGCATTATCAGGTCCAGTGAAGATAAAGTAGAGGGATCTGTAAACCCGACAGAATAAAACTCTGTACAATGTGGACACTTATGGACTAACAATTTTATATTTAAAAATGTAAAATGCATTATTTTGAGAAATGTGGCTTGTTTTTTTCAGATGTGATCAAAGCTGCAAATCTAGTCTCATTTGTATGTTTTTTCCCTTTGTTTTTTACATAATGAATGATCATGTGTTTGCTTTAATTTTTCTAACAATCTTGTTGATATGTCTAAGAAACACGTCTTATACCATTAATACCAAGTTCTTATTTAATAGGCAAAATGTGAGTTTTATCACATGAATGAGGATTATTGTTATGGGAATTTGCAGTGTATTTTTTGTATTTGTAATATGTGTAATCTCATTATATTTATCATATTTATTTGAATATTTTGTCATTTTGATTTTTTAATAATCTGATACAATTTAATTAAAAATAAAGTTATATAAATGTTTCTATAATGCCTCCACTTTTTAACTTTAAACTTTCTATCTCTTACCTCTCTTACCTCTCTCTTTCTCCTTTTGCACCATTACAAACAGCCTGCTTACTGCCATCTCAAGCCAAGCACCTGGTGACAGTTCGCCTCCGTCTGCCGTCCTCCAGTTGCATTCACCCTGAGTTTCATGTATTGCTACTCTAACCATGGACAGCTCCTGTTACACCACGTACCCCTCTACCCAATCCAGTTCTTGTAGGTGGAAAGGGAGAATATGAGGTGCAAGAGATCATAGACTCCTAAACACATGATTGCCTTGTTTATTGGAAGGGGTTTCAGTCTGGAGGATATTGGGAACCAATATCGAATCTTCACGCTTCCGCTCGTCTACAATGTGAAACACCCAGATCATCTGCTCCTATCCGCGTCAGGAGGTCATTTGCGGCCTACCTGCATGGAACGGAGCAGGTGCGATTATTCAAATATAGTGAATGGGTAACGTCATCAGTAAGGGCTATAGCTATAAAAATGCACCAAATTCACCAAACACCAAACCAGCCCCCCAGCGGTAGTTTATAGAGGCCCTCTGTTTCCCTTTGCCCATATCCAGTGCATTATCTACTTTGTACCTGCCTGACTATGACTCTTGATCTCTGGACTGTGTACTGACTGCAAATCCTGCCGCCAGCCTTGACCTGTGCTTGTTTTACATTATTCGAACATATAGCCTGCTTTCTCTCGACCTTTGGACAACTCTTTTGCATTTCGTATTGGTGCCACCCACCGATTCCTGGCCTTTCTGCTTCTGTTGCTTCTTGGGTGGTCTTGTCATCCCTCAGACTGCCCAGGTTAATGTTGTTTGCATGGAGAGCCTGTTCCTGCTTCCGTGATCCACTACCTGAAATCTTTGTCCTGACAAGAACATTGTATTACAATGATAAATAAAATGCAACCTTGTCAGGGCAGATATCTCTATGACTGCTGCTTGTGCACCGCTTTCCATTCAATGGTTTTGCCAGCAGTTACAAAGATCTGTGCATACTCATTATTCTTTCAACTAGTTCTATACCAGTTGAATGTAGAACTACCCCCAGAGACCTTGTGCACTTTAAACCATGGAGTGAATTTTCACTCCCAGGAATAGCAGTTCTGCAGGATCTCAGTGGAAAACGACATGAATGCATAAGTCTGTTGCTCAGAGGGCCTTCATGGTAAATGGTTTTGCTTATGTAATTGGACACGTACGTTCGCTTGCATTTGGTTCCCGATATATAAACTGGTTTGAGTGATATAGATTATGTGGTTCTCTCGTTATTGTAGGAGTTCACGTGGCCTTCAGCACTTTCTAATATACTGAGGCCTGAGGCAACGAGATCCCATTCTACCAGCATCTAAACTTCTAGAAAGACAGAATTGTTCGTTTTGGTTATATGGCTAGGGGCAGAGAATTAACAACAACTAGTAAGGCACTTAAAAGAAGAATTGTTTACTTAGTTTAGGGGATTTAGAAAAAAGGTTTATTCTACACATATTGTCTGTGAACAAAATAAATATTGCTGGAGGATCTCAAACTTTTTTCTCTATAGTTTCAGAAAATGTTAGATGTTTCTGGAATTTCATTAATGACATTTAAAAACTAAATGAAAAAGTAAAGTATCCAAATGTTGTCCTGTACCCAGGGTATGCAGTAGCACCAGATTTCCCATATTGCTGTACAGAACAGCCCCGGAGGGAAAGAACTGGACACAGGGGCCCCATGAATGAGGTGGAGGACGGGTACCCCCTCCTTTTAATTTAACTTCCCTCACTAGGGATAAACTTGTGCCAGGTAAGGGTTAATACCCTTATAGCACTTGAGGGTCATATATGGGAGGGGGGGGTGAGAGTCCTTCTGAAGGGGTATAAAAGGGAGACCTAGAAGTGCAATTGGTAGCTTTTTATTTACAGGGAAGAATTTCCCGCCCATCCCTCCCCATGGTTTTGGAGCAGGGTGCTCATGTTTAAGGCTGGTACAGTGCAGGAGTTGACCATCTATAGGTGTGTTTACGCCTGGTGCACAGAGGTGTAAGTGCAGGACACTCCAGGGGCACTTGCCCTTGTGATTCGGGTAGTTATGTGGCTGCTGCGCTGGGGACACCGGCAGTTCCACCAAGTATACAGGTGGATACCATACCAGCCAGTAGTTAAATCGGTTATAATTTGGTATTGTTTACCAAGCAATGTTCATAAAGGTGGTTTATGTACTTGTAACCCCTCAAGGGATTTTAGTGATTGCTGCTGTATCACTGACTCACCTGCAGTTCTTATGGAGTGACCAGCAGATGCGAACTGAAAAGCACATGGATGAGGTGAAAAAGAGGCCATTGGAGTTTGGGGAGAGGAGTTGAGAGTTGGATGCCAGAGGTGAAGGACCCTTGCTGAGAGAGAAGGAGAGTGAGAGAGGCCTAGGAATAGAGGCCTGCTTGAAATCCCTGCTCAGAGGAGAGTTGCAGCATCCTGGCAGAATCTTCCAGCAGACAGAGAGACAGAGCTGTTTGCAGCAGAGTTGGCAGTGAAGAGGTTAAAGGCTGAACTGCCCTGATTGCAGACTGTGGAGTGGTAAGCCTAAAACCTCTCCCTCTGTCTCCACAACAGGGCACCCTGAACTTAGCCACTCACCAATAAAAGATTTTGATCACCAGTCCCACTGAAGTTTCCAATTTAATTCAACCCATACTGTCAGGGCCGGCCCGACAATGGAGCCGAGTGGGGCAACCGCTCCAGGCGGCACTTTTGAAGGGGCAGCACTTTGCCGCCCCAAGCCCCCTTTTTTTTTTTTTTAAAGCCGAGGAGAGAGGGGTGCCGAGTGGTTTTATCTTACCAAGTTGTCAGTACCCGCTCGGCGCCCCTCTCTCTCTCCTCTGCGAGCCCTCTAGCTCGGTCTCGGTGCCGGCTTGTAATGTTGAGCACCGGAAGATGACGTCATTTCCGGCGCTCAGCATTACAAGCCGGCACCGAGACCAAGCAGGGAGACTCAGTGCAGGACTGCTGAAAGGTAAGTACGGGGGTGGAGAGGAAGGGTAGATAATGGGGGGGCGGCAGGGAGCGGAAGGGTAGATAATGGGGGGCGGCAGGGAGAGGATATTGGGGGGGGCATTTTAAACTTTGCCCCAGGAGGCATTTTGTCTTGGGCTGGCCCTGCATACTGTGCAGTAAGTTACTTATGGGCCCCAACTGTGTTATGTGCGCCAACTAAAGGTACCCAGGGGCCGCTAGGGCGAAGATTAGGGTGGGCCACAGCGATTGTTGTATATTGCATATTCTGTATATTTCATTCTACTGTATTTCATGTTTTCTGTTATGTTTATGGTATTTTGCTGTGCAATACAAAGTTAATTTTAAGTTAGCCCTGTGTCAGTTTTATTAATCACTCGGTTATGTTCCCAACCTCACATCCATACCTTGGATGCTCCGTTGGGTGGAGGCACTGCCACAGTTATGTATCCCAACTCCCAGGTAGCGGAGGCTCAGGATTGGCCTGCAGAGCACAAAGAGGTAACTGGGCTAAAGGACCAAAGAGATATTGGTGGGCCTACCCAAAAACCCATTACATACTCATAAAGGTTTATGTTTTGGCAAGTGAAAGGTTAATGTTAAGTTTTGAGAAGTGAAATTTTAATACAAAAACAATTCTTTCAGTGTTGCAGTGTCGTGGTAATATGTGTCATCCATAGCTGACATTACCAAAAGATGTAAAATGAAGAAATTATGTCTGTTAAGTTATTCAAGTGGGGACCACGATTGGACGCCACCTCATTCAAGTGCAGTTAACTCTAATTAAGCATTGCAAAAAAATAGAAATTGGCTAGTTAACAGGTTGCTCAGAACTACGTAACAGAGCTGGTCCTAGATAGCTACATGTTA
Source organism: Sceloporus occidentalis (assembly GCA_023333645.1). Lineage (NCBI taxonomy): Eukaryota > Metazoa > Chordata > Lepidosauria > Squamata > Phrynosomatidae > Sceloporus > Sceloporus occidentalis. The sequence continues at coordinate 1,320,295 of JALMGF010000053.1, read as the reverse complement.
CACTTAAAAGCAGAGGAAATGTGTAGAAAACACGGGATATGATGTAGTAATTAAGGAAAGTGACCACAGAACATGTGGCTGGATGTGCAGGTCTAAGACAACATGGAAGATAAATAAGTTGCTGTATATAATATATACATATGTATACACATACGACTTAGATAGTAGCAGGTCCTTGATGCATTTGCAATTCTTTTATTACTGACTAATGTCAGCAAATCTCTCTTGAGGGCCTTAAGCAGCTGTTCTGCTTGAAGACCGCCATTGATTTTAAACCCTAACCTTGTTTTGTGTGAGCAGCATATGTGTGTTCCTGCTTTTCTCTATACATCATATTCTAATTTGCTCATGTTTGCCATATTGCAAAGCAACACCACACTAGACACACATAAATTGAGATATAGTACAAACAGTAAAAAAAAAAAATTGGTGAAAAGTTTATAGGGTGGTCTCGCTACCATGGGAATAGAATGGTCTTTGTGACAGCACAAGGAGTGAAATATTAAAATGATAACACTATATATATATATATATATATATATATATATATATATATATATATATATATGCCTGATAATTATGCCAACAACTACAGACAGATACTGTATAATAGATACCCACATATTCTGCTAAAACTGTCCTGCACAGGACAACATACTATACATAATCGGGCAAAAGTAGGTATATGCCTACGATTGTCTTGTAACTGTTCCGTTCAATCATGGACACAAATTCACGCTAGTTCCAGGATCAGACTGGTGCCACGGAGTCCTCTGATTTAGACAGACCAGATAGTTTCCTAAGCCACCTATTACTAAGACCATCTCTGGAAGTTGTAGTGAATATATCTCAGCCGGATGTAATAAACCATCACGTATCACTTAACCTTCCAGTAGTTATTCGAATATACACTCACTTTATTAGGTACACCTGTTCAATTGCTTGTTAACACAAATAGCTAATCAGCCAATCACATGGCAGCAACTCAATGCATTTAGGCATGTAGACGTGGTCAAGACAACTGGCTGAAGTTCAAACCAAGCAATCAGAATTGGGAAGAAAAGGGGATTTAACCCCTTAAGGACCGGGCTAATTTTTTGTTTTGTACCCTGTGGGACCGAGGCTGTTTTAATACTTTTGTGGTGCTTGTGTTCAGCTGTAATTTTCTCCTCACCCATTTAGTGTACCCACATAAGTTATATATTGTTTTTTTCAGGACAAGATGGGCTTTCTTCAGATACCATTATCATATCATCTTATTTACTATATAAAAAAAAAAAAAAACATGGTGAAAAATTGAAAAAAAACACATTTTATGACTTTTATTTGAAAAATCTTTTACTCACCTAAAAAAGCAAGTAAAAAAACTAGCTAAATAGATTCTACTACTTGTCCTGAGTTTAGAAATACCCAATGTTTTTATGTTTTTTTGCTGTTTTTTGTAAGTTATAGGGCAATAAGTAGAAGCAGCGTTTTATGATTTCCAAATCTTTTTTAACAAATCTGGTCAGTCTGCCTCCATCTCCTCTTTGGAACATCTTTGAAGCCGGTTAACGCAATTTAACCAATTCAAACCATATATTTTTGAAAACTAGACACCCCATGGTATTCCAAATGCTGTTATTTTAACCCTTTCCATGCACCAATTATACAACTACACTTTGTCAAACTTTGTAATAGTAATTTTTTTTTTTTTTCATACAAATTGTACTTTAGTTATAGAGATACAGGTCCTGGTATATGCCACTGTCAAACAACACCCCAATGTGTGTTCAGGAACATCTCCTGAGTGCAGTGATACCCGACATGTCGTGTTGTTTGAGATTTAAAATGCCACATTTGGGAAGTGCGCTTTTTTTGTCCATTTTGGAAAGTCCTATGCCCTATCTTTGAGCTCTGCCACTCCAATTTACCCCATCAGCCATTTTTTTTATATATTAGACACCCCTTGGGTATTTGAAGTGCTTTTATTTTAACTCTTTGTTGAGATTTTTTAGAAATTTTAGCACTTGCTCAAAATAAACTTTATTTTTTTATTTTATTTTTTTAATACTTTTTTTTATATTTTTTTTTACACATTTTGCTGGTACTGGATGGTTCATCTAGTGACATCACTGCATAATTATTTTTAAATGTTAGCACTTAGAATTTTTTCCATATTTTTTTTTTTTGAATATTTTACTAATCACATTGTAATTAGAAAGCTGGGCTCCATTGACTTGCATGGTTGAATGCAGTACCTGTATTCAACCTGCAAGAGGAGCCAGAGTTCTCTAGACCATCTAGCGAACTTTAAAAACTTGTTTGTTTCTTTTACAGGGCGGCCGCCATCTTGCTGATGGCGAAGAACACCGGCAGCTGCGGCTGTGACCGCTCTCCGGAGCGGTCACAGCCCACCCAGAGGTAAGTGTTTGGTGTCGCTGGATGCCTCCTGATCGAGGCATTCCAGCGACACCATTAAAGTTTAGGAGGCGATCAACGATCTAAACGCTTTTAAAACGGGCGTCCGATGTATGGCGGCTGTTGACGCCTCGGGGAGGGGCCAGACATGGCCACCGATGCCGATCTCGGCCTTGCTGAATGCCTCGACATCGAGGCATTACAGTAACGCCGTTTAATCGAAGAAAGTGATCGTTGATCACTTTCTAAGCTTATTTTACTTTTTGACGGTTCAGGACCGTCAAAGGTCATTTAGTGACCTTCATGTCATGACGGTCCTGAACCGGCAAAGGTCGCGAAGGGGTTAAGTGACATGGTTGTTGGTGCCAGACTGCATATAGGTGGAATTGTGAAACAAATGAACATATGAGTTGTCAAAGTAAAGAGGTGTAGATGGAGAAGAGTAGAGGCCCAAGAATTGAGCCATGAGTAGCACCCCAGTACATGTCACCTGTCTAACCCAGGAAGAAGTGCAGTGCCGCCTAAAAAAAAATCAAAATAGACAAATCACCAGATGGCATTCACCCCCGCGTTCTAAGGGAGTTAAGTAATGTAATAGACAGACCCCTATTTCTAATATTCAAGGACTCTATGGTGACAGGGTCTGTTCCCCAGGACTGGCGCATAGCAAATGTTGTGCCAATATTCAAAAAGGGGACAAAAAGTGACCCGGAGAATTATAGGCCTGTTAGTTTAACCTCTGTTGTATGTAAACTGTTTGAGGGTTTCCTAAGAGATGCTATTTTGGAGTATCTCAATAAAAATAAGTGTATGACTCCATATAAGCATGGGTTTACAAGGGATCGGTCCTATCAAACTAACCTGATCAGCTTATATGAGGAGGTGAGCTCAAGACTGGATCGAGGTGAATCGCTGGATGTCGTTTTGATTTTTCCAAAGCATTTGATACGGTGCCACATAAAAGGCTGGTACATAAAATGAGAATGCTTGGGCTGGGGGAGAATGTGTGTATGTGGGTAAGTAACTGGCTCAGTGATAGGAAACAGAGGGTGGTTATTAATGGTACATACTCTGAGTGGGTGACTGTTACTAGTGGGGTACCACAGGGGTCAGTTTTTGGTCCTATTCTTTTTAATATATTTATTAATGACCTTGTAGAGGGATTGTATAGTAAAGTATCAATCTTTGCAGACGATACTAAGCTCTGTAACGTGGTTAACACAATAGAGGACAGTGCACGGTTACAAATGGATCTGGATAGGTTGGAGGCTTGGGCTGGGATGTGGCAGATGAGGTTCAACAAAGATAAATGTAAGGTTATGCACATGGGGAAGAAAAATCCAGGCTGGGAACATGTATTAAATGGGAAAACACTGGGGACGACTGACATAAGGCAAATAAAACCATGGGGTGCATCAAAAGGGGCATAGATGCCCACGACAAGGAAAAAATTCTACCACTGTACAAGTCACTAGTCAGACCACACATGGAATACTGTGTACAGTACTGGGCACCAGTGTACAAGAAAGATATAGTGGAGCTGGAGAGGGCTCAAAGACGGGCAACCAGAGTAATAAGGGGAATGGGAGGACTACAGTACCCAGAAAGATTATCAGAATTAGGGTTATTTAGTTTAGAAAAAAGACGGCTTAGGGGGGACTTAATAACTTTGTATAAATATATAAGGGGGCAGTACAGAGATCACTCCCAGGATCTATTTATACCCAGGACTGTATCTATAACAAGGGGACATAATCTACGGCTGGAGGAAAGAAGGTTTCTACACCAGCACAGACGGGGTTCTTTACAGTAAGAGCGGTGAGACTATGGAACTCTCTGCCAGAGGAAGTGGTAATGGTAAACTCAATAAAAGAGTTCAAAAGGAGCCTGGACGTGTTTCTTGAAAGCAATAATATTACAAATTAATCCAGGGATTGCCATATTTGGAGTCGGGAAGGAATTTTCCCCCTGGTACGGGGCAATTGGCATCTGCTTCATAAGGGTTTTTTGCCTTCCTCTGGATCAACACAGTAGGGACACAATAGGTATATAGGTTGAACTTGATGGACTTTGGTCTTTTTTCAACCTTATGAACTATGTTACTATGTAAATTCCAGTGAAGAAGAAACTAAAAGTACAGTCAGAGATGTAGGATTTGAGTTGTGGGAAGAGCGGCGTCATGGATGCCATGAGCATGAAGGATTTGTAGAAGGAGAGGGTGGTCAACTGTATCAAAGGCTACTGAATCAAAAAGTGGCCTTTTGTTCTAATGATGAGGAGGTTGTTAGTAATTTTAGTGAGTGCGATGTCAGTGGAATGCTGTGGATAGAAACCAGATTGTAGAGGGTCAAGCAGAGAGTTTGTGAAGAGAAATGTAGTAAGTTGATTATAAGTTAATCGTTCCAGCAGTTTGGATGCCAGGGGGAGACGGGAAACTGGAAGATAATTAAATGTTAATTATTTGCTAATTAATTAAAGGCTAAACACGCTTCCTTTCTCAGCCCTGGTGCTTACCTTTCAACATTTTAATTGACTAAAAAGGGACATATTTGGTTTAGAGGGTGTTATTAGAAGAGAGGCTCAAGGTGGGGTTAAACATACACTTTTTTCCTCCCTTTTTTAAAGTCCATAGTGCATTGTTGTCATACAGTCTTTGTAAGGCCACAGTTGATCCCCTGGTCTCAATATTCCACTTCAGGAGCAACACCCCCTTTAAAAGGTCAGTAGGATCTTTTCACCCCCCCCAAGAAGAGGGCATCCAAGGGGATAAGACAGCCAAAAGGCCTGTGGGCATGTGGGGGAAATGGAAAAAACGTCCATAGCTTTTAAAGAGCCATGTCAGTAAATGACCATTATGTTTAGTACTCAGGACTTGATGTCCATGTCATGAAATATGTCTGCTATATATGGGTACATTAAAAAAGATTCATGGCGCTGGTAAATGATACTTCTACTGGTTCTGGATCTGCTCCTCGTGGAATACTAAGTAAGTGAAGGACTAAACCACCATTGACCTGCTTACCAATAACTGAGTGGTTTGTGGGAGCCAGATCTGTGTGCCGTGTCTGCAGTTTCATTAGGGGATGTTTGTTATGCATATGAACTCAGAAATACATACATGCACCTTTGTATATGTATCTTATTGATCACAATTGTTTTTGGGGTTCTGTTTAGGAATCCTGGTTTAGAATTGACAAATAATTTTAATATGGGAAGTTCAGATAGTGTTTGAGAATAGTATAACTTCTTAAAATAAATAAAATAATAGATCCTGACCCTTCAATATTTTGGATGAACAGTTCGAGATCTATTGATACCAAGGTAGCTCAAAACATTGTTTTTTTCTATAAAAAACAAACATTGATTCTGAATCTGAGATTGAACCACACTTCATACCATCATTAGTTAGACATTGACTGTATTGGTAATCACGGTACAACTGCAGATTGGCCAGCCATGTGTTTACCAAGCCAGAATGGACCACGCTTTTTAAAAAATGGGTGCTGGTGAATGTTAATTATCAAGCCACTGGTATATATATTTTCAATTAAAGATAAATTATAGGACAAAAACTGCATCATGGTGAAATTGCAATGGTTTTAATAAAGTCCTCCAACATACATCTGATTAAAGGTCTGATTAAAGGATACATTTGGTCACACCACTTTTTTGGGAAATGCAAACTGTAGGGAAATACTTGAATCTTATCTAAAACCTACAGTATTTAGTTTGCAGAAGGCCTGGGGGATGAGAAAACAATAGCTTAACAGGTTGGACTGCTTCTAGACAAGGGAATCAATCAAAATGTCTTTGATTAATCACCTGTGCTAAAGGAAACATGTGCTTAAATTTTGGTCTGATAGAGCAATCACTGAAGATTGAGTTGTGAGAGGTTTTCCTGAAATCAAGAGGTTGGACAAATTGTAATTGAATCCGAGGCTTCCGAAAGATACAATAATGGATACAATGGATGTGATAAACTCTTTTATCCTGGGGACCACCCAGCAGCACAGGTATGAGGGATCTCCTGCCATGAACACAGGTGGATCAATCATTGAGTCAATGATTTTGGCAGATCCCCCTAAGGAAAGAGCCATCTGTATCTGTTCTCTATTGGAGAACATTACAAATGAAGTTGGGAATCTCTGAATAAACATATCAGGCCCTTGATTGCAGAAGGAAGAGTTGATTGTGGAAATTGAATTTTCTGCCCACAGCTTCTTTTGGAGAAACAAACACGAGTACATTCCGTGGCTTTCTATAGACATTGTATGGAATCCCTAAATATTCCAGGTTAAGAGTAACAACTAAAAGTGTTCTATACTATTCTATAAAATACCTACATAGGCTTGAGCTATGTGTTAGTTGTCAAAATGTTATTTCCTTATAGATTGTTTGTGGCTAAGTCAAATCTTGTCTCCACCTTAATAAGTTTTGTTGGTACACAAACTCTGAAAAATAATCCTTCCTTAATTATTGTTCAAACTAGAATTGCCTATCTATCTATCTATCTATCTATCTATCTATCTATCTATCTATCTATCTATCTATCTATCTGTCTATCTATCTTATCTATCTATATATCTATTGACATGTATAAAATGAACAACATTTATTATGTGATTATTTCTTGTCTATGATCTGCCTGTTGTACTAATGAAGTATATGAAATTTAGACTGTAGAAACCAAGGCCAAGTAATTGTAGCTTCCAATGATGCGGTTCTGGTAAAAGATTCTGGAGGCTTGATTAGAAAAGATGTTTTTCTTAAAATATTTTGTTAAATTCCAGATTATTGGCTGGGTACACCTTATGTTCATGCTACATCTGTTCATGCAATACATTCTAAAGGCTTTGACCAAGTCAAAGACAGTAGGAATACAATTTGAGAATAAATACATAAACTACATCAGGAAATAAAAAGGTCAAAAGAAAACGCAATTACCAATTTAAAATATATAACAGTCTAATGAGAAAAATTTACTTTTTCAGAAATTTTACTTCAACCTAGAGAACTGGTCAGTAAAAGGTCATTACCAAAAAACATGATTCAAATACAGACACGTTTTTTTGTCTGATATGAGAAATAGTTTAAATTCAGACAAAGTAATCAGTATTGAAGTCAAATAAAGATAAAAATAACAAAGAAAAAGCAAAAACTGATGGTACATTTATACCTCTATATACTTTTATTATTATTTTCCTAGTTCTAGCTTTGTATTACTTATATTAATTTGTTTAAGGTTTATTCATTTTATTTCTGTCTGGGTAATTGCCTTCTAATTACTTTGTAAATACTTTTTAATTACTTTTTAAGAAGAACTCCATGTAATTCCCAGATTATAAAGTGTTATGCATTACCATGACATAAATGCTATTTGGGTTTTCAAGCTTGTATTTACTGAATTATTTATTGTATTGCGGTATACTATGAGAAATCATAACACCCTACTTTGCTGTATTGTAATATGATGTATTTCTGAGGGGTTTTGTTTCTCCACGCTTTCCTCATCCAGTGTTCGGATATGATGTCATATACATGTGCGCCACCCTAGTAGTGGAGGAAACATTCTCCTTCCTTCTGAGCGAAGTGGACAGATGGTCTGCCAAATCTACTGCCCAAAAGCTACCTGACCTAGGCTAGAATATGTTGAAATGGTGGTGGAAAGCGTTATTTTCAGAGTCAGAGAAGTGGATTCATTGTATGGATTTCAGAGGGGTATGAGGAGTGGAAGTTGCTAGAATTATCGCAATCACTTCCCATCCCTTCCAATCACGTTATTTTTTAATAAAGTAAATAGAGCGAAAGCAGTTACCGTAACGCTATTACAATAGAGGAACAGTTAACGTTAATAATAACATAAAAGCTGACATGCTATAATTTGACGGTAAGCTTAACATACTTTAACACATACTAGTACAGAACTTGCTCTTGTGAGCTTACAATCTATTAGGAGGTTTACTGGAATGAGACAGAAGGATCATAAGCATTTACTCTGCAAATGTTTTTCAGAAAGAAGAAAGAACAGCCATAGAATAAGCAGATCTGTGATGGAAACACAGTATGTCTAAAGGCATACCCACATCCTTCTCGTCTAAAATATTTTCCTTCCCTAGGCCAGCCCGGTGGGCGATTTATAAAACTTGGAGCATGTAGATGTCACTTAATTTTCAAAAAAGAAAGGTTCATTGTATTACAGCTTCGTATTTTATGTCCAATAAGATTTTTCTTCCATGGGACTTACCCTTAAAACTAGGATATGCCACGGATATATTATACTGATAGGCCTCCTATCCCTGCATGTAAAGGGACAAGAGATACTATACTAATGTCCCGATATATATTTCAGTTGTGCTTGCAGATTTAATAACTTAAATAATGTCAATTGATTAGAGCAGAAAGACATATTAAAGCCAATTACCCTAAAATGTTGGCTAAGAGCTATTCCAGGGTTACTGCTGGCACTATTGGGATGGTGCATTATGGGCCCCACTGTCATTGAATGAGGTTCATTTAGACCGTTTGTTAAATTCCATACTTTCTGTTCACACTTTCCCTTGAGCAGAAACCTATTTAATATCAAAAATGGTTATGCTAAATGATCATACCTCTTTGCAAAGTGTTTTTATGTTCACTTTCACACCTCATTGACTGCATTAGCTCAGACATCCTTATATATTGTCTAATCACGCGTTGGCTCAAACTGTAGACTAGAAGAAAGTCTTTTAAGATAATACCTTTTGTATACCCTTGCAGTTAATTTTGGGACAGAGAGAAAGGGGCATGTTATGTGGATGGATAGATCATACTCATGATGTGGAAGGAGGAAGACCTGCGGGTGTTTCAGGTGGCAGAAAGAGGGAAATGCACATGATAACATTGGTTTATTGAATTTAATTAATTATATTTTTTTCAATGAATAGCTGTTTTTTCATCAACATTAAGTAGAAATTAGACCCTCCTGGGCCATTTTTGTGCCTACACACATACATGCACATACATACTCACCTAACAAACCTTCCTATCTGACAGACGCTTGGATCTAGAACCACTCCCTGATGTACCAGGAGCTGTAACTTTAGTAGTATGTTGAGGATACACAAAAATAAAACTGGATTAACTTTTAAGACACTGAGGGGGCAGATCTTAAGAGGCCATAGGTGTGTGCCTAGTCTCCCTAATGCTAATATAGCACTGTCTACATTAATAATTTAGCAAATGATGGCGTGATCAAGGAAGTCCCAACGGTTGGCCCTGGGTGATTCTTAAAGAAGCGTTGTTCACTAATGACATCTTGGTTTATATGTACTGAAGTAAATGACAGTAAATCATACTATGTAGCAAGACACCAATATCAGGAATGTTGTGCACATACACCTCATTTCAGAAACTTTCCAGTTTTGTACCTATAAAGAAGACTGGGAAGTATACCGAAGTCTTGTTAGGATTTACCTGAGGAATGGTGAAGTGGTGACGTCCCACAACGAACCACTACCTATGTTGTTCCATTCACAAGTAGGCCGCATCCTGACCTAACTTGTGGTGGACATCTGCGTGACCAGTATGACATCACCACAAGGAGGGAGGGGGGCGCCAGAGGAGTAGTCCGCAGAGAGTGCCTGAACACTTATGGCCGGCCATCATGTTCTACCACTTCTACTGGATGAACTGAAGATGGTGAGATGTGGGGTATTTTAATCTACCAAGAGTTCAGAGGTTTAACTGTAATGTAAGAAAGATTTACTTTACTGAAAGGGGGAGGCAGCCTCCCAGTAGTGGTATGTATTCCTATGGTACATAAATGTAAACACGCGTGCCAAACTCTATGTTTCTAATCATGGGAAAGATGATCTTAGCCTCAAAATATTGGCAACACAATTATTAATACCACACTGTTTTAAGTTGTAAACGCTACATGTCCATCAAGTCAGTCCCGATATAAGTGATGTTATGTAGTAACTGTGGCCATATAACACTTTGGTCTCATCCCTTAATTGGGACACTTGGGAGGTATGGGAAATAGAAAATAGAAACCTTTGTTTAGCAAATACTTGGAACCCTACACTGTGTGGTTTACTGGGCTCCCAGAAGGTGCAGAAAGTGAGCTGTGGACAAGCAAGGTTAAAAAGCAGTCAGGTAAACGGAAGAGTACAAGCCAAGGTCACAATAATCAAAGCCAATGCACGGTACCAGGGATAAAGCAAGCTCGAAGTCAGGGGGTAGACAGGTAATAACACAAAAGATCAGGAATCAGTCAGAATGAGTTCCTTGCACGGGCAAAAAGCAGGGCAAAATGGGCAAATTAAATACTCACAAAGTGAGTACACCAATGACAAGTGAGTGTGTGTTCATGCTGGAGGACACACAAGGAGGCTAATACTTAGGAGATGAGGACCTGCCAACCATGGTAGGTGATGCAGAGCGAGCTCACAAAGCCATGCCATGACCACTATATGGGATAAGTGTAACAATACTATCTCTACTCTGCATTACATATAGTTGTATTTTCATTCCATTGTATAACTTTACAACATCTTCAATAGCCAATTAAAAAAAAAAAAAACATGGGGAACCCTGGAGAATTGTATAGCAAAAGTTACAATTTTTCTTGTCCGTGTTATGTAATTCTTAATGAGTTAAGTGTAAATTCTCTGTTACCCCCTTTCAGACGAACCAGGATTTCCCACATGGACACAGTTTAATAGTTACAAGACCTGGAGTTCCAAGCTGACTTTGTTTCAATCACCCGTTAAATCACCCCATAAATACCTTTTCTTCTGTTTTAATCCCCTTTGTGCCAGAGGGAAAACTCAAGGCTAAAACCCATAATTGAATGAGAGGCAACTCAGAAGCCAAGGATTCTGACACAATGGAGGGGATTCTCTGTGACACAATGCCACACCTGCAGTTTTGTCTGGCTACTAGTATGAGAATTATCTATAAATGTTCACACTGAGATCGGAATGAGTTCTGAAAATATAGCAATTACGAGAAAACATTAAAGATACCTTACGTCTCTTGTAAGCTATAATTAACTACATCTATTACCATCTGAAAAGAATTAATTTTATCTTTGTTAATAAATATTAACAATTACACAAAGTATAGCAGTGGATATTGATACTTTAGATATTTACCACTGATCCTATCTTGATATATATATATATATATATATATATATATATATATATGACAGCTATCACCCTGTAATAAAGATTAGATAGGGTCAACTACATGGAAGATTTAAACCACCAATGCAATTTCAGCATAAGTGGCTGTATATAAATATACAGTATCTGGAGATCTTGGAATAGATGGTATGGTACCTATGTATTGTTTGGCCCTACCAGGTACCTTTCGGTCTGTAACACAATGTTTTTGTCAATAATATTATATTTTACAGCGTCAGGCAGCCGAAGCTCTCACTGTTATCTTGTTTATTGATTTACTAATGTTCGATATTACATTCCCTTATGTGTTAATGTAATTTCTCTTTGACTTATGTTTGGGCTGTGGGAATAGTCTATGTTTGATCACCCACCAGTAGATATCTTATGCAGTCGGGGGGGGGGGGTGGCCCGGCCCTGGCACTTTAAGGCCATCGGCCATCCAATGACGTAACTGCGGACAACAGCTGGATATGAGAGGACGCATGTCACGTTTTCACATCCATGTATTGTGTGGCTGGGTATATCCAGCCGGTGGCTGCACAACTCAACACCCGGCCTGCAACTGGAGAGATAGATCAGGTGAGCATGGAGCGATGTTGGCCAGCAGCCCACTGTGTATTTGCCTCGGGTTGCTTAAATGTCTGTATGTTATAGTCAGGGCCAGACTGGGGATGACTTAGCGGCCGTGTCTCTTTAAACAGTTTTATAATCATGCAGCATGGGGCCGCACAGTTTGAGCGGCAGTACTGGTGTACTAGATAGCCATTCCAGGCCTGGTTATATTCTGCCAAAGTGCTGCAGATGAAACAATGGCCAATCACTTTGTGTAAATGAATGCACTAAACCAATAGAATGACTGTAAGTCTCATAAACTGATGTAGTATAAGGATACGTGCGGATAAGTGTGGGACTGCCTGTTTTGCACACAAATGGTTAAGTCATGTATGGGAGAAAACGGACATTCTATTCCATCTGATAACAGCCTGAGGGGTGGAGGGATTCCATTTTGCTTGCTCAGTGCCATTTTGCCTAGAGCTAGCCCTGATTGGCATACACGTTCCACCATTAAGACTGACAGATGATGCAGCTAATCGGGAGGCAGAGTCAAGAGTGCGCCCCGGGTCTCGAGCTCATTACCTAGTTGGAAAGAGCATAAACAGAATTGTTAAGCGCTGATGGTCTATGTGTGCTGGATATATATATATATATAACGTATATATATGTTTCTGGTTATACTGATGGTGTATATGTCTGCTGGTTTTATATATATATATATATATATATATATATATATAGGGGTCTGCTGATCTGCTGGGTCGCCAGGTGTGCTCAGTAACAAAGGAGATTTCAAGTGACTCATTTCTGTATTGCAATAGTTATATAATAAAATTATGAATTGTTGCTGTTTGTTAATACATAGTATATTTAAAAAAAAACATTATTACCTGTAGTAATGCCTTTGTACACAACTAAAAAACACCAACCCTTTACCAAACACTCTTTAATCTATAAAGTTTTTGCTTCCTTTGTGTATCTTGTGACACCAAAGCAGGCACTGATAGGTTGTTGCCATAGAAATTGAGGCAACGTAATTTTTGTTGTTTTTATATGATTAAACCTTCAGTAGATAGAATAAAATTCCAGGTCTCGTGTGGTTTACGATACCGGAAAGTAATGCGTTGAATGTTACTTAGTGTAACATTAGTGGAATAGACGCTTTAATATATTTTATAGGAAACTTGGACTGTTTCTCTTTAAAGCCCAAACGTGGTATCCTACAGGTGTTTGGATTTGCTTTTATTATGCCTTGTACATATTGGTAAGCTTTTATAATAAATAAATAAATACAAAATAAAAATATATATATTTTAGAGCATTAATTACATGTTTAAAATAGCTGCAGGTCCTCCCAATCACCAGTAGATGGCAATGTCGCACAGACTAGTTCCAGCCACACTGTTTCTTTCTGCAGGTCAATGTAAGTAATTTTCTTTCAACAATAGCCGAGGAAGGCGGGGCGCTTATTGATTGGATAAGGGAGGTGCGTGTTCCTTTTGCTCTTTGATTGGCTGGGAGGTGTGAGGGGTGTGTAAGAACTCAGACAGGATGGGAAGGTGGGGGGACAGCAGCGGGTGGATTTGGAGAAGGGGAGTTGTGCAAGTGTGCGGGGTTGGGGGGGGTTAGTTAGTCCCCCCCCCATTACAGTGACAGTGGCTTTCCTCGTGAAGTGAACACTTTATTGCTTCTTTGCAATGTGAAACTAGGATAACCTTTTTAGAATCCCCCCCACAACCCACGCAACATGCACACACACATACACACACACACTCCGGGGGCACACATTGCCTAGTGCACCCCAACACACACACACGCTGTCATGCCTGCATATACATCCATTCATCCAGTGCTGGAGCCAGCATCACCAACCTGGGATTTAAATGATGCTTCCGAGGAAGAGGACAGGATAAATCCACGCCACATTCGGATTTAACAGCATTATTTATGTGAAGATTTGGGGTTTTCTTCTATTTGCGCTTTTAGTAAATATATATTTTTTGTAATTTCTTTTATTTCTGGTTGGTAACAAAGTCAGATATATCTCTGTATCCTACAATGGAAGTACATTTGCTGCTGCTTTTTTCCTTGGTCTGGCAAGTTCATGCTGTGGAAGGTAAGTTGAAACATTGTCTTTAAAATAATAATAATAAAAAAGACAATTCTATTTGCAAAGATCTATAGTTATAAGGGGTTGGTTTTACCCACAGCTGCCATTCGTATCTGTGATTAACCATTTTACTGCCAGCATCCCTGGAACATATTTAGGTTATTGTGAATTACGGATCACTGGTGAGTGATGAGAGTTATAAGTAAGTTTACATTTAAAAATTAGATTGTATGCTCTTCTGCACAGCAAAACACAGCTGGGGAGCCCCTGATATGTAACATATATGCTGTGCTGATTGGGGTGTATTGCTCAGATACAGCTGAGAGCACCTGTTATACATAAGCAACAAGGTATAGAAGTTTGGGTAGATGGTGGGCAGGTAAAGACCCCCAAGTAATGCAATACAACCCCCTGCCCCCCATAATATAACCCATTAATGGGCAGTATTACAGACTATAGATTAAGGTGTTAACAGCAATTTTTGATATTCATGATGGGGTCTGGTTTTTACAGAAATGTGTGATTTAAAAAAAAAAATGTTTTTATTTTTTTTACTAATGCGGACTTAAGTGAATAAGAAAATCCTTTTTTTAATTATTTTATTAACCATATAAGTGTTACAGGAATGAGTGAGTTAATTCATTTTTAGCAGAAAGGGTTAATGAACATTAGGCATATGTGTAATTTATATTGATATAGTGCAAATGAATAGGATGCCTGTTTGGATAATATTAACTGTTTATATACCAGAGAAGTGAATTACATTTCAGTGAATGGTTTTCTGCTCCGGCTCAGAACAGGTTAAGCGGATAAGCTTTCTACAGGTTATGGTATAATATTGGGGTGCATTGGGGGTTCTAATAATTAAAATGACAGATCTGTTTCCTTTGCCCAGCTGGTAACTCGCCGGGTACTAACCAGTATAACTAAAGCTCCTGTCTTCACCTGCCCCGCTGGTACATGTCCTCTCTTCTCCATCCACAAGCCATTGCCAAAAAGATGGGAGCTGCATTGCAGTGCTGATGTTGTTTAAAAGCTCGGGGTGATAGGGATAGCAGGACATGAGTGGAAGGTGGAGGGATGAGGGAGGGTGTGAAGTGGAGGACGTGGTGACAGATACTTGCTTGGTGTCTGTGTCTAGCCTGCTGCGTGACCAGAGAGAGAGACACTGTGTACCTGCTCCGGGGGAAGGCAAATTATGGGACTCTCAGATGTTAGTCACCTGGGCATCATTGGAATTGTAGTTGATGAAAGCCAGTGGCTATTTCAGCTGGGCCACCTATGCCTTGGACCTCCTGTCACTGTTCCCACCTGGTGCGCCCCCAGTCCCTTGAGACCCACTCATTAGATATTGACATCTTCTTGGAATTCCTCCCCTGTTCATATTATGTCTCCAAACCCTATATTTTCTTTCTTCTCTTTCTCCCTTTATCCGTATTCTCGTATTGTCCCTCCTTATTCTCACCCCAGTTTTAAAGTCATTTGTATTCCTATCCTGCCTAATCGCTCCCGTAATCGTTTCTCTATCCCTCGTTCCCCTCTACCCTCCTCTGTTATTACATTTCTCCTGTTACTGCTTTTTCTCTCCCCCCCCCCGTTTCTTTCTATTCCATATTCTATTCATTTACTTTCCTTGCTCGCACCCCCTCCTTTACTAATTTACAGCTTTTATTTTATACTCTACCACATGCCATGTTCTTGATACCATTTTCTGTTAGGAGTCAATGCTTCCCTTCTATATGTTTTTTACCCATTTCCCTCTTATTTAACCCAATATTCTTCTACTCTGCCTTTTGGAGAACACTAAACAAATTCTGCTCCTTTGGCTCCAGAAAGCTTGTCTTCCAGGTCTGTGGCTCGCTGAACTGAGTGCAGATAGGAGGCAGAATGAGTTTGGCCAAACCAGGGTTTGGCAAGTGCATTTCTCCAGCTGTTCTTGGACCACGACTCTTGGCTGTTGCAACGTCCATTACATTGGGCCCGCGGCTGGTTGAGAGAATTTAGAGTGGCAGTCCGGTACTCCCGGTTGGCCAAGCCTGTGCCCTGAAGCCCTGTTCGTATTAGCAGGGATCCGTATAGCTTTATATTGCACATGTGCATTTAATAACTGTACAGCATCTGTGATAGCGCACCGTACTGATATCCACATTGGCGGGGACAGATCCTGTAGCCCGAAGCGCTGTATTTATGAGCAATAGCCAGGCGAAGAGAGACGCGCGGCCTCACAGAGCCGGATTTCAGCAAATCTGTGTTTGTTGATGTGCGTTTCTCCTCCAGATTTATAGATCAGTCTTGTTCACCTCCGCTGCCCCCTTTTAGTTCTTGCTTTGTAACGTACCCGTGGATGCCCATGAGTAAAAACAGTACTGATCCGCACTTTCCGTAACAGCTGGAGTTTGTTGGAACGCCACAAGTTATTGTCTCCCTAAGAGCGTTTGAATGCAAGACATTTAAAGACAGATTGCTTTTTAAGTGTCTTTCGGTACATGTGTACAGCTACAGTCGTTGCGTGCTAAAGGGGCATAGAATAGAAGCCCATGGACGAAGAGCTTGCAATGTAGAACGTGACCAATGAGATATTATAGACCCAAATGTTTACGCAAAGAGCGGATCCAATTAATGTCCATGGATGCAAATAATTGTTTGTACAGTTGATTAAATCCTATGGTTGCAAATGATTTAATTGAGAGACAATGGCAGCACTACGGTCCTCTAGGTGAGTAGATGAAGCCCCTCGACTGCAAACTAATGCACGTTGGGTCCAGCTTAAGGTTGGGTTCAAAGATTTAGATATTTAGGGCGACCCGTGATCTACAGGTTAAAAAGTTTTTTCACGTAGATGGCTTCGTATACCGTGTCCCGGGAATGCGGGTAATGCCTGTATGAGCTGGACGTCCACAGAGCTGTTTGTCTGAATATCTGAGGATGGGTGAGAATGAAAGCCCTCTCTAGCCTAGCAGAATGTATGGACAGATTGTGCTGAGCAGGAATGCTGGTGGAGAAGAGACTGTTCTGTCTGAATGTGACAAATTCCGTCTCTGTGTTAAACTGCTGCAGCGATCTAGAATGTGCGCTGAGACATTACAGCATAATTAACCCTTTTTTGCTGCCAGATGGGCAGTTAACGCACTGACCTGCATATCTTAGCTGAAGACGCTTTACAGCAGCCACCTGCCGAAAGGTTCTTATCGTACCAAGGTCATGAATAATAACACAGTCTTATACAAGTATACACAAAGTATTTGAGCTTGTTCCCTGCTTTTCAGTTAACCTGTCCAGAGGCACCCAAACTAACAGGGTTGGAGGATGTACCTTCCAACACGTCGAAGAGGAACACTTTGGGCTTTATTTACCAAAGGAGGGGTTTGCAGGAGAGAGTAGTGGTGTTAACCCTCTCGTGCCACTATTCATTAAGAAAAAAGAACACTAACGGGTTCCTAAAGGCCTGTATAATTGGTGAAGAAGTTGTTGATTTAACATCATTGTGACGTTTAGGGCAATTCTGAACTCTTACAAAAGAGGGACAAAGGGATTTTGGTCCCAAAGAGTCACTGTCCCTCCTAAAAATGGACACAAAGCTTGAGCAGGTTGAGTGCCAACTTATTTAGTGTAATTCTCGGTGCAGAAAGTTAACTTCCAACTATGGCTTTTTACATAATGTACAAGGAAATTAAGTGAATAAGTCACTTAATATAAACTTGAAAAAAAAAGTTAATTTCTTTCAAAGACGTTTTGCACGGTAGTTCTGTATCTTTAAGCAGTAACGATTTCTATGACTAATTATGATTCATTATTACCAGGTATAGGTAAGATATAGCACCCCGACAATAGACTATCAGTCCCACAATGCTCATCGGCAGGCGGTGCATTTTGGTATTGGTAATACAAATCAGATGGCATGCAATCTAATGTCCGTCTGTGATGACTACAAGCTTGTCCTCTCCGTGGCCTGTAGAACCCTGTGATACACGCTTACCCACCAAACATTTTGAACCCCTTTGACAGGAGAAGCATCTGGGCAGATAGAACAGAGGGTACCTCCTGAAAAGGGACATTTGGGAGGTATGCCTCTCTCCCCACATATACATATTAATATTTTTTGCCCCTGAAACCCAAGTTCTCTTGTTGTTAGGTACGACATGGATCGTTCGGATTTATATATTATAAGTATTATAGGTATATGGCCTCATTTGGCAATCGTGTGGAAATAGGATTAATACAGCTTTAGCGGTAATCTCTGAAATGTGGATTAATATGTGTATTTGTATTTATGTGTGATTTAGTAGTGCTTTCCCATGGCGGGGAGCTCAATATGTTTAATCCAGCGCCAGAGAATTTTATTTTTTGGACTCTAATTGGTCAGCAGCTGTGATCTCTGCCCCGGACCAGTGTATGTTTCTACAAAGTATAGCATTTGCTGTAATCTTCAGTTTTAGCGCCAGATGTTTATGTAGATTTTTGACCTTAGGCACTTTCCCGTGCGAAAATTGTGTTAATAAACGTTACATCAGAAACGTAAAAATTATTCAAAGGAAAAAAGCTGATTAGGACTAATCTGTGATTTTATCGCTGGCCTGCAGACTTGGAATGAGTCCGTTTCAACGTCAATTAATATGTCAGTCTCATAAAAAAAAAAAAAAATGTTTTTGGATTTTCCTGTTAGAGGAGCGTCATTTTCCTTTTCTCTTCAGCACAAAAAAATAATCTCAGGTCGATGCTCTGAAATTGGTTTGTAATGGAATTTTTGTAAGGCAAGAAAAAAAAGATATATAAAAAATCTAAAAAAAATAGTATTTTCAAAACAAGCGGAACATCCGTAACAAGCATACGTTTAAAAAAAAATAATTATTATTCTAGGGTGAGATTGTTTGCTTGTCTTTGATTAACTGACAATCTTTTCATTGAGATTAACCCTTTATACGTGAGTCAGGGCAGACTTCAAAATTTAAGAATAAGGTGAGAATTTATAAAAATTCCAAGCTCTCACATAATATTCTCTCCTCGTATATTTACACCTTCTCTTTTTGATTTTGCTCCCTCCTTTTTATACTCCTTGGGGTTTTTTTTCCCCTTCTTCATTAAATGCACTTGCTGCTCTTGAAACATATGTTGCGTTTGTTAAGTCTTTGGCAGAAAAACCTTGCGTAGAACAGTAGGGTTCTAAAAAACCGCGTACCTTCTAGGGCTGAGATAAAGACGCCTATTTATATAATGAAACATTCTCAGAAAGCGCGTAACCTTGCACACGGCAGGACTGTGTACCGGGTCAAAAAACTATTTACTGGCTTGTATTTCCAAATTGCGTTTTCTTTTCTTTTATTTCCACTCCGGTCGTAAGCTCGAGAATGAAATTGTAGCCGTTTTTTGTTTGTTATAGATGCATTTTTCTCGGGGGCCCATTAAAGACGGCTGCTATGTGGTCAATAGGTGTGTCAGGGTATTGTTGTCAGGTTGGACAAGTAATTCGGGAACTTAATTTAAAATATGAGCAGCTCTATAGAAATGCGTTTAGCACATTTAGGGCAAATACAATTATCCGGAGAAAATGATTTTGTTTGCAAAAAATACTGTATTTTTAGGCAGTCAAGGAAAAAAAAAAAAAGCAAATTCTGTGAGGTAGGTTTGTTTGCGCAATGAAAAGAACATTAATCACGGAAATGGAAAGGGGAATATATCACGTTTTATGACGGTAACAGCAAAATAAATACTTTTGTTGCTATAATCCGTTCCAAGCAGTTAATAGACAATACTATGAAAACACAGAGAAGAATGAAAAGTTACTTTTTTAAACCCATTCTAGTGCGTTTGTCTGTTTCTGGGTTTTTGATCAATACAGAAGGGCGTTAAAAGTGCCAAAATGGGTTTTGTAACATAGAATTTGATGGGAAAGACCCATTTTGACCATCTACACCCATTTTGAAAGACTCGGACCTTAATCAGTCCTTGGTCTTAGGCCTTAGATATTTTATATATTTATCGTAGATTATGTCTGTGCTTTCCATATATATATATATATATATATATATATATACATATATATATATATATATATATATATATATATATATATAATATACATATTTTCTGCATAATAAGCTGTTTTTGGAAAAGGATAATTTATCGGTTTGCCAAACACTGGACCTGCTTTGAACATATTACTAGCAGTAAATAAATAAATCAAGTAGATAAAAAAATCCAATATTTCAACAACTTCCATGAGGTAGAGCCTGACCTGGGGGAAATTGCCCCCTAGGCTGGTCCAAGGTCTTTAAACAGGGCATTTCTGATTTGGGACAGCCTGTTATGGGGGGCAGGAGCTCGGTCGGGTCATGTAATGTGGTAATAGTGTGGCATTTTACACCAAAAGGTGCCAGCCCTCCACTGCATAACTAAACCCAAATATACCGCTATGTCTCAAGTACATTTTGTACCGAAGGCCAAAATCCTTTTCTTGACGTATTTAATTTTAAATTGTTCATGGTGACCGTCGGGAGGGGTTTTCTGGCCTCAGCAACCCTGATTCATAACAGGTCTGAGGGTTGACTAAACTTTTTGACAGGTATTCCATTTGCCGCAGGCACGGCCACCCTCAAACCTAAAAATACCACAGGTAGCACCAGATATAATGTCAGCAAACCTCAAATAAAATGATGTTGGCACCTTGACAGCTCCGAATATTACCATTAAGTAATTCGATGTTTTAATTACAAAATGGATTGTTCCTTTTCACTGCTAGTTTATCATAAAGAGCAAGGTATCTGGCAGCAGAATTAAAGTCAAATTGTTTCTGTCGAATTGTATATCCAAGATCATTAAGGACAAATGTCTTATACCTGATGTGTCTCTTGTGAACAACCGGCAAGGCTTTTCCAAGCGCTGAACACGTTAACATCTAGAACTTCCCAGTTTGTTAGCCAAAGAGACAAACTTTCTTTTTTTATATAGTTCCCATACAATTTATTCGTTGCCATGAATTTGGTGTTTCTTCAGTTTCCAATGCTAAGGTCATAAATACTAACGACTCGCAGAACACTGAATTTTGTTTTTCTTATCCTACAGAAAATTTTGGCTGGATAGTCACTTCTAGGAACATTTACTTTTACCCTAAACCTTCTCTGCCTTCTTATTTATGCTGACTACCTGCCTCAGCCGTCGGTGTCTACAATGTATTAACAGCTGTACTGTGCCCTTAAGACACAACGCTAGCGTATGACATCATATCCCGGCCCCCTGGACCTTTCGCCCTAGGCCTGGGTCTAGTTGACCTACGCCAGTATACGTCACTGACATAGGTATGAATAGGTATATGCAACTAGTTTGGAGGGTAGTTACATGGTAACACTCTAGTTATTTTATATATAATTATGTATGTTTTACGTACATATAAGTATTTTTATATAGTTTTTTGTATATATATATATATATAATTGTTATTTTTGTAATGTTTAACCCTCTGATATCTGAAAGAGCCAATAATCTCATTACCATGGTGCTAGAAATGATTTATATGTCACAATGATCGCAGGAATATGCTTTGATTATACGCAGCATGTTTCTATATCTTGGACAAATTCTGGGGTTTTTTTTTCCTGGTGATATCACTGTGTTTCCTGGGAATTGATGGAATTAATATGCAAGAGGGGAAATTGCATTCTGGGAGAGCTACCAGCAGTCAAAATCCCGCTATAAGCGCATCGATCTTAAAAATGAGATTTTTTTTGTTATGGGTTACATTTTGTGATTGGGTCGGTCAAAGAGATTTTAATAGGAAGGGATCGGTGACAGGCCTTGTTTAAATAGCGCCATGTCTCTGCGGATGTAAAAATTGTTTGGAGAAGATTTCTGAGCATCTCCGTTAAACAGAAAGTAGAAATGTCAAGTAAGCGTTTCAGACGTGCACCATGCAGACATCCAGGTCAGATAGTTTTCGGAGATTTCCTGTTTATCTAAAGACGGCGTAACAGTTTCTAGGTGTCTTGTAATCCCGGCTTGTCCTGCTACACAGGAAATATCGAAAGCACAGTACAAACAGAACGTCGTGTTCGTGAGAGTAAAGGGAATATTTGTCTTGGGTAATTGCAGTGTTCTATGGATATGTTAGGTTAGCAGAGCTTTGTAAGCGAGATCTTGATTTTCTGTAAGGCACGCGTAGGCAGAGATAGGCAAGCACTGCGTCTTCTGAGGATTACAACTCCCATAATCCTTTAAGTAAACTAAGAGCCTGTGAGTGTGTTTCAGAAGAGAAATGGAGTCCATGCCACACCTGGCAATGTCTATCACTGGCTATGGAAATGTGCTTTTTGCTTTCCTATTGGAACAACGCAGCTTGATATGAAATGTCGTGCTGGACTTTGGCCAAAGTATGCTTCCATAGCCATTATAAACTCATTGGGTTATTCTGGTCTTCCTGTGGCGTTCTTATCTGGGACGGATCTGAGCTGCGTTTGTGGCGTTCGCCGTTGAGACAGCGTTTTTATTCCGAGAGGTGAGGCACAAACAGAATTCCTCAGGTCCGTGTTTAGCTGTGGCTGTGGCGCTGCTAGGGGTTTGGCTTCCATCTTTAGTTCTAGTAATGTTCTTTAGGCGTTGGACTCTGTGTTCTAAATCTTTTGTAGTTCCATGATTATGATTACCCACAATGCCCGAAAACAGCATTCTGTGCTGGCATGTCTCCCAATTTGCTATGGTAATGCAATCATTTACTCTATCTCATTTTTCAGCTGCAAAGAGGGCCAGCTGGCCTAAACCTCAGATGTATCCCGTCTTTCCCCCCAGGTCCGAATAGACGATGAATCTTTGGGAAGGCCAGAATGTGTTCTGTTCTCTCATGCAGGAAGCTCTGCTTGTTTTCCTTATCCTCCCCTTCTTCCTGATGTTATCTGGATGCAGCTGGGGGCTTTTCTCCCCCCTTAATTATCCGGCGCATACTTGGAACCTTTGAACCCTTTGCCCGCTAAACGCCTCTCAATGGGTGTGTTGACATGTTCCTCTGCTTTTTAACATCCATCATCTTATTGCGCAGTCAGCATGTATCCTCAACCCTGGCTGAAAACTGGTCACATTAACCCTTTAACAGAGGCCTGCGATGCACCTCCAGCACTGATGAGTAACTAATTTGAATTGAGATAGTAGGGCTATCTTTGTGCCAAGGAGGTCACTTATTAACTCTTCAGCATAAAACAATTTACACCTCAGGCATTGGATCCAAGGTGTCCTTTTTC
Source organism: Sceloporus occidentalis (assembly GCA_023333645.1). NCBI lineage: Eukaryota > Metazoa > Chordata > Lepidosauria > Squamata > Phrynosomatidae > Sceloporus > Sceloporus occidentalis. The sequence continues at coordinate 1,296,839 of JALMGF010000053.1, read as the reverse complement.
CCCGCTGAGTTCAGATGTATGGAGTAATAGATCACATGTCAATATTTATGCCCATCTAGAGTGCAGAACCGCAGGTCATGGTGCTGACCGCGAAGGGGCAAATTCATTCGAAATAATGAAAATTGGAACTTTTAAATGCCTTTACTGTTAATCCTAAAAGTGAAAACCTTATTACCAAATATCTGTGGGACAATTCTATCTCTAGTGTATATAGTCACCCTACACATATATCTATTCTAAAGGAAATAAATGAAACCGTTTTCATTTAAATACTCCAGACCTCAAGTTGGGCGGATGCCAAGGGATCTCAGGAAAATTTACCATATTGTTCAGTGATACTCTGTTTCCTCGAAAGAAATACAGCTATAGGTCTGCATATACCAATCAGATGACCATCCAGCTGCTCAATGCTATGCAATCAGATAAAACCTTAGAATCGCTTAACAGAATGGCAGAGATAAGAGAAGTAAACACTGTAAACACTACTCTGAAACAACTAAACAACATTGTCAAAGTGTGTAAAACAGATTAATGATCTCCATCTTTTGGCCAATTACATGTAGAAATGTGTGTGTGTGTGTGTGTGTGTATACCATTGATATATACAGGAGGGAAGGGAGAAACCTATATGTATGACTCCTGATTTATTGTAATGTTACATCACTCCAAAGTAAAAAGAAAAATCTAAGAAAATGACTGAGTCCGTCAGCTTATATAGTCCAAAATCCATCACTTATTTTAGAGATAGGGCCCTAATTTTCTTGTCTTAGAGCCTCTGAAACCTTAGAGCTGCCTCTATACCACTAATGAACACGTTGGCAGGTCTCAGACTAGTTATCTTCGCAGATAACCTGTTTCACAGCCATCTTTGTTATCAGGCGTACGGCTGATATAACAAGAAATATTTTCGCAAATGAGCATAGCTGGATAGTGTTTATGTCAATTAGGCAAAATAAGATAACAGCTTTGTACATTACTGTATTATTATATTATCTTGTACATCACAGCCACCGGCTACGCAAATCGTGTACTGACGGAGGGTTGTGATTTTCTGAAACTCTATCCTCTACAGTGTTTAAATCTGTGTAGGAGTCCTGCGCGGAATATTGCACTTCCTTACACAGGCATTGAGCTCTCTGGTGTCGGCCAAGTTATGGCTACGAGAGACAACATCTGTTCAACCTCAAGTCCTTCTGGATGAACCGGAAGACAAGGCCGTGTCCCTGGAAATATGATCAAGTCCAAAGTTTGGGGTTCAAATAAAGGCTAGGAAGCAAGTCCTGGAAACTTTGGAAAGGAGAATCGATCAACAGCTTCTGTCTATGTTTTCACTTTTTGGGGTATATTGCCCAATTGGCAGACAAAATACTTATGTGACTTTGTGTGAGATTAGTGTATGTGGCAGAGATAACCAAGTAGAATTTCAAGTGCTCCAGCGGCCCAAAAAAGAAACCTCGCTTTAGTCCGATGGCCAACAGGGGAAACTTTTTAGCTTTTTGTTCCGTTTGGTAATACAGTTCTTCAACATTCCTGTCTTGGACCTCAATATTGTCGTGGCATCCAAGACTTCCTGCTAATTGCATTTTTTTTTAAGATTTTCACTATAAACAGATAAAATGAAAATATGTAAAATACACAAAAACTAGGTCTGAATTAGCGTTAAGCTCAAGAGATGAGCTAGGTCAATGGATGGATGACATTCAAGATTAATTGAAAACTTCTATAGTGGCCTCATACATTTCATTGCAGCATCCGGTTTTTGTGCTGTTTTCTGTGATAACAGAGGCAGGTTTTTGTCCCCGTCACCCCTGATGTTGATGACTGGACGGAGTTGCTGTCTCCCTGTTACAGATACCCGGTGCTTGTCTGTCCTGACCGTACCTCTGCGTCGTGTACCTAATCTTGTACAAACCCCCCAGGGCTATTACATTGTTGATGTGCCTCACTAAGCACTGGCAATATTTCTTATGATTTAATAAGCTTGCAGACGATAAGGTGAAAACGCCTGAATTTCATTGCATAACTCCGTAAAACCAGAAAGTCAAAAGGAGGGACAAATTATTTTTTTTTCTGTAAAATTAGGTCAATATTAGTTCGTAAATGAAAGTGTCGCTTCTAGATTATGTGGGACTTCTCATGTAAAATGCCAAAGATCCAAGACAAACATGATGGTGATTCTGTAAATCTGACCCGGTGTCCTCTTACAAATACTTTATCTACCTGGGAAAATACACTATAGCCAGTGTTAAGGAAATATATCAAAAATTTAATTTCAAGCACTTACAAAATAAACACGTTGGGGGATATTTTTATGACTATTTACATGGTCAGCACAATTTTTAAGTGTATGAAAATGGCAGCAGTTTGGTTTTAGGTTCACATTCTTTTTTGCTATTAACCGGTAGGATATTTTCTGGATATAGAGACCTTATGGTGGCATCTATAGAGTGTAGAATGTGTTTGCAAATACCAAAAGAGCTGTATGTATGTTTGTGACACTGTCACATTCATTTAACCCCTTGGCTGCTAAGCTGGTTTTCGGCATTTTGGTGCATCTCACGTTTAAACGAGTTTAGAAGTAAATTTCTTGGGAATAAACTATACAAACTATATATTGTTTTTTTCAGCACACCCAGCAGATTCCAAATATACCATTTTTATATGTGTATGTCTCATTAGTTTTGCAAAATAAAGCCAAAAATGGGAAAAAAGTGTAATTTTTCACTTCCGACTCAATAAAAACTAGTTTGTAATTTTATTTTTCTAAACTCTAATATCAAAAGCTGTGCTGCTAAATATTTTTAGTAGGTAACCGGTCTAAAATAAACAGAAATTGAGAACAGTAGACTGTGTTTTTCTAATATTTTATTGCTAAAAGTTAAATTTATTAGACTATCACAAAAGACATCTTTAAATTTAATGCATGGCTGCCGTCAATTAAACAGTTTTAGCTGCCTGGGATGTTAAAATATGCCAACAAAACTATATATTTTTAGAAACTACACCCCAAGCTGCAGCAAATGAGGTCTTATTTGTATTTGTATCACAAATCTGACGTGCACAACAAATAAGTGAATATCACACTTATAAAAATAATAAAATAAAATAATTAAAAGCGACAAGTTCATTTATGTCTTGCGCACTCCAGTCCTGTGCTACTAATACATGCAGCGCCTCATTTGATGAGCCAAGGGGTGTAGTTTCTGAAAATGTATACTTTATGTACCATAATTTAACTTCCCAGCTGTCTAGAGCTGTCTAATTGCAGGCATCACCCCTAAATGTTTTAAGACAATTTTTTAACAAGATTATCAAATCTGCATATCTGAAGTTAAAGTGGTCTAGCATCTGGGAAGTTAAATTAGGGTACATAAAGTACACATTTCAAGAAACCACCCCTTGGCGCTTCAAATGAGGGGTTACATGTATTTCTAGGACAAAAGTTGAGTGCACAAACAATGACAGAATATGTCGATTCGGCTAGAAAATATTTTTTTTCTAACCATAGCGACATGTTCATTTGTGTCTTGCGCACTCCAGGTTTCTACTAGAAACACATGCAGCCCCTCATTTGATGCGCCAAGGGGTGTAGTTTTTGCTAATGTATACTTTTTGTGCCATAATTTAACTTCCTACGTGAGCAGTAATGCCACGTCAAGGCTTCAACCCTAATTACTGACCATTCACACGCCTTTCATATCTCCATTCACTCGCAGAAGCACACACCATACTTTCCAAACATTCACTCGCAGAAGCACACACCATACTTTCCAAACATTCACTCGCAGAAGCACCCACCATTCTTTCCCCTTACAATCCCAAAGAAATTATGGTAAAGGGAGAAAAAAAATCACTTTTACAGCAAAAATAAGTTTTGCAGTAAAAATGCAAGGCGCTCCAGCGATGAGATGGTTACTCACGTACCGCACAGGCTAAATGGCTGATTTTAATAATATTTGCAATTAATTTACAGTTCATCAAGATTTCAAAAGTTGCCTCCCTCTACCATTGGCTAAAATTAACCCCATGATCAAAGGGATCATGGGGTTAAAATTTAGTATCAGCCATTTTTAAAAAGGGAATGTGACTTTTCATAGCTATATGATCACTGTGGTAACATTGGCTACCACAGTGATCATTTAGCTAGAATACTTAAACTTTTTTTTTTTAAAGTTAAACTAGTTTATGTTTAGGTAATTTAATTTGGGGGTCTCTAGGCAATTTTGATCTTTATTTATCTGCCTTTAGAGACCCCAAATCATTTTTTTTTTTGACTTTTTTTTATATTTTTATTTTTTAACATTTTTTATTCTTTCTTTCACAAGCCTTATACCGTTGGAAAGGTAAGGCCGTTGGGGGTCTGTAGCTGCTTAGATGCCTGAGATACAGGCATCTAAGCAGCATGCCCCCATACCTCTTTAACTGACAATTGTCAGTTTTAAATAAAGTTGCGCGTCATTACATGCGATGTCACCGGCCGGATCGGGTGGTCCCGGTGATGCCCTTCAATGTGAGGGGCAGATCGCCAGGGTAGGTGGTGATGGAGGTCCACAGACCCCCATCAAGGTAGGGTAGTGCTAGCGATGGCATGGTGCCGTTGTTAGCACCTGACTGGGACTGCTAGCGACGGCACCATGCCGTTGTTAGCAGTCAAGGGGTTAATTACCTACAACACAAATTTTTTATTTTTTTTGCAGTAAGTATAATTTTTTTTTATGGAATTTAATAAAGTAAGGAATACCAAGAATACTGAAATTCTAAGCAAAATATAGCAACTCTAGCATAGTCAGTGACTGTTCTGTTATGTCTCTCATCATCTTAAAGGGGATATCTCTCGGGGGGGGGCATTTTTCTCCTTGAGCATAAAATACAGTGATGTAGGTCAGCGTTGGCAAAAACCTGGTTTTATTTCCTTTTGTTCCAATAAAGTTCTTTTATTAGAAGACCTGGAGGCTGCCATTGTTCTTGGTCATTTGATGTTTTGAGTGACTCTGGTGCTCCAATACCACGCTGAGCTGATTCTTTATGGCAATGCTAATAAAGTCTGCTCCTCCATAGACCTTCATTAGTCAGAGTGTCCCACTTGGTAATTAAGGCTGAACCAATTCCATTGTTTACCCCAGGCAGTATGATAATGAGTTGGGGAGTTTGTCTAGTAGATTGGGCTCAAATAATAGAGCCACAAATGGCTAACATTATTCTATGCAAAAACTAGAACTGCTTTAAAAAGGCAAAAAGCCCAATCCTTTTGAAAAGTTATTTTTCATCTGGTACTAGTGATAAAAATATTTGGTGGGTGTTCTCCTTTTACTCGGAGGTTAGCAATAACTTAATGGAAGTAGAATTGTGAGAACGGAAAGTTAAGATGGCACACATAAGATGGGTTACTAATACGAATAGAGAGGTTATTTTAAACTGTTATTACCACCATTCATAGATAATTGAACTGTAACCATTAGGATTCGACAAAAAGTGACAGTTCCGCTTTACCATCGCATGATAAAACGATAATGAGCCGTAAACCCGCTACAGGAAAGAGCATCAAGGATTTAAAACCTCCCACGTCAGCAGGAAGCCGGGCCAAGATGTCAAAGCAAAGAGACTGTCCCTGACAATAGGCAGGTTTACCTTCCATGCCTCGAGTCAGAAGAGTTTAATCTTTTCATTGATGTACGGAAATGATATTTAGATGCCTCCTGGCAAAATTCTGTGAACAAGGCAACATTTCAGGTTTCTCGACAATTTTTTTGAATGGATTCAGGCGCAACCATTGTACAACTTGTTCCATGTATACTAATATTATCAATGTTGTTTGGTTTTTAGAAAATGATTTCTCTTCTGGCGAGCATTTTCGCGATTATTTGAAGTGGATTAATTGTGTTCACTCCATTTGTGTCACGCGCGGCGCGTACCTTAGGAGATCACGGCGGCTCGCCCGTCACTGCTACCGACGCCGTGCGGACACGTCGGTGTCGCGGCTCTGCCTCCGCCGCGATCCGACGTCGGGAGGGTAGTCCTGCCTCCACACCCTCGGCGTGCAGGCGCGCCACCTCCTCGTACCGCCGGGACCGCGGGTATGACACATCGGAGGTCTGCCGCGGCCGCGATGATGTCACGCGACGGAGGCCATGCACGTCACGCTGCGGCCTGTTTGTGAGTACCTTCTCCTATTTAAGCCCCATTTGTTTCCATTTTCTTTACCCGTTCAAAGTGTATTGCTTTTTGGGTGTGCTGTTCCTTGTCATTTATCTATTGCCTTGTGTACCGACGTTTGCCTGTTTTTTGACCACGACTCTGCTCTGCCTGCCTACGACCCCGGACCTGTTTATACCGTTTATGCTTCTGATCTGCCTGCCTTGACCTCGGATACGTTTTGACCTCGCTGCCTGCCGTTGCCCTTTGATCACGGACTGTTTACTGGACCGCTCTACATCTATATATCTGCATAGTTGGATCCTCCTTCGCTACCTGACCCCGTGACAGTTTGTTGAAGGCCTCTGTTTTTCTGAGGACACATTATGTCAGGGATGGGTTAGCCATCACTGCATTACAGTATGAGTTCCTCAAACTCTGCTGGTAAAGCCATATTGCTTTCTATGAAGCACACTGTGAGGGCGCTGATTGAAAAGCTCATTGCTCTTTTGAATCCATCATAACGAGAGGAAGACAGTAATCCTTCTTAATGAACAGAGATTCCCTCTGAAGATAGGTACAAAAGATCAGAAGAAGATTATGTTGCATTTGGATGGATTATGCAGAACTAACGTCTACATGTCTCTTCACCTACTGGGATAATCCTTTTGTTACTTTCCACCGTAAACAAACAGGTGGGTTTCGTTGGAGATTGACAGTCGTTCACAGTTCAGGTATTTGGAGCTCATCTTTCACTGCGTTCTGGTCAGACTGGACCATCCTTTGTGATAAATGTAATTTCTATATGGAACAAGATAAGATTTCTGTTTTTTTTTTTAAATAAAAATAAATGGGGGAAATGTAAAATATGTACTGTAAAGGAGAGCAAGCACTGCATAGCCTAGAACAAGAAGTGTGTTTCAGCTATCTCATAAGTATTGGACAAGCTAACTTCATAGTGTAGGAGCACCTTCCGTGGTGCATGGAGGAGTAGACTCTAGTAGTATATTATGTCTTGTATTGATCATGCTATGTGGGCCTTATGGGTAATAACAATTTGATTGGTGGGTGGTTTATTGATAGACTGTGGGGAGTAAGGGTAGCCTCTAGTAGCGCATTATGGACATGTGGGGTGTATGGGTAGCCTCTAGTAGCAGCTTATGGAGTTTTAAGGTGGTTTACTGGTAGCCTCGAGTAGCAGGCTATGAGGGTATAATAATACACTATAGGGTGTCTAATAAGCTTTAGTATATGGACATTATTTTTACTGATGTTAGCAATAGTTGATAATGTCACTTTGACCTCTTTTGTTTCTGCAGTTTACATAATTAATGATCCAAACCTTATTAGAGAGAGCAGTGAGCCTGATTATTGATACAAATTGCAGCATCAATGGCCATGCCAGACAACCTCCCAATGAACCTTTAACTGGGGACTCTGAGAAGTATTAACCCTTTGAGTTGATCTAGTACATAGCCTCTGCACCGTAGAGACAGCTTTAATATATGCATGTTAGGTGCTTTTGTGCGAAAGAACACTAGTAGGTGAAATATTATTTGTTGGATCAGCATACAATGTATTGGCTTGTTAATATTAAAGCATGCCTGGTGATTAAAGTGGCAAAACCTGACAGACGATTGAAAAATTCCAGGTGTGATTCTGGCTGTGTGCGTGCAACTAAACAGCAGCCAAAAGTCACTAAGAGGTTTTTCTTCACCCGTACTATGGGGCGTTACATGTATGAAGTGTGTGTGTCTGTTTATATATAAAATATAATATATATATAATGTGTGTTTTTTTTTTTTATATACCACTACTAATACTACACACATCTCTCTTCCTGGCTATGTACATTACACCCTGCTCAAACGAGCTTACAATCTACTGATTATATGTAAAATTAACATATAGACATATGTACATGTTTATTGATTGTAGGCTACTATTTTTCCTGGGCTTCACACTTGGCAGGGGTTTTCGTGCTACAGTAGCAGAGTCGGATAAGAAGAGCCTGTTCCCTGTTATAATGGACTACGACCTTTGCTTACCGCAGGTTTCCACTTCACTGAATCACTCTTAAACTTTTTAGCCGTGAGGCTCGGGCTGCTTCATTATCGTACCCAGTTGGGTCCTGTTGATACAAAGATAATTGCTTTTGCTCAGGAAAACATGAAAAAACGCTGCAGTAACCTAGGATCTGTTGTGAATTTCAGTCTTCCATCGCCTCTGCTCTGCTTAGGAGAAATTCAATTATATTTTTTAAGGCAGTAATTGAGTGATATGCAGTCTTTAAGTGTAAAAAAAAAACAGCTTGATTCTCTCCTACGAGCTTAACTCTGTTGCAGCTGGAAGTTGGGTTTCAGCTCTGATGTTTTCAGACGTATCTAGTTAGACTTTATGCCTTTCCCAAAGGATCGAATTGTATTGTTTAAGATATACTGGCACCCTCTCTATGGAGAAATCAATGATGATATTTCCTAACCTATGTTTTTTAATGCGATACTTTTGGGGGTTATATACGATGTCTTGTAAGCAGACCTGGACTGATCATTTGGCAAACCACCGGTCGTCGGCGCCCCATACTGTCTCAGCTGCACACGACGTGGCAGGGCGGCCTCGTGATCGCATGTCTGGCCCTGCTTGTAAGTTGGAGAGCACAAGGAGTTTTCTGAAGATTTTTCTTTTAGACTATGGAATTTATTGAATTTGTTTATTGTAGAGTTTACTTTTATTTGTTAGAACATATTTCACTGCCTATTGAGTTTCTCCAGATTTCATGTGACTATTACACAATCATGATAACCCATGTGCAGCTGCTTGGTGTATCCCTGCTGGTTCTGTGTCTGAACAATGAGTAGTTTAAATTAGCACATAGCTCCATGACCCAAATTCATTCTGTATAGTACTGTATATAGTATCGTGTATATATATTGAGCAGAATGCTTTGACGCTATAAAAATAAATCTTAAGATGGAAACGCAGTCTGTTGGGTCTTATAGTAAATACAATTCTCCATTGGATTCTGTTGGTAGAGTGGCCATGATGTATTTTATTGGCCCTTGAGACTATAAATTCAGTCATACTAATCATGTGCAGGGGATAAAAAGTTTAGATTTTAGCTATTCACAAGCATAAGCTACCATCGGTTTTAATGTATATTTAAATTTTATTGCCAAGATTTCTTTGCCCCCCCCATCTCTGGGGGGTCAGAGCAGGGCAAGTAAACTGTTTGCAATCAATCAATCAACTATGTCTGCCCTTTGAACTGGGTCACATAAGAAATAGCTCTCAGATACTGCACTTCTTCTACTTACTATAGTCACAATTGCGACTGATAAGCTTTATAGTGTTGATGGACGAGAGTCTATCAGTAATAGATTTTTAACTTAAAAAAAAATGTATATTTTTCTACTCATGGGTGTGATATTGTCTGAACTATGCCATACAAAGGTCACAAGTTATCAGAGTATACCCAAACCCAATGCTGAAGAGTTTAATTTTGTCTACAGCCAAAGGGAGTAGAGTGTGGACCTCTGATGGGTTCATACACCTACACTTTTCTGCCTTTGGTGCCACAAACCTTGGGCATATAAAGTCTACTTTGTTACACAGGCCTAACAGCGTTGGAAAACGCAGGCTGACCCCGAGTGCACATTGTGGAGAGTATCAAAAGGATTTAATTGACGTGAGCAGCACGGACTTAGATTGTGCATGACCTGGAGCTATACAATAATTAAATGGACCTGGAAACCCCCATTTGACGGTGCATTTAAAGCAGAGCTTCCTGAGCTATCAGCCATGTGCTCAGACCCGGTTATTCCCATAGGAAGATCCGTACGTGAGCCTGCTGAGCATCATCTGGACTTCTTACGCATGCAGAGAACTCAACTCAAGTTTTACTAGAAGAAAGGGGGCTGCAATAATATTTATAAGCTGGATTTATAGAGAGTGACGCCACTGAAGCAGAACGTTCTCCTGTTCTATTAAGAATAATTATGGGGGGGGGGAAAGGAGAAACATTTAACTCACTCTCTGCCAGATGTGTTCTGCTTTAACTATATAATGTGAATATATATATGTGTGTGTGTATATATATAATTATTTTTTATAGCAATGTGTTGTTTTTTTCCTTATTACACAACAAATTATTTTGTAGAGCAGGGATCAGCCATGCCAGACTGTTTTATGTGGACCTCTGAATGTATCACTGTATATATTCCAGTTGTATACGAAATACCATTTCCATTAGCTGTTTGGAATGTTAAGTTGATGCATTATCTATCCCTGATATGCCTTTAGCTGTACAATACCGTGCCGGTAACTTTATATTGGGCGGAAACGTGGCTTTGCCCAAAGACTCTTGGTCGAACAGGGATAGTTCCCAGGTATATATGACATCATACATCGACATTCTGCGAGTCGGCTAGATGTGTAATGTCGGTTGATTGTCATAGCCCTGGATCTTAAGATGCCCCCCCACTGTCTCTACCTACAATCCCTGAAAAACATACAAATATAGAGGATACATTGCGCGGGGTATGGAATAGGCACATATGGTCCCCTCAGTGTACCCTTGAACCCAGCCAATGTTTGAAAGTGTGGGCACACAGAGTTGTGTTCTTACCGACTGCAGCAGCTGGGAATGCGAACAAACCGCTTTTCTATGTAAAATGCTGCTCATTTTCTTAAACTCAGGGATCACCAAAACAAATAAACTTTGCTTCTCTGATCCCTGAAAAAACAATTAGTCATTACGGCTGCTTCAACAGAGATCTAGACAGCGGCCTGTGCTATTTGTTGAAATAACCCTGTTTTTACAAACACAAAATGACTGTTAAACATGTTATTTCTGGTCTCGGTACCGTTGGAAATGTAGCTGCTGTGTGGCTTAAAAAAGCTATTTTCCAGCATTTTCTGCCTTTCAGCAATGTAACTTTCTTAAGCATTATTAGGGCGGACATGGCTCTATGAGCACATTCTATATTTCTTTGGATCAAAAGCTGTATCCCGAATGCGTAGATGTGTTAATTAATGTCTGGGCCAATGTTCAGTTCTGTTTGACCTGTTTTGGATGTGCGCATTTTGGTAAATAACTTGTGTAATTGTGTTATTGTAGGCAGTAATTGAGGCTAACAGACAAACGTGATGATAATGACATTGTGGAAATAAAGAGGAGGATTCTAGTCCCTCTCTATTATCTGCTTTATAATGTATCCCGCCTTTACTCGAAGCGTGTTTCAAAACACGGGAGGTTCTAGCTGCCAGCAGATTGGGGAGAAATGCATGTTTCCAATCATGTTAGTAAGCAGTCGGCATCATGAATAATATTTCTGCAAGGAGTCCGTAGGTTATTTGTAGATGTTGTTACCCTGATTTCATTATTTCCATGCTTAGAATCATAACGAGAACATGTCTCTGGCATCGACTGGGTTCACCTAAAAGACAAAGCCTGTCGGAATCTCAGAGAACGGTTAGAACATTTAACCAGTTTGCGGCCAATTTACAGCATAAAAGGCAAAATAAGATTGGCTCGGTAAAGCCGTGTTAATCTGGAACAGGTGGCTCTATTAATTTACACAGAGATCCAAGTCACACATGAATTTCCTCCCTTCCCTAATCCTTTCTTTAATTTTTCTGGATGTCTCAGAGTTTATCTCCTTTTAGCTACAATGTAAATTGAGTAAATTGCTCTCGGTGTAATTACTTTGAACTTGCCCCAGCTTGTTATTGGGTGTTCTTTTACTCTTTTGTTTGTTTTGAGGAGTTGTAGTAAACAGGTCCTGACAGAGGTACGGGTTTCTAAAATGGACTGGGAGTTGGGAGTATCATACGAGATCTACACGGATGTTTAATGATCCTACGCAAACACCTTACCTCTATGAACACACATCACACATGCCCTACACATTGTAAATTTACCTCTCTACACCAAGGCCATCTTAAGACATAAAGGGGCTTTGGCAAGCTGCCTCAGTGGCCTCCACCCTGCAAGCCCAATTGTATATAAGTAGAGCCAGTGATATGCGCGGCTGCTGGCACAGACCTCTCCACTAACGGTTTCTTCGTGATCTCTGCTGCTGACTCCACAGCAAGGGATGCTCAGGATCTAAAGAGGGGGAAGCGTTAGGAGAGGTCTGTATCATGGTGGCACAAACTTCTATTAGACTGTGGTGACTATTGCAGTGGACCCCTCTAGTAAATCTGGGCCCAGGTTGAGAAGACCACCCTTCTCAACCTGATGTAATCTCTCATATTCATGACAGATGAAGTTTATACCAGGTTTGAGATTGCAGCCCTTATAGCCACCCCAAAACAAAGTTGTGTGAAACAAGCATATATGAGTGTACAAGCATATATATGTGTGTGTGTGTGTAAATATCCTGTGTGTGTGTATTTGTAGTACAGCATGCCTATGCAATAAGTTATATATACAATTCTAACTTTTAGCTGTCCTCACTTGACCCGCGCTTTAGTCTGCCTGAGGTTGTTGGAGAAGTTGTTATTGAATTCCACTTTAGATTGTAGATAGAAGCAAGAGGGTGAAGGTCATGAGTAAGGATGATGGCAGCTTCCCCTGCCTAGGGCTTGAAGACCAGCTACATGACTTGTGAAAGAAGTAACACAACATCAAGTCATTGTGACAGTGTTATTGAGTAGCAATGCCAGAGAGCATTTATCTAAATCACACCTTCCCTGTTATGTTCATTAGCCTTCTTTTAGCCCTGGAGGGACAGAAATTGTTTGTAGAGTTAAGTAGAACATTTCAAATACTTTTTCAGTGGGGTTGGCTGTCAGATCCCTGCCCAGTAGGACGTATGTTATCGGTTATTCCGTAGCTTAGTACACAAATGCTCTACTAGCCTAATGGGCAACACAATTCCCACAGAAACACCCCAAAATCTTGAACACCTTCCCAGATAAGTGGAAGCTGTTATAGCCCGTGGAGGTGGGGGGGCAACTTAATAATGAACGCCCATGATTTTGGAATGGCATGTCCAAAAAGCTCATATTATATACTTGTACTTCTCAGGTGTCCACATTCTTGTGGTCATTTAGTGTATGTAGCACTATGGACTATTCTGGAATAAATGTAATACATTTAATTCCACCTGTTTTCTAGAAAATGATAAATAGGAGGGTGACCAGATTTCACCTTTAAATAGGCATATATTTATTTCAAGGCTGTATTAACATTGTTGCTGCCATTCCTGGTGCTTTTTTTCTGTTATGTATCCCTTTGTTAAATGGTGAATAAGCTGAGGATGCATGGGCTGTGTTTTTCACATGAAGAGCTGCGCTATATATTTTATCTTAGAAGGTGATGGAGGACCTACACTGCAGCCTCTTGGGTCAGACGCTAGACGCTAAGCATTCCCAGCAGAGCGGTTACAGGAAACTTAAAGAGTTAACTTTCTGGAGAACAGTTTTGACCCTCGTTCTATCCCCTTTGTTCCTTCTCTTGTTGCTCACAGGCTTCCTGTGTGTTCAGAGCCTTTGTCTGATCTGTCAGAGGCTGCTCAGCCCTTTATACCAGGCCATTCTCTGATGTACAGGTGATGACAGAGGTGAGGTCAGCTTGAGGTTCTTATTTATCTAAACTGCCTTCAGAATAGAATGGAATTTGTGTCCTTTTGGTCTGCAGAACAAAAGCAAGAATGAGGAGTCTTCAGACAAATTACATATTGTCTCCTGTGGCACAGATTATAGGACAATTTATTATTTATACTTAATTGGATACATTTCATACTATAATTTAGAGATTATATATATAAAAGAATATCAAGATGCCAATTGAAGTTATAAAGATGTTTTTATAAGTACTAAGGAACATGGAGTCCTACAATTCTGGAACTGTCCCTAATGATTTTTATAATTATTTATTACCAAGATGCTTGTCGACATATGTATTTGTATAATATTTGTATAATGAGCTTAGAAAGCCAGCGCCCCGCTTTTCTGTGTATACCATGTTCACACGCAGAATGGCGCCCCACAAGGCAGCCATTTTAGATTCCAAAATACTTCTTAGTATGCGGGGGCTGCGCCATTTTGTAATACACCGTAACTATTTATGAAAAAACATCCAGTTTCAGAAAAATTTATGAGCGTGACAAGGCATCAGTCAAAATGCCGTGATTGATATTGCCCCTGGTTGCCCCAGACTAATACGTTACGTATCGCTGTCATTTTATATATCCTTTGTTTGGCCAGTAGCCCAGATAAATGATTGGTAAATTCCCAAGCTGAGAATATATTTAAAGGTTACAATCAGATCATTAGGTGACGTGATTAGAAAACTAGCTAATTAATATGAATCCCTTCTGACGCTCTATCTCCCTCTTTGGGACTCAAATTTCTCAGACCCGCTTAGACTTTTTAGAAGGTCCGAGGGCACCACAGTGTATGTTCTACAGCACTGTAAGTCACAATATGATACCCTCCTTAGTTTTTCGCTGATTTTTGGCCATTTCCCCCCATCATGTCCTGCAGTTGCAGACAGCAGGGATAATGGGCGGGTTGGAGATGTCTTCTGGTCTCTCATGACCTGCCCAAGAAGCTGTAAAATTGGTGGACGTCTGTTCTGGTGTGTCCTCAGGTAAGGTAGGTGGATAGTACCACTCTTCCCCAGCTCCGGCCACAGTTTTCAACAAGGGTGCCCCGTCTTGGCCACCGAAGACGTATGCTATATTGTGTAGTGCAGGTGTGCCTGTTTTGCCCTAATGCAAAATGCCTTTTATGGGTTGAAATGTTTCACGTTAATCTGAATTTGTATGGAATCTCTTTCGAGAATTTAGAATCTGGTCTGCTCTTTTCCTTTATACATTGTTACCCTTTGTCTGTAAAAGTAATGTCAATCACGACGGCTGGATTCAGCACAAGCCAGACATCGGCATAGAATGCATGCATTAAAACCTATACAAGAAGACGCATCTGCAGGCTGGGGACCAGGAGACGGAAATTTTATAGAGTTAATTACACCAAATGTAATTTATAGATATAATTTCCCTTTTAAAAGATTGCTTTTTATTGCAGATTGGTGATTTGAAACTCATCAAACCTTTTTTTATGAGGATTCCAACATTAAAGAAAAAAAAAAAATCTATTCAGCAAAAAACGTACGCTCTCTCTTCTACGGAATGCCTAGTCATTCAGAGAACAAATTACTGTTATTCGGAGAGACTCGGCCGTGTGTCCTGTGATGGGATAGTGCTTTGTTTTAATTAATATTTTCCGACTTGTATTGTGCTGGAAGAACAGCTCTGGCTAAAAGAGATTGCAGACAGGAGTTAACATTTAGCATGCTTGATAATTGCGCACGTCTTTTGATGTTTTAATGTCAAGATCATGTCAGGCCCTTTTAATATCATACTCGTGTGTCTTGGAGAACAGTAAGTTACACCTTGTACTAAAACGTACAGAAAAAGGTGATAATGTGTTAAAGATCCCAAATGTCACTGATGTAACAAAGCTATAATCACAACCAAAAGAACATTCAATTAAACACTACCAGTTCTACTGTCACCATTACCGGAGCATGGTAGGAGTGATGAGAGTGATAGTCCATAAAAGATACCATTGAAAAACAATTAATTGCCGCCTTTGGCGGTTCAAAGGGTTAGGATTATCAAATGATTTTTCAGCGTCTGAATGTTGGACTTCTGTCCCCGAGGGCCACTGTTGAACCAGGCTATCAAGATGCCATTTATCACGCTGTGCTGTGATACAGAGTGTTAATTGTTGAAGAGCCCCCTCCTGCACAGCCGGCGGTAATGAAGGATTTAGCTGCTTGTAGTTTTTTGAAGTATGTGAGGACACCTGGGGTCAGATATCTTCATAGGTCCATCAAAAGGCAGACAGGACCATCAACATGGATTATACTGCTTTCAGGCACAATGGCCAGTTTAATGTATGACCAGATACATGCCGCTGACTGGTGAAGAATGCGGCGCAACAGATAGCCAAATCAAGTGAGGGAACCGGTGCAAGAAAAACAAACAAAGGGAGAAGAAGGCAGGTTTGTCCCGGATAAATGATGAGCTGCTGATTGCCTTTCTTGTGTATAATATATGTCTATGACAAACTTCCTTTTGAATTCAGACAGAATCGGATATAGAGGAGGGGGTGAGGATATGAGGGCCACCGGGAAGAGACAGAAGAAGATAGAGTGAAATGGAGATAAATGAAGGTGAGGGGGGAATGGGAGCAATTTGACAGCGAGGTGGTGAAGTGAGAGACACCCAGCATGCGCTTGAATCACTTAGCATGCAGAGCAGGAAATTAATGTATCAGATGCTGGCTACCTGGGAGCTGATTACATTCCTCCCAGGGATTATATACAACTTGACCAAGATCATTAATAACTAAATAATTTTAACATCACTCCACAGCTCCATTTTTTAATTCCTCTCCTTACCTAGCGGCCTCATCATTTCAGTTGATTTGTGAAATCATGGCACGCTGGATCAGCATCTCCTGGATCCTTTGCTCTAGCTCATACTAGATTAATTGCTTTCTCTCTTATGTTTCTTGCCGTGTTGATGCATGCCTGGAGAAAGAACTGAGAAAATGATGTTTTTCAGTTGTCTGTGGACTACGACTCCCATCAGGTTCGACACCTGGTCATCTGAGGATAATAAGAATTAAAATGCAAAAAAATAAACACAAGCTATCAATTCTGTTACCTGTCTAAAGCTTATTAATCCTTTTTGCTCCCGATTCTAGAATTTTTTCTTTAAAGAGCTGGTGATCCTCATGGCCGACAAAGGGTTAAAGAATGAACCTACCTAGACTTATATTTAATATAAATAGGGGGGTGGGGTTTTTTTGCGGTATGTTTTTCTGGATGAAGAGACAATTTATCCATGTGTAGCAGGCAGTCTAAACAATATCCATGAGCCCAATGGGATTATACAAACACCACTAGATTGCCCGATGTACATCTTCGCCCCGGGCTTATCTGTTTTCATTTTGCAAGCAAATATGATCCAGGATATCTGTGAAAAACACACCGAAAAACAGCACTGGGAAACTTACATGGGGCTCGTCAAGTTTGTACCCAGAATCCTTTGCTGCTTGCCTGTCTTGACATGACCCAGTGTAGAACACAAATCCAAGGTGGGGTTCTTCCACGTCCCGTAGCTCCAAAGGAATGATTTGAGGTTCAGAGCTCTACTCGGTATTGAAGAGGGATAAGAGTGTGTGAAAGTCTACGCCTAGTCATCTTAAAAAGGTTAATGGATAGGGATAGGAGTCTGCTCTAAACAAATCGTTTGGTGCCCACATAAGTCTCCATCTCGCTATCTGCTAATGAGAACACAGCTGCCAAGTGTCACCGCTAATGACTGACACAAGCAGCATGGATGGAGTTTGTTTACAGCCTGAAAAGTTTTTAATGGTCTGACCTATAACTCGCAGAGGCAAACAAAAATCCCCATTTCTGACAGCCTCGCAAAGCGATCCTCCACATTATAGGACAGTCGTTAGCGAGGAATATCTAATGTTTCAAATAGGTGCTGAACACACATTTTCTGAAATCTATCCATAGAATATAATCACCTGGGCTTTAAATTTGTTTCACAGAGCTGGCCTTTTTTTTTCTCTCTCGAACCTGCATTGGAAATACTGCTACTTATTGGAAACGGCCTCATTTTACACATTAAATAGACTTGGGTCCATGGAGTCCAGGTTAAAGGTGGGCCACCCACTGTGAATGTAGGTTTGTGCTGTAGTAGTCACAATCATCGTTAAGCATATGATCATTAAAAATTTTCATGCCTTTTTTTATTATAAACTCTTCCTCCACATTTCTTTCTATTTCTTTATTTCTTGATTGGTCTATTTAACATGAACCCTCTCACCCCTGGTGTATATCTAAAAGCCCTGCTTTGCTATTCATTCGATCGTGCTGCCATCTAAAGTTTCTCGGTTTCTCTTATTATATATATGCTGCCGGAGTGAAATGTAATTTGGGTCAAGTATGAAGCAGGGTCGTAGAGCACCCATAACCGAAATCATTGCTTCATTCTTTCCTGACAACACAGGACAGAATGTTGGCAACTTTGAAACTAACATAATGAGCCACCAGCATTCACAAGAAGTGGGCATTAATTGCTTAATGAGAATTGGTCCTCCACTACAGCTTTAGAGATGCCTGTTGACTCCCCCTATTCTAGATATTAGGCCACCAGTCGCCTCTCCAGATTGCTTATTTGGTTGGATGAACTTAATTCCTGTTTGTGTAGAGATCCTCTTATTTTTAAATGGTATTATTACTTTACGCTCTTTTTTTTTTCACATGTCATGACGTTTCTTTTTTCTCTGTGGACCTCCTCCTCCTCCTCTTGATACTACATTTTTCTTTGGCATGTGTCTGTTATTTCAACTTTCCTTCCTGATGGGATTATAATAAATGGATTGGTTTTGTTCGCATGAGCTGATCCTAATACCACTTGTTCACGTTAGGTCATGCCGTAGCAGTGTGAGAAGAGGAAAGAAGGGTGAGATAAGGAATTAGGTTGGGAAGGGTAGAAAGGAAATCAAAAAAGAGAGGAGGTCTGGAAGCTTGACTAATTATCCAGAATTATGTTGTTGCCTACATACCATACAGATCATGTGTGCTGAATCACGACAAGCTTGACAAAACCATGAATTCTTTAAGAATTGTTTAGATCTTAAGTCATTTGAACTATTCATTATGCAGGGCCAGCCCCTCTTGCAACAGAAACATGCTGGGGTGGCACCTCCTAATATAGAAGTTGGCGTTTCATGCAGTATCCCACTATAGTGAAACCCCTTGGTCCTCACATTTTACACCCGGTTGTAAAACATGTCGTAAAGATTGCAGAACATAGAAAAAGTGGCCAGGTACATTCTGGGCAACATTAGCCATTTACAGGGTTTTTATACACATAGATGTATAATTTTTTTTACCAATGACAGATCAAATTTAAGGGATGCGTGGCTGCATTCTTTTGGGCCTCTGATTATGTTGGGTTCTGTGTAACGATTATAATATTAAATTAAATATTAAGCCACTAGAGTGACTTCCAAAAGACAGCTGTTGGTCTTCATGATCTTGGCAGCTATGCTGAACTTAAAATGAGTTACAATCTGGAATCAAGACAGGAATGTTTATTATTAATGATATGAAACAAACAGCTTAAAACTCGGGGGAGTGTAAATGATGGTCCAAAGTAAATACGGTCTTCCAAGTGTGATACTGAAGTCTGGAAATCTATGGGGCAACAATCCTGAACATGATCAGCAGCTGCTGGACAAGTTCCCAAAGGTATTCAGGGATGGGACTGCGATCCTACACATCCAACTTTACTTCTAAACTATTACACCATTCTTTCTCTCTGGCCAGTCCATGAATCGGTTGCCTATGGCTAAAGATATTTATGGAACAAGGTGTTAGTTTACAGGTGGCTGGCTATGCCAAACATGGATTTACAAAGGAGACGAAGTAAGACTAGGGCCTGATTTATACTTCAGACACCACTAGCCACAAAGACAGTTGGTGCCCACATGTAGTAAAAAAATAATAATAATAAAAGAACATGCACTGCATTGTTCTTCTGGTGGGGACATGTACATATCTGGGCTTCCCTCTCCTGGTAGGCAGCAGGGGTCTCAATGAAGAGACAGCACTACCAGTGCTTAGAAGTATAGCTGCACCTTAAATTAACAAAATGCAGTAGTGGGTATTACCCAAAACAGTAATTCAAAGGCCAGGTAATTAGATCTTGGTCAATGGAGCAAAACCTCGAATTCCCAGGTAGAAAATAGACAGGAATTCTATTGATTCTTGTTGAAAAATGATCACGCATAGGGTGGTAGTAGATAGGGCTAGTGTTCAGCTTTTTTTGCCTCTGGTGACCACCCTAAAAATATAGTACCAATAATACCTTAACTAGCCTGTCTAGAGTGAAACTCGGCCACGAGCAGGTTAGGAGCGCATAATATTGATGGATGTCTTTCGTTGCCACGCAGTGCACACAATTGTACATCTATTCAGGAGGCAGGAGGATTAAAAGATTTCTGCTTCACTTGGTCAGATTCTGGGGCAGATTGAAACAACCTCCAGTTACTGTTGGACTTTAAGCCCTAGTGGCTGTTGGCTAATCAAAGATGATAGGAATTCAACCTCGGTGTACGGATTGGCATCTCCAATTGCCGCTTCCTCAAGTTTGCAGAACCCTGAGAATCCCAAATTCTTATTCATTTGCCAGGAGGTGAAGTATTGAGCCAGACCCATTAAGGAGGTTCATCCATAATTGGAGTCAGCTTGTGAGCAATCTGACACAGAATTTCCCTGTAACCTTTGCTTGATATTTGCCAGCAGACGTTTTACATGAGCTTATGCTCTGTCTATAGCTATGTATGTAACTAAATAAGGGCTGAGATGCATTGTGTCTGTGATTTAATGTAATAACCAATTTTCTGCTGTTAGTATACATATTAATGTGACCTTCAGGGCTGTAGAACCATGTGATACTCATACCCAGCAAACATTCTGACCTCCTAAAAAAGCATAGAGGGGTTTTGGACCCAGAAGAAAATGTCTCTCCTAAAACATCTAGTTCTAAAGATAAATACAAGTTCTTGCCGATAAGTGCCAAGTGGCAAACTTCAGACTAGGTTATTTACCAGAGGCAATCAATGGCATGAAGTTCCAGCAGAAGTCAGTACAGAAAAACACACAGAGCAGTGGAACACAGATTATACTTTGAAGCTTTCAAATGATACATGAAGGAAATTATGAGATACGATTACTTTGCAAACTGATCCGTTTCTAGAATACGCATACCTTTTTTGGAGTCTTTTGATCATTAAACCATGAGTATTGATGAGACAAACTTAATACGCTATACTTAAAAAGACCCACATTCAATGTTTAGTAAACTGCTATAACGTTTCAAGGAATGGCAACTGATCTGAGCAGGCTGCGCCAGTAGCCTGGACATTGTCATGATGAGCTGTTAAATGTAGCTGAACTTGGTATAAAACTCCGCAAACCTCTGGGCAGGATTATCTGTGCAATTTGGGAATTTTGAGTTTACTTAGTTGGATTAGTAATTTGATGCATCTCATCAGTTTATCTGCGCATTATGTAGGACCATCTCTTCCCTTCTCAGAGGAGGAACCCCACAGGAGAATGACCTCTTTATAATGCATAGTTCACCTTAACGTGGCTCAACCCATGTACATTGTTTGCTAGAGGGCTATTCAGTCTCTCCAACCTTTCTATACGCATGTTAATGTGTCTTATACAGAGTAATGCTATCTGTCAGAGAAAGGCATGCACAGCTCGTCGCGTCTTTTGATAGAAGAACATTGCATCTTTTGGTAGAAGAACATTGCATCTTTTGGTAGAAGTGCTAAGCGGAAGTAAAGAGTTGGGCAGTTAAGGCAAATCGCATAATTCCGCCTGGTACAAAAGTGTTGTTTGATATAAACGCGCCCTTTTGGGTTCTGCTCGCATTCGATGGTGGGAGGATAGTCATTCTATATTTATAGTTCAATTGATCTGTGGGAGGAAAACAAAAATGCAATCCCCGAGTGAAGTATTTTATAATGGAGGATAGTCTTTTCCAAGTTTGCTAACAGCATTTCCCCTGAATTTATAACCTCCTTTGTTTACAGGTTTGCAGGAATTCACTGTTCATTTTCTATTTTTCTGTTCGCTGCACCCGGTTTTAGTATTACAGTAACAATGCTGTCTTTTGAAGTATTTCATCCTGTGCATTGAGCCGTGGTTGCCAACACTAGTGTTTGGTACATTGTTCTTATAGAGTTAATACAAGAGTGTGTTCCAGGGTAAGCAAGTCACTAATCGTGTGCAAAAACATATATACCGGTATTTTTACTGTTTTCTTTAAACCTTTGAGTGTCGCTTTCAGTAGTGACCGATAGATATAGATATGGCCAAAAAATTCCAAAGCCAATTATTGTGCCCTATGTTCAATAGACCCTTATATCCCCCTGTTTGTATGCACTCAAAGATGTGGACCCTGTATGTCATGGCTCATAAGTATCCAACGAACGTAGGGGCAGGTTACTAAAACAAATTTGCAGCAAATGCTTACATTAAGGGTAAAAATAATTTGTGAAGACTAGATCTAGCCCTTGCTCCTCCTACCCGCGTTTTCATGTTGTCACCTCAACGAGTTTAGCAATTCAAGCTTCATCAATTGACGTCTAACTTTTAATTAAGTCACTCATCCTGTTGTCAAACTGAGGTTCAAAGAAAACTGTTCTGATTTTTACATGACTGTAACATCTATGTAAATATCACATTGTTGAAGGCCTCCCAAGTGTCCCGTAATCATGACCTGTGTGGTCTGGTGACACACATTCCTGTTGAGCAGCCTAGTGTGACATTGGCATGGACGGGTCTCTTAGCTCTGAATCCACAGACAGGGGTTAGTGCACCCGCTGGTGGCGCACTCATGCAGAGATCCAGAGACATGTATAGAAGACCCAGCAGTGCCATCCAAGAAAATTAACAAACTGTGCGTCTCCTTCAGAAGAACAACGGGGACTGGCAAGGAAAACACAGATTCCATCTTTAAAAAGAAAAAAATTTGGCCAAGACCTTGTCTTTAATGTTATTATGATTGATGAAGATGTTGCACCATTGTACATTAAGTTCACAAATACATTGACAGTGAGCATTACATGTACAAAAATGTGTTGAAGACCCTTCAACAAGAGCTTTCATTGTACCTTAAATACCGACAAAGGTGGCAGATGTTTTAAATAATAATAGACCTGGAGATTTCCCACAGACCAAGGGCGGAATAAACCAAGCAATCCATCGATCAGTCAACGTGACCTGGCTGGGAAGTGACAGGTGGCAAAATTAACACAATATTCTTTCACAAAGAAAGCAGCAAGTTTGTGGAATACACTTCTAGTAAATATTATAATTAAATATTAAATGGAAAATTTAAGATTATGGGTGGAGCGTTGAATGTAAATACAGAATATACAGAAGGTGGCACTAGTAAGGATCATCGCTTTATCGGTCAGTGGATTGCTGCTTAGGACTTGCTTGTAGGACTATATGATATATATTATATATATACAATATATAGTCCTTCATCTGCTAGGATTTGAGTCCCATACTTAGACACGTTTTAAAAAATCTCAAAAACTATCATAGCGTAAACAGGACTAAGTAGTCCAAACAACAATTAATTCAGCTAGCTGGTAAATGGCTAATGTTGACCAAATCTGGCAACAACTGGATACGTTTCTCTTTGATAGCAGCTGGAGAAATAGATCCAATGTGTTTTGCCTTTAAAGCAGACTGAATCTTTGAACACTTCTGATAGAAACCGATTGGCCCACCCAGTCTAACCTCATTTAATAAACCGTAAAAAAAAATCCCACAACCTAATTGAATCTTGGCTGAGTTTCCAATGCAAGAGAGAGTTTTCAGTTCCTCCTATGTATTCGGCGACTTAGTCCGTAGCATAGACAAGTAGACGTTGGCAGGGATGCGTCTGTAGAATGACTCCCATGATGTTCAGCCAGCGGTGCCCTTTTACAGTGTACAACAATGTCCTTGTCTATTACAACAACATGAAAGTTTGTTCCATCTTCTATAGAGGAGGAGGTAATTAAAGCGAAGCGGCAGGACACGCGTTCCTAAATCAAAGGACTGCAGAGGGGACTGCGGTGCTTTTAAGCTGACAGTCGGCATCCAAGGGTTGGGCTTTTAACAGCTCGCGGGTCCAAAGGACGGGTGATTTTAGCTCATTTTATTCTTTATCCATGGCTTTGGCAAGAAGGGCCCCTTTGTGTAAGAAGTGCATTTCCTGGTAATTACCTATCAGTTATCAGTAATCTATTAGCAGATTACTGTTTATACAAGGAATACAGACTCTGGGGCCAGGCGCGGCAATACGCTGCCTCCCAGCGTTTCACGCTGGTGTAATTGCGAGCTGTGCTTTCTGTCCTAGTCCTAATTAGGGAAGGGAACAGATGGTTCCAACAAAGGCTCTTGGAATTAAAGGAAGACATTCATGAGGGAAAGGCTGCCAAAAACCCAGGCATCTGTGTCAGCTCATCTCGCTGTTCCTAGTCTCTTGTGCATTCTGGACAGAACAGCGCGGATTTTTTTTTCACTTATGCTAATGCAATCTATATTACATTGAATTAGGGCCTGTACGTTCCCATCACGTAACGGCGAGGTGCAGAAGAAACGCAGCGGGCCCCCGAACACGCTTTGTGCTTATTTGTGCTCGCGTGTATAGGGAATGTAAAAATCATATACATTACCAAAGAACCACGGCTTAATCAGATTGTTCACGTTGCGCCAAGAACAAGGATTTCCTAAATGTAAGGACTATTCCGGCAAAATTACGTACTTATCGCGTGTGTGCAAAAGCTGCACCTCTTACTAAGAAACTTTAGGCTTTATTCAACGAAGGGAGAGTCGTCTGGAGGATTCCCATTTCATCTTCCTCATTCACTATTCATTATTAAGGGCCAAGACTGGCATGTTTCGCCAGCAAAAGGCTGGGCTGGCCCTGAAGAGTGTATAAGTTAAAGTGGTGAAATCTCAATGTATTAACTATACATTATACAGGGCCAACCAAGTTTTTCTTGCTGGAGAAGCTCACTGGGGTTGGACCTTCATGATGAATGGTGAGGTCAAGGAGCTTAAACACAATTATCCCGCAAACTCTCCCGATAGCTCTACCTTCGGTGATCATCCAAGAACGGCATGTATATGAAGGTGAATTGGTCATTTTATCCAGGAATCGTATGCCTTTCATATGTCGCTGGCCATCCCCTTACCAAGTGTCCTTCTTTAGGAGTAAAAGTCCCTCTTTGGGACCTAATGACACTTGTCCTCCTTTCCTCCCTAGGAGTTGTGCTCTAAATCCTTACAAGGCACAATAATGTGTATATGAAAAAGGGGCTAATAAATTCTGAAAATAAATTAGTCTTTTAAAACAGCTACTAATTGGTCTCCGTGTCACATATAAAGTCTTAGAAAAGCCCCTGAACACACATAAACTTCAAATACTGTTACGCAGGTCATGAAGTGGGATATTTCCATAAACCTGAGCATTTTCTGCATTTGATAAGTTGTATTCCCTTTCGTTCATGTGTTTTGACTATGACAGAATGGTGTTCATATTAAGCCTTTAATTGCTACAAGGATGACCAGCCAATGTAGCCAACATTTTCACTTCTAAGAAAATAAATACTTTTTGTAACTGATATTCTATTTCCAGGAATTGGGGAAGGCCATTTAACCTAGAAAAATGTGTGTGTGCAAAAAAAAATATATAAAAAAATAAAATAAATAAATAAATTAATAAATATATATATATATATATGTGTGAGCTCTGTGGCCTAGGGATCAGTTTCGGTGTTTTATCAGCAACTAATTAGTAATAAATGCTTTTAATCAACATTATTAATTAAAAGTGTGAGCGGAGAGAGGATATGAGAAACGCAGTGGGACCTTACTCCAATCAGAATGCCATACTTTCTTAGCCAGTCTGATTAATGAGTCTCTTCTACATTTTGTCGTCAGCCCCTCATTAACAAGGCGGGCGATGTAATATTACACGGGCCCTTGACCATTTCTCCTGAGTGATTGATGCAATAATGACTGGCCATGGCTCTTCCACTCGCAGTAAATCTGAGGCATGCATTGCAGAATTCAGACACCGATGGCGTTAATCCTACCAATTGGAGTCTCTGACTTCACTGTATTAAAGCAGGAATAGACGACCCCGATATGGAGAAGTGTTTTCGATGTTTGCCGTTATCACCTACCCTTATTTGTTTTGCAATTAGTCTGTTAGCTTGGGGATTAGTTGCACAGATAACCTATTGGGAATGCAGAAATATTAGATAGAACAAATTAAAAATGTATAACCTTAATGGGCGAGTAAGATCTCCGGTTTTACTTTTAATTACTCTGGGAAAAAATGTTTTTATCTAGAGGTTCTAACCTAGCAAAGTTACTTGTAGAATGGCTGCCATAAAACACTTTATATAATTACATAATTTTGGTAAAAAGCATGAAATTCTTGCCCAGTTTGCCAAATTGTGTCAGAATTGGGAGAATGTATAAAATAAGGCAATGGCGTCATTTAAATGTATGTGTAGATTTGTGTCGAATTTGCAATACCCCCATACTGGACGAACCTGGAGTCTCCGGATGAAGTGCTGCTTCTCCATGTCTCTGGGTCAGTTACTCTCGTTAACCATGCCCCAATCCCCGCCCACTTCTTTCAAACCCCTCCCACACTTACGGATTTCTAGTGCTAGCCCAACCCACACACACAAAGCCACTCCCCCAGGCTCCGTAGTTACAGGTATGAATACCGGTAAGTGAGACCTGGCAGTGTTTCTGCATAAATTAACCCGTGACAAGCAACTTTCAGAAGATTCCAAACTACGCCGCACCATCGTTACCAGTACGAAGATTTGACGCTTGGAAAAGAGATCTTAAAAACTGGGGTCCAAGTGTTTTTTTTGTTTTTTTTTATCATACTGTGGGATAGACAGACGGTATTCTACCTGCAGCAAAGTCTGCATTAAGTTATAACTTAACATGATGGCTGAGTGTCTTGGGAGTCATAGTAAACACTGCTTGCGTCTCGTATCCCTAAAAAGAACATGATGACAAAACCACAATCGCTTTGCTTTCTTGTCAGTTGTCATTGAACAAAAACTCCCATCACTCTTACCTACCTGTGTTTGGGCAGACATGTTCCTAATAACCGTTTTATGAGAGTGCTCTAGAACTAAAAATCCCTCTTAATGGATGTCTCTTGGATGCAGGGCTTTCGCATGTCTCTTCCCAAGGGCCCAATTAAATATTCCTGCGCTGTTCCATTCCACATCACCCCTCTCTCCTTCCATAGACTAGAGTGACTGCGAGAAAATAAGCGAATCTGTGTCTTTAATTAAGTAGATAATATGTGAGACGGGGATACGGGGAGATCGGAGTTCTCTCAGCTGGGGGGCTCATGACAATCTGTACATTATTAACTCGGTCAAAAAATAAGAAAAAACAAATAGAGAAAGTGAATGAAATCTAGAAAAACAAACCTTCAGGGTACGATCCAACGGCTCTTTTATAAATGGGGGCTTTTGGACTTGATGGGCTTAAAGATCTCCTGTCTTATATAGTATCTGGTCCCCAAAATTTTTTCTGAATGGCATGTGGCCCTTTAAATGTACTCTTTTCATCATTATTATTTTACTCCCATTGTGCCAACATATTTTGTACAGTGAATTGGAGAAGGACCATTCGCCCCATTTAGTCTGCCTGTAAAAACCTGTATCTTATATTCAGGATAGTCAAATGCCATACCTCCCAACAGTCCTGGGTTTAGTGGGACAGTCTTGAATTTCTACCTCTGTCCCTGGTTTCTGCCTCAGCGTCCCGCTTCAGCATGGGATCCTGATCCAGTTGGAAAGATCCCCTGATTTCCCCTTACTAGCCCAGGCAGCTGTAAAATCAATGCAGGTCTGAGGTCACAGGGATCCCTTGCAACACAAGGTGGCTATTCAGTTATGGTGGAATGTAGCCACCATTCTGGGATGGCTCCTGCTTAATGCCACGACCAGCCCTGCCTTTAGCCATGGCCAACACGTGTTCCGATTTGGTCCCTGGAAGTATTGATGCACTGTGATGTGCTGATCACATACATGTTTACTTTTACTCTATTAACGGCTACCACTTCTGCTGGAAGGCTGTTTTTACCAGTAGGGTGGGTAGTAGGCTTAGGAGAAAGGTTTTTGCCAAAAATTAGGAAGTGTTATTAGGGCTAATCCAGACAGGCATTGTGAGCTGGCTGGAGTTCCCCGCCATACATAATTTATCTTATATGCTTTCATGGAACGGCACCATAACCGGATGCATTGGATGTAAAAACATATTACAAAGCAGTTCTCTTTAGAGTTTTGTAGCTGTGGCAGTGCACTAACTGCTCTACAACTCCCATGAAGCTCAACCGGACAATAGGCGTTACAATGCTGCAGATGGCTCTTGTCCCTTGAGAAGCTGAAATGTGCACTATGGACTTCATTAATAAAGAAGATGTTAAGTTACTGAGCGTACATGTGTGTAAGTGTACTCAGCTGGTGAAATCGCTCATAAAAAGGTAATAATTAAAGGTACATTAAATATTTAATGGGATTTTTAAATGCAGCAAATGCAATTATACACTAAATAACGTGAAATAAAAAGGTTTTGGATTGTTGCAGCACCTGGTGCTCCAAGTGTTACAATAGCCAAGATTCCGTATTTAGATTCCATGTAAAGAAGAGACCTCTGGGATCCCCAAAGCGTCTAAACTTTTTATCTTTTTCTGTGGTGGTCCAATAAAAAGCCTCAGCCTTTTTTTATTTCTCCTTATTGTGTCTTCTGAAAAGCAAAACATATCATTTATTCCCATCATGTACATTTAGTTTAGGTTCTCTCTATATATACATATATATGTGTTATTCTTCTGTAGAAGATACGTTCTTTCTCACAAGTTGACTGAGCATAGGTTTCACAAAGTTCTGGTTCCGTAGATGTTTCATGGGGACCAGTTTGAGAAAATTGGGTTTTTTTCACTAAAGCGACAGCAAGAGAGTTTTCAGGCTGAATTCATTAAGCTTGATGAGGGGCCGCATTTCTAATACAAGAATAACTTAGTTGACCCCGCAAAAGCGTAACAGTCAAATCTATTAGGGGACCTTCCGAGAAACTTCCTGGATTTAACTACGCGTGATACAGAGCCTCGATTCAACAGCCTGTCTAAAATCTAGACCTTTGATGAAGTTGAAGGTTCTAGTTCTTCTGGAGGACGTGCCTTGGAACTGTTGAGTATGTTCCTTGGTAATAAATGTGGCGGTTGCGTTTCTATTCCTTTTAATGATTGATATCCTACAGAAATTGGATCTGAATATTGGTTTTGGCTTTACTACACCACGCTCAAATGTTATTTGGTTTTATTATGTAGTATTGACTGCTGGTGGTGGTGTTCCAGGTTACTTATGGAGCCTTATATGCCTTCTTTTTTGGACCCTTGACAGTATATGTCTAGATAAAAAGCCTCCGCCATGGAGTTGACTGTGAATTAACTACAGCCATGATCTCCTAATTCAGTGACGTATACATTAGTGTAGACGTATACATTAGTGTAGGCGTCTAGTAGCTTTTTATTCCACGGCATCGAGGTGGTTGAGTTGTCACGAGCATGCTGTGTTCTGCCTGTCTAGGCATGTGCAGGGTGTTTATTTCAGCTTTCCACAGGTGCGTTCCATTTCTTTAGATGCGCCTCGAGGATTCTAGACATGTTTTTTATGGACTGGAATGTATGCGTTTCAATCGTGGAAAGAGCCTGCACACCCCATTGAATCACTTTGTGCAAATTGTTTACCGGGGGTTTCGACGTAGTTCTTCTCAGCGGCCACAATCTAATTCCCCGCAGTCGCTGTTTTGGGGTTATATTAACTTATATTATGTTTATGTTTATACTAAGTTATGTTTGGACGGATCATTGAATAGACCCCTATAACTCGCCTACCAATTTAAGCTTCATTGAATAAAAACAAAATTTTAACCATTTCTGGACCAGAGGGATGAATGCAGCGTATAGTTCTCTGGCACTGAACGGTTAAAGAAAATGGTGATTGTTGGAGAGTCCATATAAAATAATAGAGAGTATATCACACCATGCAGTCGAATGCCTGGGCCTGATTTTCTATTGCATATTTGGAAGGGCGATTGGTACGTACTGCATAGAGACATAGAATTTGATAGCATATAAGAAGATAAGATTCAGACCTTAATCAGCCGACGGTCTTGTCTTAGATTCAGGATAGCTTTATGCCTACCCCATGCGTGTTTAAATTCCCTCACTGTATTACCCTCTACCACTTCTGATGGGAGACTGTTCCATTTATCTACCACTCTCTTGATAAAGTAAACCCAAAGAAGTTACTTTAGTGAGTCCTCCAGCTTCTGCATCATTATAAGAGTCAATGTTAGTTATGGGATGCTCTAGGTATGTGTGTGTGTGTGTATGTATATGTATGTAATATATATGTGTGCAACCAAAGAAAAATGGGCACTCACGGGTCTTTGTAGTAAAGTGCATTAAACACTAGTTTATTTCAATCAGCACGGCCAACGTTTCGGACCACCTCCGGTCCTTTCTCAAGACGGAGAAAGGTCCGGAGGTGGTCCGAAACGTTGGCCGTGCTGATTAAAATAAATGAGTGTTTAATGCACTTTACTACAAAGACCCGTCAGTGCCCATTTTTCTTTGGTTATGTATATCTGGCTATTTTTGGAACACCCGGGCAAATAAAAGCCTGTGTATATTAACAATATTTCTAAGTGTGCAGCCGCTCCCTTTGGTTTGTGTGTGTGTGTGTGTGTGTGTGTGTATATATATATATATATATGTATATATATATATATATATATATATTCAGAATCTTTTATTGAAAGTTTTTCACTTATGTTTCCCTGAAAGCACACCGTACTGCATGTCATTTCCCATCTGCAGCTGTGACCGTGGGGACTAGCCTGTTTTCAGCAAAGATCATTAGGAACGCAATGATTAACAAAACGTGCTTAATTACCAGAAAGTAAACGAAAATGTCAGCAGCATGGAAAATCTGATGAATATTCTCTTATCTGTATGTGTATATCATCAGCTACCTGATTATATTAGTGTTATTTCTTGGTTTTAAAAAAAATAGGTATTTTGATTGTTAAAGTGCTTTGTTTACTGGCATAAATAATTTACTTGGCAAACATTTGTCTGTTTTCTCTTTTAAACAGAATTTCCACATTCCTAATATAATGTCATTGTGTGTGTTTTTCCCCCCACACATGCTTCACACCCACTTGGCTCTCAATAAATGTGGTGTTTCTTTTGGAGAATGACTCTAAACAGCATTTATACAACATGATTTTATTGACACTGAATGCATTTGCCAATTTTTAGACAGTTAATGGCTTGAGCTGAAGAATTAAGCTCTGATATACCTGCAGTTCCAGATGTGACCACGGGGGGAGCTAGTGGTAAAAGTTTTCCAGCTGATCCCAAATACTTCTTTTTCTCAGCTTCCTCCTTTTATTTATTTATCTATATATATATATATATATATATATATATATATTATAATATATATTGATCTGGGTTTGACTACTTTCTGATTATAATTGTACTTTAATGACACAGAGGGTCATGGCCAAAAAAAAAGGCCCAGTGCAAAGTGGACCCATCACCATAGCACAGCAGTGGAATGCAGCAGAGGAATGTTTCGTCTCTATTTTCACCACTTTCTGGGCAAGAATGTTGATTACCCCTAGTAATGGTTCTAAGCATTCTGTTCCCCTGGGTTTCCTTCACAGAAATTAAAAGATTGTTTTGCCAGCCAAGCTTCTTTATTAGCCGTCGTGATACCCGTCCCAGGCTGCTATCTTCTATCTGCAAACACACCATTCTATACTCGAATTAGCATGTATGGCAGATAATATCTTAAGCTAATATTTGTAGTTGGATTTAGCTGTGTTGTTCTGTTTGTAGACGCATAGGAGTGGATCGCGAAGCATCGTTTTATGTATGCATCTCACTACCTTACAAAATCCTATTTAAAAAATAACAATAAAAAATCCAAATATATTATAATTTTGTTTTTGGTATTATTGTACTTTTGTTTTGCAAAGATCAACTAACCACAGTCGACCTATGTAGAATCATCACAATAGCCCTGACTTTGTCCTTAATTTAAAAGTGAATGTTCTGATTAATATTGCAGTGTCCTGATATAATTCCATACTAACTTGCAGTAGAATTTGGTCATCACTGCTTTGTATAAAGAATGTATCTATTTTTAAATTGGTAAATATATCATTCAATATAAAAAATGATTTTCATAACCTAGAAAAAACATTGAGCCAATTTTTTTTTAAAAAAAGCTTAGTGAGTATTGAAAATATTAACCCTATAATAATTTTAATATGAAGTAGCCTACAAATTATAAATAAGTTACCTGTGTGTAGACAGAGGTATCATAATGTAAAATCGAATTTATGGTTATTTAATTTATTCTGGATTTCAGACAAAATGCCCAGTATGTTTAACATTGAATGCTTTAATCTGTCTTTTTTATATTATATATATATATATATATATATATATATGTGTGTGTATGTATGTGTATATATATATTTGTAAACCTGCCATCAACTCCACAGATTTTTTTTTTTACATTAATTTAGTCAAACAACAAATCTAGAAAGAATCAAAGCCAGGGTTTACTCTTCCTGCTACATATTTCTCTATTCTAGCAAGCCACGTTTGTTTCAGGAGCTTACAATCCGGTGTGCGTTTACGTTTTTGTTGTGATGAATAAGAGGGATACTAAAAACGAGAGATGTGGAAATAATATAAGAATACGGCAAATTAGAAAAAAAAGTCGGCTTCAGACAGAGACAGAAATGGAAGAGATAAACAGGCAGTGGTGTGTAAAACCCTTCATTTGTCATGCAGTAGCAGAGCTGTGTGACAGGTAAATGTTGCTAACACTAATCCCTAGTGTATTATAGTTCTGCTCAGGAGCACAGATAAAGAAAACTACAGCACTGGGGAGAGAAAAGGGAAAGAAAATGCTTGAAAGCCCCCATCTTGCTTGTCAGCACGCAGGAGAGGGGGTGGAGGGAAGAAACAATATTAAGAGGGGGGGGGTTCTTGTGTATTTCTGCGAAAGACGTTTCTAGACAAAGACAGTATGAGGTATACCAGGCGCTAGCCAACAAGCGCCGTTATTTAATTCCTTTCATGTTAAAATGATTGGATACGCATTGCTATGGCACTTAACGAGTTCTTCTGGACCAAACAGCTTTAGTATTGTGTCAATGAGCCGTAGGGACCACCGGTGGAAGCCCTGGCCTCTCTCTTGTCGACTAAGGTCATATTATTATGTTGTAGTAAAGTTGACATTTGTAAGATTGCTCTGTAAATTTACCTACTCTGGAGTCGGCTAAAGGAAGAGTTGGCAGAAGAGTTTGAAGGTCCAACCCCAGTGAGCTTTTGCTGAAGAAAGAGCTTGGCTTCCCCTGTACAGTGTATAGTTAAATTAGTGTGATTTCTTCAGGATTGCCTTGCCGATCACATTATTCATTGTTCAGGGCCAGCTCAGTCCTTCTTGCTAGAGAAACTTGCCAGTCTTGGTCCTTCAAAATGAAGAGTTAAGAGAGGATGTTGAAACCACGGCTCTGTTGCCCGCTGTGAACAGACCCCATCGAAACCCCCAATGAAACTAAGAAAAGGCAAAACATTGCCTTGGCTTTTTTTTGGTGCTACACTTTTAGTTTAACAAAATGTGCATGCGCTATGTAATATAGCTGCAGAATATTCTTGGAATGGACATGTGACATCTGGGGAAAACAAGCCCCTTCTTGGTTCTGGCTCTGTAGCCTCTCTTGGTATTTCCTAGTTGGTCAAAATCTGGCCCAATATGTAAAATCTCACATCTTTCTGAATTCTTTCCTCCAAATTCTAAGTATTTAATGCTTGGTTTTCTCCGGTTTACATCCTTGAAGTACTTCTGGCAGAACTGCACTGTTCTGGGTCCAGATTAGGCCTTGCCAATATTGTGCTACACATGTTTGCCAGCCCAGCAATACGACGCAGGTCTGCGGTGCTAGGAGACGTTTAAGCTAAGACTTGTTAAGGCAGAACAAAGTGTTTTAATGGATAAAAAGTGTGCTCGTGAAGGCAGGGTTATGTTCCCTCTCCAGCCTTTGTTGATTTTCCTGATACAGCTCATGCCAAGCGATGGGACGAAAAGAGAGAGAGCGGAGTTACTGGTGTGCGGAGTGATAATGAAACGGGAGGCATTGAACCATAATTCTCTGTTCCTCGCCAGCCATAATCGAAATCCATAACTCAGTCTGTTCCTGCATTATCAGTGCATCAAAGCTGACATCCTAGGTCCATTCCTGTGACCTCATCCAACAATGACTGCTAGGCATCCATGATTGAATAATAAAACATTATAGACCTTATTTAGCACTGACCCTACCTTTTTACAGGGACTTTCTTAACATTCTTTCTATTAGTTAAAAAAAAACAAAAAAACAGTGAATATATAACATACCATGATTACTAGCTGTTTTCCATATTTTTCTAAGAAACATGGTAGAGTAAATGATTTTGTTCTATCTCAGCTGAGAAATAATTCAGAGTATTAGCAGCTGTCTATATGAGCTTCTGGATATAATGCAGGTACATGTTTTTAAGATATTCCTCCTTAAGCATACGTGGGGTTGGACAATTAACCTCACTTGCCATCTGGCCTAAAATGGCCGAGTTGTAATAAATCTAAGACTTGGCATACCATAGCTTAAAAAACCTTAGTAATTGCGGTCTGGTTAGTTTCCTTCAGGTTGATGTCTTGAGTTGAGTTTGCATAGAAATTAATAGGGATGTTGGAACCAAGCCCTTCCTCTCATAGGGACCCCAATGTGCCCCCCCCCAAGTCTAAAACTCTGCAGCTAATAAATATATAGCTCTTCAAATGTTATCTGCAAACTACCAATTCTCTATTTGCTATTGCCCACTTTTTTATTGGAAAGGTCCTAAAAGTCTCCTGTTCTGGCTCTTTTTTTCATTTTTAACATGGTGAATAAAATATGTTTCAGAAAATAAAATGAAACATGGTTTTTGACAATCATTTAATGTCTGCAGTAACGGCTTTTGTGCAGCTCGGGGGCCTACACAAGTGAAAATGATAGAAATTGCCACCAAGAACATTTCTGCCATGGACAATGTTAATAAAAATCCAAACAAATGACAATAAAATGTAGGCTGGGTAATGATCCGTAATACTCTTCCAGGTTACATTGAGTGGAACTAAACGTATTGAATTTAAAGACACCGTCACTTTGTCTCCACTAAACTCTTGGTGTTTGTTCCTTACAGAGACACTGATGGATACTCGGACGGCGACAGCAGAGCTGGGCTGGACAGCCAATCCTTCCTCTGGGGTGAGTATATATTTTCTTAAATAGTGGTATGCAGATCAAGGCATTGTTCCATTGGGCTGTGCATTCATGTGTTCTGGGGTGCCATAGAGTTAGGGGGTATTCTGGCTACCAGTATGATAGAAAAAAGTTATATTTATATTAAAGAATCATTTGACGCCCACCGAGTAAACCCTCTTTCGCTTACCTGCTACCAAATGCCACATGCTGTTTGGTTCCTGACCTTTCATTGTATATGCCCTTTGTGTGCAGGTGTTCCTTAATTTACAGTTGTGTATGATCCTCTCTTTGTTAGATAGTGGAATCCCCATGTACACCTCCTCCTCTTTTTTCCTGTGATTTTTCCTTCCGCAAGTCTCCCCCGAGACTCCTTCTTCCATGTTCAGAGCATGTGTCTAAGCCCTGGAATATATTTCATTTAACTACCATAGAGCCAGAAGGTTGTGCTACAAAAGTGGTTTGCAGTATGTTCTATTCCCTCGTAGGATTAAGCGTATGTGCTGACTGCTAGAATTTTTCCTCTTAAAGGTTCCTTTATAGTCTTTATATACGCCATGGTTGAAACTTTAGCAGCTAGAAGATGAGAGCACTTTCGAGAAGAAAAGATATTTAAGAAGAGGAGCAATCAGTACGATAAGCCGCATAATATATTAGAAGGGCAAGATTTAGATGTCTGAAGACCTAGGGGTTACCTACCTAAAATGCCTAGCGCCACCAACACTAAAAGCATTGGAACAAAATGCTTGGTATGAATGGTTGGAATGGCAAGCAGGCAGCTCATGGACAATAAATGATACAATTAAGCCACCACCTGGACCTTCTCTAGACCTGTGAACTGTTCTCCAAGTCTGGTTAATATTGTATCTTGAGCTTCCGGTTTATCTGGAATTAAGAAAAAAAAAAATCATGTTTTTTTGAATGGGAGTATCCACATTTTAGAAAACGGTACAGACTAGAATTGGACAACCCAAAGCACTGTACTTATTTTTGGTTTTCAGCTTTTACCGGTGTTCAGTGTGATCAGTGCTGTAATAGCGGCACCAAGTAGCTGTAATATGAATTCAACGAGTTAAGTCTTTGGAAACCTTTGTCCACTTTTTCACATCATCACGGGCTCGGGACTAGTGACACATATTTGATATATTACACTCTCCCAGGGCCTTGACCCGAGCAGACTTTCCAAGTTATTACCACCGAGTACGTGGGCTCTGGTAACTGTGCTGCAAGCTGCCATTTCACAGATCTGCAGCTCGCCAGGTCAGCTTCCCAATGGAATCTTTCTTACGCTCCATGAATCTTTAGTGGGGTTTTTATGATGGACATTAATGCAGAAGCAAATATTCACTTTAATGGCCCTATTGTGTGCAAAGGATC
The DNA here is from genome assembly GCA_023333645.1 of Sceloporus occidentalis. Lineage (NCBI taxonomy): Eukaryota > Metazoa > Chordata > Lepidosauria > Squamata > Phrynosomatidae > Sceloporus > Sceloporus occidentalis. The sequence continues at coordinate 1,260,298 of JALMGF010000053.1, read as the reverse complement.
GCGGGACAGAAAAGTTAATCTGTAAAATGGATGGACCTTGAAAAAAGAATACGAGAGATGTTCTTTAACCCCACTGAAGCTGAAAGGCTATCACAGGTCCCACAAATGGAAGCTGGCAGCACCTTTGTAAATGTAGAGGACCCGTTTAAAAAAAAAAAAAAAGAGTATGTATGTTAGTATACTCGTGAAAAAGATCTCTTGATTCGGTCTAGGGAACTAACACAATCAGATCCTGTATTGTGCTCCAAAGAGCTTACAATCTGACAGGTTAACTCCTTTCAAATATCAGACATGGGAAAGGTAGGCACCTAATAATGACCTTCTAATGTATTTACCAGCTGCTAAACACATCCACTAGGATAGGGAACCAGGTGCATGATATACATAAGGATATAGGACTATTTCAGAGACCCCTGGAACTTACCTCTGTCTCTGCAAAACAAGCTGCTTTTCAATGCCCGCTTGTGTTCTTGGTAGCTGCCGCTAAACCATGATAAAACCACGGTTGTGAAAGACAACATACTATATATGTTTCCAGGAGATGGGCCCTTTACTAGGTCCTTTGCCTCACTTGTTATCTGTCACCAGAAATGGCTTCTGAACCCTTTGTTAAGCCTTAAGGTAAAGTTTACTCGAAGAGTAACTTTCTTTTTTGCTTTAAGTGTCAGAAAACATATCTATAAAAGTCACTATAAAAATCCCAACAGAGACTTCTTTTATCTTGAGAAAAAGTATAGCTGCCAAATTCCCTGACTTGGGTAATTACTAAAGAGATGATATGCCACACCAATTATGCCGAGTCCATGCATCTTCATTAACGATGCGTTAAAATGCCACCAGGTCACCTTACCACAACGTTCTTCACTAAGCAGCTAAGTTGGGGTATTTTCCACAAGAGTGAAGATTCCAATTTCAGTATATATAAAACAGTCATGGGGGGGGGAATGACAAGACGGTCCTTAAATAATATCTTGTGCTGAAAAGGTAACACAACTCCCAATCAGCTTCATGGTCTGTTGATTAATGTAACACTTCTTTGCTATGTAATAGGTTAGATGTCATTCTTCTAATGAGGAATGCTTTGAATAGCTCATGCTGCAAAACTCTTGGTCTTCAGTCTTAAAAGGGACCTTAAAGATGGCAGTACAACATATCGCCATACTTTGTTTCATTCCCTGACGTCTTTTGTTCTCTTTTCATGCATTTTGGATCTCTATACGTTCTCTTTCTTCCTACCCCCCTGCGTCTCTCCTCATTTTACTCTGGCATTCCCTCCTCCATCCTATCCGGCACACCTCCCTCCTCCCTCTCTCTCTTTACAGTTGAGATCTGTAATTAGGAAACATTAGCAGCCTGAAAGCAGCTTTCATACCTGAAACATCGGCAGTAAATGCACTCAGCAGTTCTCTTCCATGGCTATTAATGTCACTTTTATGAAGTAATGAAGAACAAAACACCCTCAGGCACTTTAAACCGTTGGTTTTTTTTAATACAACGTGATCCTTTTCAGTAGTGAACAATCTCCTTGTTTGCAGCCACAATGCAAGCTTTCTAACCAACTATGTGAAAGACCCCCTTAGAAGGAAGCATGTGGCTTCCTCCTCACCTTGCTAGTGGAGTTCAGGCTTGTCCTCTTGTCTTCCAAATATAGCCCATGGTTACAAGTAAAAGGTACATTTATAGAATCCCTTTAAGAAGCAATAATGTTTTAGGCATCAGCGGTTACATTTTAGGAGCCGGGCCGTTTTATACTCTAGTTAGAAGCCATGTGTGGACGTTGGCGTTTGACGTAAGCATTTATAAAAATGGTGTCTTGTAGCAACCATTACCTGGTATATTCACTAAGGCCAGAGCTAGACTTGGCTAGAGCTAGGTGATTATTTCTCTGTAAGCCTGTGGACGGGGGGCAGAACATCCCCTGACTTCTCCATGTCGCTGCGAGTTCACTTGCCAGTGAGTTGCCGAGAGCTTCCTATCATACATACAACTTGCTGAAAGTTGAGAGAGTCTTTAACGACCCATCAAACTTTTTAGTCAATGCCCTTGGATAAAAAAAAACCCACTAAATATTGTGTGAAAATTGTCTGTGAGGCCTCATTTCAGGTAAATGACCCCATTAATGTCATTTATCTCCATCCTTACTTCACTTCAACGTTTCTTGGAGACCAGTTGACCACCCGTGTCCTACTCCATTCCTTAAGATAACACTTCAGTTTTTAGCCAGGGGGTATAAATGCAGACAGACTACTTTGTACACGTCTGTTAAGTATTTATGGATATAACACAAAATTACTTAATGTAATTTGCTTATGCTTCTGTGTTTAAGCACAAATCTAACCATTGTTTTTTTTTTACAATTGGTAGGAAGATTATTTGGTTGTTGTGAGCAAGTGAAGATTATCAAGTTGTTGTGAGTGCGATGAAAGGCTTGCCATTCAGATATTAATATAGACTTGACCTGTGTAAATACGCAATACCCTTGAGTGTTGTTTTCTGTGTATATACTCGTTTTTTAAAGAAGTCCAGAGTGTCCCAAATGAATAGTCAAATGATCCAAGCATGCCAGCTTGTGCCTTTCTCACTGGTGTATTGACAGCTGCAATTGCTCCTTGAGTACAGGTGACTTCATTCATCTTTCATATGGACGTTGGAGTCACTACAATATAATAGACATAGAATTGGATGTCGGTTAAGAACCACTCGGCCCATCTAGTCTGCTCAGTTTTCATGATTCAGACTCAGACCTTAATCAGTCCTTGGTCTCATCTTGGAGATAACCATATGTATTAACCTCTACTACTTCTACTGGGAAGCTGTTCCACTCAACTACCACCTTCTCTGTAAAGCTCCTTCCATTGCATCTAAGCCTCTGATTTGAGATTATCCTCCTACTTTGTTTAATCCCTTTATGTACCGTATTTAAATGTTTCTATAACATGCCCTGTCTCTTCTCTCTTCCAGGCCATACATATTAATATCCCCTATTCTTTCTTGATATTTTTATCCTGCGAATCGGTTACCCCTTTGAGGGGTGTAAATGTCTGTCATTTCACACTTGGTTTTTGGAATGAAGTTTCCTACTTGAATTGTTGACAATCACCTGTTGAATGATATACACGTTTAATCAACGCAAGCCTTTTGTACGTCTCTCAGTCTGTGCTCGGTGCAGAGTGGCTGGTGTTGGCAGGATTCCCCCGAACATGCGCTGCTTCTGTGTGTGTGACTAGATTGTCTTTTGTGTCTGTGGAGACTTTGTCTTTTTCTCCCAGGGCTTGTGACATTAACTCAAGGACCCCTGCTGAGATTAAACAAGCGCTCCCTTGCTAGAAAGGACATCAGAGAGTGAAAGTGAGCTTCATAATCAAGAGAACAAGGCAGGGATCATTCTTTTACTGTTTAGTGGGGTAATTGGGATTAGAGTGGCATTTAGAAACATACCTAGGCTCCCACTAATGCCTTCCTCCCCCACAGTCTGCAAACATGACCTCACTGATTGAAGTGAGGTCGTGTTTAACCCATCAGTTGCCAGGAGGTATTTGAGGTATTGCTGATTAAAATTCTGTCGCGGCACTGCTTTTTTTTTTTTTTTAACACGAATATTCGTAGTTAAGATCCCATGCTCTGATTTCTGACGCTTCTTTCTCTTTTGGAATCCTTGATACACAATCCTTGCTGTCATCTCTTTTTTAATCATTACTCCACACTCTGCCTTTATCCCTTCAGCTTTCCTCACCTTGTCATTCTCTCCAATCAGTCTTGCCCTTTCAACCTACCTGGTATTCTGCATCATCATTATGTCTCCTGAACTTGCCCTGGATATTTTTTGACATTTTCCTTCTCTACATGGCCATCTTTAACACAGTCAAATACTAAAGAGGCTGGTACGATGGGGCCCACAACAGCTATCCTGTGGGCCTCTGTTGGTGTTCACTTGCACAGAACTAGCATGCTGTGTGAACCGAGTAGGCAGCTGGTGGCAGGACCCATGGGCATAAGGCCCTTCTTCTCTATTGCATCTATCTGCTCTCGCACCCTGTCTCATGTAGTTTAGTCTCTTCAACTTTTATATTAAATAGGAGGATAGGATCACAATTTGGGGAATATATTATATATATACTAGTGGTGATGGATTTCCAAAATAAATATACCGATTTACTGACCTAAAGGTAAGATACTGTCTAGGTAGCAAAACCTGCCTTTCTACAGCTGACAACCTTGGAGGACCATTTCTGCAGCTTACAACCACATGAACCTTTTGGACATCCTATTACATTGCAAACTTAATAATTCGTACAAAAAAGCGCAATTGATTTGAGGTGAAAACTGTCGCTTAATCACATATATGTGGAATGCAGTGCTGACAGCTGTACATCCCAAGCAAACGTAAACTTGGTTACTACTGGAGCAGGAATGGGAGCCTCCCCTGCACAATGGGGCAAGGAAAGCCTCATAATGGGCTAGCCATTGGTGAGGCCTACAGAGCTAAGCCCTCAAGCACGGAAGGAAGATTTTTTTAGCTATAACATGGCCGCTGTGCATCAAAAGTAACAGTGGTATTCTTTCCTTCTGCTTCTTCAGATATTTAAAAAAAAAAATATATATATTTATAAAATTCTCCAAAATCCCATCTTGATGGGATCCATAAGACTCCTACTGTTTTCCATTCTCTCCACTTTGCTTCCTGTGTTACAGCCCTGCCAATGCAGGCCACAACCAACACACTCCAACAATAATATGTTTATTACACCCCTTCCTTGACCAGAGGTTCCTGATTTCTTCCAGGTGAGATCCAAGGATGCCCTCGGACATCTCATCCTCTAATGCCCCCATCCAAACCCCAAAAACATGCCTAGATTTTAGGGTCTAAACTTGGTATATATGTTGCTGGTGAACACTAAACAATCTTTTAATTTATGGACAATTGATTTTTTCATTAATGCCTCTTCTTGATTACTTGAATTTGCAACTAGTCAATCAACAAAAACATTCCACTGGTTTCTATGGTGATTACCTTACATTTAGCCCTTTGCTCCAAAACTACCCTTTACATATATGGCCTACTGTTTTTTAATGAGCCCAGGCAATGGCAGTCTTGAAAAGGTGTTACGGTTTCTTCCTTTTTTGTCTCATTAGGGTAATGTGATATTCATTATTGATAGGTGTCTGAGATGCTGCAGTTAATCTGATAGTTATTGTTGTCTTGGTGAACGCTTTTCCTTCCACCACTGCCTCTCCACATGCACCTTATCCACTCTCATCTCCTGTTTATTTCATTATCAGAACAATAACATTCCATTTTTAAGATTGGGTTTTAATTAGTAACCGCAGTGGCTTCCTCCCCGGAGCTTGCGGAGCGCAAATTTCTAAAGTGCTATGAAGTGCTATCCAGTCAAATTAATCTTTGTGATTAATATCACTTACCTTTGTGATGCTAGGGAAGCAGAAATGCAGATAATGAGAGAGGAACGGATAAGATGCCGCTAAGTGGGGGATCTGCTTTATGCGGAAAAATATTGTCCTCAGAAGACGAGTTATGCTTGTATGGTGCGCGATGCTGTACGAGAGAATTCTCTGCGGGGATGTAATACAGAACATGGAGCACGTTTAGACTATTACAGACAGAAGCTAGAATTTCACTGCAGACTAGACCAGTCTGTCCTCTTATTTCATACCAGAACCCTCTCCATATGATTTCCGGCTCTTTATTTTTAGCATACGCTACCAGATGTGTGATAGAGACTGCCGTTTTTGGCCACTACTTAGAAACCTAGAATTTGACGGCAGACAAGAACCATTCGGCCCATCTAGTCTGCTCGTTCTTCCAAGCATCCCAGCTTGTGCATTTGTCGCTGGTATATTGAAAGCTGCAAAAGCTCCTTGAGTACAGGTGACTTCATTCATCTTTCATATGGACATTGGAGTCAATATAATAAACATAGAATTTGACATCAGTTAAGAACCAATCGGCCCATCTAGTCTGCTCAGCATTCCCGATGTAAAGACGCAGAAATAAAGCAGTCGTTGGTCTCGTCTTAGATTCAGGAGCCGTATGCCTATCCCATGCATGTTTAAATTCCCTGACTATTAGCCTCTGCCACTTTTGATGGAAGGCTGTTTAATTTATCTGGTAAAAAAGTTGTTCTTGTGCCTTGTATATACAGTACAGTTACAAAGAACTTGGTCTGCTGCGTCTCAAAATTAAATTGCTCATTGTATGATTATAAAAAAAAAAAACCCCTACTTTTATGTTGTCTCTGGGTGTCATTGTTAGAAATGAAATATAAACATAAAAAGAAATTATATATATATATATATATATATATATATATATATATATATATATATATACACACACACAGTATCTTCGCCTGGTTGATAATGACTTACACATTGAAAAGCTGTGGTTTTCGGGGGATTGTGCAGCAGTCCCTGTATACACAGAGGTTATAGACGCGCACTGCTCTGTGCCTCTGCTACCCCCAGAGGTTATAAACATTCGTAAGCGACAGAAGAATTTTGGGTAGGCTTTCATTTGCCTGCTGAATTTTTGATGTTAATGTATACGATAAAAAATAATTCAGTTTAACCAGTGGCTTTAACTGACTGTAAACTGCAATTACTGATAAAAAAAAATATATAAAAATATATGTCAAGTCATTTGCATGTAATACTAAAATAAGAGAGGGATAATATAAAAGGGAATCATTTATAGGAGCTTTTTATATCTGTTTGTTTTGTCTCTCTGAATGGGGTAATTAATCACTCGGAAACGCGGTTACCAATGTATATCTAAAATGTGTTTTCTGGATTTTTGCAAAGGTGTTTTGTTTCAAGATCCACACACTATTATAGGGACGGTTCCGGGTTGGCCCCTAAACAATCAATGCATGTAAAATACTTTGCAGCTTCCCACCCTCTCGGTGGTCCGATGTCTTGCCTGATGCAGCCATTGAAATCAATGGGGGCACTTTATGCTCATGTGCACAAGGGTCTTGTTAGCCCCCTACCCAGAATGTTCGTAGAGCTGGAGCTGGCTGGTGGAAAGTATATGACGTGCGTTGAGATTCGTTAAGTCAAACACATCTCCTGCATTTGCAAGGGTGGCATCACATAAATTTAATGGGCCCTCAACACTATCACATGCATTCAAGTGCATATGATCACTGGGGTGTCCCTTTAATTTACTTTAAATTATCAGCTTTCTGGTTGTTGGCAGATATGCAGGTCTTCTGCATGTCCCTCCAGGACCCAAATCCCTTTTCTTGGTGATGTCCCTCTGATAATGTCTGGTGGTTGTGAGCATATCACGGTGTTCTACAGCCCTAGGAGTCACAATAATGTGTATGGAAAAGCCAGAAAATGTGTTTTGAAGCTAAATTGTGTAAATAAATACAAACAATTCCAATTATCCTTCTTAAAATACCTTGGTCATTTACATTATAGCTACCCGTGGATCACAGAGTCACATTAACTAAGTTGGTTGAGCCCCTCTCCCCTGACCACATCCCCAAAACAAGAGTCCATCTTTGGCCATCTGAGTTGCTTGCAGATCTGCTAACAACCAAGACCCATGTGCATCAAGAATTCTTGGCTTTCAAAGAAAATCTTGTTGGGTCTTAAAATGTCTGCATTGACCTGTAAATCCTGCAAATATATAATATATGAATATAATTTGTTTATTTCAGGTGTAAGTCAAGGTAGACATATATGGTATATCCCTATTGAGGAGGAACTGTAACTATTATTACAGTACAGTTTTGTGTGGGATGATAAATCAGTATCATGGTGTCTATAAAATGAGTTAATGCCTATTATTAACAGCCAGAGTTTAGTTCCTTGAGATAAGGCATCATAAAGGATATGTAGTGTCGGCGCCACATAAAGTCAAACAGGGATGCATAAGATGGCCCTTTAAAGTTCCACTTATTGCACTTTATAGTGTGTTTAGCAAATAAACCTTATCAGATCTGTCATTGTGTTTTTGTCTTCCTGGTATTTATTCGCATCAAATGAACTTGTCAGTTTCTATGGCTGCTTTTGTGTCACATGGAAATTAAGAGCCCCTGTAAAAAATAAATAAATATATATATATTATTTCTGGGAGGGCTTTGGCCATTGAAGAGTATTGTAAATAATATTTGCAGTGGAACAGTATATTTGATAACGTGTTTAATCCATTGCCTTTATGATTATGGGTTTATAGCCTTAAAAGTGTAGTTTCACCACCAGTTCTTGTTTGTTTGTTTTCCCTGCAGTGGGAGGAAGTGAGCGGCTATGATGAAAACCTCAACACAATCCGTACATATCAGGTGTGCAACGTCTTTGAGCCAAATCAGAACAACTGGCTTCTTACTACGTTCATCCCGAGACGAGGGGCCCATCGCGTTTACGTAGAGATGAGATTCACCGTTCGGGACTGTAGTAGCCTTCCCAATGTTCCAGGCTCTTGCAAAGAAACATTCAACTTGTACTACTATGAGACAGACTCCAATATTGCTAATAAGAATTCAGCCTTTTGGAACGATGCCCCCTACCTTAAGGTGGACACTATAGCTGCTGATGAGAGTTTCTCACAAGTGGACTTTGGTGGGAGACTGATGAAGGTCAACACTGAAGTGCGTAGCTTTGGCCCATTGACTCGTAGCGGCTTCTATTTAGCCTTCCAGGATTATGGAGCATGCATGTCGCTCCTCTCCGTCCGTGTTTTCTTCAAAAAATGCCCTAGTGTCGTTCAGAATTTTGCAGTCTTCCCTGAAACCATGACTGGTGCAGAGAGCACGTCCCTTGTAATATCACGGGGTATCTGCATCCCTAACGCAGAGGAGGTAGATGTGCCTATTAAACTCTATTGCAATGGAGATGGGGAGTGGATGGTTCCTATTGGTAGATGCACATGCAAAGCTGGATACGAACCCGAAAATCACATCATCTGTAAAGGTAAGAATTTCTAATCTATTATTTTGTATATGAAATACACTTTTTTTTCTGAAAATTAAAATTTTAGAAGGAAAAGAAAATAAAGAACAAGAAAAATATAATATATATATATATATACATACAAAACAATGATGTCACATGCTTTAATGCGATGGCGCTCCATCGTCATTAAAATGTGTCCATGAGTTAACAATTTATTTCTGGTAAACGTGTGGCAGAGTCCACGTCTCGTTGGATTGGATTGTTAATGTATGTAGATCTGTTGCGGCTTACCCTGGTCTCCCGTGCGTTTCTCAAACCACACAAAGCCATTGTACTTGGCCCGGACTTGCAGCGTTCCGAGAGTGCCAAGGGGATTTGCCTGGCAGCAAACAGCACAGGTTTATTGAAATAAATGTGACGGGGAAAAATTATGAGCTACCGTTTCATGAAAAAAACCATATAAGTTTGAGTGTTTGTGATATGCGGCTGCCGCGCGTTGCCACATTATTATATGTATGGTAAAGGGCTTTCTGTGGCGATATGTATTATCGTCGTGTGTTTCTAAAGGGACATTACAGCCATCCCTTTAAATTTTTGTGGCTTCCCCTTGTAATTATATAGGTGGAGGGTTCTGCAGAACCCCCGCATACACATTTGCCATTCTCTCCATTCCCAGCCCTTTGCCCTTTTTCTGTAGTTCACCTGAATGCATCACTATATATACTTACGCTGAGTAGAGAGCGTTGCAGGGGGTCTAATGAACTCCCATGCGCATGCACAGAAAGAGCTCCTATCGATTGCAGTAGGAACTCTTTCATGCCGCTGATCAGTGGCGCGAAACATCGGGCCAAGTTGGTTGTGTTCTGCTGTAGCTTCTTCTTGCGGTAAGTATTTTGTTTTTTGTATGTTTGATAAGTTCATTTGCGTTCACCCGTCGGGGGCCTTACGTTGTGCATTACACGGGTATTGTTCACAAAGGCCATTACCATCCCATCCTGGTGTCCCTCTTTGGGACCCAGATCCCTATCTCTCCGTGTCCACCCCAGCAGCCCTGCAGTCATGTATACACAAATAGCATTAAATGTGTTTAGAAATCAAAATGTGTAAAAAAAATGTGTGTTTTGAGTTATGACGTCATATAAACAGTTGGGTGTGGTGGTTCCCACAGGAGACAACATGATATATCTCTCTGCATCCTCTTTTAAAGGGTCCCTGTGGATAGTGGGAATTGTAATCCTCCTAGAGCCAGGCATGTATCTGTAGGCCATCTTTGCATGTTTAGTACATGTCCTGTATACGTTTAGTGTATAGTTTCATTATCACAGTACAGACTTAAAGGTTGGGACTGATAAGCACTTTGAGATTTTTGTTAAAATATCAGAAAAAAAGTCTGCTTCTTCATTGATAAACCCTTCCGCCAGAGTGTGAATTCAGGATAAAGCAATGTGATACTTTCTTTTCGTGTTAAATGCACCCTGGCCTTTTGGGAAGAAAAAAACAAACCATCCAATTACGCATTCCGAGGATTAAAGAGGGGCATGAAAATGGTGAGAAAGCATTTACACAAGGTCAATACAGCAGCTTTGTAGCTCTAATGGAAGACCTACCAGGCCTATCATTCCTAAGTGGTGCTACCACAAAACTCTTAATCGGAAGGCAGGTTTTTTAACTCTGCGCTGCTTCTCTTTTCCATATAAAGGTTTTTACCTATATTAATATATCTCTGATTGTAACTGTGCATCTATACATATGATGCTTTTTTCCAAGGAAAAAAAATTCCGGAACGTCAAGTAAAATTACTATGTTAGGTCAACTGTTAGGGAAAAGATCACAAAGTTATAATTCAGAAATGCACTACTAACCAATGTTATACATTAATAGAATAATGCTCTACATACTCATATACATGTCATTGTTTGGTTATTAGTCCATACTAGAAACTATGTGTACCCCCCCCCCCCAATGTGTGGGGTCCGACTCAAACACCTTCATGTGATACTGAGCTCATCTTCTGCATCGTTGGGTTGTCTTCTGCTGTGGTTTTTATGCTGTTGGAATTAACACCTTGACTCCTCTCCAAAGTAGGCTACAGTGGTCTGTATTATATTTCTTATCTTATCCTACCTGGCCATGCTTTGCTTGCACCCCAACATTTCTTTTCAATCAGATGTCAATATCCTGAATGGAACTTGGCTCGCTCTCTTCATGCATCGTCCATGACCGGAAATCTCGGAAATGAAATGCTTGCGTGGACATAACACCAGCTATGTGCAGCAGCGTTTCACACAGATATTGTCTGCCGTTTAATTAAGACAGCAGAGGGCATCTGGACAATATATGAAGCTGTGTATAAAAACCCTATTCAATAATGTGGTTCATAGCATCACGACCTAAAATGTGCATATTGAAAACAATGATTAAGCACAGCAATAGTGATACACAGAAAATCAGAAAATGGTTCAATTCACTGATAAAGGCTGAAAGTGAGAGGAGGAATCTCGCTCCCCTCCGCCCCTCCATCCATATGAGATGAATTTCAGTCTGTGCCAGGAGGAATTGAACTCAGCAGGTCCACAGGCACTCAATGCTGAAAACAACATGACATGATCAATTTAATAAGAGTAAACATTGCAGATGGTTCTGCCACACTGCCTCGGTGATGTCCGATCTGGAGCCCAGTGGAGCAAGATGCATAGTGAACTCTCATAATGATGGTGCCAGAAGAGAGGTTATTAAAAATGTATTCCTTCTGCGGTGATGATGCCGAGGTAGCAATGGGTCCGTCTCTGCTGAGGCAAATAGATCTGATGATGTCAGGATGAGGTCACTTGTCTAAAGAAGGGACATTAGCCACCAAAGGATACTGGTGATGTCGTAGTCCCATGACGGGAATTAAACAGTGATGTTATAAACATTTTCTTATTATTCTGTATCAATGTTACTTTGAATCACTAATCCAGGATGGCTTATATATGATTCAGTTGCTGCCATTCTACCTCTGTTTTAACCCCTTCCATCTTGAGCTGCAGTTGGGAACACTGATTTCTTACCCATCTTCACCACCATAGCGTAGTGTAATAAGCAGACTAATGACCCCGTCAGATACATGCATACAATATTCACCTCCATCTCTGCAGGTCTCCAGTGAAAATCATTTCCATTGATATCCCTATATTTTAAAACACAGCGCTCATTACCACTTCATCTCATATATAATTTTGGACGCACTCATGGTTTTTTCCAAGTATTCTCCCAATAGGAGTAATCAGTGCACTGACTGTAACATTCCTTCCTTCTCCGAAATGTAATATTTGTAGTCTGTTTAATAACCATACACAATGAAATGTTCCTCTGATGTATGCCACAATGCTGCTCCTATAATGTACATAGCAGAAAGCTGGGGAGATGTTGCTTGGCTTCAAGCTGTTAAGAACCTTTTTGACTATTAATGGGTTGCTCATTCCTATAAACAGGCGAGCATAAACTCATCCCTCTGGATGTGACAAAAAGATCATTCATCGCAAAGAGAAGTTAATTTTAAAAATGTAAATTTAATTGATGGCTTTTTCCACATTGACCAAATTCCAAACGCCCCCCCCCCACCGGGATCTTTGGAGAGATATGCCAAAGACCTGGCCGATATAACCCTGGAGTTACTCCTCCATATCGCCTGGTTAATTAGCATTTGTAAATTGAGCCTCAGGTTCAGACAGAGGCCACAAAACCGTCCTGCGGCCTTCAGCTTGACAAGGTAGTTGGTGGTGGGTACCTCCTTTGAGTCATCTAACTATGCACTGGTATCCAGTATCCTCTTGAGTTATTGCGAAACCTCCCATATGTTGTTGGCTTGTATGCAAATCATTGTACATGATACGGAGTAGGAGTAAAAATGGAATACATTGCTTATTGAAAACACTGTATCAATCATTCCATGACTAATCAGAGTTCCCTTTACGCCGGCCAATTAAACCGAAACATGAAAGAGTTGCCGCTTCCTTTTGAAGTAAGATATTTCTCGCCTCTCTGGATGTAGCAGCTGCTGACAAGCGTCGTCCTTGATATTTTTTTTTTTCTATTTTTATTTTTTCCCTTCTTTAAGTTTGATAGAATCAGAGCAGCGAACACGTAGTCATACGGCAGTATTATACTAAGGCTGACATCGGTATCTTCTTACCAAGCATGGTACAGTTTGACAGCAGGTAATAACCACATGTCTTACTCAAAAACTGTGTAGAAGTCCTTCAGCATGCAGGTTCTACTTAGTGTGTCAATCTCTACGGGAAGTCACAACAAAAATATTCAATGCCGTCTCTTGGAAAACCCTCCTTCCTAGGGCTGAACAGTCTCGTAGCATTTATTTTAAAGGGACAATCAGTTGTCTCTTTCCAGGTTAATTTCTTCACTGTTTTGATGCCCCTTAATTCTTTTCTTCTGTTTGTTACCTGCGTCACATCTCATTGGAGTAACTTTTTAGAAGTACAGAGATATTGGTTCAAAAAGACTGTAATATGTTATCTTGGGCAATGCTAAATATGTTTTTTTTTTAATATACCTTTAAATATTTTTCCTGTTCTATACATCTTCGCTTTTTAGAGTGGTATGGATTATTGCTGACCAATATTCTTGTTCTGCACGTAATTATGATCGTTTATTTCTGCATTAACCTCTGTACAGCAGAAAGACCTGGCTTTGCATCTCCCCAAGTGACCATTGCATGAGATGCTTTAATGGCCTTCTATTTGGTGCATTGTGACAGTCCCTCGGCAGTGAAGGAATTGGATTATATATATATATATATATATATATTATATATAGTAGATTCTGGTTTTAAAGTCTTTATGATTCATTAAAAGTCTGTGATGTATGACTTGGATCCCTGCTTATTTATACTTCATCAGGAGTGCTATCACTTTGGTTTTTATCATTGCTTACAACGATAGGTTTAAGAAATCGATTAAATGACACATGCTTAATATAGTTTGCATATGAATAGGTGAACAGATGCATCTAGTATCTCCTAATACAGGGAGAGAGGTGTCAGAGGGATTTTTGTAAGCATGCATACGTAAAATAATGGCTCAATAATAAGGGGTGTGTGAGATTAAAGGGGGTAACATCTGATCCAGGTTATAAATTGACCAGACTGGATGCAACAGTCAAGTTGGACAGTCTTTTTTGAGTTACGTGGTGTCATAGGGATGAATCTATGGATTATCTAGGTGTGCTAGAAGCATTTCCGAAATCTTTGCTAGCCAGACAGCAGTTCTATTTATCCGTGTAATGTTAGAAATGTAGCGGGTACCATACTTCCCATTTAACCACACGTACACACGCTGACAAAACGTCGGGTGAAACCCATTCCTGTTCCAAATCAAAAAACATAATAGGTGCTGGCTAGACTTAGTAACATGACATTTCTTTTTTTCCTCCATCTGAAGTCTGTTATATAAACATGTTATTTCAGTCAATCGCGCACACAATGAAATCAATGAGCGCCGTGGAACATGGAAAGGTGAGAGAGTAAGGAAATAGCTGTTGGTAATAGGGGCGAGCGAGATTAGCGGAAAAGGACCGCAGGGGGCTCGTTCCCTGGAGGCGGATGTGCTGTGTGAACATGTGTTAATGTACAGGCAGGAGAAAGCACTGCAGCCATCAACAAGTCCCACGAGCCTCTCCCCCCCTCCGCCAGCCATACTCCGCAATCACGGCAATTCCTCTTCTATCACATCAACGCACAACCTCAGCAATTCCTGTGCCTCTGGACCTTGTAGCCTGCTTAGCATCATGGGAGTTGCAGTTCATAGCAGCTGGAGTACTCGGAGAGTCGCTTTTTTCACCTTTTATTGCCCAATCCGGTTGCTATTCTGTGAGCTCTGCTCCCTTGTATGAGCACTTGACAAAGCTTGATTTATAACTGGTATTTATTTCTTACACTTCTGCAAACGCTACAACAGAAACAGTGATTAATGTATCACGGAAAAGTCTAAGCGGCCTGCTTAGGAATGCTTTATTCTCTTTTTTGTGTTTTTGTTGCAAATGTATTTGGTGCTTTTCAGTTGACATTATGGTTTCGAAATTAGGAGAGCTTCAGTAAGGGCAACAGAGGAGTTACAAATAATACATTAGATGTAGCAGAAGAATAGAAGTTATAATAGATACAGTAAGTATTGGTGGCACTTCTCCATTTAACCATTTCTTTGTTGATGGCACTGCTGGCACACCAGTGAATGCTCTAGTTTACTGGTTTTGAAGTTACCAGACACATTGTACATGTCCCAGGGCCCAGAAATACATAATGCACACATTGTAAAAAGATAGGGGCATTAAACACGGAGCCAGTTGGGATGCTGGTAGAAATACTAGTGTTTTGGGTTTTTTCTCCAATATTGCGGACAGTGTCTTGCCGGTAACCCCTTTATTAACACATGGCCGTGCATACAATCCAGCAATAACGCAACAAATCTGGACCTTCACGCGGTGCCCAGAGTTCCGTTGGAGTAAATGAATGGGAATAACTTGCTACGGCTGAAGAGGTGAGAATAATGTGTAGGTTTAATGAAACCTCATAATTATCTTATAAAGTAATGTATCGTACAGCAGACTCGGATTTTCCATCACCTTTACATTTTAAATAGGTTTACCACTCTTTTATGAAGGAATCTAAAATACAATATTAGGAAGGATCACGGATTAGTAAGATCAATGATGTCCTTTACTGAAGTCTTGAAGCAAATGCAGCCCCATAGTTTTTGTTCCACAATGTTGTCCCCCGGCCAATGTTCTCAGAAAAAAAAAAAAGTTGGGTAACACAGACATGGTGTATATAAGATCAATTGAGTGACGCTCAGAAAATATGCTAACATGAGGGTCTAGTTGTCAAAACCTTGAGACTTTGGGTCAAACCTTTCAGGTTTACAGGTGTGATTGGAAGCATGTATGGGTCTGTCTGGATTTGGACCAGTATGACACCTGATCACTCAGCATCTCTGGGAAGAGGGACGATGTACTATGTAGCTATATCCAGTCCCTACTTGGTCCCATCCCACCCACCTGCTTCAGTTATGACTTCTGGATTCTGCAAGTCCAAGATTTGAAGGGGAAAGGACTCTTGGATCGTTCTCAAGCATGGTAAACAATACTATGAGATGGGGCTGTCTTCTAATAGGTTTTAGTCCATCAACAAGAAAGTTGTACCCTTCTATATAATGCATATACTTACTGTTATGTAGATGTTTCAGCAACATTATAGCTTGGACAATGAGGGGTTAAATCTGCGGAATTGGCTATCCATAGATTAAATGCTGCTGAAAAAACAAAACCTAAGTGCAGATCTTCTTGTCAGAGTCAAAGGTGTTGTTGACTTTATTCATTTTCATCCATTCAGCTCTGCGGTCTGCCTTCATTCACTGGGAAATTGAATTATTTATTGATCCCCCCCCCCCTCTACCTCTACAGTAGATCAAAGTAATTGCTCTTTGTTGGTTATCCCTCCCTCCTCCAATGGATCCGCAGTCTTCCTTTCATCTTTCTTTTTATTCTCTGCTTTTTAATTTCTTATTTTCTCTCCTTGCTCGCAATCTTCCAAAATACCCCCATTCCTTGGTTACAAATCTCCCACCTGCCTATGTGGGATTATCTCTGCTCATCCGGCCTTCTTCCTGCCTGCTGCTATTAAACCTCTGACCTTGTCTGATCCTTCACCATTTATATCAAGGATGGCCAGGCTTGGGAACTTTTTCAATAAGCTGACACCAAGACCCTTCAGATTAGTAACCCTTTAATAACCCAATTTTCCATTCCATAACTCACTAACCCTGGCAACCTAGTGCTTCGATAACTGGCCCTTTACGGATTTTAAGCAGATCTGTCACTTTTCTCAAATTGCAAATGTAGCTGGTGATTTTTTTTTTACACATTTAAATTTTATATTTAATTGTATCGCTGATTGTTCTACTTGATAGTTGCTGATCAGCTCAAGTATCCTTCAAGTAGTGCTGGAGTTAGGAGTAAGAAAGAAAACTTCTGGACAATAAGTTGATTATGGTAGTAAGTCACCTTTTGCTACAGTTCACGGCTTCTTTGAGGTAAATTACTACCATAATTACAAACTAAATATCTCCAAAAATCACCTGTGTACAAGCAGTAACTTAATATATTCCAATAAGAAAACTAATCAACCAGACTGGAAAAGAATCACCCTAGGAATTCTCAGGCATAGGTTGAATGAGCAAATTTTTAAACCGTAGATGCAAAGCTTGACTCGATACCATAGTGATAGACTTCTCATTGGAGAAGCCATGTAGGGCGCCATTATAGGCAAAATGGCAACCACATTCACACCAGATGACATAAATTTGACCAAGATCTGATGGCCCCTCACGCCCCTGTATACCTTATGCACAGTATTTGATTTCCATCTAAAAAGAGTCCTTGAAAACTCTTTGTTTTCTATGTTGGCCTAATAAAAGGCATCGCCTTTAGCTCAATCTTCTTTTGGGCCAGTATAGCTGTATGGATGTATCCATTTTCATATATCCTTTCTACAAAGTCTTCTTATTTATGTTTATTATTGGATCGTGGCAGGACTAGTGATCATTCTACTTTAATGTTGATCCAGCTCTAGTGATTCAGGGACGATCCTTGGTTACCAAGCATGAAAAACTAATGTCCGCAGCCCTTGGGGGGGATATAAAGGAATTTAGCATAATTTGTTGCAAGCATTTATGGATGATGTGTCTAATAATTTATTAAAAATAACTCTTTAGATGTACAAATTGGACGCAGCAGCAGACAGGCTACATCAAAAATTTAGCTACAATGTGTTTTTCTATTCAAGTGACTGCAGTTCCATGTCGGGGAGTAAGTCTCACGTCTCTGATTATAGTCCTATTTCTGATGAAAGAAATACAGACCTACTCGCCGTGTGCTGATTGTGTCTATCTACCATGCCAAACAAATAAACCTCAGCAGATCTGTCATTATATTGTCTGCTCTCTATGTTTTAAACATATAAAAACAACACAGCCACGTTTAGGAATTAGTTTTTGCTTTGCTTCTATGGCAACAACCAATAAGTGCCTACATCTGTGTCACATGATGGTTAAGCTTTCCCTGAAAAATTCCAAATGAGGTAAAATTTGACACAATTGAAAAATTCTTTCTTGGACGGGTTTGGGGAGTCATCAGCACTAGCAATGATTTCTCTAATTGTGAATTAAGTTATTGCGTAGGTGGAAAAGAACCTTTAAGTAGCAGGAAATCATCATCTCCATCTGAATACAATAGAAAAGAAAGCTTACTACTGCTGACGTGAACTAGCCTCAGAATATTCACTGCGACTTTAAACGTTCCCTCTACAATATTCTTTTTACAATAGAGAAATTTAATAGACATTTTTGCCCACGCTTGGACCCGCTCCAACAATTTAGCATGAATCATCGCAATTAAAAGTATTAAACCTCAGAGAGGTTAATATCTAATTTGAATTAAGCCGCTAATATTATTATGTCCACTAACTGCAATATGGGTTTATTATATTCATTAAATAAAGATAGCTTTCTTTTCCTCCTTTGCCATATCAGCTAAATAGCTTCGAGAATTGATGATGTAGGAAAGATAATGGGCTAACGTTATTAAACATGGGGTGAAAAATCTATTTGCTGTAACATGGAATGTTAACGGTTCAGTGGAGCCTCGTGATCGGAGAAGGATATATTATTTGTGCAACTTGGTGAATGTTCTATATTTAACCTATTTTGGAATAAATATGGGGAGGCGTGAAAAAACATTAGGCAATTAGGTATGGGGGTGCGAAATACCCCAAAAATACAAAGAAAACCTGTACCGTGTTTTAAAAAAAATAAAAAAAATTAATGTGATTTATTTTTATATATTTTTAGATTTCACACATGCATTTTTTTGTGCACATTAAAAATAATTTCAAATTATTTCTAAAAAGATTTGTTTTTATTATGCTGTAAAAATTACACCAGTTTATAGAAAATTTAATGGGAAGACATAAGAAATAATCCCACAAATAGTCATTTTTATATGCAATCTGCAAAAAAAAAAATACATTCATGATTTATTACTTTTTTTTTTTTAGTACCTACCTGCAATGACTCTTGTAATTGAGAATGCGGTAGATAAACGGAACTAGGGCTGCAACAACTAATCGATAAAATCGATAATGAAAATCGTTGCCAACGAATTTCATTATCGATTAGTTGAATCGATTTTTATCGATTTATAAAATTTCAAATGCTCTGAAAAATACCCCTCGTTTTATAATCCGTTTAAGTGACTCACAGCAGCAGCTCCTACTTACAGTTCCTCCCTGCAGTCACTGCCGATTGGCCCGCCCACTTCCTTTTTCCAGTCCCTCCCTGCAGTCACTGCTGATTGGCTGCAAGAAGGGACAGTGAGAAAGCGGTGGGGCCAATCGGCAGTGACTGCAGGGGGGGGTAAAGGGGCGGGGCCAAAGTGCTGATTGGTCCCGCCCCTTTCCTATACTGTCAACATGGCTCAAGAACTCACTGGTGAGTATAAAATTTATATTTGGGCTGCTGAAAGTTAGGGGCAGTTATATTTAATGGGGTGTTTAGGGTTAATTTAGGGGCAGGCATAGTTAGTGGGGTGTTTAGGGTTAATTTAGGGGCAGTTATAGTTAGTGGGGTGTTTAGGGTTAATTTAGGGGCAGGTATAGTTAGTGGGGTGTTTAGGGTTAATTTAGGGGCAGTTATAGTTAGTGGGGTGTTTAGGGTTAATTTAGGGGCAGTTATAGTTAGTGAGGGGGTTTAGGGTTAATTCACGGGCAGTTATAGTTAGTGGGGTGTTTAGGGTTAATTGTGGTTGATGGGGTGTTTAGGGTTAATTTAGGGGCAGTTGTGGTTGATGGGGTGTTTAGGGTTAATTTAAGGGCTATTATAGTTAATGGGGTGTTTAGGGTTAATTTAGGGGCAGTTGTGGTTGATGGGGTGTTTAAGGTTAATTTAAGGGCTGTTATAGTTAATGGGGTGTTTAGGGTTAATTTAGGGGCAGTTGTGGTTGATGGGGTGTTTAGGGTTAATTTAGGGGCAGTTGTTATTAAATAAAGTTTACTTTATTTAAACTGAGAGGAATCTAAATCCTGGGGGCAGTGAAGATTAACCCAGTATTTATTTATAAAAGTTTTGTCTGTCAACCAGTCTGCAAATCCTATGAGTGCACTATGGCATAGGGGGGTATACGGCATACCTTGGGAGGACGGAGTGACATATCTGGGGGTATAAGGCATATAGGGTATATAAGGCATATGTGGGGAGGGCAGTGTGGCATGTCTAGGAGGGCAGTGTGACATTTCTGGGAGGCAGTGTGGCAAGCCTGGGCTCAAATGTGCATAACTGGGGGGGGGGGCAGTTTGGGAAATAAAAACAAGAAATGCATTGTTATCAGTTTTTTTATTCTGCTGTTTGTTTCTTACATCCTACATTACTTTATTAAATTATTTTAAATAAATGAAAATTTTAATTTTTTTTATCGAAAAAATTATCGGTCAACTAATCGATTATGAAAATAGTTGCAGCCCTAAATGGAACCACCTCCCCGTCATAAAGCTATCCTGAATCTAACACAGGGGCGTCCAACCTGTGTCCCTCCAGCTGCTGCAGGACTGCATCTCCCATCCTCCTCAGCCAGCCCTTTAGCTGAAAGAGCATTATAGGAGATATAGTCCTGCAGCAGTTGGAGGGCCGCAGTAATTGCAATATCACAGATTGTCTATTGTTTCTTATAAACTATACATTTTTCGCTTATAAACCACTCAAGTTTCACAAGACTTTTCTCTTTGTCTATATCCGGTTATTTTGAAAGTGATATTTTGTTCATTTTTGTCGAGTGGAACGTTTAGGCTGCTAATCACGGCGCCGAATTTCCTTAGACTTCCCAATATCAATGGCCTCAGTATTGTGACTAGGACAATGTTAACCGTAAGAAAGCAGTTTCATTGCTTGTTTATTCGGGTACTTAAGTACCAACCAGGTTGGACTTCATTGTTGGAGTCGGCTCATTTGCGTTGTTGTTAGTAAGCGGTTCCATTGACTATTGCTTTTATTCTTCAACTATTCTTAGATTATTAGAAAGCCTTTTGGGTACTGTTCATGCAATAGCTATAGACAGTCCCTGTAAAAAGGGTATTTACTGGGACCACCGACACAGTAGGGGCGTAAGATCAATTGTTTGGACTTGGAAGGCAAATTCTGGACTGTTGGCAGTTATGCAATAACTATTCTACACGGTTCCTCCTCAAATCTTCTCTATCTCATGCATTTTGTCTCCCTTTGAAACCACACATGCTACAAGCTCCTAGTAAGTACTTATTTCCCAGTATTTTGGTATCCCCCTCCCAGGACGCCTTATGCATGAAGTCCGACCTCATTACATGGACTATACTTGGGCACGTAGAATTCTCCACCGGTTTTGAGCATGCATCTCAGCTGATGCCAACAATGTATTCTTCACGCAAAGTTTCTGACATTCCTGATAACATAGACCCCTGTTAAATCAGTGATAGTTTGGACATGACGGGACTGTCCCGTCAAACTCATGGCAGGCCGCTATTCACCATCCACTCCGGCTATTCAGGGGCAGAACATAATACCCAGTTATTCGCAAGAAATTGCTCTGCAGAGAGTTAATCATATCATGCGGAGATTTCACACTCTCCCCTAGAAATTTTGAGCTCTGTGTAGAATTCTCCTGCAGTAATATGTAATATAGTAAATAGATGCAGTCACCATAGCAACCAATGGAGTTTTCTTGCTCATCGCTCCACTGTTACCAGAATTCTTTATACATAACTCTTATTGTGAACATAAATTATCACCGATTGGGACACGTCAACATACACATTCTCTACCAGGAAACCTGACAATTAACCCCTTCTTTGCTTAAGGAGTAAATATCCGAAATAAGCGAGAGAATGGCAAGTACTGACCCCTTTTTAAGAGAGGGCGACGTAGAGCGCTTACGTAATCCCTTTATTCCCTGGGTAAGCGGCCTTGTGGATGTTGTTACCGGAGCGCTTGTGCTGTTGTAGGTGTTTAATGTATATACAAAGGTCTAGGTTACCCCGTTTGTGACGCTGTGAGCGTGGGTGTACTTCATCCTGCAGTGCTGAATCGCAATGGCAAATAGGAATTATTGAATTATATTACATTCTGCGCGTCGAGCCCGTTACTCTTGTGTAAATAACAGTTTCTTAAAGCAACTGCTGATTTTTGTCATGTTTGCGAAGTTAGACTAAGATTACCCAATAATGCAGCAAAAGGGAACACATTTATTGTCAAATATTATGTTTTCCTGTCGGTTACTCCAGATTTTGGAGACTTTCTCCAAATTTATAGAATAAAGGCTTCATTGTGTTTATTACAAATTTCCGTATTTAGTTTTTTTCCTAGGATTTGTTGTCGATTTACAGTAACGTCTTTCTCTCTGTAAGATGCTAGAATCCCATTGCTACATATGTTCAGATTATATGGCTAAAAGCATATAATAAAACCATAATCGAAACTAATATCGAAAACATTTATCGCTTGCATTTTTTGTTATTCTGGTTTAGATTTTCCATCTCGGATATCACATCTGCCTCTAAACAAGGCATCGCTGGGAGATTTCATGCAAAATTCAGATGCAGTCACCATAGCAACCAAAGGGATGCTTACGCTGATTGATCATTGATTTCCCACGATCCCTCAGCAGTGATAGCAGAGCAAGTATTCGTTTCGAAGCGGTTACCGTTTTATGTCCTAGAGATCGATCGCTGATGTGAGGTAGCAGCAAGCAAGCAAAATTACCAGCCCTCAAAGCAAACAGGCACACAGAGTGATATAGAAGGTTTAATTCTTTGATTTGGACCCATCACCTGTCAAAGGTGAACGTTACCCTATAGAACAAGCCTGACGACGCCCCGTATTAAATTACCGTTCACGGCTACAGTGCTGGGCTTTACCCGTACGTTTTTATGTTAACCGGTAACCTTTTGATTGTCGTGGTTAGAAAGAAACAGAATATTCTGTTTGCACTGTGATACCCTCTTACCCGCCATTCAGAGCTCCTGGAAAATAGGGATGTCAGAGAAGGAAAGAGAGGAGCGCTTGGAGGTATGCTATTGGTGTGAGAATTTTCCGGAATGGATCGAAGAATAGACATAGGGAAGAAATAAGTGTGTGTGTATGTGTGTATGTAAATACCATTTGTAGCTAAGTTTTACTTCTGAAGTTTTCCTGTAAGCTTTTATTTCTTATTACGGTTGGACAGGCAGTCCGGCTTCAGCAGATGGGCCGGTGGTAACCGTACGAGTAGTCTGTTGACATACGTGGCACCTGTCTGCACCGACGCGATGCAGGTGCAAATATTGAGCTGTCTGCTTCCGGGTTTACCGCAGATGATTTCATTCCAAGCGGCTTGCGTGTTAAACCTAGAGCATTTCTGGGAAAATAAATCGCTAAACCTTGGATTAACGTATCCCCATTTTGTTTACAATGAGTTATATATCCACGTTTGTACGCCAGTCTGGACATTTAATCTCATAGAGGGTTATTTATACAGGTAGCGCAAGTGCATGATATACACTATATGTAAAGAAAGCCATAATATATAGAATACACCGTATAAATACAAAAAAGGACCTTTGTCCCACTGTGGTAAGAAGAATCTCAGCACGGGCACACAAACCCCGTTTCCATTCTATGGACTATAATAAACACAAAGGCTCCCTTGGAGCTTCTCTGTCTTTTAGGTCTAGCTAACCGGGTGGACAACTAAGCCACTTCCCACCATCATACTGAATGTCACTGCAGCTCTGCCCTGTCTTCGGTCTTCCGTCCTTCTTTCTCCACGACTGGAATTTAACATACGAGACGCTCTCTGCCCTGGGAGCTCTGGAGAGTCTCACTCCCAAAGTGGGCTCTCGGAGTTGACCTCACTTTTCTGTTTTAGGAGCAGTTGATTGAGACGCCTGGCTGCATGACCGCTCTCCTCCTCCAAAATAATAATTTCTGTCTCGCACTCGTACTCAGCTGCTCCGTACTTAGCAATGGCACAAAGCAGCTTTTTGTTAATTAGGCTATACAGGTGTGCTTGGTTTTATTTTCTCTCGATTTTATTGCTGGAGGTTTGCAGATATTTAGCAGACTTTATTGCTGGAGATAGTCCAGATTTTTCGCAGGATAAACTTTCCCCCATTGCTCCTTTAATGTAATGTCGGACATTTCTGTTGAGCTGGTGTGCACGCCTTTCGGCATATCATTTTAGCTGGGTTCTGTCACATCAGGGAATTTTTATTATTTTCATTTTCACAGATCTCATTTCCACTTAATATAATATGTTTTTAAAGGCACTAGAATTGTGCTGCAGTGCTGTGCAATGATTTATTGATAAACCCTTTCTTTCTGCTCAGTACGTTTATCTGAAATCTGATCCATAAAACACGGAAAAATTCAGTGCTTCTCTCTCCTTTTGCTTTCTCGCTTCTCTTCTTTTTTCGAATCATGATAAAGCGGGGTTCACTATACATTGCATATTACACCAGACATATCTACCCACGCATTGCAGAGGGCTGGTAAATTGCCTCCGAACTAGGTTCACCCCCCGGAGAAAGTATGTCCCTTTCGTGCCTACATGGTGACAAGACGAAGGGGTCTTAGGACTGACCTAGTAGAAACATTAGAGGCTTTTCTAAAATTCAGCCACCCTCATCCTTTCCATTAATCGTTCCCAGCGTTTGCAGCGGGGTCACCCAGGTGAATGGACATTGATGTACCACGCCAGCACACTTCCCTTCTGCTTCTCCCACTGCTTGAGCCGTTCTCATTAATCACTTGGAGTGTTAATGAATTATTGACCCCACGGGTTATTGAGTCACGCTGTTACCACATTGAAATGTTAAGTAGGTGACAAGCAGATGGAAAAGCAAGAGAAGGTGATCGTGGCCTGGCCTTCGGAGTAATATGCTTCTGTATACAGAAGGTCACAGCAATAATGATCACTGTGTATTAAAGACGGTGACGTCATCTTATTTACATTGACCATCCTATGACGTCATATTTATGTAGTGCCTAAAATCGTGGTTTCATTTCTACATGTGCATTTAGAGAGCTAAGTTAAGTAAGGTAGAATATTCAAATATATGATTTTTAAGGAATCTGATACACGAGGATGCTTTTTAATGTGTACCCAATAAGACTGCTCGAACAAGCTGAAAAAGACATTGCAGACTGTCAGCAGGTGTCATTTAACTCCTGGCACTGAGCCATCAAAAATATCTCACAGAACACATCTACAAATCTGCTTAATGGACGTTTATGTTGCCGAAAAACAATAATTCATACAGAATCGTTCCGCGCGAGCAGCATTAAACTCATGTTGGAAAGGGCATAACATATTATTAACATTTCAGTAACAAGCATGTTTACAACAAAACACAGATTAAAAAATGCTTTTCCCGCTACTCGAGACAGTAATCGAGATCTCTAATGTGTTGAGCAAACACAATTAAGCAGCCTTTTTATTTTATTATCTCTTTTCTTCTAAGCATGTACAAACAATATGGGACATTGTTTCCTGCTGTATTGGCAACAAAGGGTTTCAACCTATCAGTGACACCCCCTTGGGTCACTAAAGTGTGGCGACTTGAAATACACTGCCGCTGAGAATATATATTAATTAAACAGTGATGCAATTTAAAGAAATGGCCAGGACATTTCTTTTTCTATAATTCAGTTTTTCTTTTCTGACTCATTACTGTCCCTTTAAATGGATCATTCATGCACACATATGATTAGCCAATCCCTTTGGCTGTAGTATGTTTCCTGCTTTCATTCCCAGCTTCCAGGGAGGAGTTAAATGAGAGAGAATCCTCAGCTTTTAACCTCCATAACTAAAGAACCATTGCATCCACGTGTATGCCGTAAAATGCTTTCAAATCCACGCAAAATGGACTCCAATATGCATCAATCAAATTAAAAAGAAGATTTCAGACACTTGACTATTCCCTTAAAGGGGCTGTCATGAGAAAAACTGCAAGATGAGTATATCTTTCACCTGTAGGGTAGGACTCTCACTAGCATGACATGTAGTATTAACAGCAACACAAACTATCATAGTAGAGGTGATACACGTGTGAGATGATCATAGCGGCCAAACAGTGAAGACTCTTCTAACAACTGGTATCACGGATTTCTGTTTTTCTGCACAGGATTTATTCACTAAAAGTGAGTAAAATCACCTCTCACTGCATTTACTATAGGTTACAAATGATCTACCTGAAGGCTGAGTGGTCCTTAATGATGCACAGTATGAGAGCGAGATGAGATTCATTGTTTCACTGCAGGTCACCGTTTAGTGAATAAACCCATCTACTCCCTGCTTTCCTCACTAGGCAGTGCATTCGGTTAACCGGTTACAGATGTTGCTTCTTCTTGGGAGCAGGTGATGCTGACCAAGCCTCTACTTCTCTGCGTTATAATTTGTGATGGAGAAAAACACTTCTTTATCATTATTTTCCCGAAATGTAAGCCTTTTTTGTTTAAAAAGAAAGGGTAATCCATATTTTCGTCAGACAATCGGCTGAGTAGACAGGACCATGCGATATTGATAGAATATCTGATACGCTCAGCAATGGGATTGCATTAGCAACATGATTGATTGGATTCTTTAACACTTTATATTAGCTGTCCATGTATAATTTAGTTGGAGGGTCTTATGCGTGAAGGCTCGCTGCATGGCTGCTTCA
Organism: Sceloporus occidentalis; assembly: GCA_023333645.1. NCBI lineage: Eukaryota > Metazoa > Chordata > Lepidosauria > Squamata > Phrynosomatidae > Sceloporus > Sceloporus occidentalis. The sequence continues at coordinate 1,233,609 of JALMGF010000053.1, read as the reverse complement.
TCCTATTTACATACCCAAAGCTGTATATACGATCGTTTTATAAAGCACGCAGTCGTTAGCAGCCCAATTAGGTGTGGTACAGTCACAGCGTAAAGCCTAAGGCAAGGCAGAAAGGGCAAACTGATTTAGAAGAAACAAAAGCCATCATTTCAAGAGCTTACAATCTCTTTAATTACAGGTAATGGACGGGGCTAAAATGGAGCAGCCATAAATGCCAGGCAAGTGGAAGGAATAGCGCTTTTCAGCGTGGTTACAGCCGATAACACTCAGTTAATAATCCATCAGATTCCATTGAAATATTAATGCCGTATCAATTTATGATGTTAAGCTGGACTGGTGAAGCGTGCTGCTCGAGGGAAAGCAGTGGTTGGAATACAGAGGAAAGAACGGTGTTACTTAGGTATTAATAAGAGCGCCGCAGGCTCGGTGAGGGTCGGCACCCATGCGCTGTCCCATTAAGCTTTTTAATTGGCATCATAGTGACAGGAAGGAGAGCCAGCAGCGTGAAGGAGTAAAGTCAAGTGGAGAGCATCTGGTCAGCAGGGAGGGAAGACGGGATACCATATGCAGGCTGCCAGCTGATAAGATGGTATTTGTGTCCCTCTCGCTCTCCCATCTGATCTCCCATTTCTGTCATGTCCTATCCATCTAATGGCATTAACACGTTACAAGGGGTGGGATGCTGCATGATGTATGCATTCTTCGGAGATTGTTCTCCCAGCTATACCGCAGCACACAGGGGGTCTATGGTATCCTTTTATTTATGTGGAGTATGAAGGACAGTAAGGATTTTGAATTGATTTTGGATTCATAGCTTGTGATAGAGTGGGGAAGACTGAATAGATGTGAATTGAAGGTAGAGACTATTAAAAATATATGCATATATATATATATATATATATAATCCAAACCATGTCTTTAGACATTGTTCGTTTATTGCAAATGGTATCAAATCGGTTTTATGGAAGGAATTGGGATGATTGGGATTGACAGCCCTACAGAAATGTTATAGATTGATGAAACCTGGAATAAATGCTTTAATTAAGCGCGGATGATGCCACCAGCTTGATAAGGGTTATCACTCCTGAACCCTAACGTGTCTCAAGAAGTCTATAGCATAAAATGTATATCATTCTGCACTGTGTATCCATCTGTCATTATATCATCAGGTGACCTACGTAAACTGTTGCTATATCAGTAAACAATAAAACAGGTATTATCTTTACTGTTATAGCTGCAGAAGCCCTCGTTTTTAATAAGATGAATAGTATAATATCGCAGGGGTTTTTGTCTCTGCGTTCTATATTTAATGCGCTGCCACTGTGAACAAATGATCTGCATTACGAGGAGGTGATGAGCGATAATTATCCAGAGCAATATATTTGATAAAAACCATATACGTTTGAATACAAGGGTTTGAGACAAATATCGCATGAGTGAATAGCTGCGTTTTGCAGGCGGCAGTAAATAGCACACTATAGAAAACAATGAATGATTGATGATAAATGTGGCTTCGTCCCCGAAGAGGGACTATGCGATGAAATATACTTTATATTCGATACAGAGATCTGTGCTCCAGCTGAGAGAACTCCCTTTAAAACGCGGCTTATTTATGGCCAAAGATACTGAGGACTGCATTTCAGATCTGCTTTAGGGAGATGAATACGGTAAGGAAACATAAAGCATATAGGACGGAGGAAGCGAGTTGTGGCTCTCCAGCTGCCCATGATGAACAACTCCTATATCCATCTGCCACCTCTGGTGGTGGATGTTGGGCGTTGAAGCTTAAAGACATCTACAGAGCAGCGGAGAATTAAAAAAACAACCTGCAATTTGTGAGAGGTTGGTGATCTACAACTCCTGGAGGGATCAGGGTTCAACGGTAGGAAAGTATAAGGGTTCATATTACACTATCGGGACAGTGTCCCTCCTATACATCCGCGTAATAGGTTGCAGGCTCAACTTTCAGAGATTTGTGTCCTCCCTAAAGAGCCTGCAATCTTCCTCTCTGTCGATTCTTTGTGGATTAATATTCCACTTGTTTATTTCTCCTGAGAACAAAGGACCATTGTCACCGTAGGGTGTCCGTCCTGACCTTGGATGAATACAGTCTGGATGGGCACAGAAGACCCCAGCATTAACACTCAAAGTGCCAGGATATGTAGCCGTGGAACATGGCATTTCAGATATATGGCTAGATAAGTAGACCAAGTGTCTTCTGCCTATAAATCCAACATGCGGTTTTACCTTTGGTCTTCCTTCTTTCCCACAGCCCAATCCACAGACTCAAAGCTCCATATGAGATGTGCTTATTCAGTAAATGTGTTCTTGCGTCAATTGATTTACAAGCAGGTGAGCTGCAAGGAGTGCGGACTGAGATTTATGACTGTGGGGACTCCGGGCTCTTGGGGAGGAGAGGAGGCAGGGATCAGGGCCAGCTCTCCGCTTATATCTGATATTTTCTGCTCTGTTCCTGGATATTCCAGGATTTAATTAGAGCAGCAAATCACAGCCTTTCTGTGCTGCCATCCCTCCGCTTCCAACTATCTGCCTTTGTCTCAAACATTGTTTTCCCCTTTTCTCTCTCTCTCTCTCTCTCTGTTCCTTCTTCGCTTTGATGTTAGGACTGCCTGTGTCCGCCGCCTTTGCAGAAAATAAGAATACCAGCCAGGTTATTACTTCCAATATATTCCAAAATATTTTCCAGCCCGTCGGTGACAAAACCAACCTGGTGGCCGCTGTATCTAACATGCTTTCTGCCTCTCAACTCTTTCTTCATCGTTTTTTTTTTGTTTGTTTTTTTTGTTTTTAACTATGTGGTGCCATAAAATGTAAAGGGATTTAAATGCCAATTACCTGGGTTGTAAAACCTGATTGCATCGGTTTGTAGAAGCCCCTCACTCTCAGCTGGCCTTTGTCGAAGTAATACTGTATCGCTAATAATAAAAGGTAGATCTATTACTACAATTTGCACATCTCAGGTCCTTGGGGCTCCGTTGATTTTCCGGGGCAAAGCGTGAGATCTGTATTAAGCGTGACGCAGGTCAATATAGATGGTACATTACAGTGATTTATTTCAAATGGTTACTCCTTATTTAAATCCAGAGCTTACTTTAAAGACCCATCAATTGCCACTAAATACGCAGAATCGCCCTCTAGTGGTTCCTTGTCCTTTTTCGCTGTATCGGGACTGTGATCCCCTGCAGTGGTAAGTGTGTTACATGCCACAGTTTTTCAGATAATCACTTGGCGTATTTACCTTTAGCGCTGCCTTAGGATAGGACTGACCCCAACGCGGCCACCATCCTCGCTATAGAGTGCCGGCATATGACATCTTAATCCGGCTCTCTGAGACTTAAAGGTGAGCTGTGCCTTTCAATGTAGTCTATGGAGGTTGTACTTGCCGGCACAGTCCTCCCTAGTGTAAATGGGCCAGCTGGGGAAATCGGAGATGTCCTCTGTAACCGGCCCATCGAGCAGCCAGACGCACCCAAGAGGTCAATCTACTCCACGCTTTGCAGCAGACGGACTGCTGTCGTAGATCTAATCTAGAAAAGAATGTTTCTGCTTGGAGCGTTTGCAGTAACATACAGTTGTGTAGGCAGATTTATCACCATTGTTAGATCCTTTCTTTGCTCCACATGTTAAGTGTTCATGGGGTCTGTTAAGTTGGAATGGGTGCTGTATAGCACACACTTTGATATGATAGTATTTACTATTACACAGGGCCTGACATATTACATATAACATATAACTATTGCAATCCAGTTAGAGAGCGGGTGACTGAAGCTGATTTTCACAGTAAGTGACGTCAGGACAAAGCTTGAAAGAATCGCGGTATCTAAAATATGATCCAAAGCCTCAACCTTTTCAGATGTCAGCCAGGGGGACAGAATACAAGACAAAGTGTCGTCGTCTCTGCCCGCAGCAAACAGACCAGACACACGGTGCTTCGGGGCAGAAGCAATAACCCCCTGTGTGCAAAACGTAGATATATCTGCCCAAAATCACCAACTCCTGCATATTTACTGCATATCGAGTAGGAATATGTACATACAGACAGACCGCGTGGAAAGGTGCATCGTATCATTATTGTTTAGTGTTTTATATAGCGCCATCGTATTCAGAGGCGCTGTACAATGGGTAAACAGGACATAACAAGTTGACTTGCAGAAACAAGAGGTAAGGAGGGCCCGGCTCAAACGAACTTACAATCTAGAGGGATCTTATAAAACTTTTGTTCAGCCAGATTAATTTCTTTCATTTGTTTCTCAGCGGGACCCTGCTTGTAAGATCCTTCCGTGTTCAGGTGGTACAACCGAGATATAATTACGTCTGGTGTTAGGTGGCCTGTTTTTATAAATCACCTTAATCTAAACAGGGTTTTTTTCGGCTTTTTGATGTCCGACAAGAGAAGGATAATAATGTTTCTGATGTACATGTTCTTTCTTACGGGAAACTAACAAATACTGTGTTTTATTATACAACGGTGGCTCAGTTTTTCTCATTCCAAATCATGGTGAATACTTACTAAGTGAGCCCAAGCAAGTATCTGTAATGTAGTTGTGTGGTTTTACTTTACTGAAAGAGTGATAGATGAATGGAACAGTCTCCCAGCCGAAGTGGGAGGACTGATTAAGGTTTGAAATGGGTCGTGTCTGCCATCAAATTCTATCTTTCTATGGAAACTGGACTTTCCTTTTATATATATTTTTTTATATATTTATCATTTCAGCGGAGAGCTTGGAGCCACAAAACCGGTAAGAAGGTTTATACCCCCCAATGGACTGTCTTAATTATTCACATATAGAAAACTCTGAATCCAAAAAGGCTTGGCTTGATTCTCCTGCACCCTTTATCGAGGCGAAGCAGTCGAGCTTCGCATGAAACGCGGCTCTTTCCGTTTTCTGAGCACACGGTTTATATTTACCTTTAAGATCTGTACCTGGGGGAGTTTGCAGCGAGCCGCAGAGCCAGACAGTGTGAGAAGCTCATGTCTGCGCGGAGAATTACAAAGACATGAGGGAAATATGAAGGCAAGGAGCGATGCATACTGGGAGTAATCAGCAAGCAGAGTGCCCTGAAACACAGAGACAACAATGTCACCGAGACAGAGCCGAGGGACAGGTAAAGCCCAACTGCAGAGCGTCGGCTACAGAGAACGCTTTGCTACCCTGATGGCAAGTTCCATTTAGTATATGTAGCCCAGCAGACCTGTGCAGCACCTGTAAAACATGGCAATGATAGTATCAGCCCTAAGAGATCCATGCCATAAGTTTATTGGGCTATGAAGACTCTGTTATGGTAGGAACCCTTCGAGGAGCTGTATGAAGGCCATACCCATTAGAGGAGAAGAATGAGTCCACCGCTCTTTTGGATTGTCTCCAATTATTATACCCCAAGACACTCCCTTTTAGTTAGAGGTTTGAGTAGCAGATGGGAATATTTCTAGCCGAAGGACATTTAGTTCCGTCACACGTTCTGTGTCTTGGCCGTTAAAAGACTTTACACGTCACCTGGGGAGAGAAAGATAATGTTTATGCGCTTGAGTGATTTTACCTGTGATTATAAGTCAGGATCTCTCTGTCAATTCAGATGCATCAAATTCTTTCCCCTCCAGCGCCACAGTTGGGTGCTGCTTGGGTTTGCTGGAAAGTGAGTCTCCTTCATCAACGCTTTGAATCCTTTCCCAGTTGGGTGTTTTCCAAACCCACTAATTGGCCGTTTTCCCAGTCAACAAGCAAGTGGTTTTTCCTATTTTGTAGGCAAGTGCCTTCTCTGTGCATTAGCTGGGAGCGTTCCAGTTTCAACGGCATTAACATAATTCTATAATAATGCCATACAATAAAGAATTTTCATACAGTGCAAGGAGAGACAAGCTCAGGCTGCTTTGTATCAGTATGTAAATAACTTCATTTTATGCCGACATTTGTTTATTTAACATGGGGAAATCATAATGTCCCATGGCTTCCAGTCTAGGGTGACCAGATTTCTTCTTTATCAAGGGCTCTTATGAGTACGAGTACATTCATTGCTGCATTTCTGTGCATCCCCTGTTAAAGAGGACATCTGGTTACCCCCATCCAGTTTTACAACACCAGCTCTGCAACATGGGCCGTGCCGATTCATGGCGATGGATCTTTGCCAGTGTTGATTAAATGCCAGTGAATCATCAGTGAGTAGGTTACCTGGAACAACTCGATATTAATCAACAGAAAATCTATATCTTGTGTTTGGTTAAAGAGGGCCAATTTTAAGTTGGAGTGTAGAGCTTTACAGAGACTTTTTGACCCATTGGTAACTTTTTAAATGACCAAATTAGGCATTTAGTAGAATAAACAAATAGTTTATTTAATTCCCAGTGTTTTGTATTTACATTATTTTAACTTCTAGGAGGTATGCCTTTATGTCTAGGTTATTCAGCTTTAAGGAACTATTTTGTAAATTCATTGTCTTTGGATTATAAATTATTTATTGGGTAGTGAAGGTATCTAAAGCATCTCAGGATTCTTCTTCCTAGCTAATGCCCAGTGTGTGGTATTACCGTACTTTTACTGCAATGTTTTTAGACTTGGGAAGGAGACTTGTTTTAATTCAAGATTGGGGCTTTTCCATGCAGTCACAAATCTGGAAATCTGGAATTTATTACGAGTTCTTGTAAAAATAGATTTTCTTATTAGCCAGTAATTTTGCGCAAAGTTGTTTTTAACTGTCAGGTCCACTTAAGAGACTATTATGTCACCCATTGACATTCTCTTGTTACATAGCTTGTAAGAGGAAAGGATTAAACATTTCTAAATATGTCGATTGGACACATTCTAAGTCTACACCTCAAAACATAATGGAATGGGGCACAAGAAACTATTTTAAAGACATCATCTATGATCCTATGAGAAGGTCTCAGTAGTCGAGAACATTTAGTCTAGTGAGGTCCTGATGGAATAGAGATGTGTAGCAGTAAGAGCAAACAGGTCCTGACACGAGTTCCATCATTCATGGTGGACGCTAGTGAGATGGGGGTTATTTGTTAGAGAGGAGCTCTGGTCTTATCACTACGGCAACTGATGCAATGGTTCGATCATTAGGAACAGTCCGTTGGTTGCTATGGTGATAAGGACACACTATCCCAACTTTGCACCAGCATCGTTCTTTACAGAAACCCCCTATCGTTTCAAGTCCATAAAGACAGGAGAAATTACAGGAAGATGACAGGAAAAACTAGATAGACAGGCAGGTGGATACGATAGATTGATAGATATATTGACACAGGATCTTCTTATTATTATTATTAATATTCTACTAGTTTTAAACCAGCTTTAATTATATAACATTATTAGAATGTCTTAAACCTGTGTTAAATCAGGATCAGTTCTGTGAATAGTAATGAATAATGTCCTAAATCCTTGACGAAAGTTCTTGCTACACAATACTTACTTGCACAAACATTTTTTTTGATGAATGTGTTCCTTTAAGGAGTTTATTCTGGGTAATCTGCTCTTCAGAACAGGTTTTATGAGATTCTGCTGGCAGTCGTTAACCCTCCAATTACCAGAGAATAAACCAATGCAGCTCTACTCCGAAGTGTTCAAGCTGCCTTTTCGTAATGTCGTCTTTTCAACTCTCGGTTGTGAGAGCCCATCATGTGAAGTGTATTTTCAGCTGTGTGTTTAGATCAATAATGAAGGGTAAGAAGAGGTTATCTTTGCAGGAGAAGGGTCTCTGCTGATTGTCAAGAAATCAACACTTGAATTGCTTTTAGATGCAAGACGATGTCACTACAGAGGCCGTGTTTCCATCATATCATTGATTACTTGTAGTACACAACTATCTGTTGACTACGAGGAATGCCTGTATAAAAATGTCACGGAAGCCCTTTACTGGCCCTGTATTGTGATATTAAACTGTCATGACTGTGATAGAGAATTATGGACAGGGAAGAGCTTGCAAGTTGTGGCCTGGAGCACTACCCAGCCAAATGACCCAGTGGTACAGCAGTATCCAGTCCTACCCAACATTCTCTAACAGGGTCTTGATAGGAAGCCCGGAACGGATCAAGTCTGGGTGTGAATCTTGCACTCTCTAGACACCCAGTGGCTATATGTGGAATTGCAAGTGAAGTAAGATTGGGAATGGCCCAAAACATTCTAATGGGAGCAGCCCAGTTTCAACAGATACACCAACATATTGCCAAATGCGTTTATCCATACAGCTTAGTTCATATGTGATACAATACGCTGTTGTAATACAGCATGCACGGTATCTGTTTTAATTACAATTAATTGTTTGCTGAAAATACAAATAGAGATGTGATTTCTTTAAGGTGGGAAACATAAATCGCATACAAAACTGTAACCATGTGGTCCATGTATGACAGTGGGGTCCAACATGATGCCCGCTAGACATATATATATATATATATATATATATATATATATATATAATAATATATGATATATATATATTTTTGTGTTAAATTGTAGTGGGCGCTCCTTAGCACAACGCTATTTGCTGGGGTTCAGTTGCCTCCGACCAGCCCCGACCCTCTTCTGCTCTGATGGTCAGATCGTGAAGTGATCGGATCATTATGGCAGCCACTTGATGTCCCCCTCCCATAAGTAACAGCTGTCACAGAGAGAGGAGTCATCCAGGATAAAGAAAAACAATACACACAAATTATGTATAAAAAAACATTTTTTATACATAATTTTTGCAACCTGATCAATGATTATTGACACTTTAGGTCACTGATTATTGATTTGTCTCACCGATCAATGTCGGTGGCCTTAATCTTCCATTTGCAAGTGATTACATTCTTTGAATTTTACATTTTTATTCTACACTGATATTGTAATAATCATATATTAATAATACTGCATATCGTTGTGAATTTTGGACAGGTTGGGCCATATCTTCTCTCCCCACGCACGCATGCATTTCTGATGAAGTGGCCCACTGCAGAAGAAACGTCGTTGGAGCTGTCTGTAGGGCGTTTTATAAAGCAATGATATTTTGTTTGTCCATGGCAACATTTTTCATATGTTGCTCTTGTTGAAGGAAAGTTTAAGGCATAAACCACCAATAACAGATGTAGAATGCACTTTTCATGCAGTCACTTTCTGCATTTCCTATGACATCATCACATAATCATAATTCTCTAGTCTTTACCCTTGATTAACTAATGTCGTCTTTTATCTGTTCTGTCAGCGCCATTATAGCGATGGCGGATTGATATCCTTATAATTGTGTGTGCGTGTGTGTTCATGTGGGGAGAGTCGCATTCAATAGTCCACAATTACTTCCTCTGATCCATAATCATTGCAATGGCTCTATCTGGTGTTAAGCTCCATCTTACACAGAGTGGCTAATTAAACAGTTCTATTTGTTTTTAATTCATGCTGTAATTATTTAATAGCAAAGTCATATAAAATATATTAAGACATTTTGTCAACTCGCCTTTTACCAGGATATTGGATAATAATAAACTAACAAATGGAAAACACGTTGGGGGTCTTTACCAGCCTCCAGCACAGCCCCCCTATTGATTTAACAGCTTCCTGGGGGGGTCGATCTTCCCAACCAGCCCCTGATCCCACTTCCCCCAAAATCGGGACACTTGGGAGGTATGTGCGTGACCTGGAAAAAATGGTGTGGTCACCCTACCTGGTACATGTCATATAATATAGGTCTATTATTTTCTGCTGTTACAAAATACTAGAGTTTCACAACACTTAATAATCACAGGGGATCTTCGCTTCCTTTTGGATGAGGTCACTTTTTTTTGTAAGAAATAAGGAAATTGCAGCTGTCCCCTGAAAACAGGAAAACCCATTGTCATTAAACGATCCATCTGATGTTTCAGCTAGCACACAACTACCATCATCCCCAGCCACCCATAGGTACGTGTAGTTCGCAGCAGCTCCTATGCTTATTCTGTTTTCTTATTCATTTATTATTTAAATGGCACTCTTTTGTTGACATGTCGTGGTATAGGTCTTAAATCATATGCACAGCCTCAATCGACTACAATTATTCATGCCAAAAGTCAGATGATGCCTGGCAAAGGAGGCAGCTAACAACTTGGAACTGCAGCCTGTTGTTAGGGTGACGTTACATCGTGACTGGATCCTTTATGTGATCTTTCTATTATGGGGTTTATTTGTTGTTCTGTTTGGTGATTGTGTGTTGGACAGGACTATATAGTGTGATTTATATTATATATGGCCGTTATATTACAGGGTCCTTTGTAAGATCCTGATGCCTGCTTCCACCCCATGCATGGCCACCTGTCCCCTTCTCCGCTCCTTCAAAAGAGTATCAACGCTAACCCTGCAAACAAAAATATCTATTCATCAAACATCAACATAAAGGGTAACTTTATGCTGGTATTAATATTGTTGATATTAATGCGTTTCTTGATATTTTTAAGCTAATTAATATTTAGTAGGTAACGTTCCGTAGAGATTCCCTTTCAGCACCTGTTCCTGGTTTCGTTATCACATCTAACATTTTAAAAGATACAATAAGCCTGTGTCGCTGTATGAGCGGCGGAGGAAATCTTTTCGGATCTTTTTATAAATTGATGGTTGGTTAGAGCGTTAGCAATTTACACGGTGACCCCGTTGTTATCGCTATGGGACAAAATATTGGTATGGCCTTTTTACATGAATGGGTCAGAAATATTTCTTCATAGATAAATTACCTTAAGGTGTGATTGTGACGGTCTTCAAGCTCAGTGCTATCAGTATAACAGCATGAGCTAATTAGCCATATGACCATTAATTAGCCAAAGCCTCTATGGTCATTATGAGCAACTGAGTTCCGAAATAGATTTCATATCAAATCGTCTCTCCCCACTATGCTGTACTCTACACCTTTGCCAGCTGCGAGGTTTAATATCACCGCCGGTGTGATTAATGGCAGAGTATGCAGCCATCAGCGTATGGTCCAGGACTGCTCCATGTAGCCCCGCATCCATCCATGTGGATCTGCAGTTTTTTGGAGTTAACGCTGGTTTTCACATGCTTTTTAATGTTAGAGTTTTCTGCCCAGAGACTATTGAATGTTTTTTTTTAATAGGAAATTGGCTTTTCTCTAATACATTGCCGCTCTGGACCTTGGATACGTGTAACACAAAAAGGTAGATTGTCGTGCTTTAATTATAAAGGCTGGAGGACAGGAGATCCACTGACTGATTTGAGACGCATCCAATACATTTCTGACTGTTTATGCAGAGAGCTGAGATACGACGCCATATCTTGGTGTTCTTTCTTCAAAGGATACCAGCAGCGGTCTTTCCCGGCTAGGTATTAATCACAGTGAATGGGCAGGTTACAGCGAGATCTCATCTTCCATACCTGATTGCCCGATAGGGACCCCCTCTTCAAATCCTCCTGTCCATGATTAATCACTGTGCTCTCTCTTCATACGCTGTATATTTAACACATACATGTTACACAAGATCATAGCAGATACAAAACGTGTCTATAAATATGTATGATACAGCACCAAGACAAGGTGTGTTAATGGACGTGGTGTACCCGCTATCACTAGTGACCGCGAGGGGGACATTACCAGTACTAATGCAAGTAATGGCCTTCAGCCGAAGACTCCATCTGACCGGCTGGATGTCCTGCTAGTGAGGTCTCTATGACCACATCCAGCAGTCTCTTCTCTTGGGGGACCTTCCAACTTTTCGCGCAGGAACTTTCCTTTGGGCCAGTTTGGGAGATTCTTAGTCTTTATATTAATCTCTCTTAATCTATTCTTATAATTAAAGTTATGATCTAATCAGAATTTTCATTTTTTTGTTGTGGACGGAACACTGTGTGTTCCTGTGATTGTTACTCCTTGTTGGGATCAGACAATGATTACAGACAGAATTGTAAATAAAGATATGTGTGCCCAATAAAGCCTGTCATAAGCCCATGATCAGATGTTCCAATGTGTCTTCGTCACAGCTGCAATGATCGTGAAGGGGATGCATGTTACTTGGGTTGTAGCTGTTGCAGCGTATGACCTCATCTTGTCCTTGGAGATGTATCGCAGCTGATTGCAGATCTGTAAGGTACCGGCTTCATGGGGTTAAGTGTCGAGTGCTTATGTGTTTCTGATTAGGATAAAGGAGAGTGGCTTCTCTCCCCATCTCCTCTGCACCAGGATATGAGTCTCCTTGAGGTAGTCGGGAGAAAGGAAATTAATAGAAGCTGGAGGAATAACCACATTTTCCCTGCAATTTCCTTGTTCAGATATGGTCTCTCTAATCTTTATTGAAGCCTTTTAACCTGTCACTCACCACTCCTTTCTAGACGTTCGCCATAGATTAGAAGAAGAAATTGATTGCACTTCTCAGGAACTGCCGTCACTCTTTCGTTTTTGGGGGGGTTTTGAGTCTAATTGCTGCTTTTTTTTAAGATGTAGGGTATAATATGCTAACCCCAGTGACCCCCTTATGACAGGGTCATAAGGAATAATAAAATCTCAAGTCCTTCAACTTAATAAAGGGTCTCTCCTATAATTTTTTCTGAAATTCATGTCTCTTCCGAGACAGACTGACTACTTACATCAATGTGACTGTTCAGCTAAACAGCAATTTAGACAGGCAAAGGCTAATATAGTGTATTGGTTTTGACTTAATAAAGGGAGGTTGGTTCTATTGCTTCAGCCCGTATGAGTCATTTTTATTGCAATTGCACTAAACAAACCTGAACGTATTAGGATCTGGGAATTCAAGATTTACGCCAGGGGGTCCCGGTATGACAGCTGACTGCTGGAACTCTAAAGTAAATCAGTATGGGGGTAACCAGTGGAGTATTTTCCGCATTACCATGGGGGAGATAGTCCTACATTATTCTCCAGTCCCCTATGTAATGCGCCAGCTGGGGAGGTCCAGAGTTCCCTTTGTAACCGGCCCCTTTGAATTTCATAGCCAACACAAAATCCATCTACCCCTATGTCACGTGCGTTTCAAAGGCACAAGATGTCCCAGTGCTCAGAATAGGGGACAGGTGTTATGAAGTGGGGGGCTAATCTGTGTGAGCCCTCAGGTAGTGACCCCCTTAAATATGCCACTGGGGGAACCAAGTATTAGCAATTGCATTTAGGATAACCAGTTTGTGTTTTATAATGTACAATATAGCATCTAATAAAGTGTATAATACTACAATATACTGTATATTCTGTTTTGCATCTCAGTACATAGATCTTGTGTTAACGTGTACCTGCATTTATTATATACAATTCCTATGGTGTTTTAGTCTCTGGTAAGTTTTCAGTTTTTTTATGTTCGCTTTGATACCTTCCGCCAGAATATAATTAGTAGACTTGTGCATTCGTCTTCTGGCGAACATGGAAACGAACACGAAGAGTGCGTTTTCGTGTTCGTTCCGAAGACACGCCGAAGAGAAGACGGCGGCGGTAAAACGTAGGCGAAGACGAAGACACACACCACGAAGATCTTCGTGATTGTCTTCGTCTTCGTCTACCATTCCCCCCCCTTCATCTTACCTTGTCTTGGCTTCGCGGCATCGCGGCAGTTCCCGGAAGTGGAAATCCGCAGGTTCGCCGTCACGGGTTACAGGGCAGTGCGAATGAGCCTATTGGTCGCCTACAGGGACCTCCTCTGGCATCAACCAATTGGTTGATGCCAGAGAAAGACCCTGCAGGTGACCAATAGGCTCACTCGCACGGTCTTTGTAGCCCCTGACAGCGAACCTATGGATTTCCGCTCCCGTTAACCCCTTCGATGCTGCGTTAACACAGCATCGAAGGGGTTAACGGGAGCATAAATCCATAGGTTAAAGGGCCGTGCAAGCGACCAATAGGCTCACTTGCACGGCCCCTTAACCCTTTAAAAAAAAGTTAACCCCTAACTAATTGAACAGGGAGGGAGACCAGTGGCATCGGCAGTGCCGATGCCACTGGTCTCCCTCCCTGTTCAATTAGTTAAATGTCCGTACGAGCGACTTTATTGGTCGCTCGTACGGACATTTAACCCGGCACAGACTAACTAATTGAACAGGGAGGGAGACCAGTGGCATCGGTCTCCCTCCCTGTTCAATTAGTTAAAGACCAGTGGCATCGGCAGGGCAAGTTGCAGCATTGGGGTTTTAAAACCCCAATGCTGCAACTTACCCTGCCGATGCCACTGGTCTCCCTCCCTGTACAGAGTTAAATGAACAGGGAGGGAGACCAGTGGGATGTGCCGGGTAAGTTGTAGCATTGGGGTTTTAAAAGTCTGCACGAGCGACCAACAGAGTCGCTCGTGCAGACTTTTAAAACCCCAATGCTGTAACTTACCCGGCACATCCCACTGGTCTCCCTGTTCTATCAGTTAAATGTCCGTACGAGCGACTCTATTGGTCGCTCGTACGGACATTTAACTCATAGAACAGGGAGACCAGTGGGATGTGCCGGGTAAGTTACAGCACCAGGAGCCTAAAAGTCTGTACGAGCGACCAACAGAGTCGCTCGTACAGACTTTTAAAATCCCAATGCTGCAACTTACCCGGCACATCCCACTGGTCTCCCTGTTCTATCAGTTAATAAATTATAGAACAGGGAGACCAGCGGGATCTGCCGGACAATTACGGCACCAGGAGTATAACAGTCTGTACGAGCGACCCTATTGGTCGCCAGCAGGGGGCTCGTCTGCCATCAACCAATGGCAGACGAGCCCCCTGCTGACGACCAATAGAGTTGCTCATACGGACATTTAAACTCCTGGCGCCAGAGCGGCTTTAACCCCGTTTTAACCCCTTAACCGGGGAAAACGAAGAAAACCCGAGCACGAAGAATGTCCGCGAATATTCGCCCGAAGAGAAGACAGGACCAGGCGAATATTCGCGGAATACGAAGTTTTTTTTTTTGCCGAAGACGAGCACAAAGACGAACACGAAGAGCCCCCTGGTGCCCAAGTCTAATAATTAGGGCAGGAAGGTAAACAAGACACTTTTGTTTCTAGCAGTGAAAGGGTTACTTCAATTGCTTTACATTAAGGATCTTATTTACCAAGCAGAGCAAAGTCACACTGTTCTAATGGCGTACGTGTTGACACAGCCAGTGGATTGGAAATCAATATAAATACAAAGCAAACATATAGAGGTCCGAGGCACCTGCGTTTCATACGGATACAGTCATTGAATGGAGTCTGTGTACAGACTGGTTAAAGAGCTGTCACATCATCCTGACGTTCCCTGACCTTCAGGATATTGGCTTCTCAGTCCTTGAGTTTCTGGCGATGTCGGCTGGGGAAGGCCTCCAGACTTAGCTTAAAATGACAGCTATAATCACCCGTCTGTGTAGCCCAGATAAAGCATGTGCTCCATTGGAACCATCATTCACATGGCAGCGTCCTGCACCATATCATGCATCTTTATGTTACTGCCTGCAGACCATTTGTGAACAATGGTTTGGCAGAAGATCCTCGAAATTGGTCATTGCGGTCATACATGTACCTGGTTGAAGGACACAGACTGCAGTAGCCATGACGTGCCTCAGAAAGTTACCTGTAACACCAGCTGCTATTGATGCTGCCGAGGTCATTATATCCTCGCATGATTAAGACTAAATGATGTTAACGCTTACAAAATAATATGCTGGTTACAATGCAGACTCAAGCCTACGGGAAGGAACCTCACCTTCTGGCTGCATGTCCTGTTTAAGTGCAGTGTCATTATTTAACCGGTTATGGAAAGAGTTTGTAAGAATTAAAAGTGTTTATTTCTTTCTGTCTTTTTCCAGCGTGCCCAGCAGCCATGTTTAAAGCCAACCAAGGCATGGGAACCTGCTTACCGTGTCCTGCCAATAGTCGGTCGACTGCCGAGGCTTCTCCGATCTGTGTTTGTCGCAACGGCTACTATCGCGCTGACTTTGACCCACCTGAGGCTATGTGTACAAGTAAGTGTGAGGCATGCCCTAGACACCATAAAAGTGAACCAATGGAAGAATTTACCTTACTTACTGAATCAAGACATATATTACTTAAATGGTGATGATCCTATATTAAGAATACTTTCTAGGAATGACATACACACATGTGATGGTTTTATGTCAATATAGCTCGATACATTAGAAATTGGACATTCTTCTGGGAATTTTCCTTAGTACTTTATAGAAAGCAAATTGGAGTTGGCTTCCTGATCAATATGTGGTTGCCAGCTCTTCTGATTTGGTTAGGACAATCCTTATAGTGACATTTCTGTGGCTCTTGGATGTTCAAGAAGCTGCACTTTCAACATTATTCCCATACAATGCCTATCTTTCATTTAAATGAGAATGGGTATATGATTGTATAACAGGCTAAATAAGTTATTTTAACTTAGAAGTAAAAATAACAGAATCTTAAATAATGGAATTCTAAAAGTAATGGAACTGTAAAAAGCTGAAGTTCTAATGAGATGTTATTATGATGATGCTGGTAGAAATAGACTATATAGTCTGTTCTATAATAAAGCTAAAAGAAACACGGTAAAGCCTAGTTAATAATCCACTAGAATTTTAAGCATAAATTCCCACAAACAAAGATGTTGAGAGAAATCTCACACTTTTAATAGAGAGTTTGAGAAGTAGATGTACGTCTTGCTCCAACACAGAAGATGCAGGGGGTAGTCATCCAGGAGAAGGTTCATTCAGACGCTCTTATCCAGACTGCATTGGACTAGAGGTTTCTGGGGAAGTCACATCTCTGTTGTGATAATATGTATTTGAATAAGGTGTCTGGGAATATTTGGCATGCAAGGCAAACACTGGAGGAATCTGAAAAGTTATTTATTGTAGGCCACCGAACTGGAATTGCGTATTTCTTTGCAGATATGAGGCAATATTGGAGAGGTGTTCCTGAATGAAATTCATCAATTATCGCTCAGACCTTTCTCCTTCCTCTGGTTTGCCTCCATGGTCAGCATAGTGCATGTATTAGACATTTGTCATCTCATGTCACAGTATGGCCACCTTTTTGTGCCTTTATCCCCAAAGGTTATAGCACTGGTTTTATGTGATATTAATTCTGTTATTTACTGTCGAGTTGAGCAAATGTAACCCAAGTGTGATAGTGCTTGATAGGCCGTAATTCATTAAATACTCACACATACTTATTTCTTGCTACATCGTGGTCTTGTAATCTCTAGGGGAACCAGATATGGTCCACCTGGCATTGATAGATTTACACCGGTCGTTCATTGCTCTAGACAGCAATATGTTTCAACAACACTAATCTACACACATTGCAAAACTTATTTTATCAGACACTAAGGTCCACAACCAAAATAAAACTCATTATCTAAAAACTGAGCTGTTGACTTATACAGACTCTGGTGGCTTCCATGTGGCGTTAGAACTGGATCTGCAGACTTTGGTTTCAAACACGTTAATGTTACCAAATCATACATTTTACACTTCAATACAAAAATGTTATTAAATTAAAAGATGAAGATCTCAGGATCTTCAGTTTTCTTTATTCAGTTATCGCTCGACTAGCTGTTAATTCACTGATTGTTGTTGGTCGCCTAAGGCAGCCAAGCGAGTCAATTTTGGGGCAGGAAATTGGAATCTTTAATACTAGTCTATGCTAAGCCTTAAAGAAGCACTTTAGCCATCATCCCATGTGAAATGCATGCACTCCGGTGCATTTACTGCATGCAGCTCCATTGCCACCATCCATTCAATGCTGATCAGTACAAAACGTGGCAGCATTTCAGCCCATACTTGTTTTTACTCCAGGGGCATAGTGGGCTTTAAGGAAATATGTTCAAATTGTTGCAGAAGAAGTGCGCATCTTTGTGGTGACAACACCGGAAATTTAAAGGCCCGTTGGCTCGGTATTTTTTTCCATCCGATTTCTCGCCTCTGTAACTTCTGCATAATTCTTACTGAAGGCGATGCAAACCTAATATGTGCGATTTTGTTGTATAGCTGTATTTTATAGCAAGCTGTGTCTAAAAATGACCTTTGCAGCAATCCTCGGTGGTCTGCAAAATACCACATAATGCACAATATATTGGGTGCCTTAGAAGACATTTTTAAGAGCTGCCCAACGTTAGGTCTGCGTTTTGCTTGCCCGTTAGGAATCTTAGATGAAGCAGACATTGTATGCCGTTTTCCTCTCAGAGTCTCAAGCACGCTTTCCCTTATTATTTTTCTTTTTGTTGCATCCAAGCCTAAAATAAAAAAAATCATTATATGTGTCAGGCTGTTTTATTTCCATGGGCAGTGTTATTTTAAATTAATTGTTACTCACATTTAACTCAACAGGTTTACAGTGTAATTACAAAATAGCTATTTGCGTGTAAAAATATCAGGGAGAATATATAGTTCCAAGATACAGCAGTGCATTTAATTGCAATAGTATCAAATATCAATATATTGCCTGGGTAGCATATATTCACCTAATGCCTATATCCATGTTAACCTCCCAGAACCAGGCCCTGAAAGGGTTAAGGGGGGAAATTCCTCCTTTTTTAAATAAAATAATTACAAAAAGTTAATGTGTGAAGTAACTTGTATAGATAATGGTCCTGTCAGTGTGCATCGTGTGGCACAGGAGTCCGGAGGTCTGCTCATGGCTGAAACACATATCAAACTCTCTGAAGTGGAGAGAAAGAGATATAAGATGTTAACTTAACATGCGCGGCCTCTCAAACGGCAGGGATGCAGCTCTCCAGCACATGGTAACTGTGGAAACGGATTCAAGAGTGGCTTACAAAGTGGATGTCATGATGTGATTAAGTGACATGGTACTCTGGTGGCATAGCTGAGGCTATTAACTCCAAACATTCATTTCTGGTATTCTCCAAGTAGGTTTTCTTTGGCACATGTGCACCTTTTCTTTGTTTGGTATCCCGCAGCGCTGTTGGACTTTCCAGTGGTCATTATGGGGTACTTAGTTAGGGCTACTTCCATTTCTTTTGGTTCCCCGTGGCTTTTAAATTTAGCTGGAATAAATAAATGCACAGGATATGACTTGATGGTGAGATTGCCCATCTCATAAGATACAAGTCTGATTTGGTTCACTCCAAAGTACATGCTTTACATGAAATCATCTCACAGCTGATTAGACCAAGTCTAAGGATGTTGAGTAACTTCCATTGAGAAGAAGACCTCCCAAGTGTCCCAAACGCAGAATTTTTGGTGTGTATGCCCACCTAAAAAAAATAAACTTGGAGAATGCAGAAAATTCTATTGTATTAAATCGGGTAAATACAATGCTACAGAAATAGTCCTAATTGAGTTATTGTTACTAAGCTACATACAAAAATAATCGTAGAGCCCCTACCCTCTGACCATTACACACAAAACCCGGCCATATGAAATATTGGGGGGGGATACAGAAAACAAGGCTGGTTCCGCACTTGTTACTCTGCACTGTATATTTATAAGAAGCCCTGGGGCTTTATCCAACTTTTCCATGGCAAAGTAGGGAGGATTTTCCATGTATTTTCTGGAAACTCTGAGCCGTTAATGCTGTTCCTCCAAGTATGTGACATGAGGGCTGTGGGCTTTGTTGGCACTTTATAAAATATGGACGACAATAATAATTAGTTTTGGAATGTAAACAAATTGTCTAAAAACCAGGATACATCTGCTCATAAAATGTTTGATTGTAGATACAAATTCTGATGACTTGCAATACCCTGTTTGGTCCATGTTCTATTTAGTCTGGCCTCCTGCCTGTGTGATATTATTTAATTGTTTTTTTTGTATAAAACACGTTTATAGTTGGCCTTCCATGTGTCAGCCACAGAAATTACATCTCTACTTTAGGATTTTTTAAACAGATTCATCACGTGCATATTTTTTTCTATTTTTTGGTGTTGCTGTCTGTGTATCCATTTCTTCCCCTAACCTGTGTAATAAAGTCTACAATGTTGTTCTCAGGTGTTCCCTCAGGTCCACGCAATGTGATTTCCATAGTCAATGAGACATCGATCACTTTGGAGTGGCATCCACCACGTGAAACCGGTGGCAGAGACGATGTCACCTACAATATCATTTGCAAGAAGTGCAGGTCCGACCGTCGCAGCTGCTCCAGGTGCGATGACAATGTGGAGTTTGTCCCACGACAGATGGGGTTGACCGACACGCGTGTCTTCATTAGCAACCTATGGGCTCACACCCCTTATACCTTCGAAATCCAGGCGGTCAATGGGGTTACCAACAAAAGCCCCTTCCCTCCCCAACATGTCTCAGTCAACATCACCACCAACCAAGCAGGTAAGTTAATCCTTTGCAAGTACAAAACTTGTATGGTCAACTAACAAGCTATCCATTCAAGGCATATTTCTTCTCGCCATTTTACTTCTTGCTAACTTCAACTTTGTTTTAAAACTGTAAATGGGAACTATTGCAAAATTATACTTAACCTGTCCAAATTTATTTAATAGGGTAAAATATATATGTATGTATGAGTGATAAAAACCAACTTTGGTTCTCCTCCTTCATCCCTTCTTGAATCCCCTTCTTCCTCAGTCATGTGTTCCATTCCAGCATTCGTCCATAGCTTGACTTTCTTCAGACTTTTTTTCCGTCACATAACTAGTTTCAATATCTATTAGTACCCAATCACTTATCGCAACAGCTCAGTGTTAGACCACAGCCATTTATCTGTCTATATCACGCAACCACTCCCAACCAACGGCATTCTAGGTATTTTTTCAGCATTTGTCCCAAGCATTCGTTTATTTATTGACTTCCTCCTAATTAACTTTTGACGGAGTTTATCCATTTTATTTGTTCATGATCAAGGTAGTTTTTTGTGTGACCTGAATGTATTAAAAATTTGAGCAGCCCCAATGGCTAACATTCTTTGTGCGTGATTATTTTTACACTTTTATTTCTATTTGACCTTTTTTTCATAGTCATTTTCTTAAATCTGCCACATCTTCAGAGAGCGGCTCATGATAAGATTGTTTTTCTTTTTCTTGAAAGTCCACTTTAAAGTCTTCTGCTCTGTTATCGTAATGAAGCAGAACCAGTGTTTAAATTCCCAGTGAACGCTTTACTTCAGGCACTGGGCCTCTATTTAAAAAAAAATAATAAACAAAAACTAACTTGTGCTAATAATGACTAGGGGATAATCTTGATAAATCTAGGAAGTAGCTTTCCACTAAAAACATAAAGCAGTGGTACCGAGCATTAATGTCGGCAAGTGTAGCTTCCCGGATTCTGTCTGCATTATCCATGCTAATCACGCAACAGTTCCAGAGCTATGAAGCCTGCAATTAACAAAACAGCAATCAAGTTAAGTGCTTAATTTCAGGAAATTAACATCCTTCTCCAAAAAAGGATGCGAATAGAAAAAAGAAAAAAAAAAGGCGGATTAGAGGAACGCTGGGTAAACAGAAGAAGCGGCGGCTTTCTGCCTTCTGTGCGCACTTGAGAGAGGGGCCTGGTATCAGCGAAGTAAACAGAGGTGACCTCAAAGATGAAGCATTATTATGCAGAACTAAAGCGAATAAAACGGGACCGGGATACAGAAGCTTGCGCCAATTGCATCATTTGGTGCGATTTTATAATTAACCAGTTTTGTCTCTTGCTTAGTAAAAGGAAACAACATCAAATAGAATGGAGGGACATTCTCGGTATCTTGAAATATCATCCACCCAGTCATCCTCCTCTTACACATTAAGTTCACTTTACCCCCTTTTTCTCTACAGCTCCCTCTACTGTCCCCATAATGCACCAGGTTCGAGCCACCATGAAGAGCATCACTTTATCTTGGCCTCAGCCGGATCAACCCAATGGAATTATCCTGGATTACGAACTACGATATTATGAGAAGGTAAGACTAGGCCAGTAGATAGTTGGAAGGTCACCATTTCATCTCCTTGATATCTACAGTTATTGTTAAAGATGACGACCGATTTCTTTTTTAATTACTAGGATCACAGCGAATTTAACTCTTCCATTTCAAAAAGCCAAACGAATACAGCCAGCATAGAAGGACTCCGGCCCGGGATAGTTTACGTGGTACAGGTCCGGGCTCGCACTGTGGCAGGCTACGGGAAATACAGCGGAAAGATGTGCTTCCAGACGTTAACTGATGGTGAGTAGAGAACCGCCATACACGGAACCTCAAAATATTTGGCTGGTGCGGTGTGTTACAATGTTTAAGGTGTAAACTGTTGAATTTGGGTCTGTTACAGCAACTATAGTGTCCTTATAAACAGCCTAAGAGTGTATTAAGGAGGAAAATTGTATATATACAAAAAATCTATACATGTAGAAAGGTGAGCATGTCAAACTTCGCCAGGCTCTCTGATGTCCGCCGTGTCTTTAATTTTCCATCTCAATCTTCCTCCGTCCGGTGCTTGTTCATTGTGCCGTGATGACCCATAACCTCAATCTCTTATTTATCTGCACTTCCAACGGGTTAACCTAATGTATTCTGTCAGTTTCCCTTAAATGAAATCCTTCCACAAAACTAAATGCTGTTTCTATTTTTTAAAACTGGGAACATCATTTCCCTTTTTACAACTTTTCTCGTCTCTGTTAATGGGTTTTTTGTGTGTGTGTGTGTGTTTCCTTTTAATTTAATTGAAACACTTACAGGTTAAGTAGACTGAGATATGTTTTCAATGACTGGTCGGAAAACCATTTTCGATTTCATGGATTTTTAAATCACCGCCTTAATTCGACAACACTTTTTTGTTTGTTTTGAAAACGATTGATTTTAAAAAGATAGCGATTCCTGACCATGTTTTGCTACGCGAAGCATGCCTTCGGGGGCTCTGGTCCCGTTGTAGGTGGTTTGTGAGATCTACAAAGTATGCAAATTGTTCCTATTCTGATTAGTATTAGTTTATGGATTTTTGTTGGAATATACAAAGTTCTGCTTATTATTACATACTTAATGAGTAGATACGTCAGCACACCACCCCCAAACCAGAGTACCCCAATAATTTGCATACTTCAAAGCGTTACAATTATGCACAATATGCCTAATATATTTTTATTAGCAGAATTATTATTTTGTTCTGTGTATCTTTGGTCTTCAAGTTAATTCAGATGTTGCAGGGTCGCAATAACATTAAATTGACCAACCTACTCCTTTGTCGCAGGTGGTACTTTGGCCTGTTCGATCCTAATTTTCCCTCACTGTGCGATAATTGAATTCCAACACATCTGTCACTACTTGACAGACGAGAGGGTTCTCCTCCACGAGCGGAAATATTCTGCCCACGCTGGCAGAGGGCGGCTTGCCAGATGATTGCGTACGTAACACTGCTGGCCGTACCCAGTCTGGGCACTGGGAAGGGAGCTTGGCGATGCCAAGGCTCACTGTGTGTCTATGTTATTCCAAAAACACTTCATGTCTTCTCTGCCAGTCCTCGCTTGTGTATCTGGAAACAAATCGCTTGCGAACATATGAAAGAAACAGCTCTCTTATACCACTGGTTCAAACACAAAGGATTTTGGAAAAATAGAAGGTTAAAGGAGGTTTAAAAAGCTGCCAATCCAGCTCTTTCCTGTCTGCTGATAGCATTTGAACTTTGGCTTTTTGTAATTTTCATATTAAACTAATGTCTATCACAGGCAGTTTGGGATCCTCTTCAGTTAGGAAATGACTATTAGGCCAGTTATCTGAAACAGTAACTACCCATCCCTTTTCCTTGATAACTAAACATTTTTCTTTTAGTTTTTTTGTTGTGTTAATCTTTTTGATGAATAACCTGTTGGTAGCACTCCTTTAGATATACATTCCTACCAGGAAGGGCTAGAGCCCAAAAGATACAATGACTCACCAGATGGAAAGTTAAATGCATGGCGGGTGGGGGCTTGAGGGACAGGAAAGGCCACGTTGTAGATTCAGGAAGGCCAGTAGACATTGAGAAGATAGCTGTCGCTGTAATGGGTGATATCGATTGCCAGTTGTCTACTGGTATTCATGGCATACAAATGAAAAATTATTCTAAACCCCGGGAGCCAGGCGTTCCAATTATTTTGGTGGTGTTCAATTTGAACGCCAGCTGCTGTACCTCTGAGTTGCCTAAAGGCTCCTCAAAATGATTCTCTCTTTTTAAACTTTTTTGAGATTGAGCCTTATTCTATGTTTGTCCCAATATGTCTGTCTGTAGACATTAATTAGTGAACAACTCAGTAGGAAACATGAGATTACATGAGGTCACTGACACCATAAGGAAATGGGTTGAATCGGTCATAAATGGGTGCAGCTTCAAAGTGCTAAAGCAAGGTTACTCGACGTATCATTGTTTAACTTGGTTTAGATTATTTTGGTCTCAGTAATCTTGTGTAAAAGGGGGGGGGGTAGTAAGGCTTTCGTTTGAAACCACAATGGAAGTCTCATGTCACAGTCAGCCACCATCTATGTGTATTAAATAAACATGCAATTTGTAAGCAGGGATCTGTGTTTAGTGTCGCTGCCTGCCGACAAGGTTAAAAATACTGACCAATGCGTGATGGCAGCTAATCTATTGCCAGATCAGCCTGTCGGCATGCTGGAGTCATTGTCTGATCCCTGCTTACTGGTGAACATTGTGAGATTATATATGCCCTTAATATAATCAAAATATAGTTACATAGCCACACTTGTGTACTACAACTCCCCTGATCCTCAGCAAGACTTTACATATGTGTTATCCATCCTGCAACCTAAAAAAGAAGGTGCATCGGATAAAGGGGGAACATAGGGATTTAAGGCTTAGATTTCTTTTCTTTGGTGTATATGACATGTGTACTTTTACCTATATAAGCTGTGTTGCCAGTCTGATAGTTTTCCTATTAATTTTTTTTTTTTCTCGCATTTACTACGATAATTGTATCTTTTTTCTTTGTTTTTATAAGGTTGTCCCTAAATACAACTATATCAAAACTATGAAAATAGCTCTGGACTCCCGGTGGGGGTATTTATTGCCATATTGAGCAATATTCTTTCCTAATGTGATGTTGGGGAGATCTGAGATCTCCCTTGCCCCCATTTACACTACAGAGGTGCGTGTGTGTTTAGCGCAGTCTTTCTAGTATCTTGTACCCAGCCGCGCTCGGCACAGATGCCTGATGGGAAGGTAGGTCCTGATGGGTAGCTGTTGTATTTCTCATATCGTGTCCTTCAGCTGCATGTTGCAAACTGATCATTTTTCTTTAAATGTTCCCAAAATCAACACCAAGAGAGGAAAAACAAAACCCAATCTTTTGTAGATCACAGCTGATTTCAATCCAACAGAGCATGATTGAAGAGTTGTTATTCTTTCAATGCAGCGCCAACATTTCAGAGGATTTGCTTTTCTTTCCTTACACAATGCGGAGTTCATTTACCCTTTACGTGCTGTGGCTTAAGCTTTGTAGCAATCTGCCAATACAGGCGTCAATGTTTAAAGATGTGTTTATGCGTGATGGGAAATGAGGTCTCTCTCGAAGCCTATGACAACTGTGACCCATATATATGTTTCTTCTGCATCATGCCTTTATATAGGTTACACGTAAACAGTGGAATTATGGCACTATTTGGAATGTGCTATACTATATGTAGGTATATTATATAATGTGTCTTCAGATGTTGTCAGCTGGGTTGCACACCTTGGGTGTCAAGTGGGTGACAGTGATATTTATTGTCCATCATCCTGGCATCCAGGCTCATCCTGGCATCCAAAGGGTGCATCGGATGAGCCTGGTAACCCATCAGCTCAAACAGGTTAGCCTATTTTTCTTTAAATCTTCTTGAAATTCAGCAAATAAATGGAACTACTGGTTGGTAAAAGCATGGAAACACATTACCTGCACATAGGTCAAAGAAGAATCAACACTGATGATCGTCAACTCTGCTCTGAACAAATATTACAACAGATGTATCATGTCGTCTCAATAAACACATGAGTTTTTCCGTCCCGCAGGTATATTGCATTCTGAGCGAGGAAAGATGATGGTTTCATAAGCGTGCTATAGTGCATTTGGTTGCCTTCTGCAAACAACAGAATAGTGTTAGTGAACGGAGCTTATTTGTTGGTTTAATAGAAATGCCTATGGCTATTTGTCAACACTGGTCTCTGGAAATAAAATTCAATAACGTTAAAATTTATATGAAATCTTATCATGACTTGAATGCCGGCGTCTTCGAAAATATTGTAGCATACAATGGCTTTTGGTTTGTCTGTTAGATGCACCGACGTCCGGCTGAAAAGGGGTTAATGGTGCAACTAGGCCAAGAACTGGGCAGGCTGTGTGTGTTGGGATTGGCTTCTTTAATCTATTAATGTTGGAAAGTCTTTTAACTTTATGTGTGCCGAGGTTTGTGCCACAATAATCACCCATCTTGCTTGATAGCTTTAAAGGATGATGCCAGTGGATGTTTGATGAGTCTTAAAATGATGTCATACAGATGCTGTCAGGTCATATAGTTTCACCTTTCTGTGTAAATCGCTAATTCTGCCGTCTCTGTTGTTTAGAGGAGTACAAGTCGGAGCTGAGAGAGCAGCTGCCCCTGATCGCAGGATCTGCAGCTGCAGGAGTGGTCTTCATAGTCTCTCTGGTAGCCATCTCCATTGTCTGCAGTAGGTGAGTAGGAAAGAACGCGCGTCTTTATGTCGGGGTCTATATTCTACAGTATGTGAAACGAACACGGGGTTTGCTTGCATTAACATGCTTTTAACTTGGGATGTTTTGTTTACTGAGAAAACATGAAAGCATTTATTTTGTTTGTTTTGGGGGGGGGTTTGTACAAAGAACAATTCTGGTAACAAAGGTGGCTATGGTAACTGCACCTCTGATACCTGAATTTGTACGTACTCCCTATAAATAATGTAGCTTTATAGCACGCCACATTCTCCATGGGAGAACTTCTCTCATTTCTCCAAGCACCCTCATCGTATAACGCCTCCTATTGCTCCATATAGCCATTCCTTATGACTAATAATGTGTCTGCCTCGCAGTATGTCACCATGTCCTGACTAAATGGAGCTCTGTGAAGCACATTAACTTGGGAAATGAAACCTGGAACAGATGCCGCCAGTGGCTATGTGTACAAACCTTTTAATGGGCTGGTGTTTTTCTTTTATTCCAGGAAGAGGACCTACAGCAAAGAGGCAGCGTACAGCGACAAACTGCAGCATTACAGCACTGGCAGAGGTAATCTGCCGGGCCTGGGCGGCCATGTGTCTGTTATTGGGGTATATACTGTGCCGGTTGATAGGAAACATGTTTTGGATGCTTATAGCCAGATGGAAGGCAAATAGATTGAAGAATAGATGTCAAAGCTTCAAGCTCGTTTCCTTTATATTTCTCTGCAACATTTGGACAGGTCTGGATTTCCTATATGGCACTCCTCGTCAACAGTATTTAGGAGAGTAGACATGACTAATAATTGACCCTACTTAGATCATGTCCTTCAGCGATCCTGCCTACAAGCAGAGGGGGTATGGTGTCTCTCAGCCAACACTATAGTGCAGAGACTGCCGGGTACCCACGGAGAGCTCCCCTTCTGTCCTGTGACATTGTCGGTGGGCCAATACTAGTTCTTGTTTTCTGTAGTAGCCATTTAACTAGTGAGGCAATTACCCAATCAGTTGTAATATTATGGGAACTCTGGCCCTGCTTCAGGAAGCTGTATTAATTTGTCCCTGTGTTTTAGAGGACAATATGTTTATATCCTGGACCTGGGTAATGTACTTTTTTTATTTCTCGAAGTGCTCCCTCTCGCTTTCTTCCTTTCATCGCTCCTTATCAGTCTCCTCTCCTATTGCACATTACTCAGCTGCTGCAGCTGCCTGCTCTCACCTTTCCCGTGGCCTCCAATCACAAGCCCTTGTCACATGTGATGAATCTTGATTTCTTGGTAGACTTCTTCCTTCATTTATCTGCTAATAGGTTTCTTATGACATAGTAAATAATAGCTAGGTTGCAGGTTCTATGCTGCTCTGTGCTTCCTGTCCCCAATCTGTCACGATCGTGTCCCATATTCTCTCGGCAGACTGGTTGGGGGTCTCTAAAGAGACACGTAAAAGAAAGGAAGAAGAAACAATAAGAGGTCATCTTCTGGGCTACACAAGTGGACATTGTCTGTGGCCCCATACAAACAACACAAGGGGAGCTTTCCAAAACAATTTATTCCAATGCAAGAAAGAAAGAAAGCTTTAGCACCAATAAATATCTTGGCTCAGATACATCAAACACTATAGGCTCATCATGAGTCTCTCTGCTCATATATATAAAAAAATAAGGCTACTTAGGAGTTAAATTAATATTTTGTAAAGAAAAAATAAACATTTAAGTAAATGCATTAAAGTTCTATATAATTATACATATACATGTGTATATAGATACCAGCCATGTCTATAGGCTGCTGATTGTTATGCAGCTGGAGACCTGAACAACAGCCCGTCTGTTCTTGATGGTTTTCTTAATGTCAATGAGCTTCTTGGCAACAAGCAAGGTGAAAATTAATTAAGTAGCTAACATCAAACCTGCACAGTAATGTGTTTTTGCCAAGTTTGTCTTCAAAAAGTTTACAAAGCCCAATGACTTCCTGGAAGCAGAGAAACTTTGAATTTAAGTATTATCGATAGCACAGAGGGAACAAGCTTAGGACACGGAGAACAAACCTTCTTTAACTCAGAACATCCAGATACACTATGAGGATAATGGAAGGATGATTTCATTAGAAGAGGCACGTGAAACCTGGCAGGCATAGGGCAATGAGAGATCAAGAAAGAGCGACATAGATTCTTGTAATGAGAGACGACCAGAAAGGTGGCGGGGATGAGATGGTGTCGAGAGGACTGGTAAAGTGAGGAGAGAGAGGGAGATTATAATAAAGATAATGCTTCTCAAGGTATGATACACTGGAGAATGTGGTGACCAGATCCAGGTCTGTGACATGGCAATACCACGTCTGACATGTTTTACATGTCACATGTAAGTTTAACAATAAGGTTTTTTAATGTTTGTTATTTCCCACCGTTCTCTTTGGTTCTGAAGTACACTGACTCCGGTGGTGTGTTAAAAATCTCACAGCTAATATTGCATTACGTTGGCCGAGGCGTTCCTTGTCTGATTGATGTTATATTGAGTTGACGCACCTGGACGATCTCCCTTTTTCAGGTTCTCCAGGGATGAAGATATACATAGATCCTTTTACATACGAAGATCCCAATGAAGCCGTGAGGGAGTTTGCCAAGGAGATTGATGTCTCGTTTGTGAAGATCGAGGAGGTCATCGGGGCTGGTGGGTCTCATCAACATCTCTAAATATTTACCTAAATATACGGCTACCAATATCTCCTTTAAAACATTTTAACTGTGTTCATTTTATACAATCTCCTAATTTCATAAACTGTTTCCTCTGTATCGTCATTTATATAACATTTCTCTAATAGTTCCTTCATGCTCCTAACTCAATTTCTTCCCACTGCATCAGTATGATCTTATGTTCTCATAATTACCTCTTTATTGTTCTCATTCCTGTGTCTTCTGACCCTGGTTCCGTCTACCTCGTTATTGTGGTTATTGCTGCTCGTTATTGTGGTTGGGATTTGTGACCATTGCTGTCACGCAAACAACCACATGTTCAGGTTCTGTTATCTCTTCAATGTTTTTCGTTGTACATGTATTGTATATATTGTATCCTCAGTGGCCTGGAATGACCACATCAGCGTTTCTGTGTGCGCTAAGACCGATCGTCGGTAATTATATGTGTACTTGATTCAGTGACTGGTCAGAACCTTAGTTGCTGAGAATGGATGCCCTTACATGCATGCGCCAACTGTTGGAAATACGTGTATTGTGATTGAACTCCCTGCCTAAACCGGGACAGTGCATATTATTGCCACACCACATCCACAGTCCCATAAACATGGCTTCTCATCTTTCTTTTCAATATTTGACACATGAAAGTAACTACGTGATAATGTATATAGACATGTTTCGGATTTGCCTGCTGGGAGTTGAATTGTTAACATGCGGGTATTGTTTTAGCACACAAGAAGAAGAAGGTGGCCCTGCCACGGCTAACAAAGGAAGGGTGTATAACCAGGATAGTTACTAACATTGTCATTTGTAATACACAAGAAGAGACTCTCCAGAATTTCTTGGACAAGAATCCACATTATCCTAAGGGGGGCTTTTGTGTTACAGAATAACCCAGGGACCATCTTATCGGAGTAAAAGGGATGTAATCAGTGACTGCATTCAAATCCGGGTGGTACAAACACAGGGAAGTGAAAAAAACCTACAAAAAATCAGATAAGAAGGATTATTAATATGAAGACCTTTAGTTACCGCAGAACCAAGGCTAGGCACAGAGACACTCCGGGCAGAGATTTTACCAAGTGCCCCAAAGGCACCAGTTATTCTTTACATGTCGAGCAGGGAATCTTTAGTATAAACATTAAAATCCTAAAAAATGTATTGTCTTTCTGAAATTCCTGATTTCACTAATTGATGGCCTACAGGAGAATTCGGAGAAGTGTACAAGGGGCGCCTGAAACTCCCAGGAAAGAGAGAAATCTATGTTGCCATCAAAACACTGAAGGCCGGGTACTCTGAAAAGCAGAGACGGGACTTCCTGAGCGAAGCAAGCATCATGGGTCAGTTTGACCACCCAAACATCATTCGGCTGGAAGGTGTGGTGACCAAAAGCCGGCCAGTTATGATTATTACAGAGTTCATGGAAAATGGAGCCCTGGATTCCTTCCTACGGGTAAGCTGCAAGACTCATGGGTGTTACATAGCATTTGACCTTTCTTACATTCATAATTCTTACTTAAGAGAAAGGGAATTGTAGCCTTAGATACTTATAGAATCGCACTTTAATACATTAATAAGCTACTAAAAACAAAGTAGTTACACTACAGTCATGTCTATATGATTGGCACAATCACAGCTCAATGTTCCATTAATAATGGGGTTTATTCCTCTATTGCTGCTTCTCTTAAATTGAAATTATCGCCCAGACTAGCATCCTTTAGTACACATCAATACCGATTACTCAGTTATTCAGTCAACATAGTCTTCCAATACAGAGAAGTGATTTTGTTAAAATGCTTCTCATTCTAGGGGCTCCTTCTATACGTCTGATCTAATGTTGTGTTTTCTGCAGCAGGGATATATATATATATATGCTACTTATAATAATGCCCACGTTCTCTGCTTGTTTGGGGTTTCTGAAATGTCTTCGGGTCAGCACCCTGGACAGCTACCTGATTAAACCACCAGATGCTGTATGTGTGGGAATATATTAACGCTGTATTGTATATGTGAGTAGATGGATCCGCGTGGCAGCCATGATAGAGCTGCATTATATGTCTATTCTGTCAACATGTTACTCTTGACAAATGTGCCGTGTACCATCATGATGTATTGAGCATCACAGCTTTATAATAACCTGGGAAACGTCTTCATTTACGAGAACAGCTCTAACGGACAGGGTACATGGAGTGCGACACAAGGGCACATGCAAGGTGTCTGAGATATTCGGGAAATGCACCTTGTCAGGCATACCCCGCTCTCCATACGCGGGCTGGTGTCTCTGACACTGCCAGAACGGCATTTACTCTATTCTACGAGGCATTCTGTCTCATACACAAGAAGCCCCAGTGGATTGGATCCAATAACCTACTTTGCAGAGGAGCCGTGGCACCAATTAATATCCCTATTTTTGTCTGAAGGCTGAAATTAGATTTTTAGGTCATCTGCAGGTTGCGTTTGGCTGGCACTTTGTCTTCAGAATCACGCTGCACCGTCTCCAGACAGCCGACGCTTTATACTGATATAGGTCAAGATTCACACCGTGTATGTGAATAGATGATCAGAGCTATGTACCAAGATTGATATAAAGAAACTATGAGTGGAAATAAAAATAGTTTTCATAAAACCATTGTTCTGTGAAAGTGGTCCATGATAGCTTCAATAGAACACACTTTTCCATAAGCCTCTTGGCGGGTTTTTAGGCTAAATGATCTTTCTGTGCCAAGTTGTCCACTTTTTTCATATGTTGGTTCTTTGGTGCCTACTATTATTAAGTGGATCAATGGGCAAACCCGATTAAATGTTTAAAGTGTATGAGACAGTGAAACCTCAATTCATGAGACTGCATGGTTTAATAGTTCATGAGGTCCTTTATTTTGGATTGCCCTTCGCTTCAAGAGACGATGTGTTAGAAGCTCTCTTATAAGGCAACTGTTTTCCTTTGTCTTCAGCAAAACGACGGGCAGTTCACAGTGATTCAGCTGGTTGGGATGCTCAGAGGTATTGCAGCTGGTATGAAGTACCTCTCAGAAATGAACTATGTTCATCGTGACCTGGCAGCCCGAAATATCCTGGTAAACAGCAACTTGGTCTGCAAAGTGTCGGACTTTGGTCTGTCTCGCTATCTACAAGACGACACTTCAGACCCCACATATACCAGCTCCCTGGTAAGAATATACATGTTTATATGACGTATATATTTTCAGAGGCTCGTAAGTGTGCTCGTAGGTCTCATTGATTATATATCCTGCTCTGTTTCTTTAGAGGTTAATCCATTGGATCCTGTATTTACAGTTAACAGTAATATCAGGCTTTTTTTGTTAAAGGAACCTGCTCGAACACTCAGGTTTACATACATTTTGTTTTGTACATGTATGTAAAATGCACATTGTCTCTTAAAAAAAAAAATATTAAGATTTTATAATAATTAGAACCCATTTGTGCTGCCCTTTGGCTCATATCTGGTGAGTGTTGCACAATCTCTCTGTTTTCTGCCCGTTCTCTCCCTTTTTGTCATTTTAAGTCCTACTGAAATCTTAATCCATAATGCATGCCTTATTTCCAGGAAGTATTGTCTGAACAAAGGACTTTTCAGTTTAAGTTAATCAGGCGCAGGAAAGGGATTCATCTCTCTGTTGATATGAAGAGGTCCTCCTGAATGAGATGTCTTTATCACAATAGATTAAATGCATTTCTTCAAGTCAAGGTTTCCACTGCCCTTGGAATAAGCAGTAATATTAATAAACTTACTTTGAGTCGCAGGGCTGCCACCTTGAGATTCTAGACACAGTCCGTCATTGCATGAGAAATGAAAAGAGAATTGTTTTTTTTTTTTCCTGTAATGTAATGAACAATCATATTGAGCCTTCAGGGCTGCCTACTGGCAGTATTTATTGCGGTTCTATATGTGCGCATTTAGGGGAGATGTATAAATCAAAATATTACTTACAGTAGCATGAGACTCTTTTACCCCCGAGAGTTTCAGTAAGTATAAGGAATACATGGCAAGTCACAAGGTGGCTTGAGTAAAGCTTGGATGGTTGTCCAGTAGCGTTATGTCGCTTTGTTGGACCCGATTAGATAATCGGGGAATGTTCTGTATACTGTGTGACTCTCCTGTGTGTGTGGTTTCTTCCAGGGTGGGAAGATACCCGTCAGATGGACAGCCCCAGAAGCCATCGCTTACCGCAAATTTACATCAGCCAGTGATGTGTGGAGTTACGGCATCGTCATGTGGGAAGTCATGTCATTTGGAGAACGGCCATATTGGGACATGTCCAACCAAGATGTAAGAATCAAGTTCCCGCAAAAAAAACAAACCGAGGAGAGGGTAGAGTGGATAATTAGGGTGCATTGAGTGATATGGGATAAATCCAGAGGAGAAGAGCAGGGGAAATGGATAGAACACATAAAGGGGGGGTGGATGATGAGGTGGAGAAAAATGGCGGATAAGATGACGCAGTGTTTTATACTCCAAGAGCAACACAAAAAAGAAAAAACAATTGCAGGGCAACAAATGTACCTACAAATATATTAGAAACAAGATAAAAAAATCATCCATTGAAATAACCAGAAGTAATATTAATTTTAATTGCGTATATTTGATTTCTCAGACACTGAACATATATAGCTTTCCTTTCCGTGTTGGACTCTCCTGGTAGTGTGCATAATCGCGGGAACATTTTATCAATGTACATAAACACAGGACTCTTCCGTCAGACTAGTGCATTGGCAGCCTGCCCTAACTCACTAGCCGTCTTGGCTGCGTTCACAGAACCCCGTCTCAGACACACATGCCCTCAGCCGCAGACGTCTCTGCTTCCAGGTGTTAGGGAAAACAGGAGTGCGGTTTCTGCGGAGTGCGGTGTTCAAATACAGCAAAATCAAAGGCAGAAATAAAGGAAGCGAGAGGGAGGGAGGGAGGGCCGGCTGCAGGTGAGCTCTGAAGCTACTGCTCTGTCGGATGGATCAGGCTGAAAAAGAAGAAAAGAATCCACATAAAGCAAGAAAATTGGAAAGTGCAGCCAGTGCGCTGGGAAGTAATTGGACTTGAAGAAGCTTTGAACATGTGTCAGGCTGGTGGAGATGCTCCGCTTTTAAAGTAATGCAGTGAGCGGCAGATATAATGAAGGGGAGAGCAGAACAATGCTAGGAACAATGTGTGGCTTTGATTAACCTGCCGCATCCCGGGATCTGTGACTGCCCTCCCTCTCCGAGTCTCTGTAATCACACAGTAGGGGAGAGCGGCGTCACAGTCTTTGGCAGTAATTAACACGCGTGTACGGTGTTACTGAGGAGTTAGGAGCACTGAGCGACCTTGCCGTACTCTGTAGGGCCTGGTCATGCTGGGAGGAGATTACTTTCATACAGCACTATTCTAGATCTTAATAATCATACTCGCAGTATGGCTGCATTGATTACCAAGGAAATAGCAGGTTAGATAAACAGATACACGTGTAGATTAGTGTGCGCGAGGAAAGTGTAACCAAACATTACAAAACACCCTGGAATAACGGAGCCCGAGAAGCTCTCATGTGGACACGTAAAAGAAAGTGCAGCACGTGGAGACATGACGCGCTCCGTGTCATCCAATTTAAATAGGAAGTGAGAGGTTCCCCTACAAGACACTGACCTTCATCCAAAACTTCAAATCTTAGGGGTTATACCTACTTAGCACGATCAGTGTTGCTGTTGGCTCGTACTTTTATCCCAAATGGGAAGGGCAGATGGAATGTTGTGATACGTGCACCGTGTCGGTACAATTTGCTTATTCATTTGTACTACAGTCGGTTTTGCTATTAGTTGTACGTTTAGGATCTGCTTCCCGAAGGATGAATTCAGTTGATTTAAAAATCTTGAGATCTGGGAAATGATGTCATATCCCGGTGCTCACACTCGCCATGCTTATGCTGAGGGAGCTCCTAAAGAGAGGATTTTTAATTTACTGCTGACTAAGGGACTGATCAGTGGATTGAGGTAGTAGTCGGCCTCCAACGCCACCCCCCCCCCAATAAATGCCATCTAGTCTAGTGGGTCTATCCAGACCCGTGGTGGGGCTGGCCCTGCAGCTTGACAGTTGGACTTTACTCAACAGAACTCCCTTGCCGGTACTGCAATACTAGTGCTAAACAGAAAAGAAACATGACCTATCTTTAAGTTCTAGCATACAGCGGTAGCTCATTTTTGCCTTGTGTGCATTGAAGGGTTAATACTGCCTGCTGTTTACACAGTGACAGATTATTACTTGTCATTCTATTCATCTGCTATTATTATTATTATTTTTATTATTATGCTCTATTTGAAAAGCACCGATATACCCCACCGAGCTAAGCAGTGTAAATGGGTATGGTAAACAAAAGAAACTTAAGACAACCCAAATGTAAAAACAGACTGATGCAAAAATAGTGGCGTCCCTGCTTATGGTCTGTTGGGAGTCTATAATGTGTACGTGAACTGTGGGACCAGCCATGGGGTCATGTGGGGGTCCAGTGCTACTTGTGATACACAGGTCCTGCCCCGATGGCCAACGAGATCTTTATGGAGTTTAGCTCGTTGCTCAGGATTTTTTCAGTATGTTTAATACCCTCTCACTCTTTTTGATCGTATAACATGTTGTGTGGGACCTGTCAGAGCGTGGGTGCTCATCATTGCCTTTTTTTGTGCCGTGTTATCCGTGTTTGATGCGTGTAAGAGCACAGACATTGGGGCTCACGGTTTGCTGGTTGTTTGCCGTCTTGTAGCCAATCATCGCTTCCTAGTGATAGTTGGAATCTCCGTTTCCAAAGCTTTGGGCATCAGTAATGCTTATTAGTGAATGCATGTTACTGGCCGCGTGTGACAGGAGATTAGTGTTGCTTGTTGTTATCTGTATCGGAGCATTAGCGCTGCTCGTTAATTGGTGTATTTTATAGCACTGGTACTTTTTGTTAATGCGTATTAGATCATTATTTGCAGCATGGTAAATGTTAATGTATTATCTCTGCTTGAAGGGAATCGGGGCTGCTTATTGCTTAATGTATGTTTGGAAATCAGCAATTATTGTGGCATGCTTGGAGCCTTCTATTTAAATACCAACAAACGGCTGCTGATTTCAGGATCTCCTCGGATGAACAAAAGTTGGGATCCAGAGGCAGGAACATTTTTACCCAGGGCTCATCCCTGTTCTTCGGTAGAGACATTCCCTATATATTCATATACCGTACATTGAGTTCTCTTTTTTACTCCATCCTCCATATATTTCCTAAATACACGTTCCCTCTTCAGTATACTCTTCAGTATACTATCTACCCGCTTCCCTTTTGCTTATACCTTTCAACATGAAATATCACCCCTGTAATAACCCATCACAAAGATTTTATTATGTGTCTTGCTATTGAGGCAACCTAATGGTCCTTATAAAAATGGTAACTGTTTATAAGACAAAGTTAATCCGAATGATGTCACCGATAATCAAGCTGGGCCTTTAGCGGAGTTATACCGCACCTGAGACACCAACTGGCATATTGAGATATTATTATCGGAGAAGACTATAAAGCCGTCATCTCCAGAATTTGCACTACAGCTCGGCGATCCTGAAACTTGATTAGAAACACCATTGTCTCTCCTTATTTTTAATGGGTATCCTTAATATGGAGTATACGTTGCTGATGGCGGTAGTACATACGATAGGTTTAGTGTTAATGTTAGGGTGCCTGTTAGGGTGTTGGTGCACGTTGGGCACTACTAACTGTATTGCGCGTGATGGAGTATTAGTGGCAATTAGTTTTGGATAGTGAATATTGGCGCACTTGTACTTTAGTTTTGTTTCTTGCTGTTTAGCTCCTGTTAGATCACTAATGATTATCTTGATCCGTGGTGCACATTACTGCTAATGGCTAATCAGCGTGCGCTAGAACATTTACTGTTTCTTCTCGATATGTGTAAATTAGAGCGTTAATACCGTTTTGTCGTAGTTTAGTGTCACGGCACAGCATTAGCACCGATTGCTTAGTGTAAAATACGGCATAAATGCTGATTGGAATATGCTGGTGTGTTCTACTTTACTGGCGGCTGTTTTGTACGTGTTAGAACATTAACATTAATTGTTGTTCGGTGTAAAATTAGGGTTTTAGTGCAGTGTAAAGTATGCATGTTGAACGTTGTTTAGCATTCTAAAGTATTAGTGATTATCTTTGTTTCGACATTAAAAGTAATTTTACTTATTGTAATACTAATTGGATTTTAGAATAAGTGCCGGTTTCTGTTTAGAGTATGTTGGGGTATTAGTTCCGATGTAATAGAGTGTTACTTTTGCTTGTTTAGCTGAGGTCAAGGCATTATTACTTATTTGGGAATATTGATTACCCCCCGAAATGTTTTGTCACCCCCCCCAACTACCTTATTTTTTCCACTCAGCAAATAGCTGTTTCCAGTATAGAATTTTAGAGATGTTTCCTAAAAAATGGAGTATCTCACAATCCACTGAGGTCAGACCAATTCCACCTTGTATAATGAGGTACATGGGCATTGGCATGAGGACAGGGCTCACATTTTCCCCGTCTCTCATCAGTTGTTTTTGGGTGATGGGTGAATACTTACTAAATGGGAAAGAAAATGAACTGTATAGGTCCAAGAAGTAGAGAAGTAAAATTTCCAGAAATCTTGAAGCCATGGGAGGAAAAAAAAAGTTTTCGGAAAAAGATAACCTGCAGAGTGGATTAGTTTTATAAATTAAAAACCATTTTGTTACACAGGGAACAGGAAATGCAGTAGTCTTTCATGAAGCCCTTCTTGTTATATAGTTTAAATACGTATTACGCTTTTTTTTTTTTTCTTCATTTTTTCCAGAAAAATAAAATAAAAAAGGATAAAAATGTGTATTTTTCCCCCAATTTTTCCGTTTTTGTTTTTTTTTGCCCTCCCTTTTTCCGCAAAAAAGGATTTATTTAGTTAAATGTGATGCCTTTTATTGAACCATCATAAAAAAAAAAGTCTTGGTGGGGCAGTGCCCAAAAATCTTGACTATCCTGTGAAAAACAGGACGGTTGAGAGATATGTGATCTAAATATTGACCTCGCTTTTTTCTGTTATTGATCATAAAGCTCGTTTTGGTCTCTAGTCATAAATGTACTAAACTTGTTGTAAATTTAATTAAAAGAGGGGGTAGTAACATGTGTCAGGTTTCTTCACATCAGCAGGGAGATGATATCCTGGTCTACACTGATTTGGTAACAGATTCCATCCTTGATAATGAAAAGATCTAAGATAGACTTTGTCCTTAAGAGGTTAAGACTACGGCCTTTATTGTTGAGGCCTAGATCGTTGAGCAATTCTGATAATGAGTTTGTAACCACCGATAAGTGGTTGTTATTGCATTACTGCTCCTTTATTCATCTCAGGGGCGAAGAGCCGGTTGGAACAGGTACTTTTATTGTATGCAGATTTTCCAAATTCTGCATATTGTTCCTGTTGACTTTACAATTGGCCAACCAAGGGCAGGTGACCAGGAAAAACAGCTTGGGGTCAGGACTCGCTCTGAGGGTAACGGCTCTTCAATAGCCGTTCTTCTGGCTGTGGGTTTTACATTATATTAATCACAAAGGCAACCCTTTTGTATAAATAGGAACGTCGTAGGGGATCAAATTACCGTACTTTGCAGTGGTTCGGTTTTAAGGGAAAAAAGTTTTTTGTTTTTTTTATTTTTAGCCAGGGAAGTAATTATTTTATTTTTAGAAGAAAACCAATTCAGTACAGGAGAGCTCTTCAATACATTGTGATGAATTGCGCTAAAGACTCCTCTAGGAAAGAATTAGATTTATATACCTGTGAATCTGAAGAGGTTCACATTTCATGACTATGCCGATGACAAAAGAAAATGTATGGTACTTAAAAACAATGAGATAGATGTATCTGTATATATGCAGACTATGTGAAAAACAAATCATTAACAATCCCGGTTACTTATGACTAGTTACTGGCAAAATACATAAAACTACTAAGCAACACGAAATATGGTCCAGAGAGCCAAAATAAATATAAAAAAGCTCCTTAAAGTGCTAAAACAGTCAGTCAGATATAGCATGCAGACATATTAATATAAAAAACAAACGTTTCGTGATGTCCGCCTTGAAAATGCATAGAGGGATTGTGCAGAATCCCCAATATACAATTGCCCCTTTCGCCGCCACCCAGCTACTTGGCTTAAAAGAGACTACATCTCCTGCCATGTGGTACATTCACCAGAGCTCCCCTCCAGCGCTGACTTTGCAAGGGTTTTGGGGGTCTAAAGAGACTCCCAGTGTGTATGCACAGGAAGTAGGAGTTATTTTCTGTCAGTGATTGGCTGCTTCAGGCAGTTTTTACCTTCCAGTCTTCGATTAGAAGTATACCTCAAAAAATATTTATAAACATTAGAAAAAAGGGCATACAGTTTCTCCATTCCCTATTGATGCACTCGATTCACTTTTCTCTTACTTTAGTCCCTGTTCTTTGACTCTCCTCTGCTCCCTATTGACAGCTCTTTTGGTAACCATGACCTTACCAATTTTTTTTATTGTTTTGCTTACCATGTACCTCTCACCCTATAGGTCATCAATGCTATAGAGCAGGATTATCGCTTACCACCCCCCATGGACTGTCCAGCTGCCTTGCACCAGCTCATGTTGGACTGTTGGCAGAAGGATCGAAACAGTCGGCCACGATTTGGGGATATTGTCAATACTTTGGACAAGATGATCCGAAACCCTGCCAGCCTCAAGACAATGGCCACCATCCCTACTGTGTAAGTTTTTAAAGCATTTACATGTCTTTCCTAACACAAGGCAATGACTTGAGGCTAACTCTCTCATTGGATGAGTGGTAATTTATCTAATTTTCCAGTTAAGAGATTGGCGGCTGAAAAAATCCTATTGTACAGTGCTGAAAAAATGCCACAAAATCAACTTTACATTAATGAACGCAGCATCGCCTCTTTCTCTGGAAATGCCAACTGTAGTTTAAATATATATTATAGCGTTTAGAGACTGGACCATCTGGGAGGCTCCTAGGTGCAAGTTTTAACTTCTTGAAATAATTTGTGTTAGGTTAACTTCTAGTTTAAAAGATGGTGATGGGGGGATGTGGAACATGATCCTTACGGTGGCACCAAGCTTACCAGCCATACTAGTCATGCCATTTGGCTAATCTCTCCAGTGTCCTGTAGAAATGATGAGATGACTGGACTTGATTCCAAATCAAAAAAGTGCCGAAATAAAAAATGTGATAAACACAAGAAAATGTAAAATGATAGATCTATGTAGGCTGTTGGAGCTAAATGGGAACTGCAGACAACAATCTGTTTAAGAATCTCAGGGTCAGCTCCTTTAGAAAATTCTTGAATGTGCTGGAAGTACATTGTAGGAGTTGCTTCCTCCGTTATTTACCATCTGATCTGTGTTGGTGCCGTAGGCCTTCCCAGCCGCTGCTTGACCGGTCGATCCCAGATTTCACAGCCTTTACCTCAGTAGATGACTGGCTGAGCGCTATTAAAATGGGACAATACAGAGACAACTTCCTGAGCTCTGGCTTCACCTCGCTGCAGCTGGTTGCCCAGATGACCTCAGAGTATGTATGATGCTTCGTGGACAACTCTTAATAATGAATGGTTGGTTTAGGTAGCAGGTACACTCTTTTAGGCAGGGAACGCTTTCATTAAGTGACATAGTGACATGCTATTTCATTAAATAGCAAGTGCATATTATATGTATTGTATGCTTTATATAGTGATAAATAATTCATACCTTCAGATACATTGGTTATTTATAATAGAATACAAATTCTTCACATCAAGAAGACCTATGAGGTCCTGTAAATTTGTGATGTGACATCTTTTTCTATGTTGCCCCAATAAAAGATAATATATTTGACTAAAGACATGGCTGTATCCATTTTCTGTCTAGTAACATATAACATACTGTAAAAGGTCCATGTGTGTACTGTGTATTGGCAGTAAATTGCATAGTATGGTTGATCCTTGATCTCCACAGTTAATTAGCTACTACTCCCCCAAAAATGGTCACCTTTTGGAACCAAAGTTTGCCAGAGCCCACAACTCATTTTCTATCCAACTTCTATGTGTTTGCATTTGGCTACTGTTTAAATTGAACTTGGGTATATTGCACTGCCAACAATCTAGTGTAATAAGTTTGAACGAAAAAGCCTGTATTTATGATTATTTCTGTATAATCTGCTCTATTTAAAATACGAAAAGATCTATAGTAAATACCATAACTGATGAACAGAATGGGTTCCATTTTGGTTAAATATGTGGAATGTTTTCAATATAAATCATAACATGGATAACTACTAATCGTTCATTCGTTGCTCTCTCTTCTAGGGACCTGCTGAGGATAGGAATAACATTAGCTGGACATCAGAAAAAAATTCTTAACTGTGTTCAATCCATGAGGGTCCAAATGAGCCAATCTCCCACCTCTATAGCATGAGATGCTGGGGACAGTAAGGGAGTCCTTGAGGGTGGGAAAGGGATATGAGCTTGATGAGGGGAATGGATTGGGCCTTGTGCAAAAACTGACCTTGGAATTCAGGAGACAACATTGTTATCAACCGTAGGCCTCCCATCCACAGTGTAAGGTTCATACAACGTTTGTCTCATATACAACAAGCTGAATGGATCTACAAGAGCAAAGAAGAGCATTCATCTGGTGATAACCTGTATTCAAGTGTATTTTTACATACAAGTCAGTATTCTGGAGAAATTAATGGCACATGCTTTAAGAAGGTTGTGGCTTTTTGGAACCAGACAATTGGTCAATGGAAACCAAGGTGCTTAATTTTATCACAATACAAACAACAATGGGATTGTGGACATCATATGGAGTCCGTGTCATCCGTGAGCGGATGCCCAATATACCCTCATTTCTTACACTGCTGCTGCATCAGGGAGGCTGTCTGCATACTTCCATCTACTGTTTTGGGGTTTTTTTGTTTGTTTTTTTTGATTGTCTTCATATTGAAGATGAGGTTGTATGGAAGAACAAACATTCCTTTTTCTTTTTTTTTTTCTTCTTTTGCTTGCATTTTGGCAAAAAAGAGAAACAAACCTAAATACAGTCAGGTATATAAACCTGGCAACATGTCTGCCTTTATGTCCTATGTGTTTAAAAAAACAGATCTGCGGATCCAGTGTTTGTATATAGGAAGAAAGATTGACTGAAAGATTGTATGGATAAAAGAGGACATTGAGTTCTCTTCCTCATAAAACTTAATCTGGATCCTGACAGACTTGTCTTGGAATTTGGGACAGAACCTATATG
Source organism: Sceloporus occidentalis (assembly GCA_023333645.1). Taxonomy (NCBI): domain Eukaryota; kingdom Metazoa; phylum Chordata; class Lepidosauria; order Squamata; family Phrynosomatidae; genus Sceloporus; species Sceloporus occidentalis. Next base: position 1,191,131 of record JALMGF010000053.1, on the reverse strand, counting down.
GACGGGGGCAATGAGGGCATCATGGATTCTGAAAGGTTACATGAGAATCACTGGGCTTGTGTGGTTAACAGAAAGACCATCTGGATGGAAATGTTTAACGTTGACAGAGGAGTTTTCTGGATTTAATGGTAAGCAGTGAGCTATGTACGTACCTGGGAACTTGCCAATATGAAAACCTGGAGTTCTCCTCAGTCTCTGTGTGGGAGCCAGGATGGTGGGCAATCCTCTGCTAAGCTGGGGTGGACATTGGCTAGCTTCATGTTGGGAACTGAAATAAGCAGGGAGTGCAAAAAGCTGGGACAAATAGGGAGTAGTCCCAAGTAGGTCATATTGCATGTAGTTTTAGCAACTTTAATAAAACTTTTTAGTTGTTACATGATGTGTGTGTGTTTACTGTTATTCCATAAATGTATTCATGCATTAGTGACATATTTTGAATTGAAAAGAGTTCAATAATTGAGATGCACAGCTTGATAAAAGACCTAGGAATGAATGCATACCTAGTTAAGGTAACCAGTAATTCATACACTAGTCTAGAGGGCCTCTCTTACTGCTCCATATGGGAGCCCCGAAAAAAATTTGCTGAACTCAGTGTTACTACCTCCCATAATAACGGCTCATATGTTATATTAACATTTGTTTTAAATAACCTTTTTACACTTACATCTGCTCTTAATGTTCTTAAAATGTACACATTTCCCATCACGCACTTAACTTTCTTTCCCTAACAGAACTTTGATGGATGCTCTTTAAAATACTGTATTAAGTATTTTCAAAAATATTAAGCAGTCAAAAATTACGCAAAACATCATCTAGACTTCATCAACAGAACATAAATGTGTAAACTCTTTTGGATGCACCATATTGCAGTTTTAAAGAGATCTGCATCATGTATGACTTGCTTCTGGTGAAGAAGAAGAAAAGTCTCATCACCTCCTCAACAAGAGGCAGACTCCCCTCTAACTGGCTATAAAAAACAAACAAACAAAAACATGGTTTTTGGACACTGTAGTTGAGTCTCACAGTGCCCAAAAACAATGTTGTTGTTTTGGTGTTTTTTTTAAGCGGAATAGTCTTTTAACACATATATCTAAACAAGCACAGTATGATGCCTTAAATAATGTTAGTATGGCTTATAGGCAGAATTTGTAATGGTCTATTGATTAATGCCATGTTTATGTCTGATGATAAAGCAACTTTAATTGCTGTCGGGATTACACAGGGCATTTGAATAATAGTCGGCAGCCAGTGCCCATCATTTCTCCGGTTTTTAAATGCATATTACTGCTTTAAAAATACTGCTGTTACAGTATTAACAAAATGGATATATTAAATCAGTGGTGAAAGCTGACAGTAGCCAGCTACCAATGTTTCGCTAATCAGCCCTGGTTTGCCTCTCCTTGACTGCGTTTTTTGTTGCCTCTTTATTATTCGGCACAGCTTTTTATGCCGATAATTCTGTCTCTTTCATTGTCGTTATCAAGTACAAGATGCTTTTCAATTGTCACTTCCATCATGGCATTTCTATGGCAACAGTAAAATCCCAGTTTAGTATTCTGTTTTATTTTTTTCGTAGCCGCGTGCTGGATTTGCTGAGAGATTTCTGACAGCTCGTACCTCAAATTCCGAGTCTCGTAAAACAAACAGCTGAGAATGCAAGGCCGGCAAAAAGGGTTCGCTTGAAATAACCAGACTCTGGTACTAAAATGCAATTTTGTGGTCTCTCATGAAATGTACCTGCACTTTTGTGAATTTAGAGAATATTCCGGCTTTTAGACATCCTTGAAAGAGGAAACTGATTGCTAAATCTGCCTGTAAATTCCTGATAATATAAACTAAACACTATTTTCTAGACACATACCTTTTTCAGATTTGTTTGCTTCCTATCCATGTTTATTGTTCATGCAGTTCAGTGACTTCGTATTTCACCGTTCTGCCATCGACTCGGGAGGTGGACATCGTGCCGTTCGCCCAAACTTAGAGTGTTTATAACTTGATGGTTAACTTTCGATGTAACCACCGAGGCCTACAGCGCTAGATCCAGATTACAGATGATTCGGTTAAGGATATTCATTAGAACCAACATGAGGGCAATTTTTTTTTACACAACGGGGTCTTTTCGCTAAAGGGAGCGTTGACGGGAGAATTTTCAGGAAAGCTGTGTTTCGACTCCTTGACTTAACTATGTATTCATGAACCTCTTGACTGGCCCTGTATAATGCATAGTTAAATAAGTGAGAGTTCTTCAAAGTCTCCTGATCCTTTGACCCAGCTCAGAGATTCTAGCTGGAGACATCTGCCAGTGTTGGCCCTTCATAATGAATGGTGGAGTGAGGGAGTTGAAAGCGTAAGTGTCCTGCAAACTGTCTCCGGTTTTGTTTTTTTAAGGGTCCAGGTGGTCTCACGTTCATTTGTTGACTGCTAGGTTATTTACACCAATCCGGTCAACTACAAATCATTGAGGTGCTTAGTGTTAGATGCTTGGAAAATAATAATGCATCATATTGACCCTACAGGTTGGGTAGATGCTCTATATAAAAAAAAAAACCCCGGGGAGGGGGTTGCTGTGTCCTTTATTCAGGCATCAGCGTTAAACTAAAAGCTACACAATGACTAGCACAGGTTAAACAGCACAACAGTCGCAAAAGCTCAAACTTGACATCCAACCAATGAATTCTATTCTATAGTCTTTTGTTTGAAAATGTCATCATTATATTCATGTGAGGGAGCATTATAAATACGCTGAGCCTGATGGTTCCGATAACAGTCCATAGGATGACTGCACTGGAAGCTTAGATATTCTCAATTAAATTACCTGTATTCAAGCAGGTCCGTAAGCAGTGACATACCAATGAGAGAAGCTCCAACTATGTGATCTGATCTGAAAAATGACCAATTTCTTTAACGATAGTCCCCCCCCCCAATCAACGATAGAAGTAGTTGGGTCATCTTGTTTCCCTACACAGCCTGCAGTCGTGAGTCATCCGTTTCATAAACTGCTTTTTGATGATTCACGGCTCACTTTCCTATAAGAGCAGCCTATTCCGTGCACCTCCTCGGAGCTCGGACTATGATGGATCGAGCAGAGAAATACCCATAACACTTTATGAAATAGACAACTCCAGGTTTATAGATCTGCAGACTTTACAAAAAATTACATAAAACTACCGGACTGCTGCCAGACGGCAGCCTTTTAAATCAACCCTTACTCATAAATAAAATAATTCACAATATATATCAAGGGCTTTATATGTGAGCTGTTCTAGATTCCATTTTTTTCTTTTCTATGGCCGAAACACTTTATTTTTATTTATTTATTTTTTTACCACGTCTGAGATGTTTCATGTTGATTGGGAGATTTCGCATTTCAGCTCGGTGTTGGCTGCCCCCCTCCCCATTTATTTTTTTATAAACCTTCTGCCAACCTAACAACTAATTTCTCGGTAAGAAAGAAAAAAAAAAAAAAAGAATAAAAATCTGGTCCTTTGATATATGTTAAAGGTCTGATTTTTTTTTGTTCCCTTAAATACAGGCAGGATGGTTTATGAAGCTAATTCTGGGCAAGCGCAAAGGAGTTTTTAATTTTTAAACGCTGCTGATGGAAAGCTTGTAAAAAGGCAGTGAACTCAGCAGGCGTCCGGCTTTTAAATAACAGGCAGCCAGGATCATTATTTGTACGAAGCCTCAGTACGAAATTACACAGCTCGCTTTAGATTCACAGTTTCAGTAACCTGCAGGTTGGTTTTACTTTTAGAGGAAACACGTATGTCCAGTAACCCTTGTAACAGGCGGTCATTGACAGACCATTGTTTATTCTCTATACGGCAACAAATGATCTTCAATATCTGGTCTTTACGTAAGTAGAGACGGCAATTGTAGAGGCAGCATATGGGATTTATCTTAGTTTTAAGTGGATCATTTGAGCGCGGCAGCCTGCGGTTTCATTTAGTTGTTATAGGGGTTTACTAGGACTAACTGAACCCTTTTTCTGTACATTGTTATCACACTAAGTGTTATGAGAATACAAGTTGTATTTGTGCTGTGTGGCCGACTTCAAGAGTCATACGTGGTAGTGGGTATGGTCGCAGGTACACAGGCAAAGTAATGGTCGCAGGATGGCTATAGGTAATTTTCTTATACAGATTAGCGTTGTAATTGTGTTGGCTTTACTTTTATCTGGATGAGCTTGTTGGCTTACTATGTGTATAGGACATATGTGCTTATATCTCTATAACTGATTGTTTAATGTCTCTGTTTCAAAAGTTGAGGCTGATCAATTGCCACTTGTGATTGAGCATGTTAAAGATTTTCAGAATGTAGCCAGGCAGATTGGAATATAGTTTATATGAAAGAAAAAACTGCTTTGTCCTTCCCAGCTTTCTGAAAATTAGCTTCTTCCCAATACAATCTGACTATGGAATTTTGTAGAAAATAAGGAACTGACTTTATTATCCATTTTTAGATGATGATTAGGTGTTTGCATGTGCCCATAAGTGTACTGGATCTGGATGTGGTAGGGCTGTCCCATTTAAGACCTATGTTCCAGGGCCAGATGATTAGTAAAGTGGATAAAGAAGACCCTCTAATGGGTTGTACAGTGGATGAAAGCGAGAGGCAGTAGAGCAAATGGATAAGAAGGCAAGCAGTACAGTAGGCACGTAGGAAGAAGAATGGATGAAGGGGCAGTGTATGGTCCATGCAGCAGATGGATAAAGACAAGATATGACTGGGCAGTATAGCGGATGGGGGAGATATGGTTGGGCAGTAGAGTGGATGAAGGGGAGATATGACTGGGCAGTGGAGTGGATGAAGATGAGATATGACTGGGCAGTAGAGTGGATGAAGGGGAGATATGACTGGGCAGTGGAGTGGATGAAGGGGACATATGACTAGGCAGTGGAGTGGATGAAGGGGAGATATGGTTGGGCAGTAGAGTGGATGAAGGGGAGATATGACTGGGGAGTGGATGAAGGGGAGATATGACTGGGCAGTGGAGTGGATGAAGGGGAGATATGGTTGGGCAGTAGAGTGGATGAAGAGGAGATATGACTGGGCAGTAGAGTGGATGAAGGGGAGATATGACTGGGCAGTGGAGTGGATGAAGGGGACATATGACTAGGCAGTGGAGTGGATGAAGGGGAGATATGGTTGGGCAGTAGAGTGGATGAACGGGAGATATGGTTGGGCAGTGGAGTGGAGTGGATGAAGGGGAGATATGGTTGGGCAGTGGAGTGGATGAAGGGAAGATATGGTTGGGCAGTGGAGTGGATGAAGGGGAGATATGGTTGGGCAGTGGAGTGGATGAAGGGGAGATATGGTTGGGCAGTGGAGTGGATGAAGGAGAGATATGACTGGGCAGTGGAGTGGATGAAGGGGAGATATGGTTGGGCAGTGGAGTGGATGAAGGGGAGATATGGTTGGGCAGTGGAGTGTATAACTGCGAGCAGTAGAGCGGATGAAGTGGGTTGTAGGTGGGCAGTAGAATGGTTGGCAGAAAAACACATATCCGAGTTTCGCAGACAGAGCCCTGGGACATGTAAAAAGTATCTTCTTATCTTATTAGTACTTTATTTGTTTGCGAAAAAGCTGAAGATTTCTTTTCCTTTTACCTAATCAATGCAAACGTAAGATAAGCAAGATCTCATTTATGAGGCTGGATGCTGATCTGCTTCAATGAGTATGATCATCTGGTTTTAATGTTTTATGAAGTTTCACTAAAGGAGTCCAGACACCCTCTGTTTTCCCTACCTGGTCTGCATACAAATGTCTTATTATTGCTTCCTTCTTCCTATCAGCACCAAATACTTTATACTCTGGTAACCAATTACAGTCTCCCCTTGCTAAAAAGTTCTTACATAGTTTACCAGTCCTGCGTCTAAAATACAGAATTAGCAAACTACTTATCTGCTTAATTATGACTCCTTTTTCAGAGCCTGAGGTATAAATATACTGTGGAGAAGGGTAGAAAAATCCACTGAAAAGCAGTAAATTGACTATTCTGGATCAAATTAGGATAATATTTTGTTTTCCTATGTTTGAAAATTGCTCTTGAATACAGTAGTACTGAGTGCAAGCTCTGGCTGTAGTCAAGTTCCAAAAGGTACTTGGAGAACTGAATGGTTTTAGTCCATTGGCTGCTTTAAGGAGGACCATCTTGCAAAGAAGCTCTCTAAGACTAATACAAATGTATATATATATATGTGCAGAGGAAGATAAGGAAGTCCATGTTAGCCTCCTGTCGGTAGTATTCCATCATCTTGTAGAAAAAGAGCCCAGTGTTTGATCTCCAAGAGTGACATTTGTACATGAAGCTACTCACGGCATGCCAGGCATGTCATACTGTGAGCTCCCATTCTGCTGATACAGAACTTTTAATCACGCATCTGCTAGCCTTGCTCTCATGTCAACAACTTGAATGCCCGACCTGCTGAGAAATAACCATATTCACCTGCTTGATCTCTTTTTTTGTATTTGTGTATCATACAGGTGGAATCAGCATTAAGAATCAGTAAGCCTATGATTGTGTATGTGAGGCAGTGAGAGTGAGTTCATTTATGATGAGATTAACCTGTAAAAGATCATTGATAATGACTAATTTGCGTGTGTGGAATTATTCTTAGTATGTATTAGGGGTCCATTCTGTGATTAAAATTTACAGGGATCAGACTGTGTGAGTAAAAATATGTGGGGGTCGGACTGTGTGTGTTTTGTGTTGGGTCCTCATTTTCAGTATATCATCTGGCGATCGTTACGCTATTGATATATAGTTTTTGAATTTTTTTTTATACATTCTATGATTAGATGTACTATGAGGTATCTTTTATGCGTTAACTAAAAAGCTTTCTGACATAGAACTTTTTGGGCATCAAAAAAAACCCAAAACCTCCTTTCATTTAGCCCCAAATCTCATACTGCAAGGTTTTGACTTGGCTGCGAGATTCAGATCAAGCTTCTTGCAGACAGTAGCCGGTACACTGATTAAATTCCACAAGTTATGTATACATATTATTATCTACGTGGAAGTGTTTTTGAAAAGTAATTGCCTTGGAAATATGGAACGCAGCATAAATCTTTCTCTCACTCCTGGAAAGATAATCTTGCGGAGATAAATCCTTAGCTCCAGAAATGATGAGCTTTTGAAGAGAGCTCCACTTAATTCATAATAAAAGGGAAACTAATTTAGGAGGAGATTAATCTTTTATTGCTTGGCAAATTAGATATATAAGGAATGTGCATGTCTTTTTTTAAGGTGAATAGTTATTAAAAGTTACTAAAAATAACTTTTTGGAACCGGCTTTGCGTTAAAGCTTTTGGTATATTGAAGGTCAGAATATCGTTTAATAGAGCAACTTGACTGTACCATAATAGGTTGAGTTTCTACACGATCATCCACAGCTCCGTGAGTCTTTATTTTTTTAAGTCATCCTATACTGACCCTGATTCTTGTGGTTTTGTTACTGAGCGTCTTTGTCCACCATTGATGGACCCAATAACACACTTTTTATATAAAATTTCCTTCTCTTCAGTCTACCACCCTTACCCTACACATCCATTGTCTACACAATTCTCTTACTACTTCATGATCTATTAAATACCTTGTCGCTCCACCTTCAGCATTCACCTAGCAGTATCACTCATTACATTTGGATTTCACCCAGCACCTTGTGTCTCCACTTTCTTTTCTCATTTTTATAGACTACTCACCATCTTAGGGGTCAACCTAGTACTTTCAGACATCTTACCCATTTAGTATCCCACCATCCAACATGCTGGCTTTCAACCAACATGCTGGCTTTCAACCAATGTTAAACCTACAGACGCATTCACTGCGGTCTCCTTCCATTCCAAAATAGGGTACGTACATAGAGAGTGGGGCCATCAAACAGAACTGGCATGAAGACCCAACTTCTTGCGCTGCACCACTGAAGCAAGATCCTCACTGTCATTTTCTTCCCTTTGTTTAGATCGTCATTGTCCTTTATAACACAAGGAGTGGCCAAGGCTTGACCTATGTTTGCTAAATACATCAACTCAACACTAAATCATTTCATGTTCCTCAGTCCTGATACTACATCTTAAGTACTTTTTACCCAGCAGCCCATTTTATCCCCTCCAGTATCTACCCAGTGTTTTCTTTAAATGAAATGTACATTTTTAACACATGACAACAATGTGTTATGTTTATAAATGTTGGTGAGTCACAGTTCTGTGAAAAACAATAATGTTTCTACACAATAGAGAACATGCACTTACTTTCCATCTCAAGCACATTGAGGTTTTACTGCAAAATATCGCATTTAAATACAAATGATTCATAAGTAGTTATGTATTATAATTTACACATTGTGCATTTCTTTCATTGTCTCTCTTCGTGTCGTATTTTCACTTTCCGTACTCCATCTCACTTTAGAATGGATTCTCTTATCCCCTTTTTCTTTTATTGTCTCTATTTAGATCCTAGATACCAGATTTCCATTATGGTGCACTTGGAAGAAACATAGTAAAGAATGAATAATTAAAAAATGGGGTATTTTAAGTTTGCTGAGGAGTATGGACAGGGCAGGGTTACCTCATCAATCGTTTTTATGTCTGTCGTAGCTTTGCCATACCCTTTTGGGTGTACTGTAAGAAGCGCTTCCTAAATTGTTACCTCTATATGAATAAAATATAGTTACTAAACCAAACCCATGGGTCTCTACCTCGGGAAAAAGCGACACTTTGTACATACCCATAGTCTTATGCATTAAATGAATAAAAGATTAACACAAGTCAGTTTCCTATTGCCTACCCACCCCTTAAAAAGGTTGTACAGAGTCATTGTCGCGCTCTCTGTTATTTCTTCTCGTCTTGATCATACCCCTCCTATTTTCCCTAACTCATTCTCTCTCCCTTTCCCTTTTTCCATTTTGCTGGATTGATCTTTCTACAATCTACAATCTTTTCATACATAAGTGCAGGTATTAGAAACCAAGCATTGCATCAGACTGGGTTCTTCTCTCATTATTATACAAAGTTATAATGTATACCTTTTAGGCTTGTTTTAACTGGCTCCCTTGCATCCTATTTCCATCTTCCTCCTTTTTTTCTCCAATATCCTATCATATATTCTCTCCGTCTGCCGAGTGCACTGTAGTACAGTATTTGTGAAGTACGCATGTAGTTCACACCTTTCCATCTGCTGGCTCAGGAATAATTCAGTACTGCTTTAGTTTAACTAAAATAAAAAATGGTTTCTGGCCGCGTAGTGTGTGCCATCTGTGTTATTCTGCCAAGTACAAGTGTAGTAGTTTTAAGGAAACATAGTAGAATAGCTGTCTATAATCACACTTTGATCACACCCTTAAATTGTTTTGTTATTCTTTTAAATTACAACTGACCAGGGAATTCTGATACACAGGCATAATTTTCTATGCACGTTATACTTTTTGAAATTGCAATCTATTTATTGCCTTGCCCTTTAAAGTGATATTACCCAACCTTTCTATAATGATCTGGGCAGAATGTGATCGCAAACGGAATTTTGTAACTTCATCCATATCATGTACATATTCAATAAAATAAATTCACTTGGGGATTTCCATAATGGTATTGGATATGAAAGACACATTTAAAGCAAATATTACTGGAGTTTTGGTTAAGAGGGTTCTTGGGGCATGTGTCCTCTATCTTACTGCTTCTAATGCTAGCTGCCATTGCTGTGTTCATAGCGGTGCTGCAATGATGTTGGGAGGAACAACCTTGGAGCCAAGTTTAAACCAATTACGCGGTAAAACTCATGTCTGCGAAAATAAGATAAAGCATTCATGAGCCTTAGTTGAGTCTGATATTTGAATGTAGTATTTGGCCATGCAGGATATGAGGTTAGTGCAGCTGGGCTGTTTTAATGCTCTTTGACATTTTATTATTTTTTATGTTTATTCCGGGGAATCTTGCTGTTTCCCCGATGCACTCAAACCTTTTGTACACTGATCGTTAGAACATCCTTACTGAGAATTTGGATTAATCATTTCTAATAACCAAAGTATAAATTAAGTTCCAAATTGTTCCCATTAGTTCAGAAGAGTGGGAATCTCCCGTATGTCGCACCTACCACTAAAACAAATTCCGATGTTTAGTATCTCTAACCAGGATGCCCCTCACGTAACTAAAGGAACCTTCTATATTCCTTCCTCTTCTTGCCTTAACTTGCCCCTTTGTAAAATCTTCCCACAGACCTCAGTAGAAAGCAGTTATTGAGGAATTATTGCAACAATCCACATGGAAGTGCAATCTACTTATTTACCTTCAACTCCTTCTTTCCTCGTGTGCCGACATGAATACACGGATGTATAAATATATACTAATTTTACAGCAATTATCATAATAACAACCTAGTTCTCAAGCTCTCACGCTGTATTAAATATATCTCAGCTGGAGGATAGACACCTGGGAATAATGGGAGCAAGAAAGTTTGAGATATAAGGGAAGGGAAATGCCTATTAGAAACATTTTATAATTTCATGGCGATTACGGATAATATGGATGTGGTCGCAATCCTTGGCTCTACACCTGCAAATTGCAAGAGATAATTATTCAGTATCCAATTACAATTTTAGTCAGTATACTAGTGGTGATAATATTCTTAAATATGTAAACATCTATGCTGCAGCATATTCTGGACAATTTGGGCAATCGGGTTCTCCAGCGCGTCACAGATCAATGAGCCGGTTATAAGGAAGATCTCTGATCTCCCAAAGCAGATGATTAACACTATGGAGGACCATGTGCGGGATATGACATTACATCACAACTCTCTGTTGTCACACAGTTGAGTCCAGGTGGAGGTTGGGGCTCAAAAGAGGCTTCTAAGAGTGCAGGGATCTAAATAAATACTGCCAGATTATAGTATATCCACCATGTTTTTCATTGTTAAATTTCTTGCAATAAAAGTATGATTAGAAGGGTTCAGGGGACAACTCCAGAAACAAAATATAAGTGGGGATGTAAAGGACTGCCCTCCATAAACAAGGATGTTCTGTAATCTAGAACATATTTGACTACTAAAATATTAAGATTTGCATCCCTAACTTTTTGCAGTGATCCCAGGATACCAGCCATCTGATCTATTTAATATATAAATGTATGATAACCCCGTAATGCTTCTTTTGTATGCATGTTTCAGAACTATTTCTCCCTATTGCAATAACTCATTTCTGTATCTTCTTTCCAGAGGTTGGCCCAGTGACCGATTTTCATGCCGTCAGCTGTCACCAAAAGAGTCGACGGGGATGGACTGTCTATGGGAAAAGATGAATAGCCCCCCATTTGCCCACTCTCTGCCCTCTTGCCCCACCTTGGCTTCCATGACAACCACATTGCTGTATATTTCTGTAAGGTCCTGCATTGTACAATTTACCCCCTCCTCAGATTTGTCACCTGTGTTCAAAATGTTGGAGTTTGTAACAGTAATTTCAAAGAAGAGAATAAAAATATTGTATTAAAAAAAACAAAAAAATCTAAATTGCACTCAATAAAATGAATTAAAATACATCATTGCATATTTATTTGTTTTCCTTAAATACCAAACATGTTGCTGTCACTGCTACCCCAGGAATTTTCATACACCTCCTTAATGATAAATTATATAATCCTTCAGGACCAGAGATATTTTAGGATCTTCTCTTAAAAGAGAGCTGTCACATTTAACATAAAAAATAATCAAATCCAGCACTGCAAGCCACTTGTCCCTTGGGTTATTATTTTTATTTAATTTCATGTCTTGAATTCTCTAGCCTCAGCAAAGGCCTAACCAAAGCATTTCATGTAAATGTACTATTTTTCCTCAAGTTTTCTGCTTTTTATATTGAGCTGTAGAACACTTATACCCAGCAAACATTCTGAGCTCCTAGAAGAGTAGACATCAGGGGAGGAAAGAGAGACATTAACATTTGGATCATAGAGGGTCACTTAGGTGACCTGGGAACTCTCCGGGTTTGACCCAGAAAACTCTGGGAGAAGCTCTGGTTCTCTAGGGTCAACATGCAGATCCTCCGGGTTGTGGGAGCAGGGTCTTGACAGACCCCACTCTCTCCCCATTTCACCTTTAAATGGGGGGTGTTTCCTGCGACATCAGTGGGCAGTCCTGGCTGCGTCCCGCAAGGGCAGACTCTGGGTAGCCGGAGCCCAGAAGTTCCCAGGTATGGATATGAGGAGGTCCGCCATATCGGATGCCCCATACATGGCTATGCATAGAAGATCTACTGGATATAGTTAAACTGTTATAATTTAGATTTTTTTTAATGTTGAGTGTATGAAATCAGATTTAGAAATAAAAATAATTAATGTCCCCCAACACTGCCATAATACGAAACTGTAGCAAGCATTTGAATTCATCCATCGTTTAAATAGAATGTCTTAACTTTACAAATCTAAAATGGTAACTGACTGAAAGCGATTCAGCCACATACAGCTTTAACGTAGACAGTTCAATACCAAATAGAGCGTCCTTGTGTCCTGTCTCCGTATGTTCTTTAACCTTGGCGTGGTATATTATCTGCTTTATTGGTATTTGTAAAGATGCGCACACCAGTTGCATGGAAGCTATTTTTACTGTTATGAATGCCCCCATGCCAGTCTTTAAGCCGCAGCAAATAGGATCATAAATATAACACGCTGCACAATTCAATTGCCAAGCCTGCGTATGAGAGACACAGACACACATCAATTAGCCCTAATGGATCACAGCTCAATAGTTAAGAAAACAAAGCGTGTACACAGAGCAAATTGCTTTATAGTTATACTAAATAATAATGTCTTCAATATAGTACTTTTCTCTTAGAGGTCTCAACGCACTTGACAGCAGAAAAAAGCAGTCAATGCAGTTGTTTTAATAGCAATCATTAAGCCAGGGCTTATTTGAAAATATTCCACACACATTATGTACTAAAAAGGAAAAAGGACACTAAAACAAAGCAAAGAGCGGAAGATCCACTAAATGTTCTACTGTGTTGTATGCTCTTGGCCAGAGGTGCCAAGTGGAGTACTATCTTTATTTATATACTTGCAAGGATTAGTTAAATGGCTTATTTCACCCAATTCAGTGATGTCATAGCGCTGCCATACCTCCCAAAAATATTTGCATTTGTTTTATGGGGTGGAGCTATAGGCACAGCTAGTTTAGGTAAATCGTTTAAGAAGAATGTGTTTTATGTACAGTTTTTTTTTTTAACTCAGTTCCTTGCTTTTTTTCTAGAAATGCTGTTGTCTTTTGAGGGCTGTAGAGCACTATGATGTATGAAAAAGAGGGAACAAAATATAGATGGGGATTCTGGTCCCAAACCACATAGAGGGTCTCATGGGTACCATTTTACATTGATCTGTTTAGATTATATAGCCTTAAAGACTAGTCTGGATTAAATCTCTTTGTGGGTCACAAATTCTATGTATATTTGTCGAGGCCTGTTAATAAAACATACCCTGAAACGATTTAACTAATTCTAAGACCTTTTAAATAATGGATTTGATCTAAGGCCACAGGATGAAGTCCACTATTATCTATTTTTTGTAAATAGTAATGATGTCTAAAATGCCTATTTTAATGGGACACGTGTCTTCTTAGTCACTGCCAGCCATTTTCTAGAGCCTCAAGTATATCATAATGAGGAGAAAATAGTCCAGTTACGGAGCTGCGTGCCCCACTGTATCACATTAAAGCAGCTACTTAGATTTATAGGCACGTCCACTACCTAATTACATTCTCCAAGCACATCTAAGGATGAAGCATATTGCCGCACATTGATCCAGCGGGGTGTGGTGGGAATAAGCAGTACAGAGGGAAGAGAGAGAAGATGTAAGAAAATAAGATTTAAAAGATGAAAGAATATGTAACTTAATACAAATGGATATATATATATGCAGATTTAAGTGTCTCTTCTGAAGAATAAAGGGTAGACTTCAGAAGGTGTTGCATCACTGATCTACTGTTAAGGCTTGTTACTGAAACGGTCAGTCAAGTTGTGTGAGACATAAAATTAGATCATTTATTTGCAGATGCTTAGGAGCGTTACTCAGTTTCATTGATTTTGTGGTAGTTCGCTAGGCTGCAATTAAATAATCAGCAACACATGTTTCCCTGGGTACAGAGTAGATTATAACCCTAGTCTACCAGCTGCTGTGTGAGGATGAAGAGTATGCAGCACAACTTTGTGTTGATAGGAAAGTGAAAGGTGACACGAAGGAAGAAGTGTCATGAAGCATTTAGTTGGAGAGATTATAGTTGCCCAGTGTAATTTACTGTACAACATTTCTAAAAAGGGAAAATTTAGGTGAACTCCAATTAACATGGCAAAACTCAACTCTGCCTTAAGTAACAGTGTCGCAGGCATTCTCTGAGATCTCCAAGATTATGTTCTTATGGACCTCAATGGTGACTTACCTTAGGAGGTGTAGAAAAAGTTCAGAATTCAAGTTTGCCCTGAATTTGGCTTCATAAATACCTACAGTTCATAATGTTTGAAATGTATCACCTCACAAACATTCTCCAGTGAAAAATCTAGATTTTTTTTTACCAGGTCCCAAGTTTGACCAAGTTCACCTACAAAATAATAATTCTGGAACAACACAAGAATCGTCATTTGAGGCATAGGCTAGGGGGAAACATGGATGGTCTGGAGAGTGAAACAAGGAAAACCATCTTGAAATCCACATTCTCTTTCACATGTGTAAAAAATACCTAAAGAATTATCCATGGTGCATACTACCTCCAAAGCAGAGTTTCCAACCAATGGGTTCTCAAATAAATGGTATAGTCAGTTTAGCTTAACTAGGTTGGCAGCCATGTAGCCACTTTTCAGATAGTGAACCTGAATTTAAAATTGCTGTAAGTTATAGCGAATAAACTGGTTTGCTACAGCTTAGAGTTTAGTGTGTAGACAGGCTTGCCAAATCACTCATATAAAGACTTTTTTCTTTATTGCATCATTATTTTAACAGTACTGCACTACTTTAAAAAATGTTAGTTATAATGAAACAGCATAATTTTCCCAACGTTTCAGTAGACTACTTTTTGCTAGGGCATTCCTTCTAAAGGTAGACCCCTATGGTCAGTAAAACGACCACTTTCAGATGACCAGTCATCCCTCCTTTCAACCAGACGCCAGTTTATTATAAATGCATTCTAGAAACAATCCTTGCTACTTACCATAACCATGCAGACACCATCTTGAAAAAGCAAAAGGAGCAACACTCTGCAACCGACATAAGTAATATATTTGCATTAAGAGATCATTAAATTGAATTTTGCCGTTTAGTACCAGACAAGTAAATTACAAAGCAAGGATTTCTCACCCCTCCAGCAGGGAGTCAACAAAGAAATCTATCCTATATCTACGCTGCAAAAATATGCCCTAAAAAGTGCTACGCTAGACAAACAATTTTCTACCTTTAGCATCTATCCAGCGTGAAAAAAATACCATAATTGCTATGCAGAGTTTCTAAGACAGAAAAAATATCTTTTTTAAGCTTTGGATGTGCTGGGTGTATTATTAAGAGGGCTTACATTGTAAATATCAGAGTCTCCACCCTATTTTACTGAAAAATGCACTAGCTGGTGTTAAATAATTGGTATTCGTTTCAATAAAAGCAGAACTAGCAGCTTTCTCCGAAAATAGATGGAAATGTTCCAGCGAATGCTTAATTTTGATAAACAGGGTAAATAAAACTCATAGGCGTGCAGCTCTCACATACGCTTCATGTATTTTAAAGGAACCTGGCAGGGTCGGGCCTAGAATGGAGCCCCCGCTCGTTTGTGAGAAATGCTAAATTGATGCTTCAAAAGTGTGAGTTGGGGGTTAATGAATTTTGGAAGTTTAATCCAATTTACATGAGATTTTCATTTCATTCAACAGAATGCCAAAAGAGGTGGGCATCCCCGGGTTTCTTTATGCTTAATAGGGCCCTAGAAACCCCTTTTTAAAAAAATATTTATTTACCATTTTCAACTAACTCCTTGGGCACACATTTTGTAAGTTTCAGGCAAGGACATATTGTTATTCAACTTGTTAGTCGTTGCCGGCACTTGAAAACAACTCGGAGGTTAGTGAATACGTGAATTGTTTTGCGAGTGTTAGCATGCAACGTCAGTCGAATCTGGGGAGCTAAATTAACCCTGCTGACCACTCACCTTCTTAGTAAATAAACCCAAATTAGATTTGTTTTATTATCTCGTTATCTCATAACTGTTTTAATTGCTGGTATATACTACACTCTAGGTTTAACATTGCATCTTTCCATTTCACAAATGTTGCAGTAAAATTCACTTCACCTTCATCTGACTCTTCTCAGTGGGTGGAATAACTTTGGAAGAGGTGAAACAAAGGTTTCTACAAGGCATGAATATCCATGAGAAACTTCTCTGCAAAAATCTTACGAATAATGGTATGAAGCCGAGCTTTATTGGTCAAAATGTGAAGGCTTTTAACTCATCATCCAGTATCAGCCCCTTAAAGTAAAATTATCTAAACGGTATTACTCTGATTTCATAGGATGTCTTTTGATGAAACGCTAGAATTTAGTAAGCAGTTTAAAGCATTTGGCTCAGCACTGGAAATTTGGCCCATAAGGGTGAGCGGCTGTTGTCTGGGAAAGACCATCATCCATCTAGGAGAACATTCATTTAACTCATGGACACTTGAGTGGGAAATCATATGCCACTGTTTATTTTCTTTGCACACCTATGCAAAGCACAACATATTTAGCGATCATTGTCTGAATTAAAAAGGTACCAATCACCTTGATCTGGGTTTTTGTTAAACATAATGTGCTCATTTATTCTATTTTGTCTGTAACGTTCTGCTACCAGGTGTGTATGTTTCCCTGACATAAAGGAGTGCTGAATTCTGAAGATTCCAAATTAATTGCCCATCAGCATTGGCCGTAGAGAAAAAAACAGTCCTTCAATCTGTCATAAAAGAGGGTTTTTACCCCATATAGCAACTATTTCTTCCCACTAATGTTTCATGTTGACAACTGTGTTGCACTCTTGATGTGAACAAAGAAATTATATATTTAACACAAATCTCTTTAAATTATAAGCTTTATAGGACAAACTGATAAATCTAAAGTGTTTATTTTCCATATGATTCCTCAGTTCCATGGGAAATCTGGTGACACTCACACATGTTCTAGTCTGAGTATAAGGATACCTTTTAAGGATACAGCAGGAAAATTTGGAGTACCCAGATTATATATATATATATATTATTACCTTGATCAAGGAGCTTATTTCACACTACTCATTCACACTTTAAATTTTTCTGCTGGTCCTATGGGTTCCATCATTACAGATTGTGACACTGAACCGTATTAACATGTCACTATTTCAGCTAGTGGCCTTGCCAATGAATCAAAGTGTCTACAGTGGCAGCCCTAGACTAAATAGCACCCTCACCAAAACGTGGGGGCATGACTAACATGATAAAAGCAAATATATACATGTAAAATACCGTAGTCTTTTAACGAATTTCATTATCGATTAGTTGAATCGATTTTTATAGATTATAAGATGAGGGTTTTTTTCCGAGCAAACGCTCTGTAAAATACCTCTCATTACATAATCCGTTTCAGTGACTCAAGTCACAGCAGCAGTTCCTACTTACCAGTCCCTCCCTGTAATCACTGTGACAACTGGCCCCGCCCCTTCCTTCTCCAGAATCACATGGCTGTGACAGTCATCTAACTGTAAGTATAAAATTAATATTTGGGCTGCTGAAAGTTAGGGGAGGTGGGGTTTAATTTAGGGGCAGTTATGCTTAATGGGGTGTTTAGGGTTAATTTAGGGGCAGTTATGCTTAATGGGGTGTTTAGGGTTAATTTAGGGGCAGTTATGGTTAATAGGGTGTTTAGGGTTAATTTAGGGGCAGCTATGGTTAATGGTATGTTTAGGGTTAATTTAGGGGCTGTTGTGGTTGATGGAGTCTTTAAGGTTAATTTAGGGGTAGTTATGGTTAATGGAGTGTTTAGGGTTAATTTAATGATGAGGACTGAGGGTTAATTTAATGAATTTAATAAAGTTAACTTAAGGTGCAATTAGAGATAAAGGGGGGCAAACTGAGGGGAATCTAAATCCTGGGGGCAGTGAAGATTAACCCAGTACTTATTTATAAAAGTATGGTGTCAGTGTGATGCAAACGGGTATGTGACTCTATAAGGGGACTATGAGGGGACTATGAGATATCTAAGGCATATCTGGGGAGGACGGAGTGACATATCTGGGGGTATAAGGCATATACGGTATATAAGGCATATGTGGGGAGGATGGAGTGGTGTATCAGGGTGTATAAGGCATATCTGGGGCCACAGTGGCATATCTGGGGGTAGAGTGGAGTGGTATATCTGGGGGTAGAGTGGAGTGGCATATGTGGAGAGGGCAGCGTGGCATGTCTGGGAGGCAGTGTGGCATGTCTGGGGAGGATGGAGTGGTGTATCAGGGGGTATAAGGCGTATCAAGTGGAGTGGCATATGTGGGAGGCAGCGCGGAGTGGCATATGTGGGAGGCAGCACGGAGTGGCATATGTGGGAGGCAGCGTGGCGTGGCATATGTGGGAGGAAGCGTGACATATGTGGGAGGCAGCGTGGATTGGCATATGTTGGAGGCAGCGTGGAGTGGCATATGTGGGAGGCAGCGTGGCATATGTTGGAGGCAGCGTGGCACGTCTGGGAGGCAGCGTGGCATGTCTGGGAGGCAGCGTGGCAAGCCTGGGCTCAAATGTACTTAAATTGGGGGGCTGGTTGGGAAATAAAGACAAGAAATGCATTTTATCAAAGTTTTTTTTATTCTGCTGTTTGTATTTAACATTATTTGTTTATTAAATTATTTTAAATAAATGAAAAATATACGTACATTTTTTTTATCCGATTAATCGAAAAAATAATCGGCCAACTAATCGATTATGAAAATAATCGTTAGTTGCAGCCCTAAAAAAGAGAGTTTTGAAACTGGACAGTTCCTAGCGCTGATGCCTTCGTCATTTGCTGCCTGGGAAAACTGGAGCCTAAGCCTGGCCCTGTTGGTCTACGCAAAACTCGTCTACGCTAGGCCACTTATTAGCCTTAGGGCCCAGGTTCTTGCTAACTGTTTCATTTCTATCACCTACAAACAAGCCTAGATTAAGGATCTTGAGGCCCTGGAGGGCATATGCAAAAGGAAGCCCTCCTTTTATTGCTCCCAATTTATTGCTCCCAATTATTACCATAAATAAAACACAATAAATGTAAGATACAAAAAAAGTTTATTGTAGATTCCCATATTCCTTAATGTTGTCACTATTTTATTTTATATTAAGTGTTGAATCGCGTAATGTCCCACCTAATCTAGTTCATATGCAAATCTTCATATGCGCAGCCAATAAAGTGACATTGTGGTGACAAAGGACAGGACTGTTGGCAAGTGGCACAGAACTCCTGGTAAAAACCATCCCCTTCATATCAGGGCAAAAAATATAATCAGGGCACAGTATTAAGAGGAGGAGGTGTCTATTAGAGGATGGGGACTCAGGGCCACCTACCCCTGTGAGCCCCTTGAGCAATCGTTCCATGTGCCCCTTGGTTAATTTGGCACTGCCTGCAACAGCCACGCGGGTTCGTGCATTGATCGCAAAGAGTGAAGTTTAAACTGCCCGGGATCTGTATTTTGCTTGCAGTTGATTTAGATGCTCTTCCCATGTGACTTATCATTATTATTAGTTAGTCACGGAATTGTTTTGTCATTTTCAATGCACAATAAGAAAAATAATAATTTAAAACATTGCAAACCTTTTGTGCCAAACAAAACATAAGATTTCTGGAGATGGATGTCCATGCTTCTCTCTAAGACGCTCTTTAATTTTATCTAAACCCGGATTCAACTTTGAGATTAAAAAAAATCACAAGAACAAGATGTCCCTAAAAACAATGTCATTGTCAGACACAGGTAACAACTAATACTGTTGCCTGGAAACAAGCTAAAATAACAATCAAAAGGCAATTTATGCAATGTATAAAATAAACACTCCTTTGATAAACCTATTAATCATAATTACCCTTCTGAGATAAACAGTAACAGTCTGTCCTTCACATGACAGCACTCCCAGCTCCGGAGCTGGGAGAATAAAGAGGACAGTTCAGTAAAACTGATAGGATAATAAAGATGAAAGAGCCTTGTTCAAGAACCAGTCTGGCCAGGGACAAAAATGTCAAAGCCCAACAATAAAATTTTAGATGTCGGGCTTAAGCGTCTCTCCCTTTCTATACTACTATGAGCATACGGTACTGCATTAAATCTATGTGGTGGAATTCCAATCAAACCTTTTCAAGCCACTTATCTGTGGCAGTAGAATAGTTTCCACATACACTATATGGCAAAAAGTATGCAAACACCTGACCATCACACCTTTATGAGGTTTTTCTACACGCTACGGTCTTCAGCACTTGGCTGCCCCGCTCTTTGAGTGTGCTTGGTCTACCGCTGTGTGGCTGAGCTACTGGTACCCCTAGACACTTTCATTTGACAATAATAGCACTTAGAATGGATCAGGCAGATCTAGCAAGGCAGACACTTTTACCTTAGTGTTCTGTGGAGCCTTAATACCTGCTCCCACAGTTTTTCTTTATTCAGATGAACAGAAGCTGGGTTTGGTAGTAGTTGGAGGCACTTACAAACAGTATACAATACCGTACCTTTAAGGGCTACTAATGGGTTCCTTTCTTCTTAAATATTGTTTTCTGCTTACACACAGCTAGAAGCCCATTCTTCTCAGAACCCCCTATCACAGGGGCTCAACCAGAGAGCAGTTTTGTGACTCTTCTTTCTCCCACCAGATTCCTCCACTCTGCCACAGCGTATCAAAATTAGGCAGTCTGTCTTTAATATTGATTGGACCCTGGGCAAGCATTTACTTGGGGCCCCAGCGTTCTCTAACAGCATGGATGGATGGACCATGCTTGCTGGTGGTGGGTGACTGGTCACTACACTTCTGGAAGTAAGCATCTAAAACATGTGGCTTGGGACGGATTAGGATAAGACTGTGCATCAGTGCAGTCTTCTCTCCTTCTGACCCTAGTGTGACTCTGCGAGAGACACACTTACAACACACACAAGGAGGAGCACAATACAACGCCGATCACATTGTAAATGAATGATGCGGGTTGGATAAGTGGGCTGAAACGGACATGGGAGTCATCTTCTTTGTTGTTGTTGTGGGTTTAAGGCATTGTGCTGCTTGGGTCCAAGGATAAGAAGGCTGCCCACTACATATATTTAAAAAAAAATATGCCAGCCTCAAAGTCATGCAAATAAATTAGATCAAACAGTATTTTTTAATCTCATCTGTCTAAATTCTCTTTGTTTCTTTTCTTCTTTCTCTTATCTCTCACTTCTCTCCCTATCTCTCCTCTTTCTCATTATCCCCCCCTTTCTCCTCATCTCCTTTCTGTCTACTCATCTCGCATAATCTCTCTCTATTCTGTTAATCTCTTCTCTCACTTTTCTCTTTATCGCTCGCCTTTTTCTATCTCTTTTCTCTTTATTTCGATCTCTCTCTCTTCTTTCTCTTTAATGCTCCCCTTTGTCTTATCGCTCCTCCTTCTCTTTATCTCTCCCCTTTGTACCAGTATGTCTTATATGTGTTTAGGTTCTTGTTTATTTTAGATATTGGCAATATTTATTGTTCATTTTGTATTCACCTTTTTGTAACAGCGCTACTGAAGCTGCTGGAGCTCTATAACTAAAATGTAATATCAGATTTTACTTATCTACTCTGAATTTCTGA
Organism: Sceloporus occidentalis; assembly: GCA_023333645.1. Lineage (NCBI taxonomy): Eukaryota > Metazoa > Chordata > Lepidosauria > Squamata > Phrynosomatidae > Sceloporus > Sceloporus occidentalis. The sequence continues at coordinate 1,169,349 of JALMGF010000053.1, read as the reverse complement.
GAAGCAGTGCTTTTGCACATTATGTCTTCCATCATCAGAATTTTGTATCTAAAATATTTATGCCATGCTGAAGATAATTCAGTGAAGGGTCAGTATATTAGAGTTCTACTAAAAGAAGTGTGGTCCTACTAAAAGATCGTTCCTTGAATGACCTCGGATATTAATTTACACACTATGGAAGAAGGAAAGAGAGAGGGGAGACATGACTGAATCCTCAAATATTACTCAACAGGGAAACATTTATAATGAAAGCTACAAGAACACAAAGGCATGATTTGAACTTGGAGACAGGTAGGTTGAGGGTAAAGTATTATTTTACAGAAGGAAGCCTTGGTTACCATGCATCTGGGTAAGGCCCTGCCTCAGACCAGTTTCCTGCCACTGGCACAACCTTATTCAGTTCCACCTTATTATCCTGCCTTTTGATTTTACCCTTTCTAGTCTGTTCTCCGTGTGGTCAGCATTGGCGGGAAATGTAATTTTTATTTGGTAATCATCGGCAGACTAGATGAGTGGAATTGTTCTTGTCTGCCATTGAATTCTATATTTATATGTTTCTAAGCACTGACATACTTGGTTTAAGACTAGAATTCAAATCACGTCCCCTCCCTCCTCGACATGAAATGCTTGAAGACTCTTTTCCCCCTCCTGCCCTCACCTTTTTGTGTATTTACTTCTCGTTATAGTTTTGTCTCTTCACCAACCTTGGCTTATGAAACTTTAGAATTAATGGACAGCTCCATTGAATACAACCCCAGAAGCAGCCACAAGATGATTATAGTGTCTGATTGGTGGTAAATTGCACTGTTAACTTAAATAAAGCAGTAGAATATCACTTCCATCTTTCTTTTTTCCTTTGGTTGATATATATCCCACAAAATGGCACTCGCAGATAGCATATACCTAAAACTCATTTTAGCAGCACCAGCAAGGACTAACAATGGAAATAGAAAGCAAACATACTGATCTATACCATATATTTATATTAATTGTTAACCATATGGTTATTAGAACCATTCAATTATCCCATCCTGGGATCTGTTGGACTATCTGCTGATCCTTGAAGTTTTTTCAGAGCAATGTTTCAATCCCTTGGACTAAAATATTAGAGCAGCACCATCAAATACCATTAATGAATGCAGTGCAAGAGAACCTTAGGAATTTTGAACATGGTGGGGGCAACAAAAAACAGATGTACAATAAATGAAACAGGATTTAAGATACCGTACTTAAAATTATTCTATTATTAGCTACTCTGTTTTTTGGCTTTCTGATGCACAAATGTCATAAGCTGTTTTGGTTTGGTAACATCCTAATAATAAATTCTATATTTGCCTGAAATGTACTTCCACAACAATGCACGTGTATTAAAAGCCTCAATATTCTGTCGTTTCTATAATTGTTTTTTTCTAAGGTGTAAGACAGAAGTAGGATCTACAATCCTGGGTGCCAAGGAGGATAAACTTTTTTTTTTAGGTCATGACTGAAATATTTTTTTACAGTCAAGTGAAAGAAAGCTGCCCTTACAGCAGGTAATAAGAGAACAAGCGGCTGGTATTGGGAATGAGCTGCCAGTCTGTCAGCAAGAGACGGTAGTAAAAGCTTAGACATGCTAGATGCAGCCCCGTGGGAATCCTATACCCTGCTGATGAGAGACAGAGTTCACAATCAACAGGAGAATACTTATTAGCTTTCTGGGCCGTAAGTAAGAAAAAACAATCAGAGTGAAGAAATCTAGTGAATTTACAGAATTTAAGACCTGCTTGCTCAACATGTAATAGTGTACTAACTACTCGGTTAAAGGAGCAGTGAGCCTTGGACCAGAGGGTCTCGGCAGTATACAGTAAGAGAGAAGAAGAGGAAGTGCTGTCTCTCATCCTCATCCTTTACATAGTATTAAGGTTGACACCTAGGGCTGATTCAAGTCTTTACAGCAGACTAAATGAGTGTAATGGTTCTGCAGTCAAATGATATGTATTAAAGCTCTTCCATTTATTAAATAATAAACAAGGAAGTCTTGCCAAACACTAACTTACATTCACCAGGCAAGCCTAAACACTTGTTTCTCCCATGTAATCATATAGTGCAGGGGATTCTGGGAAGGTACAATTTATTAAGAAACACAAAATACTCTATCGACACGTATAAAAGGACAGAGATATGTTGGTTGTGGATTTGTAGTCCACAGTTTACCAATGGGCTTCTCCTGTCGCATATGTATACAGCTTAAGATGCATCTTAGAGCACAGAATAGGGTTGGGAATGCATGACCTGTGTTTTCTACCTATATACAGCTGTTTAATCTATTTATTGACAGTTGTACTGGCATTTTTGTGAAGTGCCACCAGGCACAGATACGATAAGTGCCTCTTCCCACAATACCGTCAAAAAACTTGTTTTGCCTGCCCTGTGCCTGCCCCGTGCAGTGCTCTGCCTCCGCTGCTGCTGCAGCTTAATTTCCATCCTGAGGGATAAATATTATTCTAATTTTGGAAGAATTCAGTGTCCATGTTGTTCCCGAATCAAGAAATGCTCCGGAATTTTGTCCGAGCCGAACGACAGGGAAACAAAATTTGTTGCCCTAAAACCAATGCAGCAAAAACGAAATGAAAATGTTGTCCAAGTCAATTTTGTTTGCCATGCACAAGTCGAATAGATATATAATACAGCTTCATAGTGTATTTTATGATAGCACTGCATCTCAACGATTAATGTGTGGGGTGCTTTGTGTCAAAGACCTGCTAGTCACCACACCTTCACCAAGACCTCTATGTGTTCGTGATGCTCGTGGATAATAGACTTAATCTGCTAAACTATAGCAAGCAAAACTGTCATAAGAGCTAAGTGCACATGAAATAACACTGCCATTTATTTAAGATGAATAACAAGAAAAAATGATACTACTGCCTCCCTAACCTTTAATTACAGTATAATTGATTGCCTTATTAAGCTGGAACATTTCTGAGGACGGATCCTAACAGGGAACATATTCTTTGAGGGAGTTGTTCGCTGAAATAAGGGGACAAGTAGCCTTCCCAAGCAATTAAATGAAAACACAAGGCCTTCTAGTGCTAATGGGCTAGGGAATCTTGGGTCATGTTTGATAGATCACCAAGCTAACAAATCCCTCATTTGTCTACCCAAAGCTTCCCTTTGCAAAGACCAGCATTTCAATCTCCACACCTAATTACAAGCCTGACACAACACAGACTGTGTGCCGCTTGTCACTGTGTACTGTGAGGGCGTAATTGGAAATAAAAATGCATCTCTGTTAATAGTCTTTTAATTAGCTCTTCAGGTGAACCATAATTAGAGAGAGGGTCATAAATTTCTGCTTCTTTAATAATAATAAAAAAATCAGATTCAAAGAATGCAATTTTAATGTTATTAGATCCAAGATAAAAAAAAATGGAACTTTAATGTTCGGTCAGAACACTCATCAATGTGTATCAATTAAGAGCTATAGGAGAGTATCTCCTGCATTAACCTGCTATTATGGAATCCTTAGGGGTGGATGGAATTCAGATTTAACTACCGAATGCATTGATTCATCTTAAGTAAAGTACATGTACTGCTTAACCAGCTGATTGTACTCAGGATAGAGAGCTGACAATCAGAGACAAACATTGAGCAGTTCATTGAAAGGAGGGAACAGATGTGTGAGATCCCCCCCCACCTTTGACATCTTAAACTACTGTGCTGCCCTGTTAGATCTAACATTCTTGGTGATCTGAAGGTCCCTGTGATTAAAGATATAGCAAAACAGTGGCTTCTAAGCTTTTTGGAGAGATTCATTTCTTATGAGGACAAAGCAGAATACAATACTAAAGGCTGATGGAACCTGCATGCCCTTGGTTAGATTTATTGGATGAATGGAAGAAAGACTGCATCCTACAATACAATTTTTATACTCCTTTGCAATATCAGCAAGCTAATGTGTCTTGTTATTCATGCCCCCATTGGATCATTCCTTGGCCATGTTAGTATCTTTAAAAGATCCTCCAAGAGGTTTTGTGTGTGAAAACTTATCTTCATTGCACTTACATTTGACCTATGCCTAGTGTGAATAAATTTATATGGAACAAGGAATATGAACATTCCTACCTCTTTTCTTTATTTACCAATTGGAGGAAGCTCTGATGCTCTTTATTGGTGAAGACGTAGGGATTGGTGCCACTGAGCTCTATAATTTGCTCCCTTATTGTGTGCCATATGTAATCCACATTGACTGCAAGACAGCATATAGGCAGCCCTAAGATGTTGTTATATATGATGTTATATCCTGGTGCTGTCCAAGCGCAGGTGCTGCTGAGGACTCAATAGAGGAAGCATTAGGAGGGGTAGTTGCATAAACCTCCACCTCAAGACCATGGGGGCCAAAGGGACAGCCACTGTGGACCCCTAAATTAAGCCAGGGCCCAGTACGGCTCTTCCTTTTGCCAGGTGTTAAAAGATGTCCCTCTATTCATAGTTACAATCTATTTTTGTTATCATGCACAATCATGTATGATTAGCATGCAAATTGCCTTGGAACAACACTAATAACATCTTGTAGTTGGCTGTGATTCTTCTGGTTTGCATTGTCTTTCATAATTTTCTTTGTTAACACTTTTCCTCCTCTCTGTCTCTCTTGAAACATCTTGCATGTATTAAAGAAAGTACATACAGTTATTGCCATCATGAATATGGGCTTAGAATCCATAAAGAGAATTGTGTAACCGAATTGGCGTTTGTTGCTCATTCTGCCTAAAGTTGACCTGTCATCCATACATGAGAAACAAATCTCATATAGAAGGGGAAATGCCTTTTTATGATAACTGTTTTTACATTGTTCTGAAATTGCTTGGAAATACATATATCAAAGAAAGTTAAACCTAAAGTTGCAGACATGGTTGATTATAATTTGAACATGATCCCATGCTTGCCTGTGCACATCTGTAATGGGCTAACCAGTTGAATGATGAGATGAATCCATTGCATGTTAAAATGGAAACTCTCACCACTCCTTACAAAGTTTTATAAACTTTTATTTCTTTTTTTTTAACTTGGTAAAGATATGTTATTGGTAACACATTGTTACAGGGAAGAACCAATATGTACAATACATTCCAATACAAATGTCTGCATACTAAGTGTATATGACAAAATATAGTGTTTAAATCTATTACTGATTACATATTCTCTACCACGTTCTGCAAATTTATATCAGGCCTCATATTAGAATATTGACTATTATAGCCGAAGCACACTTTTTTACTATTATTTGCTTTCATACTACCTCAGGAACAAAATAAAGAAATGTTGCAACTCCCCCTTGTACGAGATCATTATTACTACTTTACTGACAAAGCTGTAACATAATAGAAAAATAAAACAAAGGTTTCAGAGAGATCAGCACTGACGGTACCACGGAATAACATGAAACCAGCAATGTAAAATTGGAGGGATTCTTTAATAATTAAGTATCAGACACCAGCCAAATATCCAATACTTTTTAATATATAGGAACAGTGTTGGAGAGGGTATGAAACATTTCTTCTGCACATATGTGCTCTTTCAACATGTCTAGTATTGCCAACAGTTTAGGACTAGATTCCATTGTCTGGCCAAGCCCACCTTAGTCTCCAGTAGAAAGTGAACAGTAAGATCAGTTTCCTCGGACAAGGATATGCTTTCCAGCAACTATAGATATGCTGTATCTGGGAGGCCATAAAACAGACCATAAATTCGGGACTTTTAAGCAAGACCATCATATGTGCTCCATATTACCTTTCCCTCACACCCTCTCAAGCAAGGAACAGACATCTCTGGAAACATTTTAGCAAGGTTTAGCATAGTTGGGTTAAGTACCAACGACAAACCCCCTTCTTCTGTGTTTCAACGACATTGGTACAATAGGTGACCCCATTCATATTCTCCTTCTGACTCCTGGGCCTGGGGGTATACAGACTGCAGCTCCCTCTCACCTGCTGTCATGTATGGCAGCCTGGTTGCATAGTAAAGTTAGACCAGGCCCGAATAACAAATACTTATAGGTTTCTTTGCAGAAGGCGCCAGTAAACATAGCTTTATAATATGACGAGGTACCATATCCCTGTACTAAACAAGGTCACGTTGGTAATATTTCTAAAACACTTTTTACAAGGTAGCAATTGCCCTTTTCCAATAAATTATATATAATGGTAATCCCTGTATTCTTTAATGCTTGAAGGACACTGCATCCATTAATGGATGAGTTCTAATGAGTCTAGTGGAGAAGCCAGTAAGATAGTAAAGAGCTGAAATTGTATAAGAAATTTTGGTCCCATTTAACAATTTATTGTATATTTTTCCTTTTTTTGCAATGGACAGTGAGCAGTAAATAATATCCACATTTCAGCTGACCACCCTCCTCTTACTGCTGGAGCATAGATATTTCCCATCCAACTTTTTATTTTGCTGCCAGGAACACCGCGCCGCTGCACCCGTGTTGGAGCAGCATTTGACCATGGATCCTTTGAGTTTTCCTGTTTTTATATCACGCAATTGTCATTTTAATCTGCAAAACACCTACCCTGCCTATATTTTAGCAATATACTGGATCTTTATAACCATATACTTTCCATTATGCTACACAAACCAAAGTCTTTTTCAAATAAATTATGTATGGTGCAAGTGGGCACCTAATAATCTTTGTGTCTACGGTGGCACAAGATTTTAAACCTGCCACGGTCACCGCATCCTACTATTACTAAAACAGATATAGGTGAGTTTAGATAATTATATTAGCATTTATATGATTCACTAATTTAACCCTTCAACAGTGGAGAGTGCATCATAACATAACTCACTGTTAACCACTATGGGTCTTCAGATGAACAGCTAGCGTTTCAACTATGCCCTGTGGTTAGAAAAAAGGGTTAAGACGGCATGGCAAAATATCAGGCATATGGTATCTGTAATGAGAAATGGACACTTTGAGTGGCTTCCTCTTAATATCACCATTAACCTTACACAGATGCTGCGCTTCATATAATTTAAAATACTCCTGGCGTTAATTCTGGAAATCGTTTTCTAGTGCCAGCATACTTGCAGTTAAGAGGAGAAGGATGTAGCGAGAAAATACTCCAGTAATTCCGCACATAGCCTGGGAAATACTTGCACTGCCCTAATGTGGAACTTCAAATAAAGAGGATAGATTATATATTTTCATCAGGAGATGAATTGGTCATATTACCAGGCAGCTTCATTGAATGAATGAATAAGATGAGAGTTCTTGCGGTTAAAGACATGCAGGGTGCACGTTGTGACCTCAGTTCAAGATCCGTTGCCAGATTAAGGGGCTGATGTTATTAGACAAGATAAATAAAGCAATATTTCCTCAAGGGGAGATGAGCATGAGAAGTGTTATTGGCTGCATGACAGGAGTGTGGTATTGAACACTAGGGTTTCACAAAAGAAAAAAGTATTATCAAACCTGTTAGGAGAAAAAAAAAAATTACAAAATCCAATCAGATACCTTGACCTGGCAATACGAATGAAATTTCCATAGCAACTTCAGATGCTACGCATTAGCATTTCCATTTGCAAAATAAAAGGTAAATTAAATACAAATAAATACGTTTTGCTCCATGTGAATCCTGAAGTAATATTTCCCTGTATATAACAAGGAAAATAAAATGGCTAAAGGTTCAAATGGAAAATGATTAGACTACAATGGCCCACACATGTATGGCTGACAATGAGCAAAGCCAATTTGCAGCTGATTTATCACCATGGATGCCTAGGGAGCTCTGCCTACTTGAACGATTCGGCTGCTACTTTTTATCTTCAAAAATGTTCCTTTTTTTGTGATACTAAGTGATGCCTGTATTGAAAAAAAGTACCACCATTACATGGTAGGCTTCATATCTCTGCTGGGAAAACAGAATAATTTTAAGAGTTATCAAGGGATACGGATTATCAAAAAAAATATTGCTCGAAGTCAATATGGTTTTCAGGGCCTCTATCAGAAATATTGGTGCCCTCTCCCAGGAACCAAAAACCTTTGGCTCAGCCCTGACACTCCAATAAGCCGACACACACTCAAGATAACAATACACGCTGACAACCACACACGGACATGCACACATGCCAGCACCATGCACTAACATACTCTAACACCATACAGTAACAGACACAGATGCTAATATCATACGCTCACACACATTACCTTATAGTAACACACACACATGCTAACACTGAAGAAGCATGGCCCATAGCAATATCTAGCATTATGCCTGAGTGGGGGTTTTGGTGGAGCTGTTTATGGGGACAGCGGGCCTCTGTTATGCCAGTGTCTCTAATGACGGTGCTCGCTTCATTTACTGGGGGCCAGGGTGCTGTGCACTCGTGGGGCAACTTCAAAGCGGCCCTGTGGCCAAGAAAGAGGATAGGATATTATGGAAATGTAACTAGAACTAAAACAGTGGCCTAGGTTGCCCATCTGGATGGAATAGCTTTGAATTTATGGGCCTATACTTTTTTAATTCTCAACTATATTAGTATTTCAGACCAGGGTATTAGATATAAATAACCTCATGCACAGGCACCATCTGACTTTGTTTCTGAGGAGCCCCATGAGAATGCTACGAGAATGCCCTTGCAGCTGTGGTGGATTGAAGTCGGTGAATTCAACGTTCCACTTCAGAATTATACGCCTGATTAAAAGTTTTACCCACCTTCACTGCGGGAAATAGTTTAGATGCTCGTCCCCCCTAAATATAGGCCAGTCTGTTCCAGGCTGGCTAGGCCTGCATTTCAGACCGCTGAAAACTCAGTCTCCATGACCTACGTACATATGTAAGTATATGTCACTTTCATTTAGGAGAAATGCTTAGAGAACATTCTGTACTAGCTGTATAATGTGAGCTGAGTTGGAAATGAAAATAAACTCTGATAAGATCTAGGAACAATTTATTTCAAGGATATAAGACTACCTGGAAAATCATATTAATGGAGCTATTATGGTTCCTTCGTGTGAGAGAGGAGAGGTCCCCTGAGTGATGGGTTTGCACTTCAAACCCCAAATGTGTGTGGTTTGATTGAAGAGATTGGGGCCAGTCTTACAATTGAAAAGAGCAATCTCATTAAGTAAGTCCTTAAATCAGATTTCTTCTGATGAAACTGTGGCAGATTTCCAAGCCTGGTGAATCTGCAGAACACAAAATACATTTTAACAAATTCAGAGGATGCAACTAGATCAATGAAAATACTTTTCAGAGTTGGATCCATCCAAAGGAATGTGACTAGCTACCTACTAAGAGGTTGAAATCTCTGGGGAACTATTAACTACTGATGTTTAGAACAAGAAGTTATTTTACATATAGACCTTAATACTGCCCTACTCATAATACCTACCTACTCATTTGAGATTCAACCAATTTATTTGAGTACAACTTAGAAACAGAGTAGGATTTTGCTAATTTCCAACATGTTAACATACCCAGAGAAGCTGTCAATGCTTTATACTTTGAGTTCCCTAGAGTCAGAGAGGCCATGTGACCTGCTTTGGAAGTTGCCTGGGAAAAAGCTGATAACTCTTTCCCCCATCCAATTATTATGCTAAATGTAACTTTTGTAAGTTAATGCAGCATTCTCATACCTGTCTCTATGTCACTTTCTTCAGCAGGGGAGTGGAGTTTGGCCACAACACACCCACTCAAAACTGTTTGGGGCTAGACCATCCCTACCTGCAGCTAACTCTGATTCTTCATTAAGCCACTGCCGTGGACGAGGGGTAGTCTGCCCTGAATACTGATACCTAACAGACTTGGTTTTTTTCCCATTCCTTTTGACATAAGTAACACTGACCAAGTACCATTACTTGGCCAAACTAAGTTCTTGTAATATAAAGTGAAATGCTTCTTTAAGGTTTCTATTGCTTTTATGTGATTTAACCTTCAAAGAATAAAAGGACGGACCTCTTTTTTGTGGAACAGCATCTTTAACCCCTTCGAGACAAAGGCTGATTTTACTTTTTGTACCCTTTGTGACAATGGCCTTTTTAACATTTCTGCGCTGCTTGTGTTTAGCTGTAATTGTCTTCTTTCCCGTTTACTGAACCCACACACATTAGATATTGTTTTTTTCAGGACAAGAAGGGCTTTCTTTAGATGACATTGTTTTGATTGTATCATATTATTTACTATTAAAAAAATTATAAAATATGGTGAAAAATTTAGAAAAAAATGACTGTTTCTAACTTTCAGTTGAAAAATCTTTTACTCATCTATAAAAGGTAATGAAAAAACCTGCTAAATAGATTCTACTATTTGTCCTGAGTTTAGAAATACCCAATGTTTTTATGTTTTTTTGCTTTTTTCTACCCATTATGGGGCAATAAGTACAGGTAGCGTTTTGCTATTTCAAAGCCATTTTTTCCAAATCTGGTAATTCTTCCCCCCATGTGCCATTTCGGGTATCTTTGAACCCGGCCAATGCAATTTACCCCATCAAGTCATATATTTTTGAAAACTAGACAGCCCAGGGTATTCCAAATGCTAGTATTTTAACTCTTTCCATGCACCATATCTACCACCAGTCTTTGTCAAACTTTATGGTAGTCATTTTTTTGCATTTGTTTTGTCATACACATTTTACTTCAGGTATGAATTAAAATGTTCTAGTTTATGTCACTATCACAAAACACCCCAATATGTGTTCAGCAACATCTCCTGAGCGCAGCGATACCCCACATGAATGATTTTGCCTGGCTGTTTGGGGGCAAAAGGGCCACATTTGGGGCATGCGCATTTTTCAATGTTGAACTTTGGCATTTGGGGATCCACTGCCCATGCCCTATTTGGTACATCTTTGAGCCGGGCCATTTCAGTGTGCCCAATAAACCCATATATTTTTGAAAACTAGACACCCCAGGGTATTTCAAATGCTAGTATTTTAACTCTTTCCATGCACCATATCTACCACCAGTCTTTGTCAAACTTTGTGGTAGTCATTTTTTTGCATTTGGTTTTCCACACACATTTTAATTCAGGTATGAATTAAAATGTTCTCGTATATGTCACTATCACAAAACACCCCAATATGTGTTCAGCAACATCTCCTGAGTACAGCGATACCTCACATGAATGATTTTGCCTGGCTGTTTTGGGGCAAAAGGGCCACATTTGGGGCATGCGCTTTTTTCAATGTTGAACTTTGGCATTTGGGATCCACTGCCCGTGCCCTATTTGGTACATCTTTGAGCCGGGCCATTTCAGTGTGCCCAACAAAACCATATATTTTTCAAAACTAGACACCACAGGGTATTTTAAATGCTGGTATTTTAACTCTTTGCATGCACATATTTTACCACCAGCATTTTTTCAAAGTTTGCAGTAATATTTTTGTGTGTGTATTTTTCCCACACACACCTACTTTATGTATGAATTTACAGCTCCTGGTATATGCCGCTGTCACACGACACCCCATAATGTGTTCAGCAACATCTCCTGAGTGCAGTGATACCCCACATGCATGGGTGTGTCATTTTTGGGGGGAACTAAAAGGCCACATTTGGTACGTGTGCATTTTTCTAATTGGAAATTAGATGTGTGGCCATCCTTCCCCCCGTGTTAATTGGGACGTTGTTGAACCCGGCCAATTCAATTTACCCCATCAAATCATACATTTTTTAAAAGTAGACACCCCACGGGCATTTAATATGCCAGTATTTTAACTCTTTCCATGCGAGAATTGTTTTAAGCTAATATGCTAATTTTAGGACTTGCTCACAAAAATATATTTTTTATATATATATATTTTTTTATTATTATTTTTTTTTAAAAAAAATTTAACATTTTTTTTCAACTTGGAGGTTCCCCTGATAGTGACATCAGTGGGAAATGATTTTTACATTTTACTGTTTTTTTACTATTTTTTTCTAATTATTATTAATTTTATTTTATAATTTATTTTTACTAATCACACTGTGATTAGAAAGCTGGGCTCCATTGACTTGCATGGTGAATGCAGTACCTGTATTCAACCTGCAAGTGGAGCCAAAGTTCTCTAGATGGTCTGGACCATCTAGCGAACTTTTAAAATTTGTGGTTCCTGTTACAGGACGGCGGCCATCTTCCTTGATGGCGAAGATTGCCGGCAGCTGCGGCTGTGACCGCTCTCCGGAGCGGTCACAGCCCATCAAAAGGTTAGTGTTTGGTGTCGCTGGATGCCTCCTGATCGAGGCATTCCAGCGACACCATTTAAGTTTAGGAGGCGATCGTCGATCGCCTCCTAAACGCTTTTAAAACGGGCGTCCGCCGCCATACAAAGTATGGCGGATGTTGACGCCCCGTGGAGGGGCCAGAGATGGCCCCTTCGTGCCGATCGCGGCGTTGCTGAATGCCTCGAGGTCGAGGCATTCAGCAACGCTTTTTGGGTGCAGAAAGCGATAGTAGATCGCTTTCTGCACCCGTTTAAAGACGTGCCGGTCCTGGCACGTCAATTGTCGTAAAGCACATGCTTTTCCGTGCCGTGCCAGGACCGGCAATTGTCATTAAGGGGTTAAAGCAACTCTGTCATCATCAGCATGACAAATTTTACATCAAAACACAAAAGGACGTGCTGCTTTGACATTGCCTTTTGCTAAACGTTAAACCATCGTCATGCCTCCTATAGATATTCACTATGTTGACAGGTTCTGTCCGTTCATTCATTATAGGGAGGATAATACGCAACCTTTTAAGTTGGAGCTGCTGAAGAATACAAAATGGCAGCTGCGTCAGCAGGAACCAAATGGGTGCCCATTTGTAAATTAGTTCTAAAAGCTCATTTATTCACTATATTTACCCTTTTTAGGACATTTTTTCTGACAATAATAAAAAGAGTGGACACTTAGTACTGTAGCATCAATAAACTTTATTATTCAAACTATACAAACACAGGACCATAAACAAGTCATAGTTGACACATTTTACTCATAAGCACTTATAATATATTTTTGGGGATACGAGGAAGGAAAAAAAAGGAACTGAACTTTAAAAATAAAATTTTATGCAACATTCTCAGAGACAGCATTATGTTTCAGTGGAACTGAAACAATTCAAAGCAACGATCACTAGAAATAAGAAAATAAAAATATAAATTTATATATATATATATATATATATATATATATATATATATTCCTTTCCTATAATTTTATCTACCGCACAGAAGAAATACAGTAAATCCCTGCAGATTGCGCAAACTGAAATATTAGTCTCTGTGCCCCTAACTGTATAATTTAATATAAAAGTGATACTGTGTGGTAATTATACATAATATGGATGGATTATGAGGCAGCCAAATTCACAGAAGAAGTACAGTTGAGTTAAATGCCTTTAACGCAAGAGCTTAACTACAATAAATTCACTTTTAATAACCATTTAGTACGCACTCAACATATATGCACTAGCTGATTAAAACTAAATTGAAAGCGTGTTTACGAAAATGGTTTCCTGACAAACCGGTGCTCTGCAGACATAAATCGTGTCTTAAATTAAACTGAGGGAAGCACGCAGACCTCGGCTATTAAATCAATTTACTGGACAATGATAAAAACACATTTTTTATTGTTATCATCAGTATCATACAAACAACATTGCATTGCAAAGTATTCAATAAGTCTTGTATAATAACATCTTGTACGTCGAAGTTATCATAATTTACAGCCAAAAATTACTTGTAGAATAAGTAAGATTACCAGCATAAGGATTATATGCACCTTAAGTGGACTAATTACGTTACATCTACTTATAGCGTGCCAACAGTTTCTATAGTGCTATTATAATGAGGGGACAGTGAAAATTAACAATATCATTATATATGACGGTATACAAATTAAGAATAATAACACATGCTGAGCTGATACAGCAGCAATAGATCAGGAAAATGCATTTTGGCGCCAGCCTGGCCAGGCATAATTTATTCTACAGTGAGTTTTACTTGATTTCTTTGCATTTTTATTTGTTTATTTTTTTGTATTGTCTACTTATTATTAATTGTATATTTATACTTTTTGAATATAATTTTTTGATTATTATTGTATGTTTTTTATTGCTATTTTATTTTATATATATATATATATTTTTGTTTAATATGTTTATTTTTTCTTTTAATAAATTGTATATTTTTATATTAATACTTTGCTGGAGCGCTGTCTTCTTTCCGTTAAAGTTCAAAACATGTAAGACTGGGTCATCCAGACATATATATAGACTTCATGATCAAGATGAATTATCTGATTATCTGGGTTTAAAACCAAAAAAATATTTAAAGGGGAGCATACGAAACCAGCTAACTAAAAGTTATGTAAAAACAAACACAGGAAGAGAAAAAATCTTTTTTTTTTAAATCAAAGTGTTTTTTTGGGGATGTGTGGGTTGCAGGGAAACAAAAAAGATGGATAAAAAGACTTTGAAATTTGAGGCCCATACGAATGGAAGAGTCTTCTCCATTAATTCATTGATAACATGTAATACCAATAATATTATTTCTTTACTGACGTGCCCCTGCGGTTTGCAGTATGTGGGCAAGACCACAGGACTGCTCAAAACCCGCATTGCGGAGGACGTCAAAAATATAAAAAATCAAGTTACCAATCATAGTGTATCATCCGACTTTAAAGAGCATCACAATTCCGACCCCAATTTAATGTCATTTCCAGAAAATAAATAAAAATTGGAGAGGGGGGGATTATGGCAAATAATTAAGTCGAACAGAGATGAAGTGGATGTTCGAAATGACCACCATTTCCCCTAGGGGTCTAAACCTAGATTTTGAAATCAATGAATTTCTGTGATGGGGAAGACTCTTCTTAATATGGACCAAATAGTATGATTTTTTTTTATAGATAACAATAAAGGGTTGAATTATACTGTCTGTTATACAAGATTAAATATGTGTTGTATGTATCCATTTATTAATCAATTTGTATATATGTAGCTTGGGATTTATTATTGAATTTTAACTGTACCTGTTAGTATTTCCCCTTTTGCCCTTTTCCAAAATGGCTGCCGTATTTTCCCTTCCATTAGAGCCTTTATAATGGGTGATGCCCACATTGGACTCAGTTTAAAATACAGCCGATTGGAAGGGACACTTTGAAGGTTGAACGAGGACCTAGGACCTAGCAGAAACGAGAGGTTGCACCGGAAGTGAAATCCAGGAAACCGGAAGTGACCTACCAGAGACATTGTAAGTATGGAACCAAAGGATAAGGACAATACACTTGAAAAAGACAAAGTCGAAACGCGTTGTGTTTTTAAGTATACTGTATTTTTATATTTGGGGAAATATAGGTTTTTACAGCTAGTTCTCCTTATTTAAAAAAATAAAAGAATCCAGAAGGAAAAGAACTGTGTGGATCCTTTACTGCCTGGAGTGGGTTCAGAAGCAAGGCATCCTTTCGTTTACACCCCAAGTGGGCACCCTGAGCTTTTTGAGTATGGGTATGAGGTGTTAGAGTGAGCCTGTGTGGGCTAGTGTATGATGTTAACATATGTGTATGTGAGTGTATACTGTTAGTGTGTGTGCTTGCTTATTACTGTAAGGTGTTAGGTGTGTATGTCAACATATGTCATATGTGTGTGTATATGTTAGTATTTTGCATTAGCATGTGTGTGGGGATGTGTTTGTGTATGGTGTTATGGTGTTAGAGTGTCAGTGGCGAGCTTAAGGTTACTGGACTCTGGGAGTAGGTAAAAGAGAGGTGGGTGGAGAGGAGGGGGGAGTGTGTGGAATAGTGTATCTATATGATGTCAGTGTCAATCTGTGTGTTAATGTATGGTGTTAGAGTGAGTTTATGTAAATTAGTGCATGGTGTTAAAGTGAGTGCTTTTGTGTGTGTTACAGTGAGTGGATGTTAGAGCAATCTGTAGGCAAGGAGCATATTCCATTGTTAGTTCCCAAGTGGAAAGGAAAATTGCCTCACATTTTGGTTCTGGAGTGCTCTTGTGGGCAGGATCAGACTGATATGTTAATGCAGATTTTTCCTCTGTAATTGCACACCTGAGCTAAAACTTGAAACACTCCTGAGTGAGAAGGCACCATACCGCAGCTAGAAAGCGGCTGTCCTTTCTCGATTTAATTGGTCTCGAGCTCATTTTTATGTTATCTGACCTTACTTAGAGTTAGTGGTCCAGCTGCACACCTGATTCTGCTATTTCATAGCAACTACTTCAGCTCTTATCCTATAGAAATGCACAGCTGCTGTCTGTTCAATCACTTGCACTCTCATTCGCTCTCTAAATGTTTCCCTACCTTCTCTGCCGACCACTTCCGCTTCTTCTTCTTCTCCCTTCTCTTCAATCTTCAATCCTTAATCTGCTATCTTCTTTCTTTGTCCACATTTCCGTAGACATAACCTGGCAGCAACTTCTGCCAAAATGACAGTGTTGCCAATCGGGGAAGAAAACATCACCGCAATTGCCACCACATTTCACCCTCAGTCCACGTGAGGGCAAAATGACAGCGATTGCGGTGATGTCCTCTCAATCCGATCCTAAAGGGCATTATTTATTATTTTCATGTTGAAGTTAATGAGATGCATTAGCAGCAAGTCTTTTAGAGTTGTGATTTGAAATTGTACTGTTTGGCTATAAAATTTGGTTTGTAAACTTGGGTGATACAGCTTACCATCTTTTGCTTGATACTTGCTTGGTTTGTGCAGCTGTAGGTGAACATGCACACCCTTCTTCCTGCGTCATGGAGAGCTGAAGGACGTGCTGTGTCTTGTAAGCGGAGCTAAACTGGATACAAAATTACTGAGAAGTAGAGATGCATCATGTCTCCTTGAAACATGTCTCCTACTAAACCGTAGCTTTACGATCTATAAGCTTGTGGCTATGTAGTGTTGTGGAAAAAATCAACGTGAAACAGTTGGTCCAAATTGAGTGAATTAATTTATTCAAAGGGCTTACAACGGAGTGATATACAAATAGACATGCACTTAGTGTAACCCGAGAGAGTACTCTCTTCATCAAGATAAACAGGGACTTTTTATAGTCTTAATGATGTCAACACCCATCACACACAGTAAGCACAAATTTGCAAGTCTTCTTTATCTCATGGACCAGCAGCAGCTTGGGTGTAGCAAGTCTTATCTTGTGTTCTAGTAGCTTGGGTGCAGTTCTCTCTGTACTTTCAAAAATGATCTTATTGTTCAGCAAAAAGTTTTATAGTATGTAAGCGAAATGCTGGAATTGTTTAATTTCTTTAACATTTCTCACCCTTTTGATAATTTTATTATCACACATATATGTTCCTGACTAGCCTTCCTACTTGAAGTGACTCCTTGGACAGCCCATACTTCATAAAGTACACAGTTAAGCTGCATAAGTTATGGGATGCAAGCATCCATTCCTGACTGCCTTATAGTTGTCACTTCATCTAAGCGTTCACACATCTTTATTAGATTCACACACTGCACACACTCTTATCTATCTAATATGATAGCAACAGCTCGCCAAAGATGCACCACGGCTCAAGGATCGCTCTGGGTCCTATTGTGAAATCACTCGCAGGACATAATCTTCTTCCTAGAGCGGTGCTCAATTTGCTGTAGTACACCTGTGGGGTCCTTTTAGAAAAAGGGGTTGTCCACCACCCAATCATCCAGGGAACTGAGGAATGTTCAGGAAGATCAGGCGGTCGAGCCGAGCTGATATTTTGTAGCTGTTATGTCATCTTTCTTAAAGGGTGGATGAAGCGTCTTTACTGCAACGAGAAATGCAACAGGTTAATAATTTCCAAGCAATAATAAGCACTACAATCAATCCTATCACTACCACTATGGGTTTCAGCAGGCCAGAAAGCATATTATTAAGCCAGACTCCTATAGACCCCATCCAGGAAAAAGGATTCCATCCTTCCTTAGATATATCCCTGGCTTGTTGTTGTAACTCTTTTACTTTATTCAGGTGAGCTTCCACAGGGTCATAAGAATTCTCTATCCATGTACAGCATTCGGTATTATTTAAAACTGCACAAGTCCCACCTTCTATTGCTAATAGGTAATCAAGAGCCATTCTATTTTGTAGGGCAACCTTTCTGATTTGGGCCACTTCTTCATTAAGGATATGAATAGAACTGGTGGTCTCATTTATTATCCCATCCATAATGCTAGCATATTTGTTCAGCTTATTTGCTAGTTCAATTCCCCAACCTGTCCAGGAGGGAAACCACATCCAGGCTTTATCCGACTTAGTAAATAACTCTCGTCTGTACCTGGTTTCTCCAAATCGTGCACCTAAAACATCAGCAGCTGTAATATTAGCACGTGTTCTGATTACTGGTACAACTCTCCCTATGGTACAATTACCCCATGCACCCATAGGAAGCCATGAGTAGGCCCTGTTACCACACAGATAGTATAAGCCTTGCTTCAGCACTCTAGGAATTATCCTACCATGATTTCCCAGCCATCTGTGGAACCACTGCATATTATCATACAATTTAGTCTCACAATTCCACGTGTCATGTTCTCCTTTGTCGGGACAGGCACACTTCGGGGCACAGCGTGCTTCCATGGCTGCACAATAACACAGGTTATTACAATTTTCACTTTTAGCACAAGACTTCTCATCATATTCCATATTGAATATCAGTGTAGCGTTCCTACAATCTGTCTCTCCGACATGTACTTTAGGTAGGCTGATTATGTGATCTTGCAATATGTCTGTGTGATTAACATACATGGGTCCTACACATATGGTGGGTGGAGTGAGTATACCAACAATTTCCAAGAATGTTCCTGAGTCTGAGATGGCATTGTGATTAGTGTGTTTTGTGTCTATTTTGGCTTCGTAACTATAATCTGTGAGGTTAAGATCATTCATTGATATTGGGATACCAATCAAAGGGATTCCTTTGTGATTTGCTGGAACATGTGAACAGATCTAGCAGTTAGTAGTATTCAGCTGTTTGGCTGTTTGTTCGTGCAGAAGCCAGATGGAGTTTTTCTGCCGTACTCCTTGTACCTGTAGATGACATAGTATACAAAAGAGCAAGCAAGACAGCACATGCATTTTGAAAATCTTTCAATCCTCCTCGTCCCGAGTGGCCTCACCCTTTTGGTACAGGCTTGTATCACCGACCTGAACTTTCTTACAGTGGGAGGCGTGGATCCAATTAAGCCTCCCTTCCACCTTGACTGAGGTGGGTGTGGTCAGTATCACCTGGTGTGGGCCGTCAAAGCGGGGTTCCAGATGTTTTCTCACGTATCTCCGTATCACTACCCAGTCTCCAGGTTGTAGGGTGTGAGTTCCGGTTGTTTCTTGTGGATCTGGTAAAGAGGAGAAGACTTTGCCATGCAAATTAGTCAGTTGTTTATGCAGGTGTATAACATAATCTGTTAAAGAAGCGTACTGTCCATGTAGCTCTTGTGGAAAGAAAAGGCCTGTTAGAGGTGGCCTGCCAAACAGAATTTCAAACGGTGAAAGTCTATGTGTTCCCTTTGGAGTGTGCCTTATTGCAAAAAGGGCTAAAGGTAAGGCTTGTACCCAAGTAAGTTTTGTTTGCTCACAGATCTTAGCTATTTTATTTTTCAAGACACCATTTGCTCTTTCAACCTTCCCTGATGCTTGTGGGTGGTACGGAGTATGTAGGTGTTGGTTAATCTGTAACCCTTTCAGCATCTCTGCAAAGACCTGCCCAGTAAAGTGTGTCCCTCTATCTGATTCCACAGTCTCAGGTAGGCCGTATCTACACACAATTTCAGCTATTAGTTTCTTAGCTGTCACTGCCGCTGTCGCCTTGGCAACAGGCCAAGCTTCTACCCAAGAGGAAAACATATCCACACATACCAGGACATATTCATAGACACCACACTTAGGTAACTGAATGTAGTCTATCTGCAGTCTCTGAAATGGGTAATCAGGTCTTACAAGGTGTTTCATCTGTACCTTAGTCAGTTTACCCGGATTGTGCTTTGCACAAATCATACATTTTGCACACCAATCTGTTGCGAATTGTGGAAAGCCTGGTGCAACCCAGAACTTATTGACAGTGGTAATCATTCCCCCTTTGGAAATATGAGAGGGGAGATGAGATATATTCGCCAAAACAGGGTACAAAGCTGGAGGTGCACACAATCTACCATCCTCATGTTTCCAAACATCATTCTCTTGCTTACAGCCTAGGTTTCCCCATTTCCTGTGAGTCTGGGTGCTTGCCTGTTGCTGTAAATTCACGAGAGTATCCATTGTCAAATGCTCATCATTGTTAAGTGACTCTCGGAGAAGCATAAGGGCTGCCTTTTTGGCTGCTTCGTCAGCCCTGTTATTACCCATAGTGATAGGATCTGTTGCTCGCTGATGCGCCTGACATTTAATAACAGCTATAGATTTAGGTAGTTTCACCTTGTCTAGTAGGTCATGTATGAGGTCTGCGTGTTTTACCACCTTTCCACTGGAGGTTAGAAACCCCCTGTGTTCCCACAAAAAGCCAAAGTCATGCAGGACGCCGTAGGCATAACGGGAGTCTGTGTAGATGTTCACAATTTTACCCTCTGCCAGCTCACAGGCTTTAATCAACCATTTGCAGCAGGTATTAATTGCTCTCTGACAGGGTAGACTGAGGCCTGG
This sequence comes from Sceloporus occidentalis, assembly GCA_023333645.1. NCBI lineage: Eukaryota > Metazoa > Chordata > Lepidosauria > Squamata > Phrynosomatidae > Sceloporus > Sceloporus occidentalis. Next base: position 1,148,764 of record JALMGF010000053.1, on the reverse strand, counting down.
GGCAGCGTTTGCTGCTTAGTCATCTTACGGACCTCGTCCTGGTTTATCTTGGGAGTAATCAAAAGCTCACCTTCTACACCACAGAAGACCCTCAGGGAGGTATAAATTCAGGGATAGCTGCATTAAGACTGGATTCAACATATGTTGGAGGTGGAGGGTTATTTAAGAGTGCCAGATCTCCAGTGGGATATATCCCAGCTGAACTAGAAGGCACTTTGGATCTTGCCCCAGAGTCTGATGGACCAGGACGCACTTTGGGTCTTGCCCCAGGGTCTGATGAGCCAGTAGGCACATTAAATCCTGCCCCGGGGTCTAATGGAATGCTCTGGGTACTTGAATCAGGGACTTCTGGATTCACCGTGGCGGGCTCCAAAAGAGAAATTGCAAGCTGTTCTATGTTAACCATCTCTTCCTCCTCCTTCTCAAGCTGCCCACTATCTCCTGACTGGTATATACTCTGGGCCTTAGTGCCCACTGTAAAAATGCCTAGGGCCTTTTGCTGTCTCTTATGGGCCTCTACTATCCACCTTGACCAGGCGGCCTTCTCACTTGGCTCTGTAAGTTTAGATTTGTAATTTTTATAAAGGTGAACCCAACAACTTACATCAAAGGTTCCCTCTTTAGGGATACACAAATCCATGCCCCTAGTCAGCTTGTACCATTTAGGTAACTGCTTGCTGACCCACTTGCCATACTTTAACTTCATCTCCTCTTGTGGGGTAGAAGGAGAGATAGGACGTCCATTCCTTTTATCTGGTGATCGGCCAGACACACGTATGCCGCAACTGTTTCCCATAGCCCGGCTATGATGGACGGGACTCTTACCCACTTCTCTCAGTATACCAGCGGCTATACCTTATGGCTGTGGCTGTCAGGGAAATTCCCACACCACGTATCCCCTCTTCTGATTTCTCCAAATCTTCCAACAAAGCCAAACAACAACCAACAAACTAAGAACTCCTAAAAGTACTTGTCCTCGAATATCATCTAGGCAAAACCACAAAAGTACAGTGTCCTCTAGGCTAGTAGTATTTGTCATAGAGAAATAAACCAGCTGCAGCTTTGGAACACGCCCTTAAGATAAGATGTGGATCCTAAACCAGCGTTGCACAGACCAGTCAACCTACAGGCCAGTAAATTCACCACACCAAATCACCGTTAACCTTCAATCTTTGTCCCTCAGCTGCCCAGGCAGTAGTTAGTGACAGCTTTATCAATTTCAGAAGATAGAAAACATCCGTGTCTGAGGGCGGTAGGGCCCTCTTGCTTAGCACACCAACTACCCCCACTTGCGTTCTCCACTGGGTGGAGGGGCGTCTTGAGGCAGCACAATCACTCAGCCGTAAAGGACCTCTTTCACCCAAGTGTATCTGGACACCGGTATTCCCATTCACTCACACAAGCATATCCAAAAGTGTTAGTAAACAATTTACAACTGTTTCAGGTTCTTGGGAACTGTACTCACGACAATAGAACAGAGGGATTAGGATCAGAGGAGTGAGAGCGAAAATGAGAAGAAAGTGTTCTCACCTATTTATGGTGCCAGTTCGGTCTCCAGTCCTCTGCTCCTGTCCTGATTCCGTTCCAGCCGTTTTCAGTTCCCGGGTTTCGGCACCAAATTTGTTGTGGAAAAAATCAACGTGAAACAGTTGGTCCAAATTGAGTGAATTAATTTATTCAAAGGGCTTACAACGGAGTGATATACAAATAGACATGCACTTAGTGTAACCCGAGAGAGTACTCTCTTCATCAAGATAAACAGGGACTTTTTATAGTCTTAATGATGTCAACACCCATCACACACAGTAAGCACAAATTTGCAAGTCTTCTTTATCTCATGGACCAGCAGCAGCAGCTTGGGTGTAGCAAGTCTTATCTTGTGTTCTAGTAGCTTGGGTGCAGTTCTCTCTGTACTTTCAAAAATGATCTTATTGTTCAGCAAAAAGTTTTATAGTATGTAAGCGAAATGCTGGAATTGTTTAATTTCTTTAACAGTAGCAAAAACAAAAACTGTCTGCACTTCTCACCCTAATACCCTAATAAAGTTGGCAACAAATATATAAACATAATATAAGGTTTTGGTTATATGAATTGGCCAAAGCATAATTAAGCTCACCCGCCACGTCAAGGCACACTCTCACCTCCTACTTAGTGGGCACACAAAGCAGTTTATACGGCTACCAAAACCTTATTAATGTGTTGGGGGAGGTGCAATTAAACCTCCTCCCATTTAACCCCTGGACAGCAAGCTGCAACCAGACTGATGAGGAGCCAACAACCTCAAATATGTGCAAACAGGGAAAAGAAAAAAAGTCGGTGCTCTAAGCTAGTCTCAGGCTCAAATGATACAAATGTATAATACAAATGTATATGAGGCCTACCAAACAGTGTGAGCATGCTGCAAATATGAGGTTGGCCGCATATTATACATTTGTATCATTTGAGCCTGAGACTAGCTTAACGCACCGTCATTTTTTCTTTTCCCGGCTATGTTGCAAAACCAGCATATTACTACTTTAGTTTTATGCACAATAGGACCATTATCACTATCCAAACCTCGCTGTATCTTGAATTTAGTTAAATATAGCGTTTTATAATATATATATATAAAACTAGGGCTGCAACTAACGATTATTTTCATAATCGATTAGTTGGCCGATTATTTTTTCGATTAATCGATTAATCGGATAAAAAAATGAATGTACATTTTTCATTTATTTAAAATAATTTAATAAACAAATGATGTTAAATACAAACGCAGAATAAAAAAAAAACTGATAAAATGCATTTCTTGTCTTTATTTCCCAACCAGCCCCCCCAATTTATGCACATTTGAGCACAGACATGCCACGCTGCCTCCCAGACATGCCACTCCACGCTGCCTCCCACATATGCCACGCTGCCTCCCACATGTGCCACTCCACGCTGCCTCCCACATGTGCCACTCCACGCTGCCTCCCACATGTGCCACTCCACGCTGCCTCCCACATGTGCCACTCCACGCTGCCTCCCACATATTCCACTCCACGCTGCCTCCCACATGTGCCACTCCACGCTGCCTCCCACATATGTCACTCCACTCTACCCCCACATATGCCACTGTGCCTGATACGCCTTATACCCCCTGATACACCACTCCATCCTCCCCAGACATGCCACACTGCCTCCCAGACATGCCACGCTGCCCTCCCCACATATGCCTTATACCCCCAGATATGTCACTCCATCCTCCCCAGATATGCCTTATACCCCCAGATATCTCATAGTCCCCTCATAGAGTCACAGACCTGTTCGCATCACACTGACACCATACTTTTATAAATAAGTACTGGGTTAATCTTCACTGCCCCCAGGATTTAGATTCCCCTTAGTCTGCCCCCCTTTACCTCTAACTGCGCCTTAAGTTAACTTTATTAAATTAACCCTCAGTCCTCATCATTAAATTAACACTAAACACCCCATTAACCATAACTACCCCTAAATTAACTCTAAATACCCCATCAAACACAACTACCCTAAATTAACCCTAAACACCCCATTAACCACAGCATCCCCTAAATTAACCCTAAAGACCCCCATCAACCACAACAGCCCCTAAATTAACCCTAAACACCCCATTAACCACAACTGCCTCAAATTAACCCCAAACACCCCATTAACCACAGCTGCTCCTATATTAACCTTAAACACCCCATTAACCATAACTGCCCCTAAATTAACCCTAAACACCCCATTAACCATAGCTGCCCCTAAATTAACCCTAAACACCCCATTAACCATAGCTGCCCCTAAACACCCCATTAACCATAACTTCCCCTAAATTAACCCTAAACACCCCATTAACCATAACTGCCCCTAAATTAAACCCCACCTCCCCTAACTTTCAGCAGCCCAAATATTAATTTTATACTTACAGTTAGATGAGTGTCACAGCCATGTGGTTCTGGCCTTCTGGGAGAAGGAAGGGGGCGGGGCCAGTTGTCACAGTGATTACAGGGAGGGACTGGTAAGTAGGAGCTGCTGCTGTGAGTCACTGAAACGGTTTATATAATGAGGGGTATTTTTCAGAGTGTTTGCTCTGAAAAAACCCTCATTTTATAATCGATAAAAATCGATTCAACTAATCGATAATGAAATTCGTTGGCAACGATTTTCATTATCGATTATAATCGATTTTATCGATTAGTTGTTGCAGCCCTATATAAAACACTTTATTAATATATATATATATATATATTCATTGCCAGCCCTTCGTTGATAAATGAGAAGTGACCTAATTCAGGGGGAGTGTTGGGCAGTTAACTTTCATAGTCAGACAAGGTTGTGATCTTGCAGAACTGAGAAAAATCTAATCTGGTTAAACGCTGTTCCATGTAAAATCAAACATGACACGTTACCTGTGGCACTATTTTTTTAATTATTTTTTTCTTTTGGAATAGAGGCCATTGCCATTTAAAGCAGTATGACTTTTCATGTACTGTATATTTATGATTTTACCTTTAAGCTTTATACAACAAATCAAATAAACACAGATTATTTTTCAAAAATTTTATATAGTGACTAAATAAAGTTCAGTTTCAAGGGTGTTTTGAAGAGAATATGAGACCTCTCTTAAATCTCTTCATTGTCTTGCCTATCAGTGGGCAGAATTCCATGATCACACAGTCTGGAAATGTTTCATTAATATTCTACTCCAAATTAGTGGTTGAAGGCAACCAAAAGTTGCTTTGCTAACTAGAATGTCCGATTTGGAATTTTGTTTAAACACAGATGAGCTTATAATGCTCATTTATTTTCTCCAGATGAATCATGCTTCCAACAGGCCAACTCTGAACCATTTAGTAAATTTTTGCTTTTTTAATGTTGCTTATATACGCTTGTACTGTTTACTTTATGGAAACATGAAACATGAGCAAAGGCTGTGAAAAATTGTCTTTATTGTTTAACCTTTTGATCTTTTATTATAAAAACACAAAAATACTCTCATGGATATCAAACAATTGCAAACACAACACAGGTTTAAGTGATATATATATATATATATATTTATATATGGCAAAATATTTGGCATCCCTGTGAATTCATATGAGAAAAATCTATTTAAAGTATATTCCCACTGATATTTTACATTTATACATTTATACCCACACACATATATATATATATATATATATACACACACACATACATATATATATATATAATATATATATATATATATGAACTATGAACTACAGATATTACTACAAGGTATTGTTTATAAACTGCCCTTACAAATGCCTGTCCATATACACACACATGTACATTGTCCTTACAAAAGCCTGAATATACAGACATACATACATACACATTCACACATAAACATACTGGCTTACATTTGACATTGTAGCCACACATTTACTTTCCTTTAGACGCACTTGCTCTATCATACATGAACTTTCAAAATACAAAAACGTTCTCTTACCTTTTTCCCCAATCTCTAACATTTCTCCTTCCTCTTCCTTCCCCATTCTCCTCATATCTTACCTTTCTCCCTCTGGTTTTCCGATTCTTTTTCTTCCCATCTCTTAAAAAAAATCTCTCTGCTTTCTTCTTCTTTAGGTCCTGTGCCACAGGCTGTGGTGGAAGTGTAAGGTCTGTTCATTCAGCCCTTTGCTTCAGCACTCTTGTCGCTGTGCACATGGCTTCCATGATAAGAGCCCTCATATCCCGGTGCTCAATCGGCACACAGTGTTATGGAGAGCTGAAACAGAGGTCTAAAGGTGCATGCCAATTCCCACACAATGTATTTAACTTACTTTCTGCCTGCCCTGACATTTTAGCTTTTCTGCGGTTTGTGAGCTTTGCTTATCCTTCAGTACTGCACCTTAGTAACTCTTTCTTCATTGTCTCTCCTGTAACAGAAGCAAAAGTGCGCATCAGCTATTGCCCGCTGATATAATGCTGCATGCAGGGTTTCCTGAATCATCAAATGCATGGTGATGCCATGAGCGGCCACTTGACGTATACTGTACATCAACAGAAACAACCTATTTTGGCATTATCAGGTATACCCTGAGCCTCCTTGGCAAATTCCAGATATTCATAGTCTATTATGCATCGGTGGTATTTCCTATATATCCAAAATATTCTGTGTATATCCTCAAAAACAACACTTATTTATGATTGAAAATGGCCATGTTTTTTTTATTGCATGAAAAGATACATTTGATTGATCCATCGCTATGGGCAAGCACTTACTGTATGGCAGAAGGTCAATTGTCCAAGATTAGGTGAAATAATGCTGTGATAAGTATGTAACGGGTTTTTCGGTAGACCCACCAATATCTTTGTGGTCCTTTACCCCAGTTACCTCTTTGTGCTCTGCAGGCCAATCCTGAGCCTCCGCTACCTGGGAGTTGGGATACATAACTGTGGCAGTGCCTCCAGCCAACCGAGCATCCAGGGTATGGATGTGAGCTCCCGTTGGGAACATAACCGAGTGATTAATAAAACTGACACAGGGCTAACGTAAAATTAACTTTGTATTGCACAGCAAAACACTATGTATAAATGCAACAGAAAACATGAAATACAGTAGAATGAAATATACAGAATATGAAATATACAATACAAGGTTTACCCACCCACAACAATCACTGCGACCCACCCTAATCTTCGCCCTAGTGGCTGCTGGGTACCTTTAGTTGGTGCACATAACACAGTTGGGGCCCATGAGTAACTTACTCCACAGTATGGGTTGAATTGTATTAGAAACTTCAGTATGTCAGTGGGACTGGAGATCAAATCTTTTATTGGTGAGTGGCTAAGTTCAGGGTGCCCTGTTGTGGAGACAGAGGGAGAGGTTTTAGGCTTACCACTCCACCACCTGCAATCAGGGCAGTTCAGTCTTTAACCTCTTCACTGCCAACTCTGCTGCAAACAGCTCTGTATCTTGGACTGTCTGCTGGAAGATTCTGCCAGGATGCTGCAGCACTCCTCTGAGCATGGATTTCAAGCAGGCCCTCTGTTCCTAGGCCTCTCTCACTCTCCTTCTCTCTCAGCAAAGGTCCTTCACCTCTGGCATCCAACTCTCAACTCCAATGGCCCCTTTTTTACCTCATCCATGTGCTTTTCAGTTCGCCATCTGCTGGTCACTCCGTAAGAACTGCAGGTGAGTCAGTGACACAGCAGCAATCACTAAAATCCCTTGAGGGGTTACAAGTAGAATGAAGATATAAAGCTAGAAGTCCAGAATGAACAAAGTACTATTTGACCTAGTCTCTTAGCTCTTAAGGCAAATTGCTGTAACTCCTGATGATCCCAACCCATGGGCATAACTGGAAAGCACAGGGCCATGATGTATGTACGTACGCGCGTCAGTCCTACGAGGCCTCGACTGAAGCCTCACGGTGGAGCAGCGTGTCCCTCCCGGGGATCCTGCAGGTAAAAGTGACGGTGGTCGCGACACATTCATACATGCACACAACTACACATCTATGCTCACACATACACACAATTACACATCCATGCTTAAACATACACACAATTACACATACATGCTCACACATACACACAATTACACATCCATGCTCATACACACACAATTGCACATTCATGATCACACACAAAAGTACACATCCATGTAGTTACGCCAGTGCCCCAGCCCCTGCTCAAGGCTTTGAGCCAACAGGAGTGACTGCTGACCAATTTTAAAATATGGCTAAAAATGATCAATGACAGGTCCAGATTTATGAAGCAGTAAGTAAATGCAGCAATAATAAGCTCATTTCAGCTTTATACAGTATAACAACACTGTTGAATTAGACAGGGTGGAAACAATTCAAAGTGATTTCAAGCAAAGCATTCAGCCTTTTAAAGCATATGTCTGTAGTTTAACATAAGAACTTTGATTGCGACGTTAAACAATATTTGGGAATCCAAAGTTGTCTACATTCACAAAACCATTTTAAGGTTTAATCTAGTTCAATAACATAGTTAATAACACAGTGTTTTTTCACTCTCTGTGGGTGTCAGAAAGGAAATTGAAATGTTTATTGCAGTAATATTTAACAAATGTGAAGAAAAATTTATGTCTGGTAACAGTTTACAATTTTCTTTCTTGACAGAAAAACACTCTTTTTCATAGATTTTTCATATGTAAAAGAACACAGAATGAACAAAGAATTTAGCTGCGTATTGGTGGGAAGTTGGTGCTCAACCTGCACATACTTTCCAATTTTCTCGATTTTGCCAGGTGAGTCCCCGCAAAATGTTGTCCTGACATGGGTCCTGCTCATGCATCTCTCACCCCTGTCGTCAATTTCATCAGTGACATTGGGCCTTCAACAGGCTTCTGTGGATAAGTAAAGTGTGTCTGGATCACTACATAATGAAAGGATTCATGCTGTACACTCTTCAGTGCCAGGACCACTATATAATTATAGGAGTCATGCTGTACCACCATCTGCGTAAGGATCATTGTGTAATGATGGGAGATGTGTTATACCACTGACAGGCTCAGTATATATTGATGGGAGTTATACTGTGCCAATGCCAGGCTCAGTATACAATGAATAGATTTATGCTGTACCACCCTTAGTCTCTGGCTTACTATATAATGATGGTATGCTGTATCGCTGTCACTGTCAGGAACAATTTACAATGATTGGAGTTGTGGTGTATTACTGTAAGGCTCGGTATATATTGGTGGGAGTTATAATGCACCACCTTCAGGCTCATTGTATAATGATGGAAGTTATGCAGTACAACTATCAGTGTCTGGAACACTATATTGTAATGGGATTTATGCTGTATAACATGTACTTTACTGAAAGGGTAGTGGATGCATGGAATAGCCTTCCAGCAGAAGTGAAAGATGTTAATACAGTGAAGGTGTTTAAGCAAGCATGGGATAGGCTTAAGCCTAAACTAGATGTAAGATAAGGCCAGGGACTAAAGAAGGTATTTAGAAGTTGGGCAGACTGGATGGGGCAGACTGGATGGGGCAGACTGGATCCCCCTGCCTGATATAGATGTTGTGATGCAAATGTTTTGACCGCATGCCAAGGATGCGTGGCAGTGTTGGTGGGAACTTGGTAATATATTCTGCACCATAATAAAAAGGCGGGGGTAAATGTTGCTAATTATGTAGGTTGGGCAGAGTGGGTGGAGCTTTGGGGCAATGGGTGTGGTAAATTTTCAAGTACGTAATTGATAGCTGTCCCTGGAAAATCTTTTTCAAAGGTTGGCCACTATGCCTGCAGTATTCCAAAAGAGGTAGCACCTCCGTTAACTCAGTGGCAAAATAAATGAGGCCAACAACTGCAGTCCTTTTGCTTTCATTTGAGAGACGTATTATCAGAGAGGACTTGTCTTGGTTTGGGCCTATTCCCTTTTCCATTTCAGACTTGCTGCACTTTACTAGCTTTACCAGCCAATCCTATGTGGATTTAAGTATGATTAGCTGCAGTGGCACAGAAATGCTAATATATATCCCATATAAACCCTACGTGGGTATCATAAACTAGCTGTAAAAATAATAGCATGAGCTAATATTGACAAAGCAGCATGGCTGGCTGTGTGTTCCATACAACGCTGCACAATGGCAGAGCACTTATCTGCAACATCATAGAACCATGCTGAGAAGCCGTAATAAATGAGCCATAATTAAGGAAAGTGAACAAGAGCTGACTTATGAATTCAGAATGCAGCACAACGAGGATTTTTGTGTAAGCCTTATTACTTCCCCACAATGCCTCTGGTGAGACATGACCTGAATCTATGAATCCATTCTCCATACAAAGAAATAACAGTCCTAATCGATATGCTAACCTTTTCCTTTTTTGCTCTTTTCTTTCTACGTCCCTCCAAAGTAATGCTTTGCAGGTCTCAGTGGTGGGGAGGAGGGACAAGTCACCGCTGGCTGGATGTCTTTTAAGTCCCTTTTCTGCATGAAGGGGGTTCTGTTTTCAAAGATTAGCATATTTTTGGACCAATCTTCCTCGCATGAGATGAGATCACAGTATGAACAGACATTTCATCATCAAAATGAAAAAATACACTCCTTGCGTTTCTAATGTAAACACAGTGTTTTTCTCCCTTTACGTTGTCCAGTACACTTCATCCGTTCCCTGAAACGTTGAGCCATCTGCATTCAGATTGTAAGCACCAGCAATGATTCTGTGATTTTAATTTATCTTACTGGCTCTGTTGTAACAGTGCTATGGAATCTGCTGGCACTTTATAAATAAATGGAATGTAATAGCTAAAAACTAACACCTGTAATTTACCATTTCATATCAGGAGGAAGGCAATGTGTGTAAATAAGTAGAAACAGTTGATTTTGCCGCTATAACCCTTTGCAAAAAAAGCAAACAGGTCCTTGTGTGAGACGACAATAACAATGGTCTTTGATGCTTCGTGTTATTATTGTTGTTATTTTATACAGCACCATCATATTCAGGAATGCTGTACAATGGATAAGTAGTGCATCACATAACAATTAGGATTTACAGAAACAAAAGGGCTCTAGAAGGTGGTGGAGGAACATTATACAAAATAGGTGGAAATGCAAATGTCTGAGGAGGCCAATGGAATCCCAGACATTTAGAACATGTATAAAATAACTAACGAGTAAGTTAGGATATGGCGGGAGACACTGGACAGCAGAAGTAACGCTAGGAGAGGTTGTCACATCACCTCCTCTAGATTCTCAGCAGATCGTCCATGTCATTTTTCTGTCCCATACCCATGGTATATGACTTATGAGGGTATATTTCCCTGCATTGTCCTTTGTGTTCTGGTAGTAGTGTTGGTAAGGCGGCACCTTTTTCTGTAGTGTGCCATATAATATCTTGCTGATCACTGTAAGCTGATAACAGATGGACCTTAGTTATAAAATCATTTTGTTTGCATTAGCCATGCTGCAGTTGACAAATTAGGTAACCCGATCAATCGTTATACACTTAATTTCTGAAATTAGTTTATATTTAATCATGGTGTTTGAACCAAATTCTATATTGAAGTGGAACATGATAAATTTTCATGACACATACACATTCATCTGGTTTTAAGGGCAGCTATTCCAATTGACAGGCAGCGTAGGCTGTCGAAACAGATTGAAGCACCACAGCATGAAGACCTTAGGGTGGATCGGGAGTCTAGGTCATTGCATTGTGGCGTCCAGCCTATTGGGCAGAGGGGAATGGACATTAAAGGAGCAGGTGGTGCTGGTCGTTTTAAAGCCATTCAGGTATGTGACTGGGAATTTAAGCCAGGGTATCCCCTTACTTATCTGACTTAAACAGAAAATGCATGTCGATGGCCTGGATTTAGGTCCAATCCCTTGCATCTATACAGAGCAGCAGCACTAGATCCACAGGAGCATCAGCCATTTGGGCAGATACCCTTGATGATTCGGTGAATATCACCCAAACTCCCTAAAGTCAGACTGGCAACTCTGAAATGGTCAAATCCTACCTTGAAGCACTGCCACTACCTCTTACTACCGACACTCTAAGTTATTGGGATCAAAAAGCTATTATATGGTCAGGCCTTTGCTCAGTTAAGCTTCTTTCAAGCCCACCCACCAGTGTTCAAAGTGAGAAGGTTTTCTATGTATGGATGTGTCTGTCTGCAAGTGCCTGCCCATGCCCCGTGCCCTGTGCCTGCTCCTGTTGCTGATCCTTGTTGCATCATTTAATCTGGGGATCCGTTATTTACATTTTTGTATATTGTGGAAATTCAGTCCTGCACAATGAGAACACATTATTCTCGTTGTCAATTTTAATATTAGTTTAAATTTCCTTTTTTCTCCATTGTACTAGCGATATGGGATCTGCTAACACTGTAAGGTACAATGTATAATATATATAATTTAAAATTATTTACTTTATCCATGTTTTTAACAAATGTATCTTTCCATTTCTATTTACTGCTTAACCCCTTCCCTTTTCCCTAATTTCACAATCACCCCATTTTTGTGCTTCCTGTTATGAATCATTGTATAAGGCTGTCAGTTGTATATTGTACTTTATTGCTTTCATTTGCCTAAACACAGGATCATATTTGTGAAGAAATCGAGAAATTTAAAAGAAAAAGAAATACTGCCTAAGGCTTGCTGTATTTCTCTTTCCGAACTCCCCTTACTCGAAAGGGAATATATGAAACTGTCTCTAACCATAACAATTCTACTGCCTTGGGAATGATTTGTACCACTCGGAAGTTAGATTTTAGGACAGATTAGTGATTACTTGTACTCATAAAATCATGTATAATCATATTTAAGTTTAAACACAGTTTTATATAGTGCTGCTTAGTCTTGCTTTTTATTCTTGTATTCACAAGATAAGTTTGAAAACAATGTTATTTTTGATTCTTGTCGGATTCTTGTCTCCCAGCAGAAACATTGGTAAGCATCTAATGGCCAACAGAGGAAAACATGCATAATACCCTACTGTTGGCTGTGCTTACTTCTTCATCTTCTTCTTACTATTATTGTTATTATTATTCTTGTTTATCTATATATTGCCAACATGTATTTATGTTGTATTTATACATGCCAAATATGTATTAAGCAGTTTTCATAGTACAGGTATGACAAACTCAAATCAACCAAAATTCCAGTAAATTTGGTCTTACTTTCAATCTCACAATCTCTTAAACCGTGAATTATAAACTGTGTCAGAGATAGCTGCATTTTCAGTGGGGATAAGCATGGTGTTAGTTGCGTATGGGTGCAGTATCCTTCTCGATCCCCCAGAAATAACACACACTAAGACACAAACTTGTTCTAACACCATACATACACTTATACACACATATACCTCCTTTTCTCATAGATGTCATAGCACGCTTACACACCACCACCGACAAGAATGCTGCACAGGTCCAAGCTGACATTCTCTTTGTGACCTGGGTCCTGGTTAGAGCTTCACTACCTATTGTTCTTTCAGTGTCACATAAACTGCATTTAATGGCCCTAGAGAACTCTGCAAACCAATTTACAGTACAGCAGGGATTTATGGATAAGAAAAACAGTGACTGTAATAAAAGCCTTAAACTGTGGTAATAAAACCATAAGCTTATTAGCAGAATGCTGAAGGTCCAAACCCAAACCTTATTCCAATGTGACTTCAGACTAGTATATAGATGCTTCTATAGGTAAGAAATACATATGAAACTGGATCATATGTTTTTTATATACATTCCATGTAGAAATTTGAGTGTTGATTGCTAGGTCATTAAAATAGTTGCTATGCATTTTAATTTCAGTATGGAAGTGGTTAGGTATCCATGTCACTAGGCTATAAATCCACCTTCTCTTCCGGCAAGTGAAGCATCATCCATGTTGAGGTATCTTTCTTTGTAAAATTACAAGTCTTGTTTTGTTGGCCTATAAAGATCTCAGAAGGAGCCTTCGGCTGTGTTGCTCATGCTTATTATGTGGCAAGGATGGTTGCTAGGTTACAGCCGATTTGGGAGCAGTCCTCCTATACTTACCCTACCCCCATGTCTACATTTTTGACCTTTATCCTATTTTGCCTGCTTAACTCTTCGTTGACCAGATTTTCATATAATGAAAATGCTTTATGGTTAGTGTTTGAATAATGTTGCAATTTGTACCCGATTTAATGAGATCATCTAAATTTTATAGGCCTGTCTTGGTGTCCCAACGGTGTTGTACGTCTAGGATTAGAGCAGGCAGAGAGAAGCTGCTGGTTATTTCCCAGTGATCAATGTAATCACTTCAGTTAGCAGTATTAGAAGGGTAAAGGATCAATCATCCCTACATTATTCCAAGTGTGGAGGGTTGAGAGCACAGCCAAACTCTGGCATGAATTAAACTACCGCTGTAACAATGGATCTTGGTTAATGGGCAACATCAGATATTGAGCCCTATGTTGATGGCACAATGGTAATATTTTTGACAGAGAGGATGGTAGATAAATGGAATAGCCTCCCATCAGAAGTAGATGCTAATACAGTAAGATAATTAAAACATACATGGGATGGGCATGAAGCTAGCTGTTATAGCTGCAAAAGGGGGACCAACTACATATTAATTATTATTTTATTATCTTTTATTTATATAGAGCCAACAATCTATGCAGCGCTTAATGTCTATGTATTTAGAATGTGATGTCATAAAAGTCCCTGTTGGTGTAATGGTCAGGTGTTCCAATACTTTTGTCCATATAGTGTATAATTTAAAAGTTTTATATAGCGATTAATATACCTTAACACATGATACATGTGAGTGATGTATATTTTTTCATGTTTACTTATTTGCATACTGCTGTTGACTGATGTTTCTTGAAAAATCCAATTTGTGCTTCCTAAGTTTAGAGCTTTCCTCAATAAATCTCTATGTAGTGACATTGTGCTGTACAACAGAACTGCTACATAGTTGCCAGATACTTCAGAGAATTCCTTAGTCACTAGAGTTCTACAACAATAAAAAAAACAACCAATAAGATGTGAGGTAATAAGGTCTATTACTCATGTTAATTATAACATGAATAATGCAGTATTGTAACACCAAGTTTCAAACCCTTTTACTGTTCTGAATGCAGTACAAATAATACATTAACTGGAAAGAAAACGCGTGTTTGCTCTGATGTTAAGGTTTGTGACCTTACCTTCTCGTTTGTGGTGTGATGGGGTAGAAGACAGCATAAAGCTCTTTCATGCTCATTCACCAGGACTGGCAGGTAGAAACACCTTGTGGAACCCCTTCTTAGTTTTACAATGCTCTGACAAAAATATTTTAATCTGCTCTCTCACCAGGCCCCGCAACCCAGTAAACCCTGGTGACTTGTCTTCTTACTTCTAGTAGCCAGGAGAGCCTGCCTGACACCATTGTAACTGGTGAATTCATTTCAAAGATCTTGTGTTTGCTTTGCTTATAAGTTTGGGTGGTAGATTAAAATGAAGAAGAATTTGGTTTAGTATTATAAACCTCTACTGTTTGTTTAATCTTTGGAGACCTGAAGATACCATATATATTGTAAGCTTTGTTATGTGTGCTGTAAACATGGGAGCTAGAGGGTCAACAGATAAGAGCCACTTAATGCACTAGTCTGATAGTGCCCAGATGATGCAGGGCACACAGAGTCCTCGTCGACAAGTCCTTGCATCTCAAGCCTTTTAACTTCACAACATGAGCACTTGCGCTAGCATTACACCTTCCCTTTCATGTCAGAATCACCTCTTCTTGTTGTTGCTTCAATTCTTTAAAAAGAGAAAATGGAAGAGGGATCCATGTCTACAACTCAGTCTCTTAGCTCTTATTTATTTATCTTTCATTGTGTATTTTTCATAATAAACTGTGCTCACCATTACCCTGTAGACAGTGTGGCTCCCCATTTGTTTCCTGAACGCAGAGTGAACGTTACTATTTGCGACACAAAACATACAAACTGCTCAGGGCAGTTAAACTAAAATTCAATAATAACCTATTGTTATCAGATTCTTGATGGGATCTGATATTAAACTAACACAATTAAGACATTGATAAAAAGCATGTGGAGTTTTTCGATCCTCCTTAAAAAGTTTAACTGAGAACAAAGTATGGACAAAGTGACTACACATTATATGAAAACTGTACTTTAACGCCAGATCCAGAGCCTGTCCTTGGGAGGTGCCCTCACACTAACACACAGATTAAGACACAAATAGATACTCAGCACTAACTTTCAGTAACATAGCCAGACATCATTGGAGTCATCTTGGCTGGGCTCACACTTCTAGGGAAAGTAGCCACAGTACTTAATCGTCTTCATTTGTAAACAATTTGCCTAACTGTGGACTGATGAATATGTAAATTCTTTAAAATTACTTTGTAACCCTTTCCAGTTTTATGCAAATTAACAATTCTTGATTGTAGGTTCTGAGACTTATTTTTAATGAGGCATGGTTCACATCAGCAGATGCTTCTTGAGAGTAGCAAACTCAAAATGTTTGAGTGTTTATTTTTATGTCAAAGTATCTCTAAAACACACATCCTATCCCGTTTCATTGATTGGACTCCTGGTTTGCTAACTTCTGACTCCAATAGGCTTTTGTTGAAATGATTAGCCTAGGGGTTCACCTACATTTCAGGACCCATACTATGGATGTTTGAATGATGTATTCAGTATGGACAAGAACAATACAATAACTTGGGTGTCATTAGTTAAAACAGATTATATTTGTTAATTATTGTAACTTAAATGAAAATCATATAATATGTTATGTTGCTTTGTTAATATATACACATAAATGCTGGTAATTACAAAGGGTTGACTTATTTTTTTTGTTGCCACTGTAGGTTTGGGTTTTCTAATCTCACTCTGCAGTGCAATGTGATCTCAGGTCTCAGAGAGTCCCAAGGCTACTGGTGGAGCCCCTTGAAGCTGGTATTAATGACATTGCCTGGTAACGAATTGTGTAATTATTGATTAACAGGCAAGTTTATATATGCTACACATGATGTAATGCATAAAAACAGAAAACTGTGTGTCGGCACAGTGCACATATTGGCTTTTCCTAGTGCTGTAGCGTAGCATGCACCAATAATATGGCTTTGAGGAATGTTCTTTAAAACTGTCTAATTCAGATGAAGTAGGTAATACCGTATCTGCCAGATCTAGTTTGTTAAACATAGGTCTTTGAATCAGGTTCTGTGCAATAGAAATACCATTTGAGTTGAATAATTTAATGATATTTCTGTTGGCTAAGCAAATCATTTAAGTATTTGTAAGAAATGCTTAATATCCCGTAATACTTGTTTTAGTGAATACCTTGCCTCCAAGCAAATAATGTATGCTGTCTTTGGATCATTATATATGTTCAGTTGGTCCTTACACTTACATCATGTAAGTTTCCAGGAAAAAGGTAATATAAATTGAAATGATGCAAGTCAGCTACAAATGTTTTATATGGGCTTATGTTTCTGGCCAAAGTTTTAAAGAACGGTGTCTTTAATCAACAATATTAACACCTTAAAAAAATCCAGTACATTAAACAGCTCTATATACAATTATCTGGGGAAGGGATGGTAAGGGGTTAGATTACTCTGATTTAATACTTTTGAAAGTACTTGCAAAAGTAATTTTAAATAGATCCACAAGAACTTCATATGGTTTGAAAAACTGTGTTCAGTAATGGAAAATGGAAGAAAGGCCATTTGCCATTTTTGTTTCCAGTTTCCATAATACGGCTTCAGTAAATGTAAAGGATACATTTACATATATCTCTTTTATTATATAAGCAATAGGACAATGCACTGTTTATATCCATACATTCAAACCCCTTTACGTTATGTGACAGCTTCTACTGTAATCACATGCAGTGCAGAATTCCCTCCAGGATTCCTCTGCAGTTTAATTGCTGTCACCTCGTACTATCTGAAATGCTGAGCAAAAGCTTCTGGGAGCTGGCCTCTCACCTTTGCATCCCTTCTTGGTTTAGGGAGATGTCTTCTGTCTGCCTCCCTGTTGGCCAGCAGCTGCCTACAAGGACACTGTTGCTTAATGATGTGCAAGCAGCAGATGGTGAAACCGCCTGTATGCCTGAACTGTAAAGGAAAACTTTTCTGACGGCTCAGAACATGCATGCAGAGAAGGGCCAAGGGCTGTACTGTTCTACATAGCAAAAAGCCTCATTAGCAACAGAATTGTGAACAGTGTAATGAATGCATGTTAATGAGTCTTTTTAATCACCCTCTCTCTTTCACTCCGTCTAGTTTGGAGATCAGATACTAGGCTTTATACCTTTGCATAGTGTCCCTTTGGATCCCCACCTATCAGATGTTTTAAATTCTTGTTGAATCTTGCATTCTTTGATCCAAAAACACGTTCTCTCTGGCTTTATTTCTCCTGATAAACAAAATTAATATAGCTGCATTAGCTAAGAGAAAATTAAGTCTTTAGTTAAAGTTGATACCTTTAATTAAGTCTTCACAGAAAAAGATGTGAAGTTGTATAAGCTTTTGGGACATCAGATGTCTCTTCATAAGATAGAATTTATTCCTCCAGCACATCAGTCTCCCCCTGAAATGCTGGGAAAGGAGACCTTTTTAATAATTTAGTCATCTGTGGACTAATTACTGATCTGCAAAGAAGCAAAAATGAGCCCTTTAGGTTTAAAAAGGTTTGGCACTGTTGCAAATGCCAGTTATTCAAAATGATACAGAGCTTGTGACCGGCGTAGACTATAACTGAAGGTTATACAAAACCCTAAAGTTCCCAGGTGGGAATCCATTGGTGCACTCTTTGCTGCACACCTTGGCCGAAGCTTGCACACTCCCATACCTCTCACTGGCAGTGAATCCATTTTATTTCCAAGGGTTTATAAAGGTTGGTTTGAGACATTTTTACAAAAGCAATTTCCTAACCTTTTAATGCCTATAACCAGGAGATGAAAAACACATCCAATGCAGTAACCTGAACCACAAAAATGACACAATGTTCCAGAATGTTTATAAGGGCATAGGCCACAGCTTTATTCAACATAAACAACCATGATTCTGACAAATAACCTTCACAACCTGTTCACTGTTCTGTCTATATTTGCAAGATTGTAAGGGCTCACAACCATACAATCCTTCTCAAATCTATAACCTGGCCTATCTATAGGTATGTACGGGGATGTATCTCAGCCTAGGCTGACTAGACCCAGGGCTAGGGTGGTAAGTCTGAGCACTGGTTTCGTATAAGTTGTCCCCTGGTACAAAACCAATGCTCAAAGTCATCTCCCCAACTATAAGCTCAGCACAGCCTCCCTAGATATGACATCACAGCGCTGTTTCTTAACCCGAGACCGCGGAGGGGACAGAGGGCACTGCCCTTGGTTGGGTCTAGGATATACCCAAAGGTAAATATACCACTGGGTATGCAGCATATTATACTAAGGCAGGTGACTGTGATAAAAAAAATATAGTGATGCTATTTTATGTTTACTATTAATAATCAGTGGTACGACTTGCCTCATTATAAAATTACTATTATTTGACTATTTTACTTTTAGCTTTATATTTTTAGATTAGTTTAAGAAGTAAGGAGTCTTGTTATATTAAAAACCTTCCCAGCTTAGGAATGTAAAGGCAATATATGCGTATAAGAGCTTTTTAGACTTACGAGGCATGCTTACACCCAATATTATTAGGTAGTTAACAGGCTAAGTTTAGGTAGATCATCAGACTCGGACATTATTATTATTATTATCTTTTATTTATATAGCACCAACAATTTACGCAGCGCTTAATACAATACATATTTTCAAGGGGTATGACAAGACAAGACGAGAATTGACAGACTAAGACAAACCGATACATTAGATGGAGAGAGCCCTGCTTACAATTGAGGGAATGGGGTGACCAACATAAGGCACAGAGAAAGGTGAGAGGTAGTGTGGTGGTTGTATCAATGACAAGGAGGTTCTAGCAGCTAAGATGGTGCGGCTTCTCTGAAGAAGTGAGTTTTGAGATGTTTCTTGAATGTTGGGAC
Source organism: Sceloporus occidentalis (assembly GCA_023333645.1). Taxonomy (NCBI): domain Eukaryota; kingdom Metazoa; phylum Chordata; class Lepidosauria; order Squamata; family Phrynosomatidae; genus Sceloporus; species Sceloporus occidentalis. Next base: position 1,129,295 of record JALMGF010000053.1, on the reverse strand, counting down.
TGAGGGTGTTGAAGAAGGAAGTGACCATGAAGCTCAGGCATCTGGTTGAGTTAAGGGGGTTATGTATAGGGAAGTCTAAGAACATTTAAGAAAACAAATTTAAGCTTATTACTTTTTTTGGAAACAGAAACAATAAAGCAGAAACTTTATTTCAGCCTTTATTTGTATTTGTTCACAACCCATTTGACACATAAATTGTATGTCATGTGTTACCATCCCACTTCTATTTTATATTTTGACATTGATCTCTATAGAAAGTCTTTGAATTTTGTGCTTGGGGGTCCATTCCAGAGACAACTTGCCTGATTACAGTTGAGAATGGTCCCTAACACGCCTTGTTATAGAGTACCTGGGCGGGTGAATAATTGTTTTAGCTTCATCCTAAGAACTTGTTAACTATTAACAAAAAATTAACACCGTGAAATAATTTTATATTCACACAGTCCCTTTAATTTGATGATATGAGCATCTGCATTTTTAATAGACTTGTGCATTCGTCTTCAACAGAGTCGCTCGTACAGACTTTAAAAAGTTAAACCCTAACGAAGCAACTTGTCCGGCAGACCCCACTGGTCTCCCTGTTCTATCAGTTAAATGTCCGTACAAGCGACTTTATTGGTCATTCGTACTGACATTTAACTGATAGAACAGGGAGACCAGTGGGATCTGCAGGACAAGTTACGGCACCAGGAGTTCAAAAGTCTGTACGAGCGACCCTATTGGTTGCCAGCAGGGGGCTTGTCTGCCATCAACCATTGGCAGACGAGCCCCCTGCTGACGACCAATACAGTTGCTCATACGGACATTTAAACTCCTGGCACCAGAGCTGCTGCGGTACGCATTAACCCCGTATTAAAAAACGCAGAAAAACCGAACACGAAGAATGTCCACGAATATTCGCCCGAAGAGAAGACAGGAACAGGCGAATATTCGCGGAATACGAAGATTTTAAGACGAGCACGAAGACGAGCACGAAGAGCCCCCTGGTGCCCAAGTCTAATTTTTAAGGTGATTGCTTAATTTACCCTGACCACAGCAACAATAACCAAGCAATACAAATCCTGGATCCTCGTGGTAAAAATTCGGCAATGTAAGAAACCTCAGGTGCTGTTTTTTTATTTCTTATTGACTGCAGTGGAATAACGCTGTGAGTCAACAGTCTTCATACTATGTGAGCAGAAAATCATTAAATGGAGTGGGAAGATTACAGTCGATCAATTACATCAATAGAATTTTTAAATCACTTAGAATTTAACATCAAATACAAAGAAACTGAAGGTGACTGTTTTATTTTTAACTCCAATGCTGTTATCAAAATGAATTTACACATAAAACCTTTTTTTGTTAACCATTGTCTTCAAATCATATTTTTTTTTCAGTCATCATTGAGGCAATCAGTGATGCCCTTCATTCATTTGAAGCAGTGTTTCACTTAAAAAGTCTACTTGTCAAGACTCCCGGTGCCCACCTACTGACAAGCAGCATCATTGAGTGCTAAAAAAATATGCATAACTGTTGGAACGTAATGGACAGACAGGTCTTAAGGTTCCATTTTTTTCCCATGCTAGGTCACAAACTGCCCCCAGGGACAGTGGTAACTTTCCCATGCACAGGACAAAAAATAAAGTATATATTGTGTATATATATATATATATATATATATACATACACACTGGACACTTTATTAGGTACACCTGTTCAATTGCTTGTTAACACAAATAGCTAATCAGCCAATCACATGGCAGCAACTCAATGCATTTAGGCATGTAGACGTGGTCAAGTCAACCTGCTGAAGCTCAAACCAAGCATCAAAATGGGGAAGAAAGGGGGATTTAAGTGGCTTTGAACATGGTATGGTTGTTGGTGCCAGATGGGCTAGTCTGAGTGTCTTAAAAACTGCTGATCTGATGTCTGAAAGGCAACAGTAACTCAATGCCATTATGTCCATATCTCTGAGGAATGTTTCCAGCACCTTGTAGAAAGTTTGCCATGAAGAATGAAGGAAGTTCTGAAGGCAAAGGGAGGTCCAACATGGTACTAGCAAGGTGTACCTAATAAAATGACCAGTGAGTATATATATATATATATATATATATATATATATATATATATATATATATATATATATATATATATATATATATATATATCATGACCTGTGGTCTACATAGTGATCTAGTTCGCCTATAAAATAAAACCCTAGAAAATACCTGCTTTATATAGTGAGGATCCAGGAAAGAATTTCACAAATGCCAGAGCAGTAGATTGTTAAAGTATAATAATTGAAAAACATTCCCTCCTCTTGTCTTCAAGTTATAATCATATATACTCCCTTGTTCCATATTCATATTATTTTGTTTTCATTGTCTCTTGATGGTATTATTGATCCTTAACACATAAGATACTGTCAAGTGAATCTTGGCATGTTCTATCATACGATCTGTATCAGCAGGACTAGTCTGATTTGGTCCAGTTATGAGACTTTGTTGAGTGCTGCGGCACTGCATACTGCAGTATGCTCCTGGTCACACTGATTCCGCCTCACCTTTGTGTCTTTCTACTCACACCCCTCCATTGTAATGGTTTATTGATTTTCGTGTTGAGCAGGAAAGAGCAGCGATGTTACAGCTCAAAGGAGCTAAGGCAGAGGCTTTATTAAATATTCATTGCATGATGCTGCAGCCAGCTTTGCCTTACAGAGCGGGCTAACTTACTGAATCAGTTTCTCACTGACTCGAGCCTCAAATTTGATTCATCGCTTGTCTGAGTATTGAGTAAACAGCTCATACTTCACTCCGTTCTGTCCTCCAACCTCATCACAATTCAATGTATCGGCCTTTCTGACATTGTTGATAGGACACAGATCAGTGTTGGTATGGTCAAAACAGATAAGTGGAATGTCTGCCTGAAATGGTCATGATATATTAAAATGATAGTCATGGATTGATGTAACTTTCATATGCAACATGTATTGAAGCACATAAAAATGACTCTTCTATATGATTAGGCAGTGGGGCACCTGCTTCTAGAAGTCTTCCTACTGATACTAAAGATTGCTTCTTTTTATTACATTTCAAAATGCCTTAAAATGTGTCCACTGGCTTCCCTGAAGCTGCTTTAAATTTTGAGATAAAGGACAATATATATATAATGACCCTGATTATAAGACGACCCCCAAGAATTTGAATATTAATTTAGGAAAGAAAGAAAAAGCCTGAATATTAATATTTACTAGTAAAAAATGTTTTACTAGTAAATATTAATTCACATGTAAACTATTTTTCATATGTAATAAAAACTATGATTGAGAAAAATTATTTTTTCTTTTTATTTCCTTTTATTTGCCAACCTGCCCCCACAGTTATGCATATCTGTCCCACAGCTTCCTGCCCCCAAGATATGCCTTATACCTGCCTTTATGCCAGTCTGCCTCCATTTTATGTCTTTTAACCCCATTATGCCACTCCCTCCCCAGAAATGCCTTATACCCCCTATATGCCACTCTGCCTCCCTAATAAACCACTCTGCCCCAGACATGCCTTTTAATCCACTATCTGCCACTCTGCCTTCCAGATATGACCTTCCAGTGCTCCACCATAGAAGCCCCAGCAGCAGCAGCATTGGTTGTCTGTGCGCATCTCGCAAACGTTAACTGAGAGGAGGATCCAGCTCCCCTGCAGCGCTGCCGGGATCTGTATTTGAGGTCTGATTAGAATACGACCTTGAATATAAGGCGAGGGATATTTTTCATAGCATTTGCTCTGGAAAAAAACCTCATCTTATAATCGAGCAAATACGGTCTATACACATACACACACACTGAAACATATAAGCAGTAACTGGAATATATACAGGTAGTCAGATTTAATGAGGTTTCTTGCACCCTTTCTGTGATAGACACTAACCTAGCAATAGCTGGGAACTTTCCGTGGTAGGCAGCCATGATAGCTTCTTTTGGAGTAGTGGGGCAAGCTGCCGGTACAGGAGGCAGGCAGATGTCAGTGGGCAAGCAGTAGAATGGGTTAAGACCCAGGGAAGTAGACCTTCATCCAGATTTCCCAGGCAATTGTATTAGATTGAGGAAGACACATGGAGATGTGTACTGTGCAGGCCATGTACTCACCTGCTCTGCTGCTCCAACTGTAGTGTGCGGCCACCGGCGGTATATGTCTGGCCAAACACTATGTGAGCAACAAAACACTGGCCAGTCACCTCTTCCTCTATGGTCAGCGTCCAAAGTATAAAAAATGTGGAGTGTGCCTTTAGGAAATGTGTCTTAAAGGTGGCCCATTGAGCAACAAGATACCGGGGCTTGATCACCTAAGACAGCAATCTGTCCTCTGGTTTTGTACCCCCTTGTACGCTTGATCCCTAGGCCAGAATACATCACAGTGTGCAGGCCGTGAATATCCAGAGGTTGGCTGGATTTAAGTCACTGGCCAGGGCAGCCTCATAATCGTTATCATTGAAACATCCAGCCCATTGAATCACCACTGGAATGCTAATCCCTATAGTGGGATAAAGATTGGTGCTGGGAGTTATACAATTCAAAAATAGGGTGTCAGTAAAAAACCTTAGAAAGTAGATCCCAAAATAGCAACTAAAATATAGGTAAGTTAAATATTAATAGGTTCTAAATTAATAATTATTAACTACTTAAGCATAATTTTACAAGCATCAATAAATAGATACCCATATAAATATAGCAATAAATATAGCGCTGTTCCCATACCAAAATATACTAATTCATATGAAAACAATGGGCGTCCCTGATAATCTACCTGTATACACTTTCTGAGATAAAAAACCCAGTGACTGGATGTTATCACGGACCCATTCACAATACTACCAAAGATCATTTCATCACTCAGGTATCATTTGTAACAACTAGCATAAGCCACATTTCATACTTCTACTACTACCAACTAGAATGGTTTTCATAATATCCCTCTAACAACCACAAAAGCATGTATTTCTATGTATTAATTATGTTTTAAGTGAGTGCAATCATCCAATTGAAACAGAACTGTCTACAGATACGAATTAAAATGCTTTTTCTGCAAACAGCAATTTTGATTCAGTTGTCCACTTCTGGTTGACACATAAACAATCAATATATTAATGAATTGTTCCCCATATATTCACCAATTTTAGGTGCAAATATTTTATTATAAGGATACCTTTTTTTTAGCTAACCTCTATTGCACAGCAGTAGCAAATGCTTATGGATACACTACATATTACATATTATTAGGAGATTACGCATGTTTTTTTTTTTCATTAACTAAAGTCCATATGATTAGTTTTACAAGATCTTGGATTCATAATTTATTTTCTTTGGATTATACCCTGGTAGTTGAAAGTCTTATTTGGATGTAAAAGCTCTAATGTTCAAAAAAATGATGGTGGTCCAAACATTGTGGCCCTGAAACAGATGCTAATGATTTTGTTCTGAAGGATATTGACAAAAGATATGCAGGAATAAAACATGATGTTCAGCAATGATTCTTTTTCATTAGGAAGATTTAATAAATAGGACACTTTATGTTAATTGTTGTTGTTATAACTATAAAACATTCCAAAAGTCGATCTTGTTCTTCCTTTGAATTTTATTGTCAATTTAGTTTCTTATTTTATTGACTTTTTGTGTTACATGTTACAGTGCTGTGAAAAAGTATTTCCCCCTTCTCAATTTCTTCTAATTTTGCATATTTGTCATATTAAATGTTTCTTTTTTTTCTTTAGACAAATATAACCAGAGTAAAAATAAAATGCAGTTATTAAATCATGATTTCTTGTATGGAAGGAAAAACTGTCCAACCCCACCTGGCCCTATGAGAGAAAGGTATTGCCCCATTAGTAGGGATGCACCAATATATCGGTGGCCGAAATATATCGTCCGAAACGGGCAATATCGACAAAATGCCAAAATAAAAAAAAACCGCCAAAAATAATAATGCGCAGGAGCCAGGGTGCGAGCAGCGTCTCTTGTAACAGCCAGGAGAAGCAGGAACCCAGCGGAGTCATGTGAATGCACATCACATGACTCTGCTCCATTCCTTCTCCTGGGGGCAGGGCAAGAGAAGTTGTTGAAGCAACAGGGCCCCTTCAGAAGTTTATGAGTGAGAGACTTCAGGTACGGGAGTGGGGGAGGGTGTATGAGCACGTATGTGTGATTAAGGGAATGAATGAGTATATCTGTGAATGATTGGTATCTGTGAATGAATGAGTATATAAATGAGTGAATGAATGTATGTGTGTGTGTGGATGGGGTTAGTATGTGGGGGGATAGCATGGCATAGGGAGCCTGTAATCACTCATATCATGCTCAGGTTCTAGCATGTACTGGCTGCCTGGGCATGATAGCAACGTGATTGCTGTTAGCAATTTTATATATATATATATATATATATATATATATAATATTGTTATTGATTTTGTCCAATTTTGGTGTGTTACTTACTTGTAATAAAAGTGTGGCTAACACACCAAAATTGGACAGAAAAACCCATTAACAATATTAATATATATATGATTGTTAACAGCAATCACACTCCTATCATGCCCAGGCAAAAAGTACATGCTAGAACCTGGGCATGATAGGAGTGTGATTGCTGTTATCAGGCAAACTTTTGACTAAAGACCCAGTAGCGTACCTAGCGGGGGGCGGTCCGCACCGGGTGCCGCTCATCAGGGGGGTGCCAACTTGCCGGCACCAGGGACCCCTCCAGAGACGGACAGTAATGTCCGCCGCTGGAGGAGCAGGCTCGCAAGGGAGCGGTATCTGAGGTTTTTAACAGACCCCTGGCTCCCTTGAGTGATTTTAAGCCGGTTCAAGGATCTCCCTTGAACCCGGCTTAAAATCACTGAAGGGAGCCGGAGGTCTGTTAAAGACCTCGAATACCGCGCCCTTGCGATCCGCGCGGCAACAGCTGCTGTGCGCCGGGGTTTGTTGTCAGATCCCGGCGCACAACACTGAAGCCGCGCCCACCGCTGCCCGTGCCCTCTGAACCGGAATAAGACAGAAGAACTGAAGAAGAGGAGCGAAGAGGAGGAAAAGGAGCTGTAAGGAGAAAAGAGGAAAGGTAGGAAAGCATGAGAGTGACAGTGACAGTGGATTAGTGTATGTGTGGATTGGTATATGTGTGGGGATTGGTGTATGTGTGTGGATTGGTGTATGTGTGGGTTGGTGTATGTGTGGGTTGGTAAGTGTGTGAGAGTGATGGGTGTTATGCTGTACCATTTCCAATGTATTTTTCATTATATAAATATGCTCTAAAGTACATCATAACTCCCATCACTCTATACTGTTCCATACAGTGGCAGAGCTGGGAGACAGAGGCCTTGCACCCCCACCGCAGGACTCCTGAAAGGTAAGTGAACTTCAAAGAGGGAGAGGGTAGATAGTTGGGAGGGGGTAGATAGGGAGAAGGGAGTAAGATGGGGGATAGGGGGTAGATAAGGAGAAGGGAGAGAGAAGGGGTACATAGGGCAATCATACTTCTATCATGCCAAGTCTGCGAGTACATCCTGGAATCTAGGTATGCCTGGGCATGATAGGAATGTGATTGCTGTTAATCATATATATATATATATATATATATATATATATATATATATATATATATATATAGTTATTTAATTGTTTTGTCCTATTTTGGTGTGTTACTTACTTTAAATAAAAGTGTTAGATTTTTTTATGGTGTGGGGGGTCATATTCAGTTTCGGCCAGGTAAATGCTGCATTTTCCGTTTCAGTCCAGAATTCGTTTCGGTGCATCCCTAAGCCAGACAATGAAGTGGTAGGCCTACACCACATCAATGTTTGGCTTAGTATATAGTGATAGGAGTTATGCTGCACTATTATCAATGTCTGGCTCAATGTATAGTGATAGGGAGTACGCTGTACCACTGTCAATGTGTGCCTCAGTAAATAGTGATAGGTGTTATGCTGTACAACCGTCAATGTCTGCCTCAGTATATAGTGATAAGTATTATGCTGTACCACCGTCAATGTCTGCCTCAGTATATAATGATAACAGTAATGCTGTACCACCTTCAGTGTCTGCGCCGGTATATAACGGTAGAAGCTATGCAGTTTTAAAGTGTGTCTGTGGGGGGGGGGGTGCCACATATAGGATCCGCCCCAGTTGCCAAAAACTCTAGGTACGCCCCTGTAAAGACCTATTCCTGGTCTTTGGATATTGACAAATTATATTGAATTCTATGGTTTTACATATCAGGAGAATAACAATCATCTGATCCTTAGCAGGTCTACAAATTAAATAAATACAACCTTAGATAAAGTATTCTATGATACTCAGACCAACTAGAGATGTTACAGAAATAAGAACAAATAAACAAACTGCTGGAACACATCCACAAAAGGCTAGGTCAATTTTCTTTGTTTTGCTATAGCTAGTTTTAGGGGACAATCAAATAACCACTTTACACTTTGCCTAGGGCATCTTTTATGTGTTTTTATGGACAATTAATTAATAAAAACAAATTTACATTTGTTATGGAGGGGGGCATCAAAACTATTGTTTACTCTAAGGTAGCAGGGATCAGTAATTTTTTCCGGCAAGCTAGCCAGCTGGTCTTACTATAAATCCACCTGCAGCATATTGCCTCCTTTACTGCGTATGTTACCATGGAAGCAAGCAGCCATATTAGGCCGCCTGCTCCACAAACTGACCCGTTTTCACTTTTATTTTTATGTCTTTATAGTTAGTGAAGCTGCCAATTAGTCTCTGACTGATCCGCAGCATTTTCTTTACCGTAAAACGAATAATCCTCATTTAACTATAAATGCAAGGCTTTCCTCTTAAACAGAGGTCTTGGGTGCACAGTTAAACAGGGAACATTTCTGCTGGGATGGGGAAGATGGCTGCTTTTCGGCTCAGGCATTACAGAGAAGCGTATGGGGTATGTATCGGCATCTTGAGTCAGTTTGTTAATGGTGAAATGGTTAAATCCATGCCAGATTCTTATATGCTCTCCAGGAAGGGGAGATACAAAAAAATGAACCACCAAACCTGTATTTGGAACCTCGTGTGCATCCACCTGAAGGCATATGAGGACCTTCTGTATTCTGTGGCCAAATTTTGCTCTGCTGATCATCTTTTTCTACCTTAACCTAAAATCAACTTCTGTCTGAATTCTAGTCCTATGCAGCACTGGTAAGACAATTTTAGTATCTTAAAAAAAGCTATAGGAATTATAATAAGATGACACTTATATACTGTATTTGCAAAATCAACATAGTTTAATATGATGCAGCAGGTAAGAGGGACATTCCTCATATTCTATAACAGAAAGAATGTAATTTTACCCACCAGTGCCGTGAACAATATAAAGTAATTATGCTAAAGACAAAATAAATTGAGATGGGAATTTTGTGGCACTAAAGGAGTTAAAGAAAATGTGACAGTAACGTCTTTAGAAAGGAAATCATAATAAGAGAAGCAATGCATGTACTTTTTTCATGTTAATAAGTACGAGAGTACAGAAAGCTGGATTTAACTCCCAGCCGGCAATGAAATGAGATTTTAGCAGTATTTATGTGAACAGAGAGAGAGGTGATCTTCTCGGTGAGAAAAACCTCATTAGGGTGGCAGTGTGTGCCTGCAAGGCTGTCATATCAATCCTTCCATCTCTCTGCACCCACACAAGCTCTTTTATCTATAATTTAATATCTGGATATATGTGGTTCTAAGAGGAAACTTGAAACATGTGGGAGGGTGTATAGAAAGTGCTTCTACCTCCGACAGCTGATAAAATGAATTGCTAATGTGTCTGTTCACCAGAGATATCCCTCATCTGCGGCAGTCCATAGGCAACTGGGTAAGGCGGCAAGGAGAGTAATGTTTAAGAAATGCCAACAGTACAAACTTACAAAACTTATTCAACTTCTAAAGAGGAGAGCTTTTGTATAGTACATAACGTGCACATGTAGAGCAGACTTACATTGCGCCCTTTTTGTATATGGCAAAGACTACTTATAATGAGGTACATCTGCTCATTGACATAAATATCCCAAAAAAAGAAACTTTAATGGCTGAAAATAAATTTATAACGCATGATACTATAAAGCATGCAGACATGGTTGAGAGGTTTAGTTACTATCTGGCTGAAGACGACGCATAGCTAAATGACTATGGGTTCTATTCACTAAAAAGTTATCAAGCTAATGGTTAACTGTACTGGGTAGACGTGAGTAATGCTTCATGGCCACTCACACCAACACTCACTGTGCATATCCTCACCTGAAGCTCACCTGAAGCTCTGAAAAAAATCTGAAAAATCATAACCCCATCCAATGTGATATTTATTATTTTCATATAAAACACCCTATTGACTGATGGTGCCTCCTCCTAACCTATCCCTTTAAAAATCCCCAACTAGGCCCTCCTCTGCCCATGCCCTAATTCTAAATTAAATAAAGAAAATCTTAGATATTAAAAAATAATAATAAAGGATAATCAAGTAATTAAAGCACTATAACATATATTATAAAAAAAACTCTTAAAATGTTAAATCATTTTTTTCAGAATTGAAAAATGCAAAAAATACATTGTTCTTATGTATATTAATGCTAAATAGTGCAAATCTTTCATTGAACAAAGGGTCCTGTCACTACCATTTTTCTTCGTTTGATGCGGTGGACCTTTTGGGTTAAAGACACCTAAAAAAAGACAAGAAACAGTTCAATAAAGTAAAGAAAGAGAAAAAAAGAGAAAAAAGAGGATACGTGATGACGCAAATAGAAGAAGACGGCAAAGTGGGACTTTTAAAAACCGGGAATCCACGGACGAAACATACATTGACTTTGCAAAATTCTCCTGAGGAAGCCGACGCCATAGTCGGCGAAACGCGTTAAGAGACTTTTAAGAAACTTTTATACATATCATCGACCTTTCGGATTTTATTGAAAAGGACACCCTTCCATTGCTTTTATGCATGACAATTTGGTTATGCATATACGCTTGTGAGTTTTTTACCTTTATTTTATAATAAATATATAAACGTTTATTTGCACTATTTTTTGGTTTCTGTTCCTTATCACAGTATTCCTAAGGATATACAGACTCCATCACATTGATGAGCGCCTAACCTTGAGCACGTTTGTGAGTGCAATTACTTCATTTTATATCTCTTAAAATATCTGAGATTTTATTACACTATATTACTATTTTTATTCTCCCACATGTCTTTGCGCCCCGGTATTTTGATCTACTACCATAATATAGTTATATTTTGTCCTCAACTAAAAAATTAAAGTGAATCCGAGGTACCGTAACATTTGACATTACATGGGGACATTCTCGACTTTGCAGCATTAAGCTAAAGTTAAGTCTTCAATAGTTATCAGTTATGTTTTATAGATAATTTGGAACATAATTTTGGAAAAACAATTGACTTTAACCTCAGTAATACTGCAAAATGTTTGTGCTATATATCCGGCATCCTAGTGAGCTAAGCTCACATAAGCTTTTAGAACCGTACAGGTCATTGGTTCATGTGAAATGGCAGGAGAATGGAGCTTATATTGAAAATAAAAGTGAAGATTCCATATTTGAGTCAGATCTATGTGGAGAAGAGACTACTGAGGTCTCATAACTCTACATTTTGTTCTTTGTTGGTATAAGCTTCAACTAAAGACTTCATCCTCTTTTGGACCAATAAAGCTATATTTGTTTTCCATCTTGGGATACTTCAGTGTCCCACTTAGTCTCTTGAACAAAGAATGAATATTAAATGGATTATTAATTATTTTAATATGCATTAATTTAACCTGAAAAATAAAAATAAATGAACTCCAGAGCTGCAGTGCAACCCCTTCTCCGTGGTCCAACGTTTCACCCCACTGGCTTGAAGTAGCCAATAAGTGCCATTGATTTCAGTGGCAAATGCTTATGAGATGATTCTGCAGAATCCCCCGATGTATAAGGCAGACACCACTAAAATGGAATCATTTGCATTAAAGTGAGTGACCCTTTACCAAGCTAAAAAAAAAATAAATCAGACAACGTAAGATGTATCGTAATCATTAACTATTTTAGAATGCAAAGGCCTAGGGTCGGTGTCATCCTGTGCGATAAGTCATGGTCTCACCCCCATGGACCCCCTTCCGTACGTCATTGTGTTGTGTCTGCTCTGATCCCATCACTGTCACTCTCTAACCTCCGATTATGGGACGGCGTACCTGAAGCAGGAAAGCAAGCTCCATTCGTGTGGCGGGAGGGGTGACAACTTTGGATGTCCCTTCTCGCGTTGTCCCCCGATGCAGTCCGCTTCCACTGCACCCCCTAGTGACACCACTGGAAATAACTTAATCAGCCAGGAAAGACAATTCATACTACTCATAGTGCAGCCAACGGTTCCAGATTGGGAGCTACAGGCACAATGTGTCTGATTGGACCGTCAGTGGGTCGTCTCCCAGTGGCATTGGAGGAATCTGTTTTTCGGGCAGGAAGTTCAGTTGCATCATCTTGACATGGAGGAAAGAAATGGGTTGTAGAACCAGCAAAATGGAACATTCCAGTCTCATGGATGGCTTTTGCATCTGCAGCACTATATAATTAAAAGGCACTTAAATGGGCCTACATTACCAATGTTAACAATCTTGATTTCTCAGCATTATATTACCAGAGCTCTGTATATGGCCTTGCTTTATGTGTGGTAGTAATAACCTCCCTCTAACCCAGACCTGGGCAAAGCACGGCCCGCGGGCCACATCCGGCCCGCTGAATAGCTCGGACCGGCCCGCAAAGAGTGTCCTGGTGACTCACCAATGAGTCCGGTGTCCCCCCCCGCCCCGGTCACTTACCTTAAACTCCTGTGTTGGAAGCGTTTGTCTCGGGTGCCGGCGCTTTACGCTGGGCGCCGGCATATGACGTCAGACGCCGGCGATCAGCAGTGAAGCGCCGGCACCCGAGACAAACGCCTCACGCTTCCAACACAGGAGTTTAAGGTAAGTGACCGGGGCGGGGGGGGGAGATCCTGAGAAGGGGGGGTTAGGGAGTTAGAGGGGAGATACTGAGAAGGGGGGTTAGGGAGGGAGGTCTTACTGTGTGTGTGTGTCTTACTGTGTTTGTGTGTATCTTACTGTGTCTGTGTGTGTCTCACTGTGTCTGTGTGTGTCTCACTGTGTCTGTGTGTGTCTTACTGTGTCTGTGTGTGTCTCACTGTGTCTGTGTGTGTCTCACTGTGTCTGTGTGTGTCTCACTGTGTCTGTGTGTGTCTCACTGTGTCTGTGTGTGTCTTACTGTGTCTGTGTGTGTCTCACTGTGTCTGTGTGTGTCTCACTGTGTCTGTGTGTGTCTTACTGTGTCTGTGTGTGTCTTACTGTGTCTGTGTGTGTCTCACTGTGTCTGTGTGTGTCTTACTGTGTCTTTGTGTGTCTTACTGTGTCTGTGTGTGTCTTACTGCGTGTGTCTTACTGTGTTCATAGCTTATTCAGTTATTGTAATAAATATTTTAGCCCATTTTTTAGCTCAAAATATTTTTTCCTTTTTTTTCTCCTCTAAAATCTAGGTGCGTCTTATCAGCAGGTGCGTCTTATAGAGCGAAAAATACGGTATGCACTCCGAAGCCTTGTTCATTTTGTTCACTTCTGTGCTGTGCTAATAGTTATTCAGGCCTTACTTATTCAAGCACCTCTACCAATGACGTAGGCTTGAATAACTTTATTAAACAGCACATAAGTTAACAAAATGGACAAGGCTTCGGAGTTTGTAGAGGTCTGGCCCTCTAAAACCATTCCAATTTCTCATGTGGCCCCATGGGAAAATTAATTGCCCACCCCTGCTCTAACCTCTTTCTACTCTGTACAAGTAACAGTGCCTGTTTAATCATAAATAACAGCTTCAAGCCTTATTTCCTTTAAGCCCTTGGGCCCCGGCTTAATTGTCTTTTGCAGAAATCCGTGCATGACTTTACATCCCTATTACAACCAATAAAATCTTGCACTACTAATGCTGTAAAAATATTTATCAACTGACATTAAATATATTTATATTGTCATCGGTATGTCACCATGTCATAACCCCTTTTAGCGAAGAGGGAAGGCAAATTGACCTCATGGTCTAGCATTGTAGCCATTATCTTTGTACATACGTTAACCGTTTTAATAGATGGTTTGTGTATTGAAAATAATTATGATTGGCTCATTTTAAAGCGCCCAAAAATAGATGACTTGATTCACCCACATTAGACATTTCACATGGAAATAAGGTAGTCTGTAAAATACTTGCTTTCAAAATGCTAATGTTTCTATTAGAAGAGCTTCATTCTACGTTTTTTGAAAGCCATATCCATTGACCCTAAAGGAAAAATAATTTATTGTAGAAAAAATAGAGTGGTGGTCTAATTACTCCTCTTTAGACTCCTCTTTAGTTCCATATCCACTAAGAATCTTCCTTCACCTTTAAAGTTGGTGGTGCCAAAAACCTGATCCCAGCTTGAAGGTTGCTTAGTTTTATTTTGTATTTACTACTTGCTGAAGGCATTTACATTTTGTTTGCCAAAACTGTGAGGGATGATATGACAGCCATAGTTTCTAGCCAGAAGTGGATTAAAGAAAATTGAAATAATGCCAATGAGAACCTGGATTCTCAATCTACATTATGTCTTTTATTCCTAGCACCGGTGAGACCTTGTAGGAAATGTCTGAAGCTGAAAAGACAGAGGCCAGCTTTGTGGGCAGATGTGATTAACACTAAAGGCACAACTGTGACCCCATAAAAAGAGGGGTTAAAAATAATTTTAAAGAAAGCCCCAGGGAATAGCAGCTTTTTTGAGATAATAATGGAAATCAAGGGAACACATTCTCTTTAGAGATTGCATCTGATCTATGCCTGATTTGAACATTAATTGATGCGAGGGGAAAGATCAAATAATTAAATATCTAACTTGCCATAACTGATTTAAAAAAACAGAAACCTTGGCGTTAAAAATACCCATGCAGCCCCTGTGGTACATGGAGGCCCCCAAGCAACTTGGTGCAGAAGTGGGGCGTTCATTTACAACTGGTCCTTATCCGCTGTTAACGACAACAGTAACAGTAACATACCATTGGCTCATATTTATGGCAAAATTGTGTTTATTTGTTGCATTATATAAAGTAACTAATTTCAGATGCTCAACAACATATTCCAAGTCACATCCAAATCAGAATGCATACATTGAGAGGGCCCCCATAACACAGCTGTCAGAAACAAAGGGTTCACATCCTTGCCACTTTGTGCGCCCCAATACACATTAATTTCCAGCGGAACATGCCGGGGTGTACGAGCACTGCCGTGTTCATCTTGTGCGTATTAAAAGGATATCTCTAACATTCCACCTGGCTCTGGTAATTACGGTATTCCATATATAAAATGACCTGCCCTTTCCTCTCGGCTTAGTTATAGAGTTACTTTGTTCCAGAGAGTTTCCAGAGTGTTTGCTATTCTGACTGACCTTGTCGCCAGCCCTGAGCTTTGCTTTAATTGACGATATATTTGTATCACCCCCTGGTACTACGCATCTGGCCTTCTCGCCTTTTGGACTCCTACATCTAGTAACCCTGCAAGTTTAACTGAGGTATATCATGGCGCCCGCAAGAGTAGCAGAAGCCATCACTACCCTCAGGCAACAACTTGCTACCTTGATGCAGGCAATGCAGGCACTCCAGCAGTGTTTCCAAACACAGTCTCCTCTCTCTTGAACCTGTGCAAAGCAGCACCCCAGAGGGCACTATGGCTCCAGAACCACAAGTATTGTTGCAAGAACATTTCTCAGGTGACAGGATCAGATACTGTTGCTTTATTACCTCCTGTGCTGTTTAACCTCAAAGCCCAGACACTGATTATGTGAACATAATTTATGTGAACATGATTTCTTTGCTGTATGATGAGCCACAGAAATTGGCATATCACTTGCTGCACATTAACAGCCCTATCTTGGATGCCTGGGCTTTCCTCCACCAGGCTATAGACTCTCTGTAAGATGACCCCCACAACCTCTCCTACCATTGTGCTTTGCAAATGTCCTGTGGAGGGATATGTTGTTGACTTCAGGCTAATAGCCATTGAGCGCACCAGAAACTAGCCAGCTCTTCTAGACCAATTTAAGTTTGGACTTTCAGGATGAGCTTGCTAGAGCATACCATCTGTCTTGTCATGTAGACAGATGGCTAAGAGACATCTAAAATGAAATGCTATGCCTGCTGGTGTCTCGACTTACACACTGCCAAGCCTTCGTCTTACCTACACCCATACCTGTGCTGTCACCTACAGAAAAACCTATGCAAATAGGGGTGACCCGGGGATCACTTTTCTCTTTTTAAAGAGAAAAATATCCATAGATGGTCCCTTAACCTGTGTCTGTACTGTGGCAAATCTGGGCATGTGGTTCAGCATTATAGGGCCTAGCAAAGAGGAGCTCTACTTATCAGACCTTCAGACTTCACCCACTTCCCCTGACCTTTCTGTTTCTTTCTCCTTACAGTGGACTGAGAAGCTGATTGTGCTGTTTTTGGTGGTGGACTCTGGGGCCGTGGAACTGGCTGAAACCCTATCTGAAAACCCTATCCTATAAACGCTACGCAGAACAATTGGGGATGGTGCTTCAATTCAGCAGGCTTGTAAACTGCAGATATTAGAAAATTATTATTTTATTTATTTCCTATGCAATAAATTGTCTCCCTGAGCAATACAAAAACAACACATCTTCAACCATTCTCTGATTCTGATAAGGGTAAGGAATCATGTGGGTCTCAAAATCCAGCCATTCCAACCATTCCACAGGTTGACAGATTCTGCCTTGAACACACGAAAGGCATATACGTGCAAATTATACTACATATAATAACGAATAATATGCAAATGTTCCACACATAAAAATGATTCCTCTAACTAGCAGTACACCCCACTTATTCATTAGTATAATTTCTGTTATACATTGTTTCACAGTATCTTGCTTTGTCTCCGGTAATATGAATATTTAGCTTCATTAAGCAAAGGCTAATTTCCATTTTTGGCTGCTTTGTGATGATACAAACAATTAGTGTTAAATGATTATGTTAAAAGGTGTGCAGAGTTTGTTAAAGCTTCATTTCTCTCCTCTTACCCTTATGAACACCAGAGTATTTTTTTAATCGTGTTTTATTAATACTTTTCACCTTTCTAAAAACATAATTTAAAAATGAAACTTTACAAAATTACCAATGACGTACCAAACAAATAATTTATCTTATATGTATAAGAGCAGGGTGCTTATTGATAGGACCTGTCGACAAGGGGGTCTTCAAAATAGTCACTTATTGACTTCTAAGCTCTTCATACACTTTAACAAATGTAACACAAAGCAACAAAATTGCTGAAAGGGGCATAACATAATGTAACATGTTAGTGAACACCACAATAGTAGAGCAGCAGTAGCACTACAATTCACACGCAGTCTGAGAGCTTAAAAAATATACAAACGAGGGGAGCGGACAATCTAAAAGGCATTTAGATTCCTGGTTTGCTACTAAAATAAATATGACCAACAAATACACAAAAAGGCAAGAATTCAGCATACACCTAGCGAATACCACCCAAGCATAAATATTGGGGATTCCATCATACTATATGGTCATATATTGCTTAGCCTGCCACTATGTCACAGTACCCCAAGTTTGGCGAGTCCTTTCTAATTAGATATGCTTTTTGTGTTTGGTGTTAGAGTGAGTGTCTGTTGTGTTACTGTATGGTGATAGCATGCGTATGCGCACTAATTAAGTAAAATCTTGCCTCAATCATATGGTTTTTGCTGGGAACTCTTAAGTATCGTATGACACAAAAGCAGGTACCGATAGGCTGTTGCCACAGAAACTGAAAAGGCTTGTATATTGTTTTTGTGATTAAGCCATCAGGTAAAATAATAATGTGTACGGTTTGTTAATGTGTTTTGCTTAATATACAAGGAAGTTACTGTTTTGCATTATATTGGTTATATAAACTCACAGAAACAATTATTCGGGTAACATGTGCAGCATTCTGTAGGTTAGCACCTTACATGTGTTGGTCAGTAACATGTAAAAACTATGGGTGTCCTAGACAAATGGCTGATGTGGTCAGCCTGTTGCCCACTCACCAGTGCGTGGCATATTTCCAAGAAACTTGAAAATAGAAGAGAGTTTCCTGGTATATTTTACAGTAGACATGTCACACCAGGCTGTGTGTTCCTCATTGTCATTTCCCAACAATGCTCCATCACACAATGTCCTTTTTCTTTAAAACAGAAATATAGTTCTTTCTAAATTCTATGATCTTAAAGCTGTCCAGAACTCTCATCACCTGCAATACACTTGCGTTCCACTCCACGCATGTGCGCAGTCTGTGATATGATAAATCCATTCTTCTGTTTTTCCTCTCTGAAGAGCTTGTGTCAGGCTTTGATAAATCCCTCTTTGTTGCTTATCTTGCACAAGGCACAAACACTTAATAATGTAGAATAAATCTCTGCTGGCTTCCTTTCAGGCGTGGAGAATTCCATGGTCCCACCATAAATTCTCACGTCCATAATGTTTTCATTGGCTTTAATTTAGCTCATGGGTTTGCTGGTCCGGAGAACTAGATATCAAGAGAAGGTGGGGGGGATAAACAAATAAAACTTGCATGAATGTATTGTAAAAATAAACTCATGAAATTTGATTTTGCTTCAGAGAGTTATTACATTATTCCTAAAATCCAGAGATCAATCATTCTTCTTTTTTGGAACAGACGCTTTCGCAATTGCTGAGCTTGTTTTAGCAGGATAGTTTTGTGTTATGTATGCATGCAGCATATGCAGGGCCTTTATCAGTGTCCACAGTGCTTTACAACTATAATACAGAAGACAACATAATGAAAATGTAAGCTTTAAATAGGAAATCAGGCATTGCCAAAGCACAATCTTGTTGACAATAGGGTTTTTTGTGCTGTGTGGAAATAGCGGGAGTAATTCCTTATTGTGTTATGGCAAGTACAATAGGACTACTTTGGCAGTTGTTGTACAACGCCTATTAACACAATTCAAATGTTTTGGGAATCTGCAGCTGGAGAAAGTGAGTGTTTGGCTCTGATGTCTAACGGCCCACTGGACATTTGCCTTATGTGCCAGATGGCCAGTCCAGGTCTGTATATGAAAGAGAGAGGGGAGAGGAGAGTGTGGCATTTGTGAGTGTGCACGGCTAGAGGGCCAGTACGAAGGTTGGCTTGTTTGTCCTCAGTAGTGAGTCTATAATTGTTGACTAGGGTGTTATATTTCCCTTCCAATGATTACCTGGGTCAGGTGCTATGATTTGGCTGTATATCTTCTACTCTGCCTTGTTTCATTGCTCATTGTTTTTCCCTTCTGTCCTGAATTACCCTGAACTCTTATGCTGCCTCAGGTTTTCCTTTTTGATGTTGGCATTTTATGACTTCCAGCTTTTGTCCCCTATTTTTTCTGTTTTGATGGATGCTTTGTGTGATGGTAAGCAATTTCAGGGACAATTTTCACAGTAAGCAACATGGGCATAATGCCTAGAGGTCCACAGTAGTATAGTGCGTCTAATTTTACAAAAATAACCAGTAAGTTACAAAGGAAATCACAATCATGGAAATATACTGGATTTTAGTGTCACAGATGCACATAGATATAGCTCCAATCTGAGAGAACAGTTCTTGCTTTCAAAATTATTACATCCCTTCCTTCATTTGTGGATTTTGCTCTGTGGATGTCTTTCATTATGTGAATCCTACCACATCAAAATGTTGTCGGCATGGAGACAAATTTCTTTTAAGCAGCGGGAAATCTTGTATATAGACTATATCAGGGGCGTCCAACATGCGGCCCGCGTGAGAGCGGCATCCAGGATCACAAGAGCCCTGCTGCTTACTTGTGGAAGCGTCTATTCTCTGCTTCAGTTCTGCTTCCTCTGTGGGGAGAACAAGGGAGGCCGCGCCCCCTGCTGAAAGTCTGTGAGCGGCATTGAGAGCTGTAGAGCAGGTAAGGGGGTGGGGTAGGTTGTGTGAATGAGTATGTCTCATTGAGGGAATGAATCTGTGAATGAATGAATTTGTGTGTGTGATAGCATGGATGTGTAAGTGCTGGAACCTAGGCATGATGGGACTGTGACTGCTGTCAGCCAGTACATGCTGAAACCTGGCTAGCTGCCCCCCCTTGTGTATTGATGCTGCCAGCAGTATGGGGTCTGCACTTACATCCACCCTGTACCAGCATGTATTGGCTGACTTGGGATGATAGGAGTGTGATTGCTAACAGCAATCTGCTAACAGCAATCACAGTCCCATCATGCCTAGGTTCCAGCATTTACTGGTTGCCTGGGTATGAAAAGAGTGTGTTTGCTGTTAGCAATCACACTCCTATCATGCCAAGTCATATTGTTGATTTTTTTTGTCCAATTGTGGTGTGTTACATGCTGGAATCTGGATATGCCTGAGATTGCTGTTAACAAATATGATATATAATTTTTTTGTACGATTTTGGTGTGTAACTTACTTTTATTAAAAGTGTGTGGGGGGGGGGTCACTTTCAGTTTCGGCTAAGTGAACCCTGAATTTTCGGTTTTGGTCCAGAATTTTCATTTTAGTGCATCCCTAAAATAAATAGAACTATTTTATTTTTACTTATCCAGAATCCTGAATTTGTAGGCCCAGAAATCCCAGAAATCAGTGAGAGGAAAAGTAAAGGTTTTGTGTCATTTACTTTATTTTAATCTGCATATCTTATTAAAGGCCATATTTTCTCTAAGTGAAAAATGAGTGCGGCCCTCGCGCGTATACAATTCTGATGAAGTGGCCCACTGCAGAAAAAACTTGGACACCCCTGGACTATATCATAGAAAGTATGTGACCTGACCATCACACCTATGTGAGCTTGTTGGACATCCTATACCACAGCAATGGTCATTAATATGGCGTTTTCCTGCTTTGTGGCTATAAAAGCCTCTGCTCTTCTGGGATGGCTTTTGGAGCGTGTCGGAGAAGATTTTGGAGTGTGTCTGTGGGAATTCGTGCCCATTCAGCCAAGAGAGCATTTGTGAGTTCAGGCACCGATATTGGATGAGAAGGCCTGGCTCACAAATGGGGTTCCATTTCATCCAAAAAGGTGTTCAATGGGGTTAAAATCAGGGCTTTGTGCAGGTCACTCGAGTTCCTTCACACCAAATCCAAAGCATGGACATTGCTTTGCACACAGGGGCACAGTCATGCTGGAACACAAAAGGGCCTTCCACAAACTGTTCCCACAAAGTTAGAAGCATGCAATTGTCTAAGATGTCTTTGTATTACCCTTCACTGGAAAATCAGCCCCAGACCATTATCTCTTATCTCTTCTTGGCTGATATGTTACACCTAGACACTTCTACTTTACAATAATAGCACTAACAGTTGAGCAGGGTAGATCTAGCAGGGCAGACATCTCAAGAACTGACTTGAGGCAAAGGTGGCATACTATGACAGTGACTCAAACCCGGACAGTTCCCAGGTATACATATATAATGTCACATGTCACACTGCACCACCTACACAAGTAACACATTGTAGGCTAGTTGCTGGTTGAAAACAACACAAATTGCTATTGTAGCATTCAAACTCTGGAAAATATAAATCTTTTAACAAGTTTTAAATAAAACCTTCTTTGTGTTGTTTAACTTGATTTGCATATGGGGTCTAGTCACTAAAGTGAGTTTTTAGCTGCAGCTTTATTAGCTTCATTATGCTTTATAAACTGCCGATTCTATTTTGTTTTCCTTAGCATATAGGCCAAGCAACGAAGTCGCTTTAAAGAAAGGTTCACTGATTTAACTATTCATTTTACAGGCCCATCCAATCTCTTCTTCTAGGAGCAGTTAAATTAAACTACATAGTTTCATTAATAAACCCCTATGTCAGTTCAGTTTTTTGTTGATTATATTTTGATCACCCATTTAAGCTTTAGGCTATACAAATGTATAACTGCATCTTCTGAACCCCTGACCCTACTGACTGAGACTAAACATCAAAAGTTTTAGGGCACGCCTCACTCTGCTTGTCTGAAGTCAAGCATCCTTCCGCTTTAGACAATTAATCTATGTCTGAGCCTCCTAATCAACCTGATAACAAAAATTACAATTAGTCAAAGTTCAGACTTCACTGTCTTTCCAAACATAAAGGAAATGGACATTTCCTGCCAGGCTCTATCCCGAGTATTAATTATACTTGCTTTCCAACTAACAAGAGAATAACAAACACTAGGCTTCTGAGAACTTGTGCCAATCTTCACATTCCTATCTAAACAGCTGTAGATTTCATCTAAAAGCATCTTTTCAGAAAATAAAATGGCTAATTCATTTAAAATTCACTTAGATCATTAAGATACTTTTTTGCTGGCCCTGACCCTTTTTCATTTTGGTTTAAAGAACACTGATCCAGAAAAAGGAAGGTATTTAGCTGTTGAAATGTTTGGTAGCTTACTATTATTTCACTTGAAGGGGAATTGTGAGGACTTTGCAAAAAGACCTGAGCTCTGTGACAATGAAGAATGGCTTTTCTTACGATTTGCAGTGTAAAATTCTCAAAGGCTGAAATATGCATGAATGGTTTTATAAGTTTATTCTTTGGAGAACCACAATAACAAAGAACCAATGGCATGACAAATGTTTCATGAAAGGAAGCATAAATGGAACATTTACATACTTGTTGTTACATGTCCTGGTTTGGATCTTAATGACTGTTTCTCTAAATCAGTTAAATACAAAATTCTATAGAGTAAATAAATGCAAAACTACAATTTTCCACAAATGTAAGGCAGTGATATGAAAACAAACATCTCGATCATGTTACTAGAGGCAATAAAATTGCGATTGATAAAAAAAAAATATCTGTAGGCGCTACCACCACTAGTTATCGACATATCTTCACCATGCAACATCACAAATCTAACTAGCTTGCAAATAGTTTGTTCTTTGCCACACATTAACACAGATCTCTTTCTATCAGTGTTTAGACAGAGTCTAAGAAACTCTGTGATACCATTATAGTACTCGAACGTGATCCAGACCCACACACTGTAGCATGACAGCATACAATATATATAGCCAGTTAGCAACGTCTCTGGGGGGAATGCTCAGGCAGGATGTATGCAACTATTTTTTATCCAAGTATTGAGTTCCAGTCAGCCACTGTGGTGTATAAAAAACACCTTTGTCCAAAGATAATTTTTGTACACAACACTGAATAATGTGCTGCTTACAATATTACTCTATTGTAGGAAATTATGCGGGAAGCAAAGATTTGTCTGTAGACAATAGGTTATAACATTCATTTGTCTTTGTCACCTGCAGATAGGGGACACAAATGTCCTTTGAGATTACTTGGCCAGTGTTCAGTGTACCTGACAATTATCAGTCTTCTGTCTGTGCTTAACGAGTCTTAGCTTGATGAACCTTGAGGCCTTCTTTTCATTAGCGGGTGCCATCTGCAAGCAACAGATAAATATATCACTAGCGGAATATGTTTTGCATTACGTTAAGGTAAAGAATGTACCTTCGCAGGTTATTGGACTATAAACCCAATTACCCAAAGCCTAAAGCAATGATTATTATTTTCATTCCATATTTGTAAAGTGGAAATAAATAATAAAATCTGTTTTTAATTCTAACATAATAATAAGAGAATATCTGCATAAAGATTAGGGCTGTATTAACTATGAAGCACAGAGTAAAATGTATTTAGGAAAGCAGCAGGAGGCTAATGGGAAAGCATTGATAGACCTTTTCGGGACAGTTTTGGCCGGTTCTTCATTGCTGGGATGTATTCAAGGCAGTCTCCATTGTGTGAGTCATTACATATGTTCAGAAGCCACGGCTCAAGGACCGCTTCTTCTGGTTTGGATTCCTCATGTCATGGCTAGTTCACTCATGTCTAGTCAGCCGTGTTTATGCTTAGGAGTTCTGTGACTGTAATTCCATCCTAATGCGGCTTAATTTACTATACATGCGTTTTAGGATGGGTTTCCCTTTTTGTATTTTTTGTGCATTTATGCAGGTCCATAACAAACCTTAAGGTTAAGTACCTCACCTACGGTGCCTCATTAATGGTGTCCAGAGAAGGCTTTAGATTGTATAAATGTCTCAGTGGGTTAAAAGAATACTTGGGCACCGGCCAAGTCTTCGTGTTCATTTTTTTTCCATGAATATTCGCCCGTTCCCGTGCATTGGCATCTGTTCTTTATTGGTTTATGCCAAAGGAGCGCCCTGCCAGTGACCAATAGAGTTGCTCTTACCGATCTTTAACCCCAGACACCGAAACTCTGCCTGAGGAGACCATTGGCTTTAGTGCGAGGAGTTAAAGTCCATAAGAGTGACTCTATTGTTCGCCTGCAGGGGCCTCCTCTGGCATCGACCAATAAAGGGCAGCTGCCCCTCATTGGTTGATGCCAGAGGAGCTCCCTGCCAGCGACCAGAGTCGCTCTTACGGACCTTTAACTCCTGGCACGGTCCTAAGGATTCCTGTTCCCGTTAACCCTTGAGATGCTACGAAGACTTAAGGTAGGCTAGTGGCAGTGACTTATATGGGGGAAGGGACCAGGGAGATTAGCTAGGAGATATTTACGAAGACAAACACAAAAATTCTTTGTGTTGTACTTCTTCGTGTACGTTTACCCACTGCCATATTAGTTTATTCGGTATTTGGTTTGTGATTCAGCAATATAGCCATGTTAGAATTAGATAAGACTTACCAAAATTGTCTTTTGCTCCACCCTCTGTTAACTAACATATGCACATCACACACACATACCCACTCTCACACTAACACAAACTCCAATCTAACAATTACACTTACACATGCTCGCTGTGTCACACCTCACCCCATCACACCTTTACCTTGCCAGGAGCTCTTCCTTGTAGTTGGAATCTACTGTGCCTGCCTCCCCAAGTGAGCCCTGACTTTGAACGGTTTGTGAAATTTGCACAGGCAGGGCTGCCCCTGTAATGCCACCTAAAGTTTTTCAAAGCAATTCTGTGTTCGAAAGAGTTTCCCTACATTAAAGTTGTTATAGCTCACTGTTATTGAGAGCTGGTCTTACAATCTCTCTGTCTCCCTCACTCTCTGTTATCAAGACTTTCACTGCGGTAGTGCCCTGTCTCCCAATGACATCTATATACTTCCACGTAGACTTTTCATGAGAATTCCAGTAGTATTCACCTTTCTTTGACTTTACAAAGAGTACCATTTTATTTGTAAATATTAAGACAAACTGTTCTAAATGCATAAAAAAACCCACTATATTTTGGTAAATTCAGAGAAAAATACATTGAACAAAAGAAGTGATTAACCTTGGCTCCCTTATATATGAAACGTAATAATTATATAAATGAGGGAAGATTTCCTTTGTGCACTAGATAATTTTTAGCTAAGTGTGACTATTCATGGTTCTCTAATTTTAGATGTGTAAGGGTTCCATTATTCGTAATAGCATAAGATTGTATTAGCAGCCACAGGGAAAGGCTTTGAAAAAGGTCGAAGTCTAACATTTTACAGTGAGCCGTTCTAAAGTTATCAGCTAGAATGCAACCAGGTTCACTCAAGGTCTCCCCAGAAAACAGTACTTTCATCTCAAAATAAAGTTATAGGCACAATTAATCAAACCATTTTCCTCTGAGCATCACCTAAAGTTAGTTTTACATTTTGACTGTGCCTTTTGTAGCTTAACTAATATCAAATAATGATCTATATTATATGATTTACCATTGCAATTTCCTTGTAGCAACAAACTAACTCATTTAGTTAAACCCTTTATATCCATATTTTTTTTAAAAAAATATTTTATGGTGAAAACTGAACACATGTGATGGAACATATAAATAAAGATTGAGGATATGAAATGTACCATACAGAAAAAAAAGCAAATATTTGTATTAGTCAAAAAATAAATGCAATGTTACTGTGAAATACAGTGGATCATGTTTAGAAAACCTCACTATTTCTGTATTATGTACCATTTTTTTAAGGGAGATTCTAACATACAACAAAAATAAATATATAAGGCTGTATTACCTTTAAATTGTAACCAACTGAAACAAGTACAATTCAGTGTGGTACACTGTGTAATATGAAAGATAATATATACCAATTATTTTTGTGGTCAATTCGGGCCACCTACTGCTCAAACGTCTTTCTAGAAATTGTATCATTTAATATAATATTAAATTTATATAGTAAGTGATAATTGGAATTGGCACTTGCACGAAAATTTTAAGCATCATTTATTCTTTACTTGTTTGTTTATTCAAATGATTTCACATTCAGATTCTCATCAACAGCTTGCAACCTCTACACAGAATAATGTATAGTTCACATAATGGTTTGCACACCACGGCGTGTCTTAGATATGGTGGGGTATGGTGAAGTGGGCTGTAGGCAGAACTAGGCAGGCTATGAACAGTGCCCTAACTCCATTGAAAAGGCTATCCTTGAGGTCTAGAAATCAGCTGTTATATAGGACAGGTTATGGTGTATGGCCACAGTAGGAGCTAAATATGTATTGTGTATCGCCTCATTGTTCTTTTGAGCTAGGTGTTCAGAATTAGACCATTTAAAGCAAAGAAGTAGCATGACCTTATTCACAGGTGTACTTACCTTCTGTGCTGCCCTAGGCCAACACTCCCCCTTCTTGGTCACCATTCTCATTTCGAAGTGCAGGAATTTGATATCATATCCCAGCACTCAGTAACGTTCTGTACACAGCCATCATAGTGTAAATAGGCAAGTGGGGGGGTCAGAGATTTAAGCATCAACACAATGTGTTCTGCCTCCTGGTTTTTCAGCAGGGGGACTGCCTTGCAAAAGTATTTTAACATTTTAGTTAACGAAGCCCATTGTCTTCAGATCGTGACTTATACGTTAGTTAAACTTTACTTGTGACCCATCAGAATGAGAAAGGAAGAGGTTAAATAGAGTTTGTATCTCCTTATGAACAGTCCTAAATGTAGTAAAATATAACTTGAAATATTTCAGAGAGTTTGGGAGGGATATTAATCAAAGGAGAATAATGAGATTCATTAATTAGCTTTTCTTGCCTGATTCTGAATGCGGCTGTATAGTAGCCTGGGGCAGCTATTAGCAGCTCCTTCTTATTCTATTGATCTGTGTATATTGAAGAAATTCCTTTTTTTATCCTAAGATGTTTTATTGATTCAGATATCCCTATTCTTTTGAAACAACATGAAAGTTAAATAGAACTTTGCCATCAGACAGAAAGAGGATATATAATTATTTCACGGTTTAATTTTTATCGTGAGCATAGCATTATGTACATCCTTATTCATACTATGCTGTTCAGGCATTCAGTTGTTCACAAAGTAACTAGTGCACATCAGCGTTCTTGTTACACTGTTACAATCACCTCCAAGATGGCAAATGTCTGCAGATGAAAGCAGATGATCAGAATGTCAATAAACAGCATATCTTCTGTATCAGAAGTAAAGTAAGAATATAAATGTCCTCTGGTCCTAAGGGGTTAATTGTTTACAGGCACTTTACAATTTACCTAATTGAAGTTGTGAGCTGTTGCTGCATGTGACATAACCGGCTCGG
The DNA here is from genome assembly GCA_023333645.1 of Sceloporus occidentalis. Lineage (NCBI taxonomy): Eukaryota > Metazoa > Chordata > Lepidosauria > Squamata > Phrynosomatidae > Sceloporus > Sceloporus occidentalis. Next base: position 1,101,703 of record JALMGF010000053.1, on the reverse strand, counting down.
AATATATCTCCTTTATTCCGATTTAATTGCTGCGTGACTGCATGAATCAACAAAACTTTTAATTTTTTATTATGATAAAGTATAATAATAATAATAACAATGTAACGCAGGGGAGAGATATAGAAACAGAGGTGGCCATAAAGTGAGTGTCACGGGTGAATGGCACCTATTAACTGAGGGCACCAAAGAGGGGTCACGTAATGTTAACAAACCCTTCGGTAGTAGGGTGGCAGCAGTGTGACACCTGAAGACAGGGCTCTGAGCAAGGGGGGGGGGGAGCCCTAGAAATGTATGAACTGGTTAAGTGGTTAAGGGAGTGAGTGCGTGTGTATTGATGTATGTATTAATATGTTGTTGGCATTAGAATGAGTGTGCCTATTTATGTAATAGTGAGTGTATGTTAGTAATGGAGTTAGCATGTGCTTGTTTCTGCTAGCAAGTGTGAGTGTATGGTCTTGGCATGTGTTTATGTGTTACATGGGCCATGTAAATTAGAATATGGTGTTAGTATCTAATGTTAGCATGAGGGTGGGTGTTAGTGTTACAATGTTTGTGTGTAGTGTTAGCATGGGTGTCTGTATGAAAGTATGGTGCTAGTGTGTGAGGTGTGAGCATATGGTTGGTGGTGTAAGGGAGACAGTATATACACACACACACATATATATATATATATATATATATTATACATATACACACACACACACACACAAATTTGTGTTAATATGTGCTTGTTTTCATTGTGGGGGAAGTGCCAAAGAAACTGCACCCAGATGCCACTAACCCTAGGCTCACCCTTATACAGTAACCGATGTAGATAATGATAAAAAATAAAGATGGTTTATTTACATAAGACTATTCAGCATATATGTGAAATTAAGAACAGCTGGCAAGAATGGAGAAGGCTTTTGTTAACTAAATATTTTTGCAAATTTTTAATACCTCTACATGCAGACATTTCCTAGTTAAGACATAGTCAGGCTTTAAGCAAACACTTGTTTTGCCCTCATCCTAAAACAATAGAACAAGACAGACCTATGCCAAGTTAGAAAAGAAACATACTTTCCCTGAGTTTGAAAAATTAATTAAAAAACAAACAAAACAAAAAAAACCGAGAGGTGGGAGACACTACAAGTCGTAGCATTCAAGAAAGAATTACAGAGAGAGAATGAGTAAAAAAAAAAAAAATAAGGAACTAGCCTCAAGCTAAGTCATGGCATGTCCTATAAATGACAGCTCAGCAGAGAGAAAAATAAACATATTTAATGATGCAGAAAGGACACAGATGTCCAAAGATCACTCACTGCCTGTGATACTGCGCATAATATTCATTGTGTGTACATTTAAAGCGTGATCAGTATCATATACAAATGGAAATCTGTACAATGTGAAAATATTTGCTTTTTCCTTGCCATTTGACCTTTTTTATTCTAAGGAGCTTAAAAATGTGTGTAATATATATATATATATATATATACACACACACACACACACACACACACACACACACAAACTTTTGGATTTTCAGGTTAGCAATTTTGTAGTTTTTGCATCTGTGATATCTTTATAACTCAGTCGAATCCAATTTTAACTTGTGATGGAAATTAAAATGACTACATACAAGATGTGCTCTAACGCTTTAGAAAATATACTTGTGCCCATGGATCAAAATACTCTCTCTCACTGTCTAGCTACCTTCTCTGCCATCTGCTTACATGTCCTGGCCTCCTTTTTTCACAGCTCTACTTCTTTCTCCACTTCTTATGTATCTGGTCTTCTTCCTTCTGTTTTGGCCCGCTTCTCCCTGTTTTGCCAAAGGACAGAGCCTGCCCCCACACACCCTTTCCCAATTGGGGGAATGGGGGAGAGGCTGTTCCCATGCCTCCGCACTTTTACAGAACTACTCCAAGAGTCTAGAATAATGCAGACATATCTGTGGAAAAAGAGAAGCTTTCTGCACTTCTTTCTCCACAAATGCCTTATTCTGGACTCTTGACAGTACTTCTGCAAAAGTACTGAGGCACTGGGGGAGGGTGTACTTCCTTTTGAGGAAGAGCTCGGTGAAGCCAAGTTAATGTAGTGGATAATGGTGAGAAGTGGTGCAAGAAAGAATACAGAAGAACAAGAAGAAACAAGACAAGAGAGCTGCGGAAAAAGAGACATGGACACGGAAGTGGTTGGCTTAGAAGGTAGGGAGACATTGAGTTGCGTCATTTCTGTTTGTTTTGTTGGGGATCCCTCTTCGTTTTCATATGAATTAACAAAATTGGAAAATTTCATTTGTACAATTCTGGATAAACAATTAGACATATAATGGCTATGTAGTCCCATGGGTCCACCCTAAAGATAAGCAGCTTCTTTCTTGGACCACAATTACCCAGGATTATCCTTGACTGTGCCTCATGAGAGTCTCCAGTGGCTGCAATCTCAGATTATACCACAAATAAAAATGGCCATTTATAGCCCTGTTGTACAGTAGGTGACTTGAGGGGTCTAGGCAACAGCCTTTTGGTTCTCTATTGTTGGAACATGATTTCAAATTCTCGACAAAACATACGCTATCCCAAGAGGCATTCTGGGGGAAGGAGATTAAACAGCCCCACTTGTAATCCCTTCAACGTCACAGACGTAACAATCTTAAAATAAATTAAAAATGATCAGATCCACAGAAACCTTGGGGCTGAATAATTAACCAGCGATAAGACAACACCTGCTCCTACAGGCTTAATTCTATCTCTGCTAGTTGTGAAATAATTTTACTTTACTGCACAGTACATCATCTGTGGGGTTTATTATAGTAAGCACCACAAAATATTCACTGTAATGTGGGTGCCCCACAACCTAGTGCTTTTTAAGCTGACTAGGCAGGCCATAGGAAATCAGAGGATTTCCACTCGCCCATAATGCCATCTGCCCACAAAAGCAGGACAGTATTTGAAAATATGCACTGTCCCACAGAAAATGGAACATGTGGGAGGTATGAGGAGGGATAGATTCTTAGGATCACAGTCTGATTCCCACCTCCTCTGTGGTCTGATTAGTGTCAAGATTGTACTCCTATAAAAATCAATGGGAGTTTTTTTCCACGCATCCCCCAGAATGTTTTTTTCCTGCCATCTCAAGGAGATCAATGTTGTCTTCGGAATTTACTATTCTCTGGGTTTGTAAAGATGTGGTTACACGGAGTTAAGCTTCATAAAACTCAAAAATCTGGTTTTTCTGTACCTCATTTAGATATAAAGTTAATTTCCAGTTTGAAGAAATGTTATGAAAACAGCTCACACCTCGGTTTCTAGAAAAGAATAGAAATCATTTGAAAAAAAGAGGTTTAAAGATTTGCCATCTACTGAAACAAAAAGACCACCTGCTGTTTGTTCAAAAGCTAGTTTCGTTCACTCAGCCTCCAGATGAGAAGTATATTTCTGTACTGGACATATAATTCATTCACACACTAACATATCAGACTGTGCAGACCTATTCAGTAGAATAAAGATTGAAACCCACTTATTATAACACTTCCTTAAAAGTCAAACAACCTAGAACAAGTATCAAACTAACAAACTGTCAATTTCAGTATACACCTGAGCATGACACCTATATAAACTTGCTGGACATCCCATTCCGAAAACATGGGCATTAATATGTAGCCCCCTTTTTTTCAAATACCAGTAATGATACGGTTTGATGGAGGTAAATTGAATTGGCCAGTCTCAAAGATGTCCCAAATATGGCATGGGGCAGGATGACTAGATGCCAAAATTTCAAGTTGAAAACTTGAGATCTGCATGTACCACATGTGGTCATTTAGCCCCCAAACAACCCGACAAACCTACACATGGGTGATATCACTGTACTCAAGAGATGTTGCTGAACACATATTGTGTTGTTGTTTGACACATACCAGGAGCTATATATTCATATCTAAATTACAATGTGTATGAGAAAAAACACACAAAAAAATTACTACCACGATCTGACATATGCAAGATAAATTAGCTTGTGTATTTATTACGTATTAGAGGTTAATCACTTATTCCTAATCCGTACCTAGGCCAGCCAGACATCGACTGTGGTACTGGATGATTCCTATAATTAAATAGCAAGACAGACAGAGACGGTGGCATAACTGCCATCACAATATACTGGGTAAGTTGTTGATACTTAGCAGTCATGCTGGTCCACTATCAGCGCCTAGCTATTATTACATAGCAAGCTGGACCAAGACGGCGGTACAACAAAACTCCCTTTACAATATACTGTGTACTGCCATAGTGACTCCCATCACTATATACCGAGTCAGACATTGATGGTGATACAGCATAACTCCCATCACACTCCCTCTCTCAATGTCGCCATACCTTTCCCATGTCCGTCTCTCTTCCTGACGCTCTTCTTTCTTCTCCTGCATCAGTAGCCGGTGCACACCCCGAGGGAGCAGGGTACGGATGGGGCGGTTAGAGGGGGATCTATGATCTCCTAAATATTTTTTCTTTTATTTGAAAAAGGAACCCTAAAATAAATGAAAAAATATCTACTGAAATCCCTGTATATCAGTTATGAAATGATACACACTAGATTTTCTTCAATCCACCTAACCCCTGTAAACTGTCTGCACTACACTATTGAATTGACACAGGCAATGTGGTAGATAATCATCAGTCTCAGTCTTAACACTGTAACAGTCACCATCTGACATTCAAACTGATCAGTTTGTAATTACTACTGGCAAGTTAAAATGGTGTCAGTGCACTTATATATTTAATTTTTGTTGCTTGGCTTTGTAAATGCTGATTGGGGCCAAAGTGAAAAAAGTAAGGAAAAAACCCCACAGGTTGTTGGACCCACAGCCATCACCATTCTTACTCTTCGTATTTGCTCTTCAATGTTACATAAAAAAAAAAGTAATTTAATACCAATGGTTAGGCAGAGGGGTGTATTTCAAGCACCAGGAATCAAAGTTGGACTGACAATGACAAGGCTGCTGGCCGTCTCATGATGTGAATGCGGCCGGTGGCAGGATATAATTTCAGTCTGTCTCTCAGCACTAGGCGGTACTGTGGCTCCCAGCAATGTCTCATAAAGGTCTAAATGATTTGTAAATGTCTTGAAATCTCTGGGACACTCAGTGACATCTATCAACTGCAACCTGAATAGCCTATCCATAAAATGAAATAGAATCTTCTAGATAGACAGAGCATATGATATGTAGCGTGCTACCAGCATACCTGGGAACGTTCAGGCTCCTTCTACCTGGAGCCCTCCCCTTGAAAGATGCAGGTAAGGAGTCATAGTTACATAGGTCTTTTTTCAACTTTATGTACTAAGTCCATCAAGTTCAACCCTTCTACCTAACCTTCCTACTCTTGATCCAAAAGAAAGCAAAAAAACCTTAACTAAAAAGCTACTTTGAATTCTGCCATCAGGGGAAAAATTCCTTTTTGACTCCAAAAGACAATCGGATTTCTCCTTGGATCAAGAAGCTCAAAAATATTAATTCTATTTATACCCCTGTATGTCAGTCCCGTTGATGTTGCATGTGGGACTAGACCCACATGCAGGAAGACCCCATTGTTGGAGGGGAAGTGGGCGAGATGTGGCAGGAGACCCAGAGAAGAGGTGCTTCACCTAGAGTCTCCGGCAAAAACTCAGTGTTCCCAGCTATGGAGGCCAGGTCTATCCAGCCAGTGGCCACATGCTGCAGCACCCATTCTGCGCTAGAGCAGTAGATTGGGCGAGTATGAGGCACTGTTGGCCAATTGACTACCGGACACTTGCCCGGTGTGCAAGATGGCCACTAGGAATCCTCCCTGAAATTAGGAACTGTGAGAAGCAGACACGTAACGGACTCACGGACGCGGAGAAGCAGACACGTAACGGACTCACGGACGCGGAGAAGCAGACACGTAACGGACTCACGGACGCGGAGAAGCAGACATGTAACGGACTCACGGACGTGGAGCCTGAGAAGCAGCCATGTAACAGATTCACGGACATGGAGCGACAACCATGATCTTACACCCCCCCCCCCCTTGACTCTGGCCTGAATACCTACAGAGGCGCATTTAAAGGAAAACTCATCAGCCGGAATGAGGGAAACTATGCAGAAGCTCGTATGGGAAAACGGAAATTTTTTACTCACCGTAAATTCTTTTCCTTAATACAGTGGCAGTACGAGTGGGTAATGTCCTTTCCTTAGGGACAAGCTGAATCTAAAGAAATAAAAACAATTAAATGCCCCGGAGCCCCTCCTCCTTACCCATAAAGCCGGGGCCGACCGGAGGAAGCCAGTAAGTAACAAGACAGACACAAAATTGCTTGCCAAAAAATAATTTATTCTATCATAAGAAGGGAGGGAAACCAGTGCTGCCACTGTATTAAGGAAAAAGGAATTTACGGTGAGTAAAAAATTTCCGTTTTTCCTGGCATACAGTGGCAGTACGAGTGGGATGTAGCAAGATCCCAGAACTGGGGGGGCACATATCAGGAGACCACCGCCTGGAGCACCTTACGCCCAAAATCCGCCGCAGAGGAGGAGAAGATGTCTAGCCGATAATGGTGAATGAAGGTGGAAAAGGAGGACCAGGTAGCAGCCTTACAAATGTCCTCAGGTGAAGCTTCAGCCTTTTCTGCCCAGGAGGCCGCCATGGCCCTTGTGGAATGGGCCCTAATGGGCCATTGTAGAGTGAGACCAGAGGAGTGGTAGGCCATACGGATGGCGTCCACCAGCCATCTGGAAATAGAAGACTTGGAAGCCGCTCTACCGGCAGACCGCCCAAAAAAATTGACAAAAAGATGGTCCGAGGAACGGATGGAGGAGGTCCTAGCAATATAAATCTCCAAAGCCCTTTTGACGTCTAACGTGTGCCAAACCAATTCCTCAGGAGAGGAAGGACACGGAAAAAAAGTAGGGAGAACCAAGGGCTGACTAATACTGGTCCTGGAAATGACTTTAGGGAGAAACGAAGGTTTAACATGTAGAACAACTTTATCATCATGAAAAACTGTGAACTCCGGAGAGGAAGACAGAGCCTGGATTTCCCCAACTCTCCTAGCCGAGGCAATAGCCACGAGAAAAACCATTTTCAGGGAGAGAAGCTTCATGGATACTTCCTCCAGAGGTTCGAAGGGCGCTGAACATAAAGCCCGAAGTACAATGGAAAGATCCCATGATGGAAACAAAGACCTTCTAGGAGGGCGTCGAATAGTGGCGGCCTTAAAAAAGCACCTAATAAGAATGTGAGAGGCCAGATCCGAAAGAAAAAAATGACTAAGGGCCGAGATGTGCCCTTTAAGGGTCGAGACGCTAAGGCCCAAAGACAGACCCTCCTGTAAAAAACGAATGACGGAGTTGATGGATGGAGGAAAAATCGTAAGGTGCCTGGTGGAGCACCACAGGAGGAACTTGGTCCACACCCGGAAATAAATCCTGGACGTCAAACTTCTGACTGATGTCAACAAAAAGTCTGAGATGTCGTCGTCCAAACCTTGGTTACTCAATATCAGCCTTGCAACAGCCAGGCTGTCAGATGGAACACCCGAAGAAGACGTTCTCCAGTAGCTGTGGAGAAATTGGCAGCTCCCAATAGGTGATGGTCAACTGCTTGAGGAGGACAAACCAACTCCTGTTGGGCCAGTACGGAAGGATGGCCAAGACCCTGGCCTTGTCGTAGCGAATTTTTAGCAGGACGCGAGGAATCAAAGCCACTGGCGGGAAGATGTAGGCCAACCGGAAATTCCAAACCATGGAAAGACCGTCCAGAAAATGAGGCAAATCCCATCTGTTGAGGGACGCGAACACCGGGACCTTGTGGTTTTTTCTAGTCGCCATCAAATCCACATCCGGGAGACCGAAGCGTGCCACCAAAGTGGAGAAGGTTTGTGGGGTCAAGGACCATTCCGCCCTGCTTAAATCATCCGCGATTAAATTGTAGCGGCCTCTGATATGGGTTGCTGAAATATCCGTCAAATGAAGTTGGGACCACTCCATAATTACTGCACACAGGATCTGAAGACTCCGCGTCCGTGTTCCACCTTGTTTGTTGAGATATGCGACGGCAGTTGCGTTGTCTGATTGGATTTTTACCGCCTGACCCTCTATGAAGGGCCTGAAGGCCAGGAGAGCCTGAAGAACTGCTTTTAGCTCTTGGAAATTTGATGAGCGGACAGCATCTACTGGAGCCCAATCTCCCCTTCGAAAAAGGGAACCCAAATGGGCTCCCCATCCTCGGCCGGAGGCATCTGTGGTGATAATTATCCAATTTCTGGGTCGGAAAGAAAGCCCTCTGGCGAGATGGGACGACTGTTTCCACCAATTCAATTGGGAGAGGACCTGGGCACTTATTGCGAAGGAAGTGTCTAGATCTTCGTCTTGCTTGGACCAGTTTGAGAGAATCTGCCACTGCAAGGGACGAAGCTGACACCTTGCCCAAGGTACTGCCGGGATGGCAGCGGTTAACAGACCCAGGACGCTCATAGCCTTCCTGACTGTAAGGGTCCCGGGGTTCGGCACTGCAAAGGTCCCGGGGTTCGGCACCTACCGGGACGCCCGCCCGTCCAATCCGGCAGGTCCCGCGCCGTTCGCCGCGCCTCCTCCACACCAGCTACTAGACGCGCGCGCGCGCGTCACAACAAAACTTTATGCGTTCCCTGCCGCGGACGGCGGGGAACGCGCCTGAGTGACGTCACGCACGTAGGCGTGGCGTTCACGAGCGGGTAATTCAAAAACTGAGCACTGAGACTCATTCAGTGCTCAGTTATTGTGCTGTGCAGTTCGTGTGTTCTCGCCCTTCGTTCCTGTATTTACCCTTTGTGCACCAGACTCGGCTTGTAGGAGATTGACCCTTTGTGTACCAGACCCGGCTTGTATGAGATTGACCCTTTGTGTACCAGACCCGGCTTCGTATGAGATTGACCCTTTGTGTACCAGACCCGGCTTCGTATGAGATTGACCCTCTGTGTACCAGACCCGGCTTGTAGGTGATTAACCCCTCGTATACCAGACCCGGCTCCTGTCCCTCAGCCTGCTTCCTGCTTTCCGGTCTCCACCTGTATTTGTTTTTAGGAGCTCCTCTTGAGTTCCTAACATAATAACTGAGCCGTCATGGAGTCCGCAGGAGTAGCAGACGCCATTTCTGCCCTTTCTCAACAACTGGCTTCCATGAATCAGTCTCTCCAGGAGATGCATTCTGATCACAACCAGTTGCGTCAACAAGTTCATCAACTGCAGATGCAGCAGAATACTTCTCCGGAACCAGCACCAGTTCCCCCGGCACCAATCCTCGAGGGAGCTACGGCTCAGGAACCACAGGTTCCCTTACCAGAGAGATATTCGGGGGACCGCAAGAAATATCGTACCTTCATCACCTCGTGTCAGATCTTATTCAATCTCCAGCCTCGTACCTACTCCTCTGATTATGTCAAGGTCCATACTGTCATCTCTCTTCTGTCAGATGAACCGCAGTTATGGGCTCACCACTTACTTCACAGTCAAAGCCCTCTCCTTGAGTCCTGGTCAACTTTTCGTCAAGCTATGGACACTCTCTATGACGACCCGTACCGAGTTTCTTCTGCTACTGCCTCTCTACGTTCCCTCAGACAAGGGAGAAGACCCGTAGAGGATTATATTGCGGAATTCCGGCGTATAGCTCTAGAAACCTCATGGAATGAACCCGCACTTCATGATCAATTCCGCTGGGGACTTTCTGACACCATTAAAGATGAGTTGGCACGTACGTCTATTCCTCCTGTGCTTGAAGACTTCATCAAAATGGTTACACAAATTGACCGCCGTTTTAGAGAACGACGCCAAGAACGTCAAGCCGCTACGTCTTTTTGGACTCCTAGTCGTACCATACCTGTAACCCCAACATCACTCCCACCGGAGGAACCTATGCAAATAGGCATCGCCAGAGGTCCTCTATCACCTTCAGAGAAGGAACGACGCAGAACCATGGGACTGTGTTTGTATTGTGGCAGGTCAGGTCACCTGTTTAAAGACTGCCGATCTCGCAACCGCTTCCCCAAGGGTAAGAACTCTGCCGGTCACCTGTACAACTATACTGAAAAGGCTCCTTGTTCTAAGTCTCACTTGTCACTTTCTGTGTCTCTACAGTGGAATAAAGATTCTGTATCCCTATCAGCTATGGTGGACTCCGGGGCCAGCGGCAACTTTATTGACACAGAACTGGTCCGGAAACTCTCTATTCCCACTTGTCCCAAGAAACATCCTCTTTCCATCCAACTGGTGGATGGAAGTCCGCTCAAGACCGGGCCCATCATCACCGAGACTATCCCGTTAAAGGTTAAGATTGGAGCCAGCCACATTGAGACTCTCCAGTTCGACATGGTTCCCTCACCAATTTCTTCCGTCATCCTTGGCCTTCCCTGGCTAAGAACTCATAACCCTTCCATTAACTGGGAGACCTGCGTTTTTCAATTTAAATCTCCACATTGCATACAGACCTGCTTAAAGACTGTCTCAGTATGTCTGACTCAAGATATCACTTCACCTCAGGAACTTCCTATATCTTACCAACAGTTTCAAGATGTCTTCGAAAAGAAGAGCGCGGATAAACTACCCCCTCATCGTCCCTACGATTGTCCCATCGAACTTCTCCCTGGAGCTGCTATACCTTTTGGCAGAATTTATCCCCTATCGGAGCCCGAGCTGACTGTACTAAAAGATTATATTGATGAGAATCTCGCAAAGGGCTTTATCCGACCATCTACATCCCCGGCAGGGGCAGGAATATTTTTTGTCCATAAAAAGGACGGAGGTCTTCGCCCCTGTATTGACTACCGGGAACTGAATAACATAACCATCAAAAATCGGTACCCATTGCCGCTTATTTCAGAATTACTGGAACATGTACGGTCAGCTACGATCTTCACAAAGATAGACCTACGTGGAGCTTACAATTTGGTAAGAATAAGGAAGGGGGACGAATGGAAAACAGCGTTTAGGTGCCGGTATGGACATTTTGAATATCGAGTGATGCCTTTCGGTCTCTCTAACGCCCCCGCTACCTTCCAACACTTCATCAATGATGTTTTTCATGACGTTTTAGACCGCTTTGTTATAGTATACCTTGATGACATATTGATCTTTTCACCTTCCTTGGATACACACCGTGACCACGTGTGTCAAGTTCTCAGTCGACTCAGGCAAAACGGACTCTATGCCAAATTCGAAAAATGTGTATTCGAGGTCCAAACTATCGAATTTCTGGGGTACATACTCTCTCCCAACAGCATCCAGATGGACCCCAGGAAGGTCACCTCCATACTCCATTGGCCTGCTCCCACGGACCGCAAAGGTGTACAAAGATTCGTGGGATTTGCGAACTATTATCGTAAGTTTATCCGTGACTTTTCCAAACATATACAACCTCTCACGGCCCTTACTTCGAAGAAGAGCCCATTTCTCTGGAATGAAGCGGCACAACGAGCATTTGACTTTTTAAAGAACAGATTCACCACTGCACCTATCCTCAAGCTTCCGATTTCCCATCAACCATATACCTTGGAGGTAGATGCCTCCGACACAGCGGTTGGTGCTATCCTTTCCCAAAGGCAGGAGGTTGACGGTCAACTCCACCCGGTCGCCTATTTCTCTCGGACCCTCGCTCCAGCAGAAAAGAACTATTGCATCGGGGAGCGTGAATTATTAGCGATTAAACTAGCATTAGAAGATGGGCGACAAAGTATGGCTCTCTACCAAACACCTGAGGTTATCTTGTCCCTCTAGGAAGTTAGGTCCTAGGTTCATAGGTCCTTTCCCTATTACTCGTGTGGTTTCCCCATTGGCGGTAGAATTGAAATTACCAAGCACCTTAACCGTCCATCCGGTTTTTCATGTATCACTGGTGAAACCATGGAGGAACAACCCGTTCCCGGGCCGTCACCCTGTTCCTCCTCCCCCCATCATTATTAATGATAACCCCGAATATGAAGTTGAGGATATTTTAGACTCTCGATATTATCGTAAACGATTACAATATCTCATACGGTGGAAGGGATATGACTCTGACGAAGACTCCTGGGAACCCGCTGCCAAGGTTCATGCTTCCACTTTAATTTCTGCCTTTCATTTACACCACCCTGGTCGTCCAGGTCCTTCAAGAGTCCAGAGGCCTCCCTTTACGGGGGGGAACTGTAAGGGTCCCGGGGTTCGGCACTGCAAAGGTCCCGGGGTTCGGCACCTACCGGGACGCCCGCCCGTCCAATCCGGCAGGTCCCGCGCCGTTCGCCGCGCCTCCTCCACACCAGCTACTAGACGCGCGCGCGCGCGTCACAACAAAACTTTATGCGTTCCCTGCCGCGGACGGCGGGGAACGCGCCTGAGTGACGTCACGCACGTAGGCGTGGCGTTCACGAGCGGGTAATTCAAAAACTGAGCACTGAGACTCATTCAGTGCTCAGTTATTGTGCTGTGCAGTTCGTGTGTTCTCGCCCTTCGTTCCTGTATTTACCCTTTGTGCACCAGACTCGGCTTGTAGGAGATTGACCCTTTGTGTACCAGACCCGGCTTGTATGAGATTGACCCTTTGTGTACCAGACCCGGCTTCGTATGAGATTGACCCTTTGTGTACCAGACCCGGCTTCGTATGAGATTGACCCTCTGTGTACCAGACCCGGCTTGTAGGTGATTAACCCCTCGTATACCAGACCCGGCTCCTGTCCCTCAGCCTGCTTCCTGCTTTCCGGTCTCCACCTGTATTTGTTTTTAGGAGCTCCTCTTGAGTTCCTAACACTGACAGAGCAAGTTGGACCTCTTTGCAGCGTTGAGATCTCTTGTCTTATCTTGAGACGCTTGGAACGCGGGAGATAAACGCAAAGGGACATTGAGTCCACCAAAAACCCTAAGAAAAGAGTCCTGGAAGCAGGAATGAGGCAAGATTTTTGCTTGTTTATTAACCAGCCGTGTTGTTCCAGGAACTTCATAGTTGTGGAAAGGTCTAATAAAAGCTTCTCCAGGGAGGACGCCATGATCAGCCAATCGTCCAGGTAAGGAATGATCGAAATATTCTGCTCTCTGAGGTGAGCTGTCAAAGGACAAAGGATCTTTGTGAAAACCCTTGGGGCTGATGCCAGACCGAATGGCAGGGCCTTGAATTGGAAATTATGCACCCTCTGATTGACCCGCAAGGCAAACCTCAGAAACTTCCTGGACGCCTCGGCTATCGGGACATGAAGATATGCGTCTTTCAGGTCTAATGTGACCATAAAATCTCCCTCCTTTAGCACCTGTGTGACTGAGGTGATACTCTCCATCCGAAAATGCTGGTAGGGGATACAGCGGTTTACAGACTTTAGGTCCAGAACCGGACGCAGGGAGCCATCCGGCTTCGGCACCAGAAACAACCGGGAATAGACTCCTTGGAATTTTTGGTGAACAGGAACCTTTTCTATAACTCCCTTTCCCAAAAGCTTCATGCTTTCTGAAAAAAGCGTCAAATTCTTTTTTACCAAGGGGTAAGACGAAATCAGGAACTGGTGGACCGGGGGATGAAAAAACTCTATCTTGTAACCCTCCGAAACAATCCGACGAATCCACGGATTTTGGGTGGTCTGTTCCCAGGAGAGTCTGAAGTGCCGAAGGCGACCCCCTACTTTGTCAGAATTTTCTTTTGTCCTGCCTTTTCGGCCGGTCTTGGAATTTCTTATCTCCAAAGGGCCCACGAAAATTCTGAGATCTAGTGGACTGGAAAAAGGGCCTCGGGTTCCTATATGGATATCTGCGGTTCCACCTTGGTCTTCTATCCTGAGGTAAGGCTCTTTTCGTATCCGAAATCTGCTTAAGATCTTCTAAAGGAGCACCAAACAACTTCTTACTCTCTAAAGGTAAGTCACAGAGCGCAGATTTAGAAGCGGAATCAGCCGTCCAGGACCGTAACCACAGGGCTCTGCGAGATACTGAAGACAACGCCATGTTCTTGGCTGATAGCTTAAGGGATTCCTGAGCCGAATCCACAAAAAAAACTGTTAGAAAGCTTTAAGTTCTTCAACAGCCTATTAATCTCAGAATCAGAATCATCCGCAAGACGATCTTGCAACACTTGAAGCCAAACGTGCTGGGCCCTAGCCACTGCTGCACTGGACACCGCCACCTTACATTGGGCTCCTGCCGCTTGGAAAATACGCCTGCATGAAGTCTCTGCCCTCCTGTCCATCGGGTCTTTGAGCCCAGACACCTCACCAATAGGGAGAGTAGTCTTTTTGGAGAGCTGTGCCACTTGTACGTCCACTTTGGGGGGATCCTCCCAGGAATATTCCCCTTGAAGCCTGAACAGCTGCTTAAATTGCTTTGAAATAAAAGCTCGCTTTCCAGGGTGTTTCCATTCCCTGGCAATAAGGTCATCCACCTTAGGAAGTACAGGAAAACCTTTAACTCTTCCTACATCATCTTCTAGGAGCATACGAGTCACCTCTTTAGTGAACTTGCGGAGGTCATGGGAGGGAAAAACCATTTCATCCTCCGAACTATCACCTGATGATGAATTAGAGGACCTGGAAATCTCACCCAAGGAAAGGTCTGATTGAGAGAAAGATCTCGATCTTTTGTGCTTGTGTGTAGAACTAAGCTTGACTTTCTCCTGAGTTTGAGCTTCCAAGGAAAGATTGTAGGTCTTTACGCTTCTCAGAAGCAAGCTGTTCAGCAGAGCAGGCGTTGCACAATTTTTTTCTGCAGCCATCAGGCAGTGGCGTAGAACATTCCGAACATGTTAAATGTTTAGCTTTGGAAGTGGCTTTTTTGGGAGCGGAAGCAGGTCTTTTATCCTTATCCGGATTCTCTGATGGGACCGGACTAGACATCTGATAGAAAGAAAAAAAGCGTATTAAAAGAAAAAAACTTTTTTTTTTTTTTTTTTTTTTGGAGGGAAGAGGATAGGAAAGAGCCAAGATAAAGAAATATCTTACCCTAACCACCTCTGAACCGTGTGGGGGGGCTGGTGACACGGCTGCACTGTACTGACGAAAGCTCCAGCAGTCAGACAGGCAAAGCGCTTATATGCAATTTCTAAAATTGCCGCCCTCCGGAAGATCCGACTCGCGCATGCTCAGTAGCGCGATCGGATCTTCAGTGGAACGCAACGACACCCGGGCGTGCGTTCCACCAAACTGCGCATGCTCCCACTTCCTAATACACAAAAGGAAGACAAAAATACATCCTCCGTAACGCGAACCGCTACGGAGGGAAGACCTCTCTCTGCTCACCACCCGGGGAGCAATCGGAGGCACACGAAACCCCCAGGCAGCAACCCGTGCGCCTCACCAGCAACCGAAGATGCCGGACTCCTGTCCGGACCGACGATTCAACCTGTCCGTCCCTGAAAGGGACAAGAAAAGAACTGGCTTCCTCCGGTCGGCCCCGGCTTTATGGGTAAGGAGGAGGGGCTCCGGGGCATTTAATTGTTTTTATTTCTTTAGATTCAGCTTGTCCCTAAGGAAAGGACATTACCCACTCGTACTGCCACTGTATGCCAGGAAAATAAGGGGCAGGGAGATTCTGGCGGTACAGCCATAATACCTGTAAAGGAGCCACATGCTAAACCCTAATCTGGAATTACGGGGAGGGATGAAAAACAGCAGCTTCTCTTAAAACCGGATTCCACACTTAATAGGAGATAGACATTGCTTGAGAAATAATTCCCCGGGGCACATTGCTTTGGTAGGGCCTAATGGCATCCGTGCAAATATGACGTAGCATGAATAGACTAACATGGCAACCAGTGGTGGCAGGGCCTGCAGGAGAGGAAGGGGGCAGGCCTGCCGGTGCAAGATGGGCTTCCAAAATTGGCTAAAAACTCGTGAATTAAGGAGACCGATGCCACCCACTAGTGAGGTGAGCATGTCCCTCATTGCACCCTGTCCACAAAACTAGATTGTGGCTGGCTGGATCTAGACAGGGGACTAGCAAACGGTGGGTAGAAAAATTCCGCTATGCTGGCCGAGGCAGAGAAAGGAATGCATCACCTTGTTAATACAGCCGTCGATTTAGCAACAGACTGAGCACGGAGGGAATGTGAGGCGGCAAAGTCTGAGCCAGGAGCGTGCGAACAGGGAATGGAGGACCTCTCTTCTTGATCGGATAGGAATGACAAGTCTATGCAACGGAACCTGGACATATACCCCGGACCTAAATCTGAACTAACTGAATATCTAACCGAGCTCTGCGCTGGAGCGGGACGAAACGTAGAGGGAGGCCTTATTAACTAACAGTGAGGCACGAAAACTAGCTCGTGGGGCGTAACCTCCAAGCGAGGAGGGGAGATTGCCTCGGGGTGGCCCAACTGCCTAGTTCAAGGAGGCCGTCTAAGCGGGGACGTAACGAGGTCTCGAGAATATTGCCTCCTATCTGACTCACTAAACCTGAGACTCTAAGGTTAGCAACCCCATGGAACATCTGTTTCTTTCAATTATTGGAAGAGGGCCGGTTGTAATGACGGGAACCGACTTGCCGGTAATCTAATTATAGGAATGGGAAACCAGACAGTGAGATAAAACGGGAGTACCTCAATAATAATGTGAGCTGGACACTTATCCTAAATAACACGCAGCACAGTGAAAACATAAAAAACCTACATGACTTATCACACGGCCAAGCTGAATCATGTAAAGCAACGTGAAGAAAAAAAATTGAGTGGGACGGTTGTTACGTGGAACCGCCTCCCAGCAGAAGACAACCATGAATACCTGAATTAGCAACAAAAGGCAAATAGCAGTACCTAAGGTGGCAGTCCGCTCGGGAACTGCTTAAGCGGCGACTAGGTAGAGAAGACCTATAGCAGAAAGTACTGGAAGACCAATAACAAACCACTTGACCTGGACACTTATCCTAAATAACACGCCGCACAATGAAAACAAACAACCTACATGACTTATCACACGGCCAAGCTGTAATCGTGTACAGTAACGTGAAGAAAAATCCGAGCGGGACAGTTGATACGTGGAACCGCCTCCCAGCAGAAGCGGTAGAGGCCAACAATGAGTATCTGAATTAGCAACAAAAGGAAATAACCGTACATGACTAGACGACTAGTTAAGAAGACGTGTAACAGAAAGTACTTGAAGACCAAACGCAACAAATATCGCGTTTCAGGGGGCCAGCGAGAGTTCGGGGGGGGGCAGCCCTACTACCAGAAATACACAACAAACGTAACCCGCATATACAAGAACCAGCACAGAGAATACATAAGAACAAAACAGACCTATCCCATGGCCAAGGTGGATAGTGTAGAGAAACGTGAAGAAAATTCGAGGAGGACCGGTTGATACATGGAGCAGCCTGCCAGCAGAAGCGGCCGAGGGCAACAGACAGTTCCTCAATTAGCAATAACAGTGACAGAGGAAATAACAGAACATGAGGTGGCTGTCCCGTCTAACTGCTTTGGAGGCGACCAAAGCAACAAATTATATACACATACATATCATGTGACCAACCTAAATAACTCGCACTAATAGTGAACAAAGGGTTAATGAAAAAAGTGGTTAACTGGCAACCCTTATATGACTCTAGCAACAGAAATTCCTCAAGCAGGGCCAGTTGATACATGGAACAGTCTACCAGCAGAAGCGGTAGGAGACCAACAGAGTAAACTAGTGAATGTAGCTTGTATGCTGATTGTTATCCACAAATTGTGTGTACATGAATTAATTGCAGTTAAGTATAATTTGAAAGTACTCTAACAACCAATGTAATTGACCAGCTGTAGCATACAACAAGTAACTCCAACAACAATATAGCGAGCGACTGAAAATACGCTTGGATAAGGAAATTAACCTCCATAAAAGTGTAGACATGGTAACATGAACTGAACAGTATAAAAGCATGAAGGAAAGAGCGTGCATAATGATGTGTAGTGCAGGACTAGAGGTATCAACAGGTATCGGTAGTAAAAGGGTTAACAGGCTTAGTAACAATTGAGTATGAGACGTGCACCTGTGTGGCCATGCATACATATAAACAATCTGAATCAAGAGAAGTACCCAGCATAGCTCCACTGAACTGCTACCTTTAACACAGATGTTGTAATTAGGTACTGTTAGTAAAAGTAACATATAGAGATTACGAAGAAAGTGAAAACAGGCTTGGGAAGGTTTAGGATTGAGTAACAGCACCTGTGCAGCTCCCTGCATACACAAAGCAGTCTGTAGACAACAACAAAACCCCACGTAGACCCCGTAAATGAGTTAATAAACAACCAAGCAAGCAACGAGACAATAAGTATAACCGGAAGGGGGGTGCCCCCTCTCGAATAACCCCGAAAAAACCTGATTTGCAGGAGTCGTTTGGCTCCTGAAACGCAGACATGCCACACTGCCAATACTAGCTGAAAACTGCAATGTTCCTTCCTGAAGTTCCGTGACATCACTTCCTGTATAGCATCAGCCAACGTTAGGAGCTGTAACGTAGCTGTGGAAGGGAGAGGCGTTGGGTAAATAACCATAGCCCCTCCCACAACTACAGGCTAATATACATCAGCCTTCACATTTATATGTCGATATCATGGAATTGTTTAGCTGGTTCTTAAAACTTAATTTCCTTTGTTTGCTCATTCATTTTTATTCAAATACCGAACTTCATTCTCAAAACATTCAAGACAGTTACTGGAGTTTTGCAAACTGACATCCAAAATTCATCCATTCCCAAAAAATTGTGCCCTTGTGAGTGCACTGGTATAACACATGCAGGTTTAATTGTGTCCTACCTTTATGTTGTTGTAGGTTGAAGGATCAGTAGTGCACTCTGCTGTCTGTACAGCTGCTAAATGTCCAGCAGAACACAATGAAAAATAACACTGGCACTTTGTAAGGGATTAGGGAAATGCAGAGAGAATTAGCGGTTAATCTCTTTTATTTCTCTATTTCCTTTTGTCAGTCCTCTGGCTTTTTCTCTCTCACCGCCTTGTTGCGCAATTAACTCTGCATTTTATATACTCATTAATTTCCTGTCTCTTTATGACTCTTATGTCTGACTCCCTCCTTCCACAATGCTCTGTCTTCTCCACTCTAGTGGATGGAAGTTTAACCGGTGTTTTTATAAGAAATATGTACATATTATGTACCTAATATAAAACTCTTTATAGAGCAGAACAGAACTGTATGTTTGTGGTAGAAACCTGGTGCTGTTTAAATTGGATGTAGAACAAGGTGATAAATAATCCTCATTAACATGCTTTTGTCTTGATAAACAACATATAAGCCTGTTCTATGTATCATAGACAATGTCTCTCACATTGCATTGGACATCCTTCTATATATCATCCGTGGAGGTGGAAAGATGCAGACAGGTACTATAAAAGTGTGCCTGGGCTGATATAATTTATCACTACCTTGAAAATGTTCTGCTACAATGGATATAAACACACACCCTATGCTACCGTCATTACATTGCTCGGCATCCTAGTCTTGGGCTAATCTGTTATACCTGGTTTGACATCTTAATAGGAAAGCAGCATTAGGCCAAATAAAAAGGACAAGAACAAAAGGAAGAAATACATGATGAAATAATTAATGTCCTGTCTGTCTGTCTATCTATCTAGAAGATTCTACTTAATTTTATGGATAGGCTATGGAGGTTGCTGCCGATAGATGTCACTGAGCGTCCCAGAGATTTCAAGACATTTACAAATCATTTAGACCTTCATGAGACATCACTAGGAGCCACAGTACTGCCCAGTGCTGAGAAACGGCCTAAAATGATGAAACGTGGTACCTTTGGCATCCGGGGCAGATCCTGTATGAGACCCCCCCCACACACACACACTTTAAAATGTAAAGATTCCCACAAAAAAATTAGTGTTTGCAAGAACACTGGATTAAACACATAAATACAACACTTAGATTCCATCATTAAAAACCTATGCTGCCATCAGTGGCAACTGTCATTTTGTCAGGTGTTAATCCTATGTAACATGTACAGAGGTGTGAAAAAGAAAGTACACTCTATGGTTTTACATATCAGGACATAATCATCTGTTCCTTAGCAGGTCTAAAAAGTAGGTTAATACAACCTCGGATGTACAACAACACATGATTTATTCAACAAAAATAAAGCCAAAATGGAGAAGCCATGTGTGAAAAACTAAGTACAACTTACTCATTAAGAAGCATCAGCAATGATCTTAAAGAAGCAATTGTAGCTGCCTATCAAGCTGAAAAGGGTTATAACTCCATTTAAAGTCCTTCATTCTACAGTTAGAAAGATTATTCAAAAGTGGAGAACACTTTGACAGATGCCGGTTTTCCCAGGACTGGACATCCCAGCAAATTCCCCATAAGGTCAGACTGAGCAATGCTCAGAGAAATTGCAAGAAAAACCCTAGACTTACATCTCATACTCTACAGGCCTCAGTTAGCATCTTAACTGTTAACAGTTTATAACAGTACAATTAGAAAAAGATTACACGTATGGTATGCTTGGAGAGGTTGCCAGGAGAAAGCCTCGCCTTCTTAAAAAGAACATGGAAGCACAGCTTAGGTTTGCAAAGTTGCATCTGAACAAACCACAAGCGAGTGAACTTAAGAGAGCTGAGCATAAACAAATGCACGCAAACCTCAATGAACTAAAATTCATCCACAACAATGAGAGACTAATAAAGTCAAACAAAAATGATTAAGTTATTGCTGCTGAAGGTGGTTCTACAAACTATTGAATCAAAAGGTGTACTTAGTTTTTCACACATGGCTTCTCCATCTTGGCCCTGTTTTTATTGAATAAATCATGGCATGGTGTAATATGTCATGTGTTGTTGTTTATCTAAGGTTGTATTTACCTAACTTTTAGGAACAGATGATTGTTATTATGTCCTGATATCTAAAATCAAATTCAAAGAGGGTGTACTATCCTTTTCACATGACTGTATATACACCCATATACATCCGTATATGTAGGTATGTAAAAATTAATCTAAAACAATGCCCACCAAAAACCAAACCCATATTCATAATGTGACATCCACATAAACCCAGACAGAAACTCATACTGGGTACCAACACAACTGGGTACCCAACACTAACACACACAGCCAGCCACTCACAATAACATGCACACACTAACATACCATCCACACACATAAGCAGACACACACACAACCACAATGTAAGGCACTCCAGAAAGGGGGAATGTGGGTGTGCAGCAGAGTGCTGTTTCTCCCACATGTCTTGAGTCGCCACCTCCGCCATCTAATTATTTGGCCCCTGTCATCCAATGAGGAGGAGGGCAGGCTTACAGCCAAGCATGCTGCACCACCCCTTGACAATGGTATCCAGCAGGAAGTTCAAAGGGGTGGGGGTCACTCCCAGCATCCCTATAGAACCTCACAGTTCCCTGCAAATGCACTCAGTTATTCTGTTGCTTCTGACCTTTGGATTAACCCATTGCCTGCTGCTTGCCATTACAAGTCTGCAACTGGATTGCTTTATTACTACTTCTCTGGCTGGTCCCTAACACACAACCAGACACATTAGCACACACTTACACTAATACAACTGGATACACACTTACACACAGCCACAATAACACCCCAAAACAAGAGAAAATTAACCCACAGAAAGTTGAGTGCCACTGCAATACTGTTAGGTATTTATTTTCAAAATCCACATTAATTATAATACAGCATCAAGTAATTATAATACAGCAGCAAAAAAACAAACAAAAAAAACCCCACCATGCCTGGCGTGTTTCGCACCATGGTGTTTAGTTATTGGACATAGTAGTTGAGTACCAACCTCACCTGTTTATACTTGGGCCGCTGGAACCTCACTTGGGTCCCCACAGTAACATACCCACGCACAGAATCCAGTAGTTACATATCCAGACACACACACACACACACATAAGCAGACACATGCACATTAGCAAACAGACTAACACACCCTGACATACTCAAACTAACATATCCAGACACGCACACACACCCATACCCAAACCACACAAGCTAACATACCCAGACACACAAACACATGCACTTTACCAATGTTGAGCCTTACAGTGTCAGCTGCCATGCTACTACTGTGAGGTCATGCAATGTGACATGACCCTGCCACCTTCTTAACGGCACCAGAAAGAATATGCCTTGTGCCGCCAGGGTCCCATGGACCTGCCGGGACCCATATAAGGGCCTGGCTCTGACAAGCTTTCCTACTGGTGTGAGTGTAGCTGCATAGCTTGACAAGCTCCTGGGAGCTCTGCTGGGATGGTGCTCTACTAAAATGCTGATTGTTGGGTATGACTAATCATCTTTATTCTAAGGAACAGTACCGTGTCTTCCATACAATCACAATTGGTATCTGTGGTGCAGAAACAGCATGTAATGTTGATGGTGCTGCATTGTTAAATGGACCATAGGGTACATGATGCCTGGAGGGTCCCTTCAAATGCGAACATGGGTGGAAAACAGTAAAACAATGCTACTGCATGATACTTTGAGGAAATCCCATTCCTGTTTGATTCATAAATTGTGGACCTCCCTATGTGCAGTTTTAGAGCTTGTTGCCAGCAGACACAGTTTTGTTTGTCATGGCGCAGCACAACCAAAGACCTTGGAAATTCTGTTTGAAATATGTGATTGCTCACAATAAAACAGCCAAGGACTCTAATACTTTTAAAACCTCTGTGCTGAAAATGGGATAGATGAATTGTGATATTTGCAGATGGAATTTTCAAAAAGTGCAAGCAGTAGAATTTAAATATTGTTTGCATATTGCATTTTGCTGACAATAGAATCAATTTCCCCTCAAAACTGGGAAATTGTGTTCCAGAAAACCTGGCTACCTGAATAAAGGAACATTTTCAAATCACTGTGTTAACATTGCAAATAAAGAATGAAGTCTGTCATCTGCACAACACCTGTACAGAAATATCCGGATCTAGAAAAAAATCATGTTAAGGAAGCTGGGTCAAGGTAAGGCTCCATAAAAAAATTGTTTGCTTTGGACACTTATGGTCCCTTATCTGGATCTTAAGCTCAGTCTTTTAGGCTAATAAGAAAAAAAAACAAAACTGTTGCAAATTATGTGTTTATTCTCAATGTAAAAACCACAAAACAAGTACAATAATCAAAAGAGTGCACTAGATATGAAATGCAAGACATGGGAACAAAGACATTGAGATAAAAGGCAACATTGTTCAGTATTTTAATGTTAAAGTGACTCACCAGAGCCCCATCAATGGAAATAATAAAAAAATAAGCATGCTGATCTTTAAGAGAAGCTTGAGCTCCACACCCCTCTCTGTTGCCTGATTTTTTGCACATGCATGAAGGTTGTGTCATTAGACCCCCTTGAAACTTTCACGCAAGCCAGCACTGGGGCTAGGTTTAGTGCATAATAATTGCATATTATATTGATATATATTCAAGTGTCCCTTTAGCACATTGTAATAACATCTCTAATGCAGCCTAACATAATTGTTAGGTTGAACTGGTCAACTGATGAAATCTTCATGCAATTACTTTAAGAGTACTGACATAGGCAAATCCACTGGCATAATGTCCCCTGCAAAGTAGACACCCTGGGCTTGATTCAGTAACCTCATGGGGTGTATATTACACAGTATGAATGCCCTGAAAATGCTAGAAACCCCTGCCCTTAAAGCCAATCAATTTGGTGCACAGCGTGCCTGAACAGGGGCGGTTGTGGGGTGATTAGATGATACTGTCGCATCCTGCTTACGTGCATTGTTGGTCTTGTCTATTGTATGGTCTTTGCCTTTATTCTGGGGAATTGAATTGCTATGTACAGTACATACTGTGTATTCTCTGAATAGAATAGATTTAGTCAGGCCCATTTTTACACACCAGGGACACAGCCCATTGTGAGTCCTTCCTTGGCTACTTCTGCTAGTGCAATCCAAGTTGGCCATACCTCGGACAGCTAAACTCATCTTAATCTGAAACAACAAATAAAAAGAGCAAAGGAAACAAATCATTGCAGCAAATTCACCCAGATGCCTGAAGCCAGCAAAATAGCATTTATACCCTCCCATTAATCCATGCTGACAAGGCAACTCTCCTCTCCAACCCAACCCACTCTGGGTCAAGGAACTTTTTCATTAATGTGTATTCTATGGCTACAATCTAAACTTTAAAGCCCAAAATCCCCACCCTGAATCATAGGAAGTGTCATAATATAGTCATCATCCTTATTGTAGATGCTAATTCAGTAGAGCAGATCTTTTTTAATACTCATTATTGACTTCTGAAAGCTCACCAAACCAACCAACCCAAAAAACATGTACTACATTTGAAAACATATTTTGCAAATTTCTCTTGCACGATAGGTGCCACCGATGAACAATTACCAAACTTACATAGTACCATATAGAGTAGTATTTTTAATATTTCTGGTTTAAGGCATTTGGGTGCAGTGAACAGGGGGTTAGAATTTGTAAGTGTAGTGCTAGGGCAATGGATGTAAGGGCTTCTTTAATCCTATAACTAATGGCCAGCTCAATATACTTCAAGACCTTTCCATGCACAGCCATTCAGCCCTTACACTAATAAAGAATTCCAGGGTTGTTCTGGAGCTGTGGTGAACTTTTACCAAGGTCTGGCAAGATGCATGGTAAAATGTACCATGTATCATGTAATCTTGCCATACAGTGTTTCCAGGGACTGCTTGCTATGTATTACTATTTACATACATTCCTGCTTACTTTCCAAAGGCCCCAGTTCTTCTACAGTAGTCCCATTGATCATGGGTCAGTTGGAGAGATCCTCTGACCTACTTTGACCTGCCCAGGGAGCAGTAAAATTAACGGAGGTCTTTGCTGTTGGAGCATGGACCTCCATTGCACCTCCTAAGTAACCATTTCAAAACTTCTGAAGCAGAGCATTGCAATGTGTTTCTGTGAGCAAGGTACACTTTGAGTAAATTCCAAGATATTCTAAATAATAAATATAAATAATAAATATTAACATTATTACATATGGAAATATCATACTGACCCCTAGGGGAACATTTCCACAGGCATATATCAAATACCGTAATTAGAAAAAAATATTAGGAAGTTATAGGGAAATACATTAAACTATTGCCTTAGGTATATTATTTTTATTAATTTCATATTAAATTAAATATGCTGTTGACGCCCCATTATCCCCCACTCAAACAGACTAATAAAAAAAAGGATAATAACTTTAATGATCTGTGCAGCTTACAGATGCATAGACCCTTAAGATATGTATATACACATTATATTCACACATACTGCATATACACACAAGCTAGAAAGCTATATGAGATTCTACAATGCTATACAATAAGCATAAAAATGATAGTGATACAGAGCCTGAGGGTGTGAAGACGTGCTTTCTAGAACCTACAATCTAATGAATGTAAGGATGTTTGGATGTGTACATGCCTATGATAAGCATGTACAGGATATCCACAGCTCAGACTGCTCGTTCAAATTTGTCTTTCATATTAAAGTCAGAGTGACACTGTCAAACAGCACAATAACATCCCCAACTCCATACCAAAATAAGGCAGGGATCATTGCGAAAGACATCATTTAAAATTGGATAGAGGATAATTTATGCTCTTAAAAGCTGAGCACCGAGACCTGACATCATATCCTGGCACTCAGCGTTAAAGACATCTGTGCGGAGGAACGGCTGGTGGCATGACCATGGGGTAGACCTGGGGCAGCACTGGAGGTAAATACAGCCCTGGTTATAGTACAGCTCTTGCACGTTATCATAACATATATACAGCACTAATCTTTCTCGGGAAAAACACACCAAGAATTTCTTCATGAACATGGAATCTTTTGTCTAAAGGAGACCCCCTTGTGTTTTGCTGTTGAAGCATCTATTTTACAGTACATAGCAGAAATTACAGTTTAACTGATTGAATACAGCAAATATGTATGTAAAAATTGAGCTACAGGGCACATACTACAAGCCCTTGTTATAGTTCTCCAGCTTGCTCCTAATGATTAAAGGGATACGAGAGCCCAGTGGGCTACTGGAGTCAGTGGTATGAACACACAGCAAAAGCAGCCTGCATTTTATTAGTCAGAGCCTCTTTCCTCGGCTCTAAGCCATCGTTGATAACAGATTATCACCTCTCCTCAGGACACAGTTATCACTTACACACAAGCTGAAATGAAAACCAGTGATGTGCTGAATCCTCGATGGAAAGATGGGCTCTGACACTCTATTAGAAGATAGCAGTGCCAAAAGGCAAAAACTGTACTGACTGTATAACGTAACCCCTGTAGTATTCAGGGAGCGGCAGTACATTGTGGGGCCAGGACATTGTGTTCCAGAGAACAGGCCATGGGGAATTCACACAGAAATCACAAACAAAATCGCTGATCAATAGGTGTTAAGCTAGAGGAACAGTTTTAGAGACCAATTGCTGGGGATAATATGAACAATATGTGATAGACATAGGTAATGCAGGAGAATATACAGAATTATGGGGAAGGATACAGTATATAAAGAAACTGAATGCATTTAAGTAATTGTATGTGAACTGAGCACAAAGGATGGATTATGGAGCAATAGGAAATGTTACATGGGGATATAGAAAATAATAGTGGAGTTATATAACCAATTTATATGGAGCAATAGGAGAAATGTCAAGTAGTTATACAAAGCAATAAAAAGGGGGGATAAGGCTTGGTTACATGGATCAAGGGTATATATATATAGATATAGATATATATTGTGACAGAAAGGCCGGTACAGTAGTGGATGGGTGGTATATACGCCCTACTTTGGCAAATTTATTTTGCCCTTACATGAAAAATTGAAGCCCCAGGGAAAGATAAGCACAATAAATAACTAAAATATAGGTATGTGACTTTTATATAGATAAATTGTGTGATGGGTCCCTGGGGTGGAGTATCCAGAAGAGCTGGGTGGGCTGGTGCTCCAACAGTTTTTTAAATCCAGACCAGGATTTACAGGTGACTAAGTACAGCTCACCTGGTCTAATCAGGAGGGTTTAAAAAGCCCAGCTTGGTGCAATTCACTCTCCTTCTTATTCCAACCAAGAAAGCTGCTGGGAAAAAACCCCCTCCTGATTAGACCAGGTAAGCTGAACTTGTCCTGGTCTGGATTTAAAAAACTGTTGGAGCACCAGTCCACCCTTGTCACAAAATGCACAGACTAACATCTCAAACAGAAAATTGCCTGGGAACAAAACACTTGAAGCAGGGGAGACACAGACTCTATTTAACACAGTTTAACCTGACTTTTCCAGCAGTTTTTGGCTTCTAATTATATTCTTAAATCACAGGGGTCTCATACCATTCAAATGTAGAAACATAGAATTTGATGACAGATCCATCTAGTCTGTCAACTTTTCACGATTTAAAGACTTGAACCTTAATTAGTCCTTGCTCGCATCTTAGATTCAGGATAGTTTCATGCCTTTCCCTTGCATGTTTAACCCCTTCATGACCAGTAACATACCAGGTACAACATGAAAAAGATGTCCCCAGAGGGCCCATGACATATCTGGTAAGTTGAATACAATCCCTCAATTACAGGGGCACTGCTGTCACTGACTGCTCTGTGACCCATGAAGTCAGTCTACAGCAGATCCTCTGTGCAGTTTGTGTGGTCATGGTTATTGGGGAATTAGTAAGATAAGGCTAGGGTTTGGTAGGGGTTAAAAAAACTTAAAATAAATGAAATTAGATTATATATGCAACAGAAGTTACAGGGCAGTATTATATAAAGTAATACACACAAAACACAGTGGATAAATGAAGTCATAGGTAAAACGTTGCCGGGAAGATATAACACTAGGACAGCAGGAACTACCCATAATTACTGCATGAACAAAATGAATGTATTATAAAGATACTTATTCAGCACCATGGAGTAAGCTGCACAGCGGCGTGTATACAGAAATGATCAGCTGCTGATATGTAGGTTAGCCATGAGTTCATTTATATTCTATTTAGTGAGGATAGACATTCTATTCCATCTATGTTGGAGAATGTTATAAACTTAGCCATAAACACCTCTCAGAATGAATGCAGTTTAAGCCCAACCACAGATGGCTCTCAGTGTTTCCCCAGCAAGTTTCTTCCACTTGTTCCTTAGAGTATCAGATAGCGAAGTGTCAGACTCTGTATGGTATCATATGCCATTGTAATACCCACTAGCGGGGTGTGCACCATGTGCAAATGGCTTGTACAGATTTATTTTAAAATATACAGTATAGCTTACAGACCTCAAATTGCTGGTTGTGATTCTGAAATACAAATTTAAGATTATGGATACTAATAAAGTTCTCACATGAATGGTAATACGTTGTTGTCCTTGCATAGAAATAGTAAAATAAAGTCACATTCATCGCATTCAGTCCATGATGTTAAAGGGGCACAAGTTTTGTTAAATTAATTGAATTTCATGATTATCAGCTGTTGTACAAGAGCCTTGTATAAGTTTATATGCATACATGTTAAATTTTATAACTGTGAGAATAATGCAGTGACTATATGAACTCCAAATTTACCAATAACGGTTTAATTTTATTGTTATTTGGATCGATCTGATTTGGCTTTAAAATGGACAATACATGATTTTGACAAATTATGTGTTCGATGAATATATAGAAGTCAAGTGAAGGTACATGTTTTGTGGTTGATGTTCCGTTAAATAATCTCACTAGTTCTAATTCTTACATCTTTGTTAGTTACTTTGTAATTACTCTACGTTTGCCACCATAGCTGGCCCTCCACCCCATCAACATACAGAATGAAGACTTGTCCTAGGATTTCCCTCTGCCATACCCCCCTCATATTCCCTATTCCATTCTGCGTCCTGATACCGTGTTTCAGATTGAATCCTGCGAGGCTGATGAATCCCAACAAACAATTCATTCGTCAAACAATGCAATTAAGCAATTAGTGCTCAATGGCTTCTTGTGTACATCAAAATAAACATCCCTCTCAGTGTGAATAACTCATTAAATAGCAGGAACCCAGACGGGGATTATGGATCAGGAACTACAAGGATGAATTAAGGTTTCATTTGCTTTGGGGAGAGTATGCGCCGTCTAGGAGAATAAACAGTTGTTCTTAGATTGAAATAAATGAGCCACAGCAAAATATTTGTGTATGGGCATCAGTCGGAGACAAAGTATCCATTTGTGCAGAAGTTGCTATGTAGTTTGTTATTTTTCAGTTAAGAAGGTGAATAACATGGTGTGAGATGAGTTATATATAGATATGGGGTCATAGGCATGTAGTACGTATATAGCCCTCTCTTCTGAAATAGGGTCAGGATCCCTGCTGCTACTTGGTGCTGATAGGGCTCTTGAGCTACCACAATGAGTGAGGAGATTGGGATACATTCAATCTAGCATTCAGTGCCTACACTCTGTGATTTATTTAGCTATAGGGAACCCACCCACTGAGTAGTGGCCCTGCAATATCATTCACAAGTACCCGATAAACCAATTTACTCTGGTCTGTAGCAGGCAACCTTCTGGCAAAGCAGATCTGGATTGTTCCTACGACTG
This sequence comes from Sceloporus occidentalis, assembly GCA_023333645.1. Classification (NCBI taxonomy): domain Eukaryota; kingdom Metazoa; phylum Chordata; class Lepidosauria; order Squamata; family Phrynosomatidae; genus Sceloporus; species Sceloporus occidentalis. Next base: position 1,072,216 of record JALMGF010000053.1, on the reverse strand, counting down.
CCAGTGAGTCACTTTGTCTTGCTGGATGGGCGATAGGATTTAACCCATGCCAAATTCAGATAGAGGCCAAACTGGCATCTCCTTTATTCCCCGCCTGGCTCTGCTATCCTCACACTTCCTTCAGGACAGTCCTTCAAGGCTAAAGCCCCACACACCAAGGTGAGGTATAGTGTCCTCAAAGGTCAAAATGTTGTGCAAAAAGTTTGGTGTCCTGATATGCCCCACTCCCAGCCCATTTCCCATTTAAGTGGGGGTTATTTTCTGCAACGTCAGGGCTGGCTGCGTCTCTAAAGGGTAGGCTCTGGGTAGCTGGAGCCCACAAGTTCCCAGCAGAGGTATAAGCAGAGGACATAAAAAAATAGGAGCTGTGAAAAGGAGACCTTAGGGGAAGCCATATAAGGAGGTTAAGAACAGTAGAATGAGTTAACGCTGGAAGTGATAAAAGATAAGGAGAAATCCTGTGTATCAAAATGTAAAGTTCTCTCAGGCCCAGACAGCCTTTTTTTTATAGATCCTGACTATTAAGGGGTCTCTCAGTAAGCTGTGGAGAAAGACTGTTCTTCACAGCTTACTAATGTGAGACTGAGTAAGTTCGCAACTCATGACAAGGTGTGTAACTGTCTCACATGCTTGAGAGACTGCTTTATTATTAGATGTGTTATATATATATATATATATAACGTGCATCTGTCATCATTAAGTGGAATTTGGCCATTTTGTTTGCTGAGGATAAAGTAGGGAGAGTTTCTGTGATGACATGGGCATGTATTATCTCCCCCTGTACAGATAAAGATGGCCCTGACCAAGCTAACAACGAAATATCGTATGTAACTTCCATAGAATGCCAACATAGCTGATAAACTATTTGGTTTAAATGTACCAATCAAGACTAACTAGTTTTTTTTTTTTAAACTTACACAGAACACAGAAGAAGGATTTTCCAATAACACAAACCAGGACTATAATTTATACATCAATTTAAGTGAATAGTTTTTTTTTGGGGGGGGGGGCAGGCTTCAGACCACTTACTATGTTGTCCTTAGCTACTATACAGCTTTAAAAAAAATTGGACAGACGTTCTATTATGTTATGGGGAGAATACATTTTTCTTAAGACAGCTAAAAATGTGTAGGGTTGTTTGCAGATGTATGCAACATTGAACCTTACTCTTTTTTTTCTTTATATTAGGGCCCCGGGTGTTATTTATGAAGCGGATTCTGATTCTTTTTTAATGATACGCGCTAGGATAATTAATTTCTGCTGAATGTGGACAGCCAAGTGTCAGGGCAATAAATCCGTACTGAAAACGAGCTTCATTAATTTTTTCTGGGTTTGATATACGTTGTCGAGGCCCAGCGGAAACACGTCCCTTATTACCAGTCATATAACTCAACTTCCAGTAAGATATCTACATAGCAGGAAAAGCCTTGAGCCGTTATTATCAGGCATATTAACCTCCTCTTTCGTTTAGATTATAAATGGCAACATTTTTTTGTCATAAATTTTGAAATAAGTTGTATCTCCTTGCTAATTCGTTATATATGAAACAGGCATTCATTTTTCTTTGGATATAAGGTGTGGATGTGTGACACGTTCCCTGTAACAATTAAGAAGCTTTTGAGATGCTTAAGCCATAATTTCCTTTTGAAATAAGTACATTGTTGGCTAAATCAAAACAGTTGTATTCATTTAGTTAACCAAGATCTTATCCATAGGCACTCATACTAATAGTAGTAAAATATACAGTCCAAAAGTGCCCCAACCCAATGGGATGACTTGCTATCCAGCACTGTTCTCGAGCAGCTAGCCATCACAAAGTGTGAGTCTGTCTGTTTAAAGCATCCTGACTGTCTACAGCACACATAGCTTCTAATTAATTCCATAACTCATGTAATAGTGTCGATCCAGCACATTTCTTAATGTCCAAAATATTGTCCACCATACTACATTCTGTTCATACAGTGTCATGGTCTATGGTATTACTTGTTAAAACACAATAATAGAGATGCTACTTCTTCAGTAAGAAGTCATGGCAAAAAAGATATACGTGTGTGTGCTAAGAGACACAATATATTCTGAAAAGCTGCCCTGTATTTAAGCATTCAACACTCCATCCATCAATACAGCATTGCTTTTTTGTTAACCAATAATAAACAGATTGTTAGTCACTGTTCAACTCATTGAGAAAAGGAATCGAGGGGGGTTTTAATCCGCTGATTAAATTTACACAAAATAATGGGCTAAACATTGAATTATACCATTTTAGCCCCATTTAAACCTCTAGAGCAAAGGCTATTACTCATCCTCTCACACCGCCAATTGCATCCACTTTTACTCATTCCCAAAAATAGCCGTGAATATGCCAGACACAAAGGGGCATTTTGGTCTGCCATTTGTAAATTAAGCCTTATTGTATATCTCCTGAATACAGGGTACGGAAATGGTCTATATAATTACGTGATGTTTGACATCCGTAAACTGCTTCTCACTGAGGTGAGAGATGTCTAAATGTGCATTGTATTTTAAATAGTATGGTTTGAGGGTGCATAGTAATTCCCGGCAGTCCTTGGTGCATTCAAAACTTAGCACTACCCAGCTGGTACCATCCATCATGTTACTCTTGACCGCTGCAGCTTACAGTGTTTAATAGAAATCAAGGCAGTGCTTTTAAATAATTCAAAGGCTGTTATCCTGCATGATGCTGTACCAGAGAGATTTTAGGGGGACGAGTGTGTCCTGAAAGATAATCCAAGAACCATAGGAACATACAGCGGTTATCTACTCAAGAGGAAAGAAGGCAGTAAAGTCAGTTATCTAAGTTAAATCTAAGCACTAAATAATGGATAGTATGTTTGTCTTTAGCCAGAGGCAGAATAAAATGTTTCCAGCGTTCTCTGCAGCTGTCTAAAACACACATTTCTTTGCAATACAGAGGACCCATGTTGAGAAATGTACTTACAAAATAAGGGTCATTAGGGCATTTCTTCTATTAAGCAAATTTGGTAAATGGACTTAAGTTTTAGATGATATGGATGCTCCACTTCTGTTTTTGAATGAATTATTTATGATTTTGTAAATTAAGTCAAATTATTTTAAACGGCAGGGTTTCTTAAATGAGGGAATAATAAAACCGAAGGACTTTTGTGGCATCAAAACAAAAGGTGCAGCACCAGTCAATCCCAACCAAGCATGTACCAGCAAGGCCTGGGGTGAGGCTGACAAAGACGCCTTACAAGTAACATAGGAAGGATGCACAGAGAGGAGTAATCCTGTCTAAACATTTACCATGCACCACTAAATTGAATTTACTATTTGGTTTACAAATTCCTAATTGCCATTTTAGTATTAGCATTAAACACAATCCTGCAAAATCTGAAAGCATTGAATTAATTATTTCCGTATAACCAGTTTTCACTAACACTGAATGCCACTCTTAGTGTTCCTTAATATTAAATGAATTCCCTTTTTAAAGGTGGTATGGGAATGATATAACTTCTGCACGTGTTAAGCCAGCAAATGAGCTGCTATGAGAAATATTTTGATGGTGGTGTTTGGTGGACAGAATGTGGTTTGGATTCTAGGGCGTGAAATTCCACAAATGCTAGTGGGATTTGATCTAAATTGTAGATATGAGTCTAGCCTTATGTCGTAGTGATGTGAACTAGTTAGACTAGGCAGTTGGGAAAAGAGAATTGAAGAAACTCGGATATGCCCAGCAAATTGTTTATTTACTGAGCAAAGGCATAACTCCGCTTGTTGTAGGAAATGCGGTCATGTTTGCCGCTGTCCCTGGTTTGTAGTGGTAGAGCAATGCAATCCTGGCACATCAATTAATGGCTACCATTGTGACCTAAAAAAGAAAGCATGGGCATCAACAAGAGAGGGCACATTCTTGTTCTGCCTATGCGCTACCCCTTGGACAGGACTAATATTTGGCCTCTAACAGGAAACATTTCTGTGGATGACAATGCAAGGAAGCAAGGTCTTCTACCAGCTCTCGTATTCTGAATAATGCAGACAGTGTTGGCTTTAAGACACCTTGCTTCTTGCCTGTAATAATATATATTTAGGTTGTTAATGTCACATTTAGTATGTGAACAGTAGTGTGCAGTGGTGAGCATACAGGTTTAAAAGGGTTTTCCATGGTTAATGACATGCCAGGAGTCGGTGATCTTTGATCAACATGCTATATTCATCCATCTGAAGTTTGTCAGGGCAGATGGACTATGTCCGTTAGAGACTATGGCATTACTGAGCTGGATCGACTTCTGCACACTCCGTAGATATGTGTATCAAAGTTTTGAGGGTTCACTTGTACTCTGCCAAAGACATGCACCAGAGATAGCATCTGAAGGGAAGAAAAGCAGATTCTCAAATAAATATGTGTAACTCGAGTTATAAAGGCTGAGCAGCATACTTCGTAAACCCCAAAATAAAATGATTTTTTAACATTGTACAGAAGCAGAGCATACCAGAAGTAACACTACTTTTATAGAATTGCTAGTCATTTTTATTTATGACTTTTGTGACTTTTTAGCCATCATATTTACTTTAATGTATATTGTATATGATACCCTTTATCATACTTTTTTGCATACTATTACATAGAGCTAGTCAGCAGAATCCTCTATGTATATCTAGTGGTTTTCCTTGTCCCCCAGCTCCTTGGCTTGAAGAAGATGTATTCTGAAACAGCGTGCATGCACAGTAAACTCTAGTAGCCAAAGCAGTATGTATGTGTGGTAGTGTGTGATACTAGGGAACACTGGGCCAGGGGGCCACTCACCTGTAACTACCCATTGGTCCAAAAGGTGCTAGCTATCTTCTGCAACAGGACCTGTTTTACATCCTCTCTATCTATCTACCTGTCATCTATCGTCTTGAGATATAAATGCCAAGGGTTACACAAAACACAATAAAGAAGAAGGGTGATGGTTAGAACAAGGCTTTTTCATCAAGTTCTGTATATCTTTATTAATTATTTATTTGTATGGTGTAAAGCCCCTGGCCATTCTAAAGTATCACAGGGAAGGCATGCTTGCTGTATGGAGTGGCCCAAGGGATTTTCGGTGTAAATGATCTTCCAGATCATCAGCAATCTATCAACTCCTCCCGTGTGTCTTCACGTGCAATGATAGCACTTATAATTGAGTCATCGCTCATCAAAATGTTACGACTAGCAAAAAAAACACTATGTTCACCCACTGCAGGAGCTGTATTGACACCTCTGTCCTAGCTCTCCACACATGTATTGATGGATGTGTCTTATCAGTTATCCTGGATGGAACTGTTGACTGTGCACATAAGGAAAGCTGCATCAGGAAACCCTCCAAGTCATTACTGAACTGCGTGACTCAATGCTTTAAGGGGCAATCCATCCTAGGATCAAAGTGAACAATGTGTGTGAAAAGGCCATATTCTATGTATTGTTTTTTCTAATGGCATTTAAGGGGTATTTTTAGTGTGTAAAAATTGCGGAATATCCGCCACCATTTTTTCCTCAAACAGGACAAACAAAAGGATTTAAATAAAGCTGGACAGCAAAGGATATTACATAGCAAAAATTCTACAACAGTTGAAAGCATTAAAAATGTTATGGAGATATTCCGTAACATCTTGCACTGGGTCCCTAGCCCTATGCAGAGAAGGACTGGCTCTGAATTAATGATTTTTGGGCCACTGTTTGAAGTTCTATTGTGTTTTACTTGCATTTGTATAGATCCTCCAGGAGATTTAGAGTGAAAGGGAAGAATTTACACATCAAGTAAATATGCCCTGTGTTCTCTTTGTTTTTATGTTCCCTTTTTATAAACTCTTACCGATGCGATGGTATACATGACATGTTGTTTTCAAATATTCTTTATTTCCTGGCTGGAATTACAGCCTTCCCCCTGGCCCTATGCTATGTCAATACTGTTAAAAAACATGTATTACCCTTGCAAGAGATTGTATATTCATATTTTCTCAAACTTTTATCGGTGGTGTCTAGAGCATATGAAGTAGCATACAGTTCCTAGACCTGGGAACATACTTTTGAGAACCAGACCTGTGTATTTAACAAGTGAGTTATCCATGAGACACTATTATTATTTCTCCCACTTTGCACCCCTCTTGTCTTTCTTTCGAAAGAAAGGCACCAGGTAATCTCAGTCTTCCCTTCTGCTATGTTACGTGAATTGGTATACAGTATGTCACATTACATATGTCTAATGCATGCTGATGTGGCCACCAGATTCTTAGAAAGATGCCTTCTATGGCTTCCTAGGATTCAAGAAACAAATTAGGAGTTCATATTTAATGTGACTTGGTTCCCATCTACTGAAGACAGTTGAAACCTTTAAATGATGATTTGTACTTTTGACACAACAATGCCTTTCTATAAGATGCTTTATTAATATCAAACTGAGTTGTTTTTTTCCTGTCATACTCATACATAGGCATATGTCTATCCTGAATAGGCCACATACAGGATGAGGTTTTTACAGCAGAAAAAACTCCATGGGTCCAGTGGTTCTTATCTACCATCCAATTCAATGAACCCAAACAACAAAACCCAGAAAACCTAAAAGAAAAAAATCTATATTGTGCTATAATTACACACAGAAATTGGGTCAAGGTGTGAATTTTCAATCATCAGTAGGTGGAAAAATTCAGTTCCCCATGTGTCATGTACAGGCTCCACATTTTACCCACGTTTGAGTACACTTATATTTAGATGGAATATATTCTGATTTGAAATATTGACCCTGATCAAGTGGACATTTCAATTTTTACCCTGTAACTGCAAACTCACTGAAGCACTCAAAGGGTTAATCCCATAAAACCCAAAGGAAGTTACTATATAAACAGAGATATTTTTGATTCAGATCGTGTTCATAGGAAACGTCTTCCCCTTTCTGCCGATTACTACAAACTCCAGATGTAATTAGGATGTGAAGATGAGAGAGAGAGAGTGTTAATCAAATCCCCAGCCTTTCTGGAAAATAAATAGCCACACAGATTAAAAATGGGAGTAGTGGAACTAAAGCAGTAATGCATGAAAAACTAATTTCCCTTGTTGCTGTCACTTTCAGAAGGAGGGGAATTTTACCCACTCCCTCTGTGCTTCCTTTTACTGTTTCTACCCCTAGTTTGGGGGCAGTGACTAGAGAAATTGGATAACAAGATCAGAAAATTTAATTACAGTCTTTCAACCTGCCGTCCGATAAATTGGATGTCACAGTTTTCTTGTTCTCTGTTTTTTTTTTTGAAGTGGGCCGTGTACAGATGTACACAGCAGCTTGTGGGTTAGATTTACATGAAATCGTGACCATCCTCTAAATCCTTCCAATTACTTTAATCTTCTGCTTTGCCCTGGACCAAAATGAAGAAAAGCCATCCATGGGTCAAGAGACAATATTGGAAGATAACATTAACCCCTGAGTTTACGTTTGAAAATATTACTTATGTTTCACAGGTTCAGCCCTACAATTTCTAGCACCGTAGGGTTCCCAGTGCCCCCTTCCTATGTCCCACTACCTCAGTGACCTAGGCAGCTACCTAGGTCACCTATATGGTAGGACCAGCCCTGATCCCAACACTACACGCTTTATTCACTAAAGGAAAAGTTGTTGGAAGTGTCTGCAGAAGAGTTGAGGTTTTTAACTCCCTCACTTCAATATTCATTATGAAGTGTCAAAACTGGCAGGTGTCTTCATCAAGAATGTGAATAATATATATGCATATTTCAATAGATGAAGAAATCTAATTGATTCAGCTATACATTATACAGGGCAACCCAAGCTCTTCCTGGATCAGAAGCTTGCCGGGAGTGGCCATTTCTAATAAATAATGTCAAGTAGCTAGAACAGAACTCTCCAACAAGGCTAAGCTGACCCTGTATAATGCATATACCGTATTTGCTCGATTATAAGACGACCCTGATTATAAGACGACCCCCCAAATCTGAATATTAATTTAGGAAAAAAAGAAAAAACCCTGAATATAAGACGACCCTATAGGAAAAAAGTTTTACCAGTAAATGTTAATTCATCTAAACAATTTTTTTTTAATAAAAGCTATTTCCTTCTATTTTCCAACCTGCCCCCCAGTTATGCACATCTTCCCCAGAAATGCCTTATACCCCCTATATGCCACTGTGCCCCATGATATGCCTTTTAACCCTATATGCCACTGTGCCCCATGATATGCCTTTTGACCCCCTATGTGCCACTCTGCCTCCAGAAATGCCTTATACCCCTATATGCCACTCTGGCATTTAGAGGGTTAAAAGGCATATTATGGGGAAGAGTGGCATATAGGGAGGTTTAAGGCATTCAGGAGGCAGAGTGGCATATAGAGGGTTAAAAAGGCATTTCTGTAGGCAGAGTGGCATTAAAGGGGTTAAAAGGCATTTCACAGAGCACTCTACCTCCAGAAATGCCTTATGCGCCCCATTTAACACTCCACCCCCCTCCCTCCTCCAAACTTACCGGTGCTTCTGACTTCCCTGTCGGTAGCCGGGGCAGCGTGTAGATCCCACGCACTTATCGCTCAGACCTTCCCCAACTGTCAGAGATCAGAGTTCCCAGCACCGGTGTCTGATCTCTGACAGCCAGGGAAGGTCTGCGGGATGGACGCAGACAACCCCCGCTGCTAGCCACACTTCCTTCCTGCTGCAGCGGAAGTTGTCTACGCGAATCGCGTAGACATCTACACGCCGCCCCAGCTACACACCGGGGACTCAGAAGTACCGGTAAGTGGGGCGGGGGGGGGGGGAGACAGGAGGATCCAGGTCCCCTGCAGCTGCAGGGGATCTGGATCTTAGTCGTCTCATAGTCAGACCTATTTGAGGTCTGATTATAAGACGACCCCGATTATAAGACGAGGGGTATTTTTCTGAGCATTTGTTCTGAAAAAAACCTCGTCTTATAATCGCGCAAATACGGTATACCAATAGATGAAGAAATCTCTTTGATTTAGCTATACATTATGCAGGGCCAGCTAAGCTCCTCCTGGATCAGAAGCTTGCTGGGGTTGGCCCTTCCTAATGAATATACCTGTGAATTTGTGGTCACCCGGAGCATACCCTTGCAGGGTTCGGCCAGGACTGCTCACTGACACCAGTTGGCGTTCCTGCTGACATTGTGGTAAACACCCCCAGTTAAAGGAAAAGTGGGCGGGGAGTGGGGCATGTCAGGGAGTTTAAACATGTATGGGATAGACATATAGTTATCCTGAATGTAACACAAGACCAATGAGGGATTAAGATTTGAGTCTTTACATCAGTAAGAAGGGACAGACTGGATGGGCCAAATGGTTGTTATCTTCCGTCAAACTTTTATGTCACCACTCTAATTGACCACTCAACTTTAACGAGGACTTGTATTGAAATGTCACATGTGACTTCAAAGGTTAAAATAGTTTTAATCTCGTTGCATGTAATGTAAATTATTATGGTTCACGATTAAAAGGCAGAAAAAGATTTTAGGGAAAGGTGAGAATTTTTGTTACTGCTACAGGAAGTAACAGCCAACACCAATAAAACACCAGTGACTCTCCTGCTGGTTTGACCATTATTTTACTGGCCACCTACTGGTATAGCATAACTAATCCAATTAATTTGGCCAAATTATTTTGTGATATAACCATTGCCCTTGACAAGGTGGTTTGTATTATAACAAAATAAGTAATTCTCGTAAATTGTGACACTATTTCACATCTTTGTGATATCACAGATTTTTCTGTTTGCAAAGCATTTTTGTAATATAAATTATTCATTTAATTTCTTATATTGCAGAATTAACATTTAATTATAAATTATTTTCAATATAGAAGTCTTATGTGTTTTACAAATTTGCCTGTTGGTTTTTCCCTTTAGTTTATTTATGAGAAGAATACGCACCACTGGTTATTCTTTGCATTTTAGTTGTTAGAATTGAGTAAGCTGTCTGCGGTATGTTTCAATATAATTAATTTAGAGTTTTGGATAAATGTATTCACAAAAACATAATTTGTATGTTGGAATACAAAGCATGATCAAACTGCACGGATTTACATGGATGATGAGTGTATCTAACACTATGTGACCCCAATGTGTTCTGTTATTCATATTAGTATGGCACTATGAGACTGCCTGGATTTAGGAGGAGAGATGTGGATATGTTAGAGAATTTGGATATTTTAAATGCAGTTTAATCACACAATAAATTGTGGCCAATTACTATTTGACATTTTTACATATGGTAAATCTGCAATGTGCACCCCAGGGGTATTTTTAACAGGTTTGTGTGGTGCTGGCATATCTGCCACATGGTGCTTGGTTTGTTATTAATACTTGATAAAACATGGTAGCAGCCATGCTACATAAATGTGCCAATTTTAAAGGTAAAAAAATGTTAAAGAGAAACATACCCTTTTTTATAGCTCCTTGTCAATCAGTGTAGTTCTGGAAATACCGGTATTTAGTTTTGCCTCATTGAAGACAAGATCAGTAGTATCCAGTGGCAGGACCAGCATTATCTAATCAGTTTCCTGGACTGAAGTTCTATCAACCATCCTTTGAAAGGCTGGCTAAGTCAAACAATTATAAACTTGAAAACAGGGAAGAGACAACTTTTGGGATGAATGTGGTTTCACTGGGCACTGACATCCGTCTATCACAGGGGCGGCCAACATGCGGCCCGCAGCCAAATGCGGCCCGCGGGACCTCAAGGTGCGGCCCGCTTAAGATCGGCAGCCAGGGCAACCGATCTTACGCGGGCCGCACCTCGAGCCCTGCTACAACAAGAGCCCTGCTACTTACCTGTGGGAGGCTCTTTTGTACTGCACAGAGCAAGCGGAACCCAGCAGAGTTCACGTGACATCACATGACTCTGCCCCAGTCCTGCTTCCTCTGTGCAGTACCAGAGAACGCAGAGGGAGTCCGCGCCCCCTGCTGAAGTCTGTGAGCGGCATCGAGGAGCTGCAGTGCAGGTAAGGGGGTGGGGAGGTTGTTTGAATGAGTATGCGTGATTGAGGGAATGAATCTGAATGAATGAGTATATGAATGAATGAGTGTGTGTGTGTGATAGCATGGATGTGTAAGTGCTGGAACCTAGGCATGATGGGACTGTGATTGCTCTTAGCAATCACACTCCTATCATGCCAAGTCAGCCAGTACATGCTGAAACCTAGCTAGCTCCCCCCTTGTGTATTGATGCTGCCAGCAGTATGGGGTCTGCACATCACTTACAGCCACTCTGTACCAGCATGTACTGGCTGACTTGGCATGATAGGAGTGTGCTTGCTAACAGCAATCACAGTCCCATCATGCCTAGGTTCCAGCATTTACTGGTTGGTTGTGTAAGTGCTGGAACCTAGGCATGATGGGACTGTGATTGCTCTTAGCAATCACACTCCTATCATGCCAAGTCAGCCAGTACATGCTGAAACCTGGCCAGCTGCCCCCCTTGTGTATTGATGCTGCCAGCAGTATGGGGTCTGCACATCACTGCACAGCCACCCTGTGCCAGCATGTACTGGCTGACTTGGCATGATAGGAGTGTGATTGCTAACAGCAATCACAGCAAGCACAGTCCCATCATGCCTAGGTACCAGCATTTACTGGTTGCCTGGGTGTGATAGGAGTGTGATTGCTGTGTGGATGCAACCTGTGATCTATGCCTGTAATTTACGGGGTTTTAAATATACCTTTTAATGACGTGTTTTTATGTGAATTCCAATTGATCTATACCTGCAAAGCTGGGTTTTTGCGTTATTCTGTAGATCCATATCTATATATTTCCATACATTATTTATGTATACCTGCAAATACAGTGTTTGTATGTCTTATTCAGTTGATTAATACCTGCAATGCTGTTTACATGTATTTATTTGATCTATACCTGCAAAGCTACGTTTCATGTACTATTGTATACCTGCAAATACAGGATTTGTATGTCTGATCCTGTTTATTTGATCTATACCTTCAGTGCTGAGATCACAAGTGAATCAGTTGATCTATACATGTAAAGCTTGGTTTGTGTGCTAATGTGTTGATCTATACCTGCTATCGGCAACTGGGGCTAATATTAATATATATGGGCAGCAGGGGCATCAATACACAAGGGGCAAAAACACTAAGGGGGTATAAACGACAATGAAGTGTGAAAAATCCATCCTGATGTAGACATCTGTGACGTAGATTGTGTCCTGCTGTTTGTGTGTTTTTGGTTATCAGTGTAGCAGAGCCTGTCCTTGGGGGGGGGTGTGTATGTGTGTATAGGTGTTGGTGTGGCAGAGCCTGTCCTGGTGTGTGTTTGGGTGTTGGTGTGGCAGAGCCTGTCCTGGTGTGTGTTTGGGTGTCAGTGTGTCAGAGCCTGTCCTGGTGTGTGTGTGTGTGTGTGTGTGTGTGTGTTTGCTGTTAGCAATTACTCTCCTATCATGCCAAGTCATATTGCTATTTTTTTTTGTCCAATTGTGGTGTGTTACCTACTTTCATTAAAAATGTGAGTTCTTATTATAATTTTTAAAGGTGGGGGGGTAAGTTTCGGTTTTGGCTAAGCAAACCGTGAATTTTTTGGTCCAGAATTTTCATTCTGGTGGAGCCCTAGGATAAATAGAACTATTTCATTTTTAATTATCCTGAATCCTGAATTTGTAGTCACAAAACTTTCTAGGCCCAGAAATCAGTGAGAGGAAAAGTAAAGGTTTTGTGTTATTTACATTTTTTTAATCTGCATATTTTATTAAAGGCCATATTTTCTCACAGTGAAAATACAATTCTGATGAAGTGGCCCACTGCAGAAAAAACTTGGACGCCCCTGCACTAATGCATCCTTCCTGACGGGAAATATGACTATTAATGGCTGGCCAGTGATACTTTACGCTTGTGTTTCCAAACATCAGAAGAATAATGATTTGCTCGCTAAAATAGTTAAAAGGCAAAGTATGTTCTGAACTGATGGCAGTGGTGTGATTTGAAAACTAACTCCCACGCTTTAAGTAACTGTAAATGAAATTCATAAAACATTGAAAAAAGTGTCCAAAAGTCCTAGTAAGAGCTTTTCTCCATCATTTCATTTTTATTATTTTAAATTTTTATATTACATTTATTAGACACATTAAACAAAGCATACTTTAAATAAAATAGATATGTAGCAACTATAAGAAGCTCTCAAATGAAAAAAAAAAAGAACTCCTACACCCAATAAACACTAATTTTCCGAGTAATGTTTATGACTTTCCTTTCACGCTTGTGATCGTATTCAATGACTTCTGATTCACTGCCTGATAAAACTTGATTATTAAGTAATAGAAGCTGTTGATGTAGGACAGTATATTGGCTTTTCCAACAATGTTCTCTTTTTTCTGTATGTACCTAACAAATGAAATAGAGAAGACACCAAAACACAGTTAATATCCCTGCTTTGGAATGCTGCATGGCACATGATGTCACACGTGGGCCCTTCCACTATACGGAGAAGGGGTGTCATGTTAAGTTTCTACCCTAATTCAGGCACTGTGTGTGCAACATCTCCTGCCAGAGGGCATTTGCCAGTTTTGGGAGCACATCAGGCTATCAAGATAGCGAATCTCAGACCCTTAAATACCGTTAAATATACTAAACCACTCATATATTATGTGGCTTGGCGATAAGTGCGGGATGTGAACCACTATTCCTTTACACTTTAAGAGGGTAATAAATTAAATTGCGGGGAGATGGCAATTAAAAGAACACAGAAGGTGAGGTTGGTCTAACATATATATATATATATATATATATATATATATATATATATATATATATCTCCTCAAGCATCAGTGTCTTATCATCTGTTACCAGATCTGAGTTTACAACTACCATAATCTATCCCGGAAGAACATAATTTACATCATTAACATTTAAGGGAATTGTGGTACATCTGAATTTAATTACACGGTTGAAAATCTAGATGAGAGAACAGAAACAAAGCAGGTATGAATAATGTGGATCAATACATTAATCCCATTGACATTTTGTAAAAGAATAATGCATACAATGGTGCCGAATACTGTATGCATAATCTCAAGCAGTTCACTTTACATGAGCTACTTGACCATCCAGCCATCATGGGGGGATGGCCTCTGAGACAGAGCATTAGAATATATATATATATATATATATATATATATATATATATATATATATATATATATATATATATACCATCCCAGCGCTCATAGAAATAAAGTAATGTTGAGAATCACTGATGTTTCCACTTATTTTTACTTCTTATTTTATGTACTGGCAACAATTATGACAGAATCAGAGATGGAATGAAAATAAAATAATAATACACAGACACATATCCTGAGAAATAATATGTTAGAACCAAGTAATAACGAATAGGCACGTGTTTACCAAATGTTGTTTATTGGGTGGAACCATATGCTTTCTAGGTGTTTGTTTTTAAGAAGTGTGGAAGGAGAAAACCCTTCAGAAGCATCTGTCATTATTGGTAAAGTCAGTGAACGCTTCAAACAGAACAGGGAAAGGGTTAAGTCTCACAAGTTAAAGAAATAAAATCCAAGAAGTTTGAAAGAGCTGAAAATTCCCCCTAGAGGAATGATTAAAAATACACAAGGTGAATTTCACAACCTTAATAAGCACTAAAAGAAGGACCTTGTCTCTGTCCTCAAATGATGAGGTTCACAATTGGTTTATAAAAAAGCACACATTTGTATTACTAGTTTTCCATTTAGTTATCTCTGATGCTACAAAAAAGTATGATTTGTTACATAAATAGGGGTGAATAAACAGTATAGAAGGGACTGGCAAAAAGCCATGGTATACTTAGTATCTAACTAAAAAGAGTAGCCTGCATACAGATATGGAAAAATTTTATATTTCAATTTATTGGAACAAAATAAATCCCAATGCTAATCTGTACTGCTAAGCCCTCTTGTTTGTTCACACTAACATCCCAGCCTGTTCGCTACTGATGCCACAGGGAGCCACTGGGTCCACTACTGATCACAACGTAGCCAAGAATATGGAATTGAGCAGATTATTTCACAGATTCCCGGACAAAAATTCAAGTGGAAAAAATAGTCATTTTTATTGGCATTATATATATATATTTTTATATAATATATATATTCTAATATTTTAACTTGGCTCTTTTATTTCATGTGATTCATGCTATATATACACAGTATATATAATAGTATACACAGTATATAATATATATATGTATATATATTGTCCCCATATATTGGGTAAAGGGGCCTCTGAATGCAATCTTACGATCTGGATATATTATCTAAATTTTACCTTCTGCGTTTTCTATTTTTCCACTTTTATTTTGCTCAGTGTTGTGTTCTTTCATTTTTTTTACCCTATGTACTTTCACAGATGCACAAAATGTTTATGGCCTCGGTGGGACAGGGGTGATCGTTTCATGAATATCAGATGCCAAAAAATGCTTTGAATTTAATATGATAATTAATTTACTTGGAAAATAACAGTTTGCTGAAGCAATTGTACCTGGCCTTTTGTTTCCATACGGTAATTCTGCGTGCCAGGCAATTATTTATTCATCATTCAATTTTAGTTTCTTTTTAAAAGGTGGGCATAAAAATGTATTAATGCTATAAACAAACATTAAAAATTGAACACAATCACATAAAAAAATGTGTGAAGATTGTCCTGGATTCTACTTCTTTTATATGAGCATATGTATAGTAAAGTAGTTCTAGTTAAAGGGACAGCCTAGTGTCCATACAACTCTACCTCGAAGAAGTGTGGAGAAGAAAAATAATAAACCACTTACCTTTAGAAGCTGCGTCTCCAGGGTCTTCCTCTGTTTGAACTACTCTTTACAATATTTTGCATACCTAATGGGACTGAAAGCAGGAGTCACAAAGATTTATCATGATTAGGCTGTTGCTAATGCTGGTGGAACACATTAATCATCAGAAATGTATGTATGGTCCTGACCCTTGTAAAAAAACAAAAAAAAAAAGTGCAACATAGAAGACGATAAAATAAAACATTAGTCTGTTGTCTTGAATGATTTATAAATTCTCCTTTTGTTGGTGTAGAAGGGCTTTCATTCAAGAAGAATGTAAAGCAAAGAAAGAAAACCTTTCACAACATTCCATGTGTAATTAATTTTAGGACCTCTGGGGGTTCCTAAAAAGGTGATTTCTGACATGGTTTCCTTAATCTACTCACATCAGTATGCAGTGAAGTGTATTTGTTTATTGTTTTAGCAGTAAAGAACCATTCCTCTTGCGGAAGGTGAAGTTTTCTTTCTCCGAGTGTCAAGGTTCGACCTTGGGTCCTGTTGATGAACATTATCCCTAGACACTTCTTCGGCTTGACCTTGGTTATATTTAGGTTTAATTGTCTCCTCTCGTATGTGTAAACAAACCCAAAACTAGCCGTGTGTGTGTGTGGAACCTCGCGTGACCCATAGACAGGATGTGAACTTAAATTTGTTCTATTGACCAGAGTAAGTCTCTGGAATTTAAAATAGGTGATATCATAAACAATACTTTTGAAGTATTATTATCCTAACCCTGCATACACAGCTGCAATTAGATTGTAAAGTGCTGCCCTGTAGTATGCGTGATGAATAAACCTATGCTAGGAAGTCTGTTACTGTTAGACATCCCACATGCTAGATGCATGCATCCTATACACAATACTATACACACCCCTAGGCCTAAACAAGAGCTCATATTCCATAGACACTTTGAGAAAGGTCTGAATACAGTTACGAAAACTAATATAAATGCAGGGTTTTGGTCGATCCAGTTATCGATTTTGGTGGATTTCTCTAATTTTGCAGGAAAATTCTTAATGATCAAATGCAACAGGGAAGCGTGATAGTTTAATCATGATGGGTTTAGGTAATTATGTAACATTTTAAAATAGGGCTCTCTCAGCCTTATAAGATAATAATAATAATAATAATAATATTTTTTTTCAATTACTACTACTTCTGCTAATGATAATAATTATCCTCTAAATACTGTTTTCCCAGACTCCAGTTTTCTCAAATATTGTTATTCATTTATAGTATATAGCACCATCATATATCATAGTGCTGTACAACAGGTAGGGCTCCATCCCTATTGGCCCCCAACAGCACATCTTCCGGGTATTAAAACTGATAATACAACCATTTTAAAATTTGTGACAACTGACAGTGAAACATAAAAGAAAACAACTGTTAAAACTGTATTTAAAGATAAAAAGAATAATACACATTATAGATTTTAAAGGTAATCTGGACCATTAAATATTTAAGTGCTTTTTACATCTTGTATATAATCTATAATAGCAATCGTAATCTTTACCTTTAAATGTATGGTAGTGTCAAATATTCCGTGATATATCAAATATAAGTGGCAGGTTGATTCTTTTAAACGATTTTATTGATCTGGATTTCCTGTTTGAAGGAATGTGTTTTGGGTCAATCAAAGATAATTATGATAATAAAAAAGAAATATGTTGACTCACGTACATTTGAATAACAGCACAGTCTAGAGAGACATATATATATAAAACAGGGGTTAATTCAGGGGCAAAACTGAAGATTTAGAACCATCAGTGAATCACTTTTCAGGTCATTTTAAATCTGACCAAAATATTTCCATGTTCCGTTGACAAATATGCCCCCCATGGATTTATAAAAATGGGATGTTATCATTTAAAATACTTGAGATACATAAACTGAATTATAAAGATACCCTGTTTTCCTTTTTTACATTTGTTCCGTGATGTTTCCTTTCCTCAATGCCAACTCTAATGATGATGTTACATCTCTTTTTGTATAAGCCTTTGTTAATCATCAGTACTATGGCTGTTTATGTTGTAATATCTTTACAATTACGTCTAATGTGTACCTTGCATCGCATTTTTACATGTTTTCCTTTGTTTTGCCTATACTGTGGTCATTACATGCTACATGGTATGGCTGGCCAAGAAACAACAATAGGGCTTGCAGTCCATATTGGGAACCATTTAAAACAACTCCATATTTAATTATTATTTTCAGGTTGACTCACATCACACTCTCATTCTCTTTCACTCTCTAAATGTTTCCCTACCTTCTCTGCCGACCACTTCTGCTTCTGCCGACCACTTCCACATCTTATTCCGCATCTTTTTCTGCATCTTCTCTTCTCTCTTAAATCTTCATTTGGAGGATCTAGGAGAATGTCACCGCAGCGCTGGCATTTTGGCAGAAGTTGCTAGGTTATGTCTGCAGAGATGCAGACGAAGAAAGAAGATACCAGAATAAGGATAGAAGACTGAAGACAGAAGAGAAGGAACTAGATATAAGATGAAGATGAAAGATATGCAGAAGAAGATGCCGAAGTGGAAGTGGTCAGCAGGGAAGGTAGGGAAACACTTAGAGAGCGTGATAGAGAGGGTGAACGAGAATGAGAGTGTGAGTAAATGTGGACCCATAGATTTTGTACAATAATTCTGAGCTTTTTGTATAGTTTTAGTCAGATTGATTGGGGGGGGGGTCAAGCCTCGTTTTCAGGGCTTCATATGAATCGCAGAATGTATCAAAATTCTGTAAACTTGCAATTTGTACGAATCCGAGTGCACAAGTCTAGTTGCTGTGATTATATTTAGGTTACAATACATTAGCATTATGAACATAACATAAACAGCTTACATTTTACCTATATTTTTCATGTAAAGTTATTTACAAGTGTATAGTTAAATAATAATTGTGCATCACACCATATTAGATCTTTGTAATAAAAACTAACTACTTCTGGAAACTGTGAATCTACATAGTAAAGTTATCCATATATATGTGATTCTATATACATGTAGGTTGCACATAAAGAACATTTACATAGAGCCATCATATTCCGCAACACCGTGCAATGGGTAAACATGACATAACAAGTAGTAAATAACATAACAATTCAATTTACAGAAACAAAAAGTAAGGAGTACCCTGTCAAAATGAATTTACAATCTAGAAGGAGTTGGAGTATATTACACTGGGGTAAACGTTGGGGTATACGTGCCACCATAGGGAAGGACCAGTCAGACAAATCAGACTTGTATAAGTCATGTCAGCAAGCAGGTGAGGGACTAGGTAGATAAAGGTAGATGGGAGGAAGGGTGTTAACGCTTAAGTTTATAGGCATCCCTCAAGAAATAGGTCTTGAGGATTTTTTGAAGCATGCAACAAATACAAGAAGGAAGTTATATACCATGCTATGGGGTTTAAAATGGTTAATATTTCTAGGCAGAAATATTTAATTGACACCTTCAATATTTTCATCCTAATATCAAATCCAACACTGAACATGTCCCAGACATTTGTAATGTCTGTGTTATGAAATTTTAAAGATATCCTATACCTTATTTAATTTATACCTACATTTGGATATATGAAGTAAAACTGCAAGTCTCACTGCAATAACTTTTTATTAGATTTAGGAATTAATTTAAAAGCAAGGGAAAACCATATACAGGGGTGTGTAGACTTTTTATATCCACATATATATATATATATATATATATATATATATATATATATATATATATATATATATATATATATATAGAATTGGATTCAATCTTACTAGACACACCCAGGTATGATTATTGCCAGTACTAAACGATTCAATTAAACAGAACTTGTCTTGTAAATTGGAACTTTTTGGAAGACATACACTCACTGGCCATTTTACTAGGTACACCTTGCTAGTACCGGGTTAGACACCCTTTTGCCTTCAGAACTGCCTTCATTCTTCTTGGCATACTTTCTACAAGGTGCTGGAAACATTCCTCAGAGATTTTGGTCCACATGGACATGATGGCATCACGCAGATGCTGCAGATTTGTCGGCTGAACATCCATGAAGCAAATCTCCCCTTACACCAGATCCCAAAGGTGCTCTATTGGATTGAGATCTGGTGACTGTGGAGGCCATTGGAGTACAGTGAACTCATTGTCATGTTCAAGAAACCATTTTGAGATGATGTGAGCTTTGTGACATGGTGCATTATCCTGCTGGAAGTAGCCATCAGAAGATGGGTAGACTGTGGTCATAAGGGGATGGACATGGTCAGCAACAATACTCGGGTAGGCTGTCACATTTAAACAATGTTCAATTGATACTAAGGGCCCAAAGTGTACCAAGAAAATGTCCCCCACACCATTATACCACTGCCACTAGCCTAAACCATTGATATAAGGCAGCATGGATCTATGCTTTCATGTTGTTTTCGCCAAAGTCTGACCCTGCGATCTAAATGCCACAGCTGGAATCCAGACTGATCAGACCAGACAACATTCTCCCAGTCTTCTATTGTGCAATGTTGGTGAGTCTTGGCAAATTGTAGCCTTAGTTTCCACTTAGCTGACAGGGGTGGGAACCGGTGTGGTCTTCTGCTGCTGTAGCCTGTCTGCTTCAAGGTTTGACGTGTTGTGCCTTCAGTGATGGTATTCTGCATACCTTGGTTGTAACGAGTGGTTATTTGAGTTATCGTTGCCTTTCTAACATCTCGAACCAGTCTGCCCATTCTCCTCTGACCTCTGACATCAACAAGGCATTTTCGTCCACACAACTGCCGCTCACTGGATATTTTCTCTTTTTCGGACAATTCTCTGTAAACCCTAAAGATGGTTGTGCGTTAAGATCCCAGTAGATCGGCGGCTTCTGAAAAACTCAGACCAGCCCGTCTGGCACCAATAACCATGCAACGTTCAAAGTCACTTAAATCCCCTTTCTTCCCCATTCTGATGCTCGGTTTGAACTTCAGCAAGTTGTCTTCACCACGTCTACATACCTAAATGCATTGAGTTGCTGCCATGTGATTGGCTGATTAGCTATTTGTGTTAACAAGCAATTGAACAGGTGTACCTAATAAAGTGGCCAGTAAGTGTAGGTCCGGTTACATCTTGTATAACACTAACACAGCATTCCACAATAAGAACATCATACCAACAGTCAAACACTATGGTGGTAGTGTGATGATCTAAGGCTGCTTTGCTGTTTCAGGACCTGGTAGAATGTTAGGCCATCAGTTTGTTACCTAAAGCTCAAGGGCAGTTATGCATTAATAATTCAAAGCACACAAGCAAGTCTACATCTGAATGACTTAAAAGAAACAAAATAAAGGTTTTGAAATGGCCCAGTCAAAGTCCAAACTTGAATCCAGTTGAGATGCTGTAGCATGACCTTAAAAAGGCAGTTCATGCATGAAAATCTTCCTGGATGTATTAAAACAATTCTAACAAGAAGAGTGTGTCAAAACCAATGTAAAAGACTCATTGCTACTTGATATTACCAAGGGCCGCACAACCAGTTATTCGGTTTAGGAGGACAATTACTTTTTCATGTGGGTTACATACTATAGGTTTTGATTAACTCTTTACCTTCAATAAATGAAATGATAATTTTAAAGTTGCATTTTTTTTCTCATCTTGTCTTTTTCTTTTATTAAAATTAGTTGGATCATCTGAAACATTTAAATGTGATAAATAAGGAAAAAATAGAGAAAATTGGGAAGGGGCAAATACTTTTTCACAGCACATTACATATAGACAAAGGAAGAAGAAGAATTATATCTAATGAGAGTCCTGTTCTTGGGATATTAAACATTAAAATATCCAATGGAAAAACAGATCACTAATTTGCTATGACTGCTCAGTGTTAGAAAGCTATTTACTAGACTTGGGCACCAGGGGGGTCTTCGTGTTCGTCTTCGGGGGGGGGGGGGGAATCTTCGTATTCCGCGAATATTCGCCCGTTCCCGTTCGGTTTTTCTTCGTTTCCCCAGTTAAGGGGTTAATACGGGGTTAACGCAGCTCTGGCGCCAGGAGTTTAAATGTACGTATGAGCAACTCTATTGGACGTCAGCAGGGGGCTCGTCTGCCATTGGTTGATGGCAGACGAGCCCCTTGCTGGCGACCAATAGGGTCGCTCGTACAGACTGTTAACTCCTGGTGCCGTAACTTACCCGGCACATCCCACTGGTCTCCCTCCCTGTTCACTTAGTTAAATGTCCGTACAAGCGACCAATAAAGTCGCTCGTACGGACATTTAACTAATTGAACAGGGAGGGAGACCAGTGGGATGAGCCTATTGGTCACCTGCAGGGTCTTCCTCTGGCATGAACCAATTGGTTGATGCCAGAGGAGGTCCCTGTAGGCGACCAATAGGCTCATTCCCACTGCCCTATAACCCGTGACGGCGAGCCTGCGGATTTCCACTTCCGGGAACTGCTGCGATGCCGCGAAGACAAGGTAAGTTAGAAGGGGGGGGGGGAAGAATGGTAGACTAAGACGAAGGCTATCACGAAGATCTTTGTTGTGTGTGTCTTCGTCTTCGCCTACGTTTTACCGCCGCTGTCTTCTCTTCGGCGTGTCTTCGGAACGAACATGAAAACGCACTCTTCGTGTTCGTTTTCATGTTCGCCCGAAGACGAATGCACAAGTCTACTATTTAAAGGGCTGTCCTGTATCAATAACAAATCTGAATTATTTCTTTAAGTTTAATGTCATCCAGTATAGAAACCTTAATTTAAATGTTTGAAATGGCTCAGACCGTTTAACACTCATGAACAGGTACTTTTAATTAACGGGGGTAAGAATACAAGGGTACTATGTCAAAATATTTAAAGATGTTCTCAAAGAAGGAACATTTTTCATCAATGACAAGAAGTTACACATAGTCCTTGACATTAAATTTGCTTTAATGACCAAATGTCGCTGGCATAACTCACCAAAAATGTTAAGTCGACAAAACATCAGCAGAAATTGGATGGACTGTTAGTGGAATATAGGCAGGACTGGGTTTGCTCACCACTAAATCTTTCCTTCTTGACCTCCAGTACTCCCAACACTGTAGGAACTTCTTACAAGCTGGTGTGACACTTTAAATTGGCACAGGTGGCTCTTTCACAAGCACAGGTAGATATGTTAGAATGACTTAGACACAGGGACGGCTTTGTGTTCAGGCGCCCTGTGCGGACTACTCCTCTGGCATCCCCCCGCCCCACAAAAAAGAACGGAAAGAATTAGTTTTAATTAGAGACTATATATGTCCAAACAAGTAGAATAATATATAACTGGAAACAATGGTAACAATATGTACATTAAATACAATAAATATAGGGGGAAAAACTGGTAATCTTTGTAACAAAACATTTTTTAAATATTGAAAAAAATTGTATCCTAGGGAAGCATTTCCTTGGGCCCCGCTCCACCCTTCCTAGCATGCAATCACTCCATCCGCTATCCCCCCAAAAACAAATATTTGCCCCACTGGTTAGGGGAAGGTTGTGACAGTCGTCCCTCTTTCTGACCCTACCATGACTTTGAGAGGTCCTCTCCCCCGTAATCAACCCCAGAGTTTCTTTTTCAAATGAAATATATTTTATCTCAAAGGGATTTAGCTGTATTCACAAGTAAGTTTACATTTTTGTTTAGTATAGAAAGACACAAATTTGTAAAGTGGCTTGGATTTCAGTTTGAAAACAGTTAAATATATAGTCCAACAAAGTTATAGCAGATTACTAGAGATTTACTGATGGAAAGAAGTACACGTCATACCTACATACAGCAGTAAAAAAAGCAGTAAGCTGACACATTACTATGAGTTAATTGAGGTACTAGAAGCATTTAAGAGAAAGTCAGTGCATTAGTAGGAATAGGTATATCTAAAAGGGGCACCTGTAATTGGTGCAGTTCCAACTCTTTGGCTATCAAACAAATTCTTGATGTGCTGTTAGAACAACTAAAGTTCTTGACTGCCTGTCACAAGCTGAGAACACAGGTTGATAAGGAGCCCAGGTGCAGGGGATACGAGGGGCTCTGTCTGTACCCCACGAGGCATGATGGCCTGGGGGTTGTTACAGACAGGCGTAGGAATAATCCACAGACAGAAGATCAGGATTTAAGAGTTGTATTGTAATATGGTGGTACAACAATATTTACAAAGAAAGTCACTCGACAGGAAGCCCACTTGCGGGGCACACGGCAGGAAGCCCACTTGCGGGGCACACGGCAGGAAGCCCACTTGCGGGGCACACGGCTGGAAGCCCACTTGCGGGGCACACGGCTGGAAGCCCACTTGCGGGGCACACGGCTGGAAGCCCACTTGCGGGGCACAAGGCAGGTACTGGAACAAGGCAGGTACTGGAACAAGGCAGGTAGTCCTCAAACATTAATGTCAAGGCCCAGACTGCAGGGCTGGCCAGGTTTATAAAGCCTGACTTGATCAGGTAAGCCACTGCAGCTGGACCTGATAATTAGTCTGAGAGGTCCTGAAATGTCAAGGGCGGCCACTAGTGGCAGGAAACGTGAAATGAATAAGGCAAAGTATAAACAAGTCCAGCCAGCGCATGGTGAAGCGTTACATACCCCCACCGCAAGGAGCAGCCTCCGGATGCTTACGGTACCATGGAACGGTGGTCTCACCGTCTGCGGTGAGACTTTTTTCTTCTCCTCCTCTCTAGCACGTAGTGCTTTCTCATACGCTTCCAGATCTACACGACATATTACATTGCCGTTGGATGTCACTACACGATCTGATGGCAGAGGTTCTGTTGTGCTGAGTTGGGCTGGAGAGGCCTCAGCTACTGGATACACAGATGTGATAGTCCCGGCATGTGCTTGTCTTGTCCTACTTCTACTCCTGTGAGTGGTAGGAGTGGTGCTTCTGACTGCACAAACAGCCGGGGGGTTGATCTCCATGGATGTGTCCATGACCTCTGCATCAGATGACGCACTGTCCATATAGGACCACTCGGGGGTGTCAGACAAGGTCTGGAGGTCTTCTGGCTTTGTGATGGAGGGCGTAGGAGTCACAGGTACCGAGGACTGGTTAACCCCTGCATCACCTGTCTGTGGATTAGACAGGGTATGCTCCTGCTTTGTGACGTTGCTGGCGTCATGTGCAGGTTCCGGGGCATGGGGTTTCTCCAGGTGGGTTGCAGACTGTTTGACTGGTTTGTGCAGACAATACGTTATCCTGTGGCCAGTCTCTCCGCAGTAAAAACATAAGTCGTCCTCTTGTCTTCTTTGTTTTTCTTTTTTGGTGAGCGGCTCTCGCTTACGGCTCTTTGTAGCAGTCTTCTTACTTATGGTCTGGGTCTTGGTCTTTATGTCCACGCAATCAGCTTCCAACACAGTCCTTACTGACTTGCATAGGTGGAGTACACATTCTGCCAACAATTCCAGTACTGCAGGTATCCCCGCGAACTCCTTGTATGGGCCTTGACATTCTGTCACAAGCTGAGAACACAGGTTGATAAGGAGCCCAGGTGCAGGGGATACGAGGGGCTCTGTCTGTACCCCACGATGCATGATGGCCTGGGAGTTGTTACAGACAGGCGTAGGAATAATCCACAGACAGAATATCAGGATTTAAGAGTTGTATTGTAATATGGTGGTACAACAATATTTACAAAGAAAGTCACTCGACAGGAAGCCCACTTGCGGGGCACACGGCTGGAAGCCCACTTGCGGGGCACACGGCTGGAAGCCCACTTGCGGGGCACACGGCTGGAAGCCCACTTGCGGGGCACACGGCTGGAAGCCCACTTGCGGGGCACACGGCAGGAAGCCCACTTGCGGGGCACACGGCAGGAAGCCCACTTGCGGGGCACACGGCAGGAAGCCCACTTGCGGGGCACACGGCAGGAAGCCCACTTGCGGGGCACACGGCAGGAAGCCCACTTGCGGGGCACACGGCAGGTTCTGGAACAAGGCAGGTTCTGGAACAAGGCAGGTTCTGGAACAAGGCAGGTTCTGGAACAAGGCAGGTTCTGGAACAAGGCAGGTTCTGGAACAAGGCAGGTTCTGGAACAAGGCAGGTTCTGGAACAAGGCAGGTAGTCCTCAAACATTAATGTCAAGGCCCAGACTGCAGGGCTGGCCAGGTTTATAAAGCCTGATTTGATCAGGTAAGCCACTGCAGCTGGACCTGATAATTAGTCTGAGAGGTCCTGAAATGTCAAGGGCGGCCACTAGTGGCAGGAAACGTGAAATGAATAAGGCAAAGTATAAACAAGTCCAGCCAGCGCATGGTGAAGCGTTACACTGCCTTTAAATGCAAGATGTAACAAGCTCGGAGAGTTTTCTGAAATAAGAGTTCCATCAGCTCACATGCTCGATTTAGGAGATTATGGACATCAACACCCACCATGTTCAGCCAGCTCAGAATTATAGGTGGCCATTAAAAACATCTTACTACTAACGCACAGACTCTCACCAAAATGCTTCCAGTCCTGCAATCAGCTGATTGTAACCCAAGTGAGCCCTAACAATAAGTCTTTAGCCATTTAGCTGGCTGCACAAAACTGTTTTAGAACTATAAGTCCCTGCAGCCAAGAAAGAATAAGACTGTAGGACAGTATAATGGGCCTTGTTCTCACACCTGTTCAACTACTACCAAGAAAAGGGAAAGAAAGGAAACATACCATGTACATACGGTGGAAGGCTTATGCACCACGAGCAAGGCAATACGTCAGACAACATCCTCTTGCTCTATACCTTCTTTGGATTTCACTCCCTCCATGGCTTATTCTCAAAATATTTACAGCATCTGGCTATAGTTATAGTCTAACAAAAAAACAGGTCACAGTGTCCATTTGATACTTTATAGTACCAAGCAATGGAATATGTAGAGAGAGCATTGTCACAAAGCATGTAATGTTCTTTGAACGCTGCCCGTACCCCAGGGTTCTTCACTCCCTTGGATCCCAATACTTGAAGCATTTTGTTTACTCTACATTCATAAAGCTTATTGTAATAAATTACGATTGTCTAATTACGCCATTTTAATCAAATCATTAAGATGCACATTAAATACATATTGCGGAGGAGAGAAAAGAGACACTAGAAATGAGGGGAGCTCAGGTAGTGGCTTAATTGCATCTAAAATAAAATGTAATGAGTCTAAATGAACTGGATTTTTCTTGCTCTTGGCAGTGGAGAACATCCTGTTATCTTAAGTATTTGAAGGTTGTTCAATGAAGGCTTCAGGGGACAGAAGGGGAGTTTGCATAATAAATAAGAATTGCTCATTAAAACAAAAACAAGGTCAGTAAAGTTATAGTTTACTTGGTAGACTGTGTTTCAAAGCATCATAAGGGATATAACTTCAATGATACTGCTTCTATTGACTACAACTCCCATACCCCCCCCCAAAGTTTAATATGTCCAGAATAGGACATGTTTTTTGAAGAATGTGGCTGAAAGTGGGGAGGGGGTGGACTGTCTGCCTACCTTTACTGAAGAGCCACCATGTAGTCGTCAACTTCAGAACATCATGAGGTGTCAGCATGGTAGCTCCAATGAAGGTCTGGGCTTGAACAGCATAGCTTCCTTGGCATGTCAGAGGATCTCCCAAACCAGCCTACGATCCCTACTGTCCACTCCTAGGACAGATATCTTCACAAACAGTTGACATGATGCCTTTTAGGATGCACCTGTACTTCCTGACTTTTTGCAGAGGCAAAGGAGATTAGGCTTACTGGCTTACTGCTGTGAAATCAGGTAGAATGGTGCTCAAAGGAATTGACAGGAGAGAAGACCCTTCTGACCTTGGCATTTAAAAAGAGAATATTGTATTTACTGGAATACATTCATACACAGAATACATTTTGACATAATAAAAGGGACATCAGCAGGAATGAGGAATGGGGCAGACCCGGGCTGGCCATCTGGCACACCAGGCAGACAGAGCTTTATATTCACCCAATCTGACTCTCCAGCAGAAGATAGGGTGCTGCAATGTGGCTGGGTATACCTGGCCACCCAATGCGAGAGTATAAAAGCATAACGTGCAGCCTCTTATACCTAGCCGGCAGCTGCATTTCAGTCACTTGGCAGCTGCTGAACTTAAGGTGCCAGGGCTGCCTCGTCATCCCAGGGCGACCATGGATGAAGAGTTATGACCAAAATATGGAGATTTGAGAGGTATGATTATCAAAAGGGGTTGCCCTCTGAATCACTCCCTAGGAATTGCAGTGCCACCATTGTGGGACTCAGCAAGTTAAATGCATAAATCACACCTTATAATTTTATAAAAAAGAAAAAAAAAATCATGTCTAAAACGAGGCAGCATTTTATTTATTCATTCAATTATGGAAGAAATGCTGATATGTGACTTTGAATTTAGTAATGTGCTGAGAGGACAAGTAGAAAGAACAGTCATTTAAGGATGCGTTGTATTCTGAAAAAAACTAATAATGAAAAAAGATATACATGCACTGAATTTTTGCTTAAAATATTTATAAGGATACTGACATAAAATGTAAGGGAACCTAAAAAAAGATAACCATATACAAAAGTTACAATATAATTGCAATGCCTATATCTAAGTTAACTAAAGGTGGTACTAAAATTCTCGGTCAGTATTCAGAGGTAGCAATACAGTTTTTTATTTATGTATTTTTTTTTAACAAAAGCACATTTTTAGAATGGTGATTTACATAGATAAAATGGAGCACAAAATGATCTTAATTGCCCATGCTTCTTCTATAATTCATACATTGTTTACCAAATACCCAACTCCCCCAAATGATTATTTCTAGCAAACATTTTATTCCATGAATAAACACATTCACAGTTAAGGGGATTTTAAAATGAAGTTTAGGGACCTACTTCTTTTGGATAAAACATGATTTGATGGCTTTGAGGTCATTGAATTGTTGGACTCTCCCTCACGTATATATACAATATTGACCACAATGCGTCAATTATGCTCAATTTCTTAAGGTTTCAACAAGATCTTAAAAATACTACACATTAGTCTGCTGTAAAAGTTGAAAGCATTGAAAATAATTTGTCCATAACAGTCTTCCTTTAAATAATACAAGATAAGGATTAAAGTATTGGGATCCGTAGCTATTACATTTTAGAATGTTGTTGTTTGCCGCAGAGCCCTGCGTGGGACCGCTTTTTTTGCCCAATCCCGCCCGCTCCCGCAATTTGGGTGTTCCACTTCCGCCCGCTCCCACCTCCTTACCTGAACTGCAGATTTCCCACGCAGTTCTGCAAGGCTCCCCTCGAGTTGCTCCCTCACAGCTTCTCTTCTCTTGCCCCGCCCAGGAATAAGGCGGAGTCACTGGAAGTGACGCCACATCACGTGACTCCGTTTTGTTCCTGGGCGGAGCAAGAGAGGAGACACTGTAAGGGAGCAGCGAGATTGCAGCCTTGCGGGATTGCGCAGGATTACAGGGACCCGCAGGTACAGTGCCTGACCGCCCGCTCCCGCCCACAAGACCGCCCGCAAGTTTTTTGGCGGGTCCCCCGGTAACTTCCTTTTACTTTGGCAACTTGGTGCTTAGTTCTACAAACCAATACTTCTGTCATTGAGTATTTGATTTGCAACAGGACCATTTAGTTATTTTGTGGGTGGGTGAAAAGTTTAGAGCATATTCAAAAACCATGTGTCCACAGTGGAATTCCCACGGCAGTTCGCGGCAATTATGTCATGTGACACCACAAGCCAAGTTACATTTTCTGGAAACATTAAACTAATCATGTTATCAGTTTCTACCAACTTTTGCACGTGAGTTTCCTTCCACTGCACTTATTGCCAAAGTGGTTGAAACTGTGAGGCAGTTTTTGGGCAGTTAGCTTTAGTTCAAATTTAACTTATTTGTGTATTTTCAGGGAATCAAATGGCAGAAGACAAAGGTAGAAAATACCCTGGAAAATACACATGGAAAAGGAGAAGCAACATTTAAAAAAGGGAGAGAAATTACTGATTCCTAAAAGTTTAATTCAAATTTGAGACCCGTAAAAGACCATGCATCTCTTGTTCAAGTCTGTCCAAATGCAACTTCTGTGATCTCCAGCCATACTCTGAAGCTAGCTGAAAAAAGAAAACCATTAAAAGCTAGAAAATTGTTGATGATAATGCTGACATAGTCGAGTAGAGATATGGATTATTTGCCGATGAACACATTGTTGCGGTTCAATAGAGGAACAACGCACAAAAAATGTGTCTATAAATTACAAATATAAGAAATGTAACTTAACTTTTTTTTACTTTAGAAAGTTCTTGCTGGCTGATCCAAAATAGATCCTAAATACTTTATTGAGTTACTCTGTCAGTGTGTCCTTTTATTCTCTTAAAAAAACCATGGATCCATTCTACACAAAATAAGGGTAAGAATTACCATTATAAACAGTAAACAGAAGGTCTTACAGGCCTACCCAGGAGGCCTAGCTTTGACTTTCATTAGCTCAAGATGTTGGTGACAAACGGTTTTTCAATGTAAGAAGCTGCTTACTGGTCTTCTGCTACACAGAGATGGAGGGGAGGAATGTATCATTGCATTGTTGCCATCAACACAAAAGTGACTGCAACACTTAAAGAGAACATGACACAGATATTCTCTCAGGGTTTAAGGTCGGCCAGTGTAGGGGGAGCAAGGGGGGGGGAACCAGCAAACTACAAAAAAAAAAAGTCTTATCCTGTGTGAACACTTGGAGGTGAACACTAAGTATTTGTGGAACTAAAAGGTAGGGGAAGAATATGAGACATCAGCAGTATTAAAAGAAATTCCAAATGAGTTGTTAAATAAAGGTATAATTATTTTAAAATATCCAAAGCGCTGCGGAATATGATGGTGCAATATAAAACAATAAATAATAATAAAGTAAGAAGAATATATTTATTAGTAAGTTTGGTTCTAAAATGTCAGATGAGGGGATGCGTTTCATACTGCGCATTACTAGAGGGGTAATGGCATTAAAATAGTTAACCTGTGGGGAAAAAATAATCACTTAAAGCGAGAATATGTATGAATATGTATAGGCCTTGCCAGCTGTCCAAAATTACAATAACGTGAGCGGTATCTGACCTATGTGAGAGTACGGCGTTGAAGGACATCAGGAAAACACGTCGTTCAACACAAAGAAGCTGACAGCAGATCTCAAATTGTCCCAGAGGGCTTCACCATTAGGGAGGTCAGGCAAACTCTGCATTGTTTGGAAAAATCCTGAACAGGCGATTAACATTATAAATATGCATATCTAAATTAGCATCTTATACAGCCTCAATTGCTCATTTAGCGTATTTCTGGTTCTTCATAGACTGATCCATCTCTTTATTGCCTTTCATTGCTCATATTGCTTTTCTTGTTTTTTGTTTTTTTGCTTTATCTTTCTATTTGACTTTCCGTGCCCTCAGGCACTGGCTTTACCAATACTCACTTGTTTAAGGTTATTTAAAGGTCATTGCAAAATCAGATGCCAAACTTACTGTAACTACAATATAAAAGGAATCTTGACCCTCTTTCATTTTATGGATTCTACCCTTTGACTAAAGCAGGTGCTCAGACCCTCCTGGCATATTTTAACAAATGTTCACTGTAAGCATAACACTAGTATGGTAGATAGCTGTATATGCAATAAAATAATCATAGGATTGCTGGCCTGTGCTTTGTTCTTGTTAAACAATGCATATGCCTTGCGGGTTATTAAAAATCTAATTCATTTTGGAATAACCAGTAGTGGAGCCAATATATTGCTGCGGTGGGTAGACAC
Source organism: Sceloporus occidentalis (assembly GCA_023333645.1). Lineage (NCBI taxonomy): Eukaryota > Metazoa > Chordata > Lepidosauria > Squamata > Phrynosomatidae > Sceloporus > Sceloporus occidentalis. Next base: position 1,040,719 of record JALMGF010000053.1, on the reverse strand, counting down.
AAAATGTTAGGTCTATTGTGTACCCACAATATATTGACTCCACTGCTGGTTATTCCAAAAATAATTTGATTTTTAATAATCTGCAAGGCATACACATTATTTCAGTTAAAGACGTTCCAGAGAGAGAATATACTGTCATTAACAAATAATATGTAAAACACATTGTTGGAATACTTGTATATTTGAAGTTCTTGAATAGGGTGACCATGGATTTATTTGGGTGCGTCCTTCCACTGCCTTTCAACCATAACCTTTACCGACTTAGTGGCACACATTAAAAATATTGTTGACCTAGACCAGATGGTGTTCATCATACCATCCAATATTGCTTTGTTGGATTGTGAAACTTGTTCTAATAAACTAACATAAGAAAAATCAAGACCATTCTATATTACCAAAAACCGTATTACACATAAACAGAAGGGGATATTTATTAAAAAGGTTCACACATTTTTTTAGGTTTTATTGAAGTATTTTGCTTTTTGAGCCTGCAAGCTGTTAACATGGTTGTCTCGTGGTGGACAACCATGAAGTACCTCTCGATAACACATCAGGCCGTCGTTCAAGTTGGAAAGATCATGAATTCTTAATCAATTTCTGTCACCTTAAGGCAAAGAATAAAACATTTTTATTTCATTTTCAAAATTTTTTGGTTTTGGGTAAGGGTAGTGCTGGGAACAGAGAGTTGCTTCATACAGTTTGATGAGCTTTCCAGAATTTTCCAGTTATTTTTTTCCTACTGCAAAAAGTACTTGTTTATCTAGCATGGAAATAATGAAAACTTTAAAGCCGGTATTCACTTAGCTATAAAAAAAATGCAATATCGTGTTACATAGAGATTAGAAAAACATAAGCAGCCATAATAAATCAAATGTCCACTCAGTGTATTCACAAATAATCATGATTTAATACCACAGATGACAGATTTGAGTAAATTCATTAATCATCAAATTTAGTCTACAGTGAACTGTATTTTTTTTTTTTTAATCAAGGATTGGTTGCCCATAATGAAGAATGAAGATAACCATCAGATTTAAGATGTACAGTAACAGCCCTAGTGAATCTGCTGGTACTGTGCAAATTAAATATAATTCAAAGAGTGGAGCTGAATCTTTCATATCCAACACATTTAGCAGGGGTTACGATATAATCACCATTGAGGTTTATAGGTTAGTTATAGATATATAGGTTACTTGAATCCACAACTCTTCTTAAAAATCCCTCCATAGTGAGCGGACCCTCAGAGTTTATCTTATACTATACTTTAAATTTCTGCCTGAATAGAAGTGGCTAAGCATATAATGTACTGGCCTAGTATCATTTTTATTAGGAATCGCATGGGACCTTCAAAATAAACTATTCAAGAGTTTACATTTTGAAGGGTTTTAGGGTCAGTTCATATACAGAGCTCCTAGGTATGATCATCTTTTTTATACACAACATCAGAGGTCTTTTGCTTAGGAGAAATTTGATGGCAATTTACTGTAGGGATTTATAAAGAGAACTTGTTACCTTTTTATATTACATCCAGGAAATCCTGGTTTGTGTATTTTTGTTTTGTTATTTAGGTTTTAATCCAATAAATGTAATAGTTTTTAAATTGCTGTTTTCAAAGGCATTGATGCCTAAACATTATTCCTTAATGCAAAAGACTGTTTGTGCTAATAATGCATTGCTTTTTTTCTTTCCTAATCTTCTCTTGCTGCTTGGCATAATCTTTTTTCTGTTGTAGCTTAAGGGACGCTGCTGTAACCATGGCTGTATGGCTGTGCCTTGTGTCATTGAAACAAGCCTTTCCTATGTTTTCATTGTCGTAACATTTTACCCTGACAAACACCATGGTGGACTGGAACAAATCATGCCCTCGCACACAGGGATAAAAATCATTAAATGGAAAAAAAAGTCAGATTCTTTAATTTAAAACCAAACCTGCTGACATGGAGCTGAAACATAGTGTGGTCCATATCAGAGATGAATCCCCTGAGACAATCACAGACAGATAAACACTAATGGGATTCTTTATCTTGCAGCCGTCCTTAAGAAGGTCAAGGTGAAGGCTGGGCATTAAAGGAAGCAAAATTACTTACATAACTAATATTCAGAGCGTTCTGGAAGCTTATAGCAAAGTTCCAAAAAGTGGATACATGTATCAGTCAATATTTATCAATTTAAGGTTTTTTCCTTCTAAAAAATACCTAGAAACTATAGGGTTCCGTCTTATCGGGCACTGCTTGATTAATGGTACTCCGTTGCCTGTTTATAGTGTGACTGTAGGGCGTTAAAATTGTGTATATATAGCTTGGTAAATCTTTAAAAAAAAAAAGGATTTAAAATATGTCTGTTCCGCCACACCAGCTGTGCCACAAACAAATCAACTATATGTGGACCATAAGCAATTTGCATTCAAGTACTGTTGCTCCAAAATGTCCTTTTCACCTATATAAAAGCTGAATCTCCATTGCTTATATTTGTCGTTGGTGTCAGAAGGATCTCTTGTAGTTTGGACCATGCTGAGTTTAGTGTTACATTTATGGTAAAATAAATAGTGTCTATGGTTATTACTGTTAATTCCCACGGTCAAATCCTGGCTAAAATGTGCCATCAAAGGTTCATCAAAAGCTTCTTACCACTGCAACCAAGGTCGCAGAGCTTAACTTACATATTCAGGAAACATACAATGCAACACTTATGAATATAACCAATGGCTGCTGCAGTCAAAGGGGATTCCTGCACATCTGAAGGAATAGGATCATAAGGCAAAGGTTTTATAAGGTCAGAAATATTCATTAATGGGTCATCACGGCTCACCGCTTCAAAGACACACTCCACAGAAAGACACTAATCTCATTTATTCCTGTTACCAATGGTAAAGAATGCCTGGAGATTTTGTTTCCTATAAATAGAACATGACCTCATCATGCAGAGTATTCCCAACATTGCCCAGGCGTGGAATTCAGCAATGCTTAATCTCAAACACTATTCTTTTTTTCCTAGTTGAGAATTGTAGAATGTTTTCAACCTTTGGATTTCTTTTTTGTTTTTGTTTTTTTAAGATCTCTGGGCATTCTTTTTCAGGAAGGAAACTCAAAAGGCATTCTAAGGTAGCCATAGAAATCCGAAAAGATCAAAAGGTGGAGGCAATGGATGATTTGGTATTCCAAGAAGCAGAGTAAAAAACTATCCTGGATTGTGCTTATAAAGGAGTTAAAAGGATGGTCTGCAGAACCATGGACAGCTTCCCCTTTTGCTATTCCTTAGTTATTTTGTAAGGTTTTTTTTATGACGAGGTTAAAACAAAGCTTTCTTGAAAAGAACTTTCTCTAGTTTACAGCAGGGATTATATTCTTCATCTAGTGTACCATTTGAATTGATTTTCACAAGACAGTCCCAATTTTGGTACACTGCCCAGATGTCCTGGGTAGCTGCCTCTCTCTTCTGGTTTGGCAGGCAATGTGGAGAACGGGCTCTGATCTCGTCTGACTGGCTAAGGGAGGTGAAAAATCTATGGCATAGACCTTAGTCACAGCTCCCACCTTGTCTGGGGACTCATGGTGGGCCTCCCATACCACTTTTGCCCACCTTCAGGGCCCTCCCTGTCTCTTGTCACTTCCCCAGTATGTCCTTATTTGGAAAACCTGAAATATTGGGGAAGTTCATCCCAATGAACCCCACAGTGAAAAACACAAAGCCAAGAACTCTCATTCTTTCACAGAAAGAAGACTAAAAGTGTAATGTTTTATATATAACAGAGTGGTGTGCGTGTTAAGCAAATGTAATATGGTGTGAGTGCTAAACGTATTAAATGTGTTATCAGCACAATATAATTTACTCAGCTCATTTACAGAAAGCACCCCATTCTCATTCTCCTTTTCTCTCTAACACTTTCCTCTGCACCTGATTCTGTGTTGTTTCTCATTAAAGTTCTAATCACATTGAAACTCTAACAGTTGTGCAAACGTTTACACAGTTTTAGAGAGAAATTTGATATTTGTCTGAGCGTTATGATTGGCTGAAATGTCCATTTGCCCTGGAACAGATTAACTTTAATTTATTGCTGTGCCTTTTTTTCCAAATGGTATTTAATAGTGGGATTTTGTATTGAATTGCTATAACATGTGACTGCAATGACTAAAAATGTAACTTTATCTTTTTGGAGTAGAATCCTCGTATGGTGTCAATGTTAATGATACAGTCTGTGATCCCAGAATTTATGTACACTAATTTACATGCAATATGATCTTAGGGACTGTGTTGCCCCTAACAAAAAATCTGGTCTCTTATTTACAGCTATCATTGAAGTGTTTGGTAGAATGTATTAGCTTTTAATTGGTCAACATAAAAGATCTGCTACCACTTGTCCACCCCTTTAAAGCTGCTCTCCCTGCACGTCAAGGGCCCCCAGCTTACCTCTCTGGGACTCGCACACTGTGTGAGCAGCCTCACTTTTACGGGGTCTCGTAATGTAACCCTTCTGCGTTCCTCCCCGTGCCAGTCCCAAATTGTTCACAAAGAGCTGGTGACTCTCTCTGTGTAACCCCCAGAATGAAGTGAGCCCCATAAGGTGGACATTTTCTTTCATCAGAAGATGACAATATGTCATTCTAAATAATACACCCCTTCTACATCTACTGTGCATTCACTACGGAGTGCTGGGATGTATGTAGCATGTATATTCCCCTGCCATTTTTTTTCCCAAGAATCTCTATTTATTATGAAATAAATACATTTTTTTATACACTGGTGTGGGAAGCTTGATTTTCTTGAGATGCTGTCACTTGAATCTTGGTGTTTACTTACTCTGTGGCCCTAGTGGGCTCGATAAACCAGTAGGGCTGTTTGTAAGCAAGATGCTAGGGGAACCTTGCAGAAAATTAGGAAAAATCTTCAGAACAAGATTGATGACGCTGCATTACTAACATGTAAGAGAAGTTCAGAAGGATGCGCAAGAAATTGGTGCAGACAGAGGCTCCTGAAGCGTTTAGTAGATCAGCCTTTGATTCACGGATAATTGTGTAGAGCTGTCAGAGATATTTCTCTGGTCCTAATTAGGATCCGTCTTGAGAGCTAACTGAGGCAAAATAGTCAGAGGCAAAGGGATGGGCACAGTTTCTCTGTGACATGAAAAAAAGTAATCCATTGCTTTTTTTTCACCTTTCCCCCTCTATTTCCCCCTCTACTTGGGTTAAAATGAATGAGAGGGATTTGGAATGAATATTTTATCTCAGAAGAAATGTTGTTTTAAATACAATGTCGAGATGAAGTGAATAAAACTATGAAACAACTGCAGGCATCTTTTTAAGAGAATGAGGAGGGAAAAAGCGTAAGAATTTGAGTAAAGTAGGCTAAGGAAAGAAGAGAGAAACAGTGATAAGACAAGAAGGGATAAAGAAAGTTAATGACACATTGAGAAAGAACAGAGATTTGGGAGCTTTTTGTCTGGTACAACAGTAAAGACTGAACAGAAAGCAGTAAAATAATGGCAATGGAAGGAATTAATGGAGTCATACATTATAGAAGCAGGTTCTTCATACATGTTTGACTTCTGTGCTGCTGATAAAGTGAAATGACAAAATTAGTGAAGGAAATAAAAGACCAGGGAAAAAAATGTCGGTGCTCTAAGCTAGTCACAGGCTCAAATAATACAAATGTATAATACGAGGCCTACCAAACAGTTGTGAGCATGCTGCAAAAAACAGTGTATTGGCTGTACAATGTATACAAAAAACAAAAACTGTCTGCGCTTCTTACCCTAATAAAGTTGGCAACAAATATATAAACATAATATAAATAAGAGATTTTGGTTATATGAATTGGCTTAGCGCACCGACATTTTTTGTTTTCCGCATCTGCACAATATAATATTCACCCATTCCTGTGTTTGGTTCGGGCGAATATTCGTGTACATTCTTCGTGTTTGTTGTTTTTCTTCGTTATTTGCCGTTTTTTGTAGAAGAGGTTAATGAGGGGTTAACGCGGTATGAACTACGCAGCAGCTTTGGTGCTAGGATTTTAAATGTCCGTACGAGGAACTCTATTGGTCGCCAGCAGGGGCCTCCTCTGCCATCAACCAATGAAGTGCACCTGTCGCTCGTACAGACTTTTAAAACTCTTGTGCCCCAACTTGGCCGGGAGAGACCACTGCCCGCTCCCCCCTCCATACGAATGACCAATAGAGTCGCTTGTATGAACCTTTTAACTCTTGGGGCAGGGAGACCCTGGTCTCCCCAGGCCAAGTTGCGCCATCAGGAGTTAAGGGGCTGTGCGAGTGCGTCTATTGGTCGCCTGCAGGGGCCTCCTCTGGCATTAACCAATTGGTTGATGCCAGAGGAGGCCCCTGCAGGCGACCAATAGAGTCGCTTGCACGGCCCTTTAACTCCTGGTGGGGAACTTGGCCTGTCTCTCCGCTCCAAGAGTTCAAGGTCTTTAACTCTTGAAGGCGAACCTTCGTGTTTGTTTTCATGTTGGCCCAAATACGAATGCACAAGTCTAATATTTATATCTGCATGTAGACGTAGACTTTACATTTTGGGCAAACAAGATAAAAACAAGACAAATATGAAAAGTATTCCTTCAGGTTAGCGGCCTGTCTACGAAGTCTTTCCAGTTCAATGAGTTCTTTTTTATGAACCAAAACTGGTCTACATACTCAAAGTGTAGTCCTACTAGCGATAGATATAAAAAGCGGCAATATTACATTATCATCCTGTAATTCCTCATTCCCTCTTTATTAGAGGATAATAACTTGTTTTTTTGCAGCATGAGATGCACTACTGGAAAATCTTTTATCAACAAGTGTGTTATCAACATATCTTTGCAAGGAGATGACATTCATTTCTGATTTAATTTCCTAACACAATGTTGTGTCATCAACAAATATCTCAATAATGCTTGCAGTGCCATGTTCTAGATCACTGATAAATAAATAAATGAAAAGAATGGGACAAAGGACAGATCATTAGGGTGTTCCACTTAAAACCTTTTTCGGTCTGGAAAATGTTCCATTAAAAGCATTCTGTCTTTCAACCAATTCTCCATGCAAGTATAAATGCTTTCTCCCAATACAATATATTTTAATTTATGTAGAAATCATTTGTTTGGCATAAAATCCAGGTAGATTGTATTTATTGCAACTCCCCAGTCCACATGGTGGCTCACATACATTTCATAAAATGCAAACAATTTAAATTGGTGTCCTATTAATTAGACTTGGGCACCAGGGGGCTCTTCGCGTTCGTCTTCGTGCTCGTCTTCGGGGGAAAAAAAATCTTCGTATTCCGCGAATAATCGCCTGTTCCTGTCTTCTCTTTGGGCGAATATTCGTGGACATTCTTCGTGTTCGTTTTTTCTTTGTTTTTTCCGGTTAAGGGGTTAATACCGGGTTAACGCGTACCGCAGCAGCTCTGGCACCAGGAGTTTAAATGTCCGGATGAGCAACTCTATTGGTCGTCAGCAGGGGGCTCGTCTGCCAATGGTTGATGGCAGACGAGCCCCCTGCTGGCGACCAATAGGGTCGCTCGTACAGACTGTTAAACTCCTGGTGCCGTAACTTGTCCGGCAGATACGATTGGTCTCCCTGTTCTATCATTTATTAATTGGTTGATGCCAGAGGAGGTCCCTGTAGGTGACCAATAGGCTCATTCGCACTGCCCTGTAACCCGTGATGGCAAACGTGTGGATTTCCACTTCCGTGAACTGCCGCGATGCCGTGGTAAGTTAGAAGGGGGGAGACTGGTAGACGAAGACAATCACGAAGATCTTCGTGGTGTGTGTCTTCGTCTTCGCCTACGTTTTACCGCGGCTGTCTTCTCTTCGGCGTGTCTTCAGAACGAACACGAAAACACATTCTTCGTGTTCGTTTTCATGTTCGCCCGAAGACGAATGCACAAGTCTACTATTAATCATGATGACTCCTACTAATGATATTGTTCTATAGGGCATATTCTTGGATAGCATCTTTAAGCAATCATTCATATTGCTTTTTGACTATGGATATTATGCTTACTGGATGATGAGTTCAAGGTTCAGAATGTGTTCCTTTTTTACATAATGGCATTACTTAAATGTTCCACCAGTCTAGTGGAACCAACTCCAAATGTAAAAGAATTATGAAAAATAAAAAGTAAAGGTCTGTAAATTACTGAATTAATCTCCAGAAGTACTTGGGGATAAATCACATCTGGTGCAGGTGCTTTATTAACCTTTAACATGTTAAAAGCACCCTTGAAAAGAAAAGAACAAGAAGATGAAGAGCAAGAAGACGAGCCACGGAAGCCGAGCTGCGGAAGTGGTTGGCAGAGAAGGTACAGAGATATTCAGAGTGTGAGAGAGTCGGAGTGACAGAGACAGGTCGGATAATTTAATTTAATTTGCAATTCGTACAAATCCGAATGCACAAGTCGAGTATACATACTTATTGTACCATAACCAAAAGTCTTGTATCTACCCTTGTACATATCCACGTGTATGAGAAGCAGGGTTGGGAAGAACAGGTGGATGATTTGCCAGGATAAAAAGAACTTCAAAAAGGAACAAGGAACATTTGCCCTCACATGAACTGAGGGGAATATGGCAGCTCTTACAGTGACGTTCTCTCGCCGATCCCTGCGAAGATGAGGATGAAGAAAGACGACATAGACTAAAGCTTGAAGAGAAGAAAGAAGATAGAAGAGGAAGAAGATGCAGAAGTGGCAGGCAGAACAGGAAGTGGTCGTCAGAGAAGGTAGGAGAGCATGAGTGTCAGGATTCCGCCCCAGCCCTGCAAACTGCCAGACGCGGCTGCCCCTTTAAGAGGTCTGCCTGCAGTTGAACTCCTCTCCACAGCTTGCTGTTTTGTTTACTTGTGTATCTGTATTTTATGTACCTTTGCCCTCTTTCCCTTATTCATCTGAGGATCTCGGTTCCTTTCTCCTCTCCCCATGTCCCGTTTGAGATATCCTATCCTTGCTTAAAAGAGAAGCATCTGAGGATCTCAGCTCCTCACTTCATCTCCTGTGTTCCTTGCCTTGTTCCCTGTCCTTTGTGGCGTCCTGTACCATGTATGTCTTGTCTGGTTATGTTTACAATCCGTGTTTTGTGCATTTATGTTCGGCTGTGTTGGTTATGCTATATCCAGTCCTCCCTCACCCAAAGTGTCATTACCACACCTGGCCTAACCAACAGGCTTAATACCCTGTCTCCCTCACCTGAAGCCTATGTCATTAACACACCTGACAATATCAACAGGCTTTATATCCCTGCTTCTCAGTAACAGAGGTGTGAGTTCATTAAGTTACTTTGGAGCTATAGTTCATGCCAGACTCTGGATCTGTCTCTTGGATTTACCATTTTGCCTGCCTGTTACCCTTTGACCCGGACTGCCTATTGGATTTATCCTTTTGCCAGCTTGTTACGTTTTTGACCTGGACTGCCTATTTGATTTACCCCTTTTGCTTGCTACCTGTCCCAGACCCTTTTGGATTCTTACCTGGACTATTCTAACTTTGTACTCCCCAGCAGTCTATATACTTGATATGCCTCCTACTTATGGTGAGATGTATCTGCATGCTTACACTCTCGCACTCTGGACTCCAACATCCAGTAAGGGCTGAGATATGATGAACCTGACAGTGAGATAAAGAATGAACGAGAATGCGAGAGTTTGAGTGAGAGCGTGAATGGATGTGGATGGGCAAATTTCAGATGCACTTTTTTCATCCAATGCGTGGGTGGTCTGGCTTCATTTTCGGAGCTTGGTACAGATCATTGAATTTACCAAAATTCAGTAAATTTGCAATTTGTACTAATCTGAGTGCACAAGTCTACAACTTATAAAGAGTAGCTATGAAGAGAGAAGAGAAGGGAGGAGATAGAAGAGGATGCAGAAGTGGTTGGCAGAACAGGAAGCAGTCGGCAGAGAAGGTAGGAGAGCATGAGAGAGAATGAACGAGAATGTGAGAGTGTGAGTAAGATTGTGAATGCATGTGGATCCACAAATTTCTGACACAAATTTTTGAGCTTTTTGCTTCTTCTTCATCCAATTCGTGGTTGGTCCGGCTTTGTTTTTGGGGCTTTGTATTGATCACTGAATTTATGAAAATTCTGTAAATTTGCAATTCGTAGTAATCTGAGTGCACAAGTCTACAATTTATAAAGAGTAGCTACAAAGCTGGATGTCACAAACGGGGTAAACCATTAAAGTGATAAAAATAAACAATGCCAGAATAAAGGTAACACTTAGGATATTAACAATCCAGGTGTGGTCAAACTATAGTGAAGAGCAAAAGACTGATGAAAATGGTCAACACCAAGACATCAGATAATGTAGGAGTAGGATAGGGAAGGCTAGTAAAGGGTAATGGGCAACTGAGACAGGAACCAGGGAACGAAGAGTAAGGAGATGTTCAGAAAATGTCAATTGGTGCAGCTTTGGGGGTGCAATAAAATGTCTGAGTTGCAATATACACTAAAGATCAACCTCTAAAAAGGAATGTATTTAAAAAAAGGAAACAAGTGATATCAGGGGAATAAATCACTCTGTTCAATAAGTTTTTGTTCTTAAATACTTACTTTATGTAACTCTTCAGAAGAATTACCTTTAATGATTCATGTTGTTGCATGCGTGGGTGTGAGCACCGTGTCAAACAAAGGCTTCTGACGGATCACACTCTTGAAACTCTCACAGTTGAAGAACAGATATCTTCAGGATACTTTTTAACAAATCATTCTGGCTGCTCTGACTTATAGACCTGTATGGCCTAATTTAATCAAATTGGATACTTAAATTTTTTTCCGCCTGTGCCAGGGAATGATAGAGGAAAGGTCTAAAAAACAATTTATCCACAGTGCTAAAACGTGTAGAACCTCTGATATTAGTGCAGTGAAAGTCCCAGCCGGATTATGTCCACGGAGATCCGGATGAGGAAAGAAAATAGGAGATTGAAGATAGAATAGAGATGAGAAGAATATAATATAAGATGAAGAATATGTGGAGGAAGATGCAGAAGCGGGGGTGGTCGGCAGATAAGTTAGGAGAGCGTGAAATTGAGTGAATGAGAATGCGAAAGTGTGAATGAATGTGAAAATTTTTGAATGAAAGTTCAAAGCTTTTTGTTTCGTTTTCGTAAAAAACGTGGGGGGTCTGGTTTCATTTTCAGGCCTTCGTATGAATCACCAAATTTACCTAAATTTGGTAACTTTGCAGTTCATGCAAATCTGAATGTACAAGTCTAGTTTCTGCCACCCGTTGTGCTGGTCAAACTTTCACAAGCAAGAAACATAAACTTGCATGAAATAATTGCAGGAACAGATGTGAATGTCTCTGCCCGATCAGGCACTGTTAGTAACCTCCAGGAAGAGTATTGAGGTATCATGTCTGGGGATGCAAGAGGCACTACACAATACAACCAAACTAGTTTAGATACAGTTACCAGAAATAATCTGTAAACTGTACTGTTAACTAATCTGTAATCTGGAAATTTAGATTCCAAAACACCAACAGCAAATGCTTTACATTATTGCAGCTCACGACCAACTTGTACAGTACATGAAGTTGTGATTGCTGCATATTATCATTAACATCCACTTTAAAGTTAGGGCCCAACGGGAAATAGGTACATACCTTCCTATTTTGATGGGTACAAGAATACTTCCCTGGAATGACCTGACCTCCAGTCCAGGAGACAATATGTCTAGCTCTTGTAAAGACAGGTACTTGATGTACTGACAGCCATCATTAACAAACATACATGATCCAGTTTCAATCACCAGAACCATTGAAAGTACTAAACTTTGGAAGTGAAGAAGGTAATATTTGCCAGTATTTTGCTGCTTGACAAGCTCACATGCTGATTCATCTTATGAATCTCCGGAACAAAATATGGGCCACGCATTAGCAAAGATTATTCTAACAAGATGCAATCTTTGCGAGGGAGACAAAGATAATTACGGCATTATGGCAGATTGTGAGCTTTGTTTGCATATTATTTGCATGTTTACATTTTGATCCAGTTCCCACAGATCGCTGCTGACCTTTCTGTGTTCTGCTGCTGCTCTAATCTTCGTGTGTACACTTTCCATTTGTATTATCTGTTTCCATCTGTTCTTGCATGTACAAAGCTTTCTGACTGTTTCCCTGTGACTTGCTTTGGTTTAGGAAGTCTGCTGCTAACATCGTAAAGGTGCAGTGCAAGATTGTACCAAAGACAGCTAATGGACCTGATATGTTTAATCTGCACCTGTCATTGAAAAATGACAAAGTGTCATTTCATATGTATTAACTTTTCATTTTGAAATTGTGCTGGACAGTTGGCTATGAGTTGTATAGAATAAAATATATTTAAGCTCTTACCCTCATCTGTTTTCTTTATACTGGCATTAAGCCGGCATAGAGGTACAAACTACAAAATGTGGCCACCAGGTGGGCTGTGCACACGCACACTGAAAATCCTCTCCACTATGTCACAGAAAGAAGTGTGGGATTGAGCAGAAGGCAGTCTCAGTGAGTGCGCACGCATATGCAGCACCTATGCAGCCATATAATAAAACTCCCAGGCACTGGCAGCATTCCGATAAGTATAACTTTTTATGTCTACGTTTGCTAGCAATTTTTCTAGCACAATGTATATGTGTAATGTGTCATACTGATCATCAGTGGACTCTGTTGTCCGTACTTTTTGTGGATCCAATTAAATAGATAATTTACCAGATAAGACAGAGAGGCATTATGCATGCAACCAAGTAAACAAGTGACTGTCGAGCATTTCTTCCTCCATTATTATACCATCAGGGCTGGTGCAAGGATTTTTGCCACCTTAGGCAAAACCTCATTTTTTGCCACTCCTTCTATCCCACCGCCTTTGTACTCCATCCAGGACTGAGTCATGTGAGCACATCCTACACATGATACACCCCTCTGCTTTGACAGTACCTAAGTTCACCTTCAACAAAGGCGTGTGTCCCGCGACATCAGCGGGACCACCCACCATCTTCAGCAGGACCTCCTATTTCCTCGCTCCGGCTATACAGAGCCAGTTTGTGTAATACAAGAGAGGCTCCAGGTTGACAGAGCCAGAAATTTTTCAGGTATACCCGGCAACCATATTGCACATATAAGGACTTGCTCCAGTACCTAGATTGCAGACATATGGACTTGCCCCAGCAACCAAATTGCACCCACACAATCTATCCCTGCACCCGGATTACACACAGACATGGGACTTGTTGCATTCACAAGACTTACCCAGCACCCAGATTGCACCAAAGTGGCCTTCTCCCAGAGTCTCGGGTCACCTTTCAGCCAGGTCTCCTTTCAGTCAAGGCTCCTCTGGCTCTGGTGCATCCATTATTCATTCTATGCCCTTTAGGTTCAAAACACTAATGGTAATAGATAGACTGTCAGAATGCACACGTATACACTACCCTACCCATGCCTGCCTTTAACCCCTTTGTGACAATGGCTGATTTTATTATTTGTACCCTTCCTGACAATGGACGTTTTAATATTTCTGTGCTGCTTGTGTTTAGCTGTCATTTTCTTCTCTCTAGTTTACTGAACCCACACAAGTTATATATTGTTTTTTTCAAGACGAGAAGGGCTTTCTTTAGATGTCATTATTTTAATTGTATCATATCATTTACAATAATTTTTGTAAAACTGGTGAAAACTTGAGAAAAAAATACTTTTTCTGACTTTTACAACAAAAATCTTTTACTCATCTATAAAAGCTGATGAAAAAAACTGCTAAATAGATTCTATTATTTGTTCTGAGTTTGGAATACCCAATGTTTTTATGTTTTTTTTGCTTTTTTTTCTGCACGCTATGGGGCAATAAGTACCGGTAGCGTTTTTTGCTATTTCAAAACCATTTTTTCCAAACTGGTAATTCTTCCCCCATGTGCCATTTCGGGTATCTTTGAAGCTGGCCAATGTAATTTATCCCATCAAACCATATGTTTTTGAAGACTAGCTAGTATTTTAACTCTTTCCATGCACTGATTCTACTACCACTCTTTGTCAAACTTTGTGGTAGTCATTTTTTTTCACACACATTTTACTTCATGTATAAATTAACAGGTCCTGGTATATGTTACACAACATCCCAATATGTGTTCAGCAACATCTCCTGAGTACAATGATACCCCTTGTTGTGGAAATCAAACGTTGTGCTGACCACCAGACTTCTTTGAATGTATAAAAGTTTATTCCGGATACAAGCAGCTGCAGGGAGATCTGCACAAAAGCAGGCAAATCTAACAGCTTTACATTTTCACACACTATATATACATTGAAAACAAAATAAATAAGTAAACTCCTACAAAAGGGCTGGCACACTTGTAATATCTCTGGGTTTACCATAAAAGGCAAAAGCCTAACCTACATATCATTAATATGTATGATATGGGTGGGGTTTCAGTTAATTAAAGCAGACATCCTGTGCCCGGAAGTTGACCCTGAGCCTACACTTATGGTCCAGTTTCTCACCAGCTGTGTAATTTGACCTATGCCCTCAACCATAAATATCCTGTTCCTAAACAGAACAATACTACCTCCCAGTGCATCAGACTCTTATCACCAAATAGCAGAAACAGTTAACCTCTTCCTACCCACTCTCCACATCCTAAGATTCCACAGTCCCCCCTTTCATGCTTTAAAGATTCCATGAAGCATGACTCTTAGGCATTCACCCATTGTGTTTAATACATTTGTGGGCAGCCAAATCTTGGTCACCGTCATACACAGATAATAAACGTGTTTTGTAATTTCTTGAGTATTCTTGGTTTTGATATTAGAATCTCCATTAGCACTAGGGGGACATTCATGAATGGTCTTACCAATTAGAACAGGATAATGGGCAATAGACGAGGTAGCAGAATTCCAACATTTAAGGAGTAAAAGTTTCAACACTGTTATGGAGGCAAATATGGTTGTGAGGAACAAAGCCCCTATAATCAAACCATACGCCCCAAACCAACTACTTATTCCCCAATCCCCAGAAGAAATTTTCAGGGAACTTTGCATTTCAAGTACTTCTTTCCTAATCTCACTAACCGCTGGAGTAACATTTTTAGAGACGACTGGAACATAAGTGCAACATTCAGAGCCCACTAGTGAGCATAATAGCTAAAATGAAATGAAGAGCTATATGATTCTGTATGGCACCCAATCGTAGTGCTAGCATTTCTGCTGTAATACTTGTGAGAGCGTTTTCTGTTTAATTGGCCACCATTTCTAACATGATGGTTAAAGCTCTGATTCTTCCCCAATTATCTTAGACCCTAGTGGAAGGAATTCTCAGCTACCCAAAATTTCTGAAAACGTGGGTTTGTCTTTATGGTGCCTTTTAGTTCTATGAACCCCAAATACAACTTTTGCTCTTTCTTTAGTATGTCTTATTGTAGGGAATATGTAGGTCACATAACATGATCCTTGACAATTCTCAGGTAATCTAGTAAATGCATAATTTCCACACCTAATAAAACCCATTTAATGTCACATAAATATGTGCTTTACCCAACATCTTCTTCCCATGCAATATTAACAAGATGTTCAATGACACCTGATTCCTGCAATTACTTGTGACACTTACTAGTTCCTACAAAAATACCTCCCTCAATATTTGTACGTTCTAAACACAAATCCCCAATGGTCTGAACTACTGTTATTCTTCCTCATTTCTCTTTGAAGAATTATAACACTGACCATACTCAATTTATGACATCAGAAAGGGAGGATAAAGAGTTTTAGGGAGACCTGGGAGTAAAACTTGAGTCTTATTTCTAAATCCTACCATTTCATCAATACAATACAATGCAATATAATGGGTCGGGTATAAAAAGGAACAACCCTGTCTGAACTATGAGGCATATGAATATAATCATAACACAGAGAATCTTGTACATTCTCAACGTAACTATTGGCAAGAGCAATATAAGAGTTCCGTTCACAACACTGAAATAGAATAACAAAGGATAGAAAAACAAATATTTGTAAAATTAGACTTTTTTTTTTTTTTTTTTTTAAACTTCCTGCTTTCTCTGTGTTAAAATACATGTTAATTATGCAATCTACTTAAGCAACATAAAATAAAACAAAACAAGTATCTGAAATATAAAATTACTAGGAGAATTTCAGTCTTTTAAATCTTTTGGGGGAGGAGCAAGCTTGCAATGGGAGATATGGATCCAAGAAACAAACAAATCTGTGTTGTACATAATACTTGATAAGCTCCTTTCCAGTGCGGTTCCTTTGGAAACTGTTAATAAGGACCAAGTCTCTAGATTGGATATGGTGCACATTTTTCTTCATATATTGTTGGCTGTACAGCTTTGACCTGTAGATGTCGAGACTCCAATGCTTAAATTAGTGGCATATCCACATTTATAAATTGTCCTCTTGTATGATTTTGATAGCAAATAAGAACCTTTCGGCCCATCCACTGTCCATTTTCCCAATATAAGGCTCATATCCCAATCAGCCCACGGTCCCGTCCTAGACTCAAGAGCCACATGCCCATGTCCTGTATTTTACATTTCCTTACTGTACCAGCATTTACCACTTCCACTGGTAGGCGGCTCCATACATCTACCACATAACTCTGTAAAGAAAAACCTCCTTACATTACATCTAAATACACATTGCATTGACATACTTATTACATAGACTGAAAGTACAAATATACTTAGAGAATACAAGCACAAGATTTTTGTAATTATTTTCATTTAAGTGTGAAAAAGAAAGTACTTAGAAATTTTAATTCCATGGGATAGAATCTAGAAAGATGTGAACCTGTGTCTGTGGATTTAGAAGCCACAAAGATTTCCTTATAAATTTATAACCTAAATGAATCCCCTAGGTATTAGTCAAGTCATGACTTTATGTGAACATTCTTGTTACAAAGTAACCAGTCACCAGGCGTTCAACTTTCTTTCTGATCTGAGTTCTGGTGGCTTGAGAACCCTGTTGAGATATAACTCAAATCATAATGGTTAGTTTATCAATATTCTAATACAATCTGACATTGCACGTACATAAATATACTTGACATATGGATGTCGTTGTGTCCTAAACTGATATTTCCTAATGAACACAATTATAATCTCACATAAATTTAATACTAAAAATATTCCTGATAGAAATACAGTTAGGGAACTATTCCAATGAAGGGATATGGGTGTATTCTATTATATATTTTCCAAATCCAATCTGCTTAATCCATTTTACACGCATTATAACAATATCCATGTTCCTATCCCACATTCATTCACACTTCATTCGTATCACACACACACTGGTAAAGCAGATTGGAGTAGAAACAACTTTCACGATAGCAGTTATCTTATGCGCATTGTATTCACTAGTGTTAGTACTACCATACAACTTTGCTTACTGCAAACTCTTAAGTCGAATTATTATTATGTTTTTTTTTTTATTATTTTTTTTATAGTTTACCTCAGTTTTCCCAGCTGGCCAGGCTAAGGCAACTGTCAGGCATGCTGTACATACTTAAAAACATTACTCCAGGGAATTTTCAAAACGTAAACCCCAAAATACAAAAAGAAAAACTAATATCAAGTTACAATTATATTATTTTGCCTATTTTGTTTAAATATGCATTTCCTGTACATCACTTTAATAATAATCAAATAATTAGGCTGTTATTTGCTAGTATAATTGTGCATGGGCGTTATGGTGGAGCAAAGCTACAGTCTCTTTCAATGTTCCTTTATGCACAGAATAGGCAAGTTTGACACTTACATAAACCACATTTACAATAACTACAAATTTCTTATCCACTTCCTAGAATGTTCAAATTAATATCTGACAATTCTAGAACAATCAAACAATTCTATTTCTTTACCCAATGATAACATCATACCAGTTACAAATCATTCATAGAACCACCACCAATAGCAGCCCATCCCATTACATCCTTTTACTTTCATAACAGTACAACTTACAAACACTCGTAATAGTTTTGTGCACATCTTAGAAAGGAAAATATATACATACATACACTCTTTACTTCTATTGCATTCTTATTCACACACATACAAGGGTGACGTCATTTCTTCAGTTTTCTGCGCCTTTATTTTTAGAGAGGCATGCCAGTAATTCTAAACATTTTTCTTTAATAATTTTTCTTAGACTTTTGCATTATGTGCCAATTTCATATTACATTTAATCAAAGGTACCTTCTCAGGGAATTGCCCAATTTTCTCCAATAAATAATTTTATATACCTCACGTGAATTCCTGGTAATTAAATACCAAACCGGGGTTCCCTTTTCTTGGGACCACCACTTCCTTGGAACTAATTTTGCACAATCATACACCAAGAACTTATTTTCCCTGGACCAGATACAATTAGACACAATTATCTACTTGCGCTTGCTCTGAGTCCACTACATCAACGTCACCACGGCCAGTCTCCTCCCTTAAAGGTATTTATATTAATACCCGGGACCTTCTATCAATTATAACCTGACCGTCCTTCAACCGTCCTCAGGGGTCTCATGTGTACCACTTAATTCAGCCCTCAATTTAACACGCAACTGGGTTTTCCTCAGACCACCCTTGCAATCAAGATACCCTGGTCAACACCCGAAAGGCTAGCAGGGGTCTTGGCGCTGCTGCAGTCTGATTATTACCCAGTCCCGACCCACCTGGGTCTCAGTCACACAGCACTCACACAAGTTCCAATATCCCTGACCTAGGTCACCTTATACAATCTTAATATTAACGTTTATACATTCAAAGTAAAAAGATCCCGTCACCAGGAATATCTTACCCTCCAAGGGAACAATACCACTCGCAGGAGACACAAACAATAGACATTTCAAAAGGTGTCTTACCTCTTAATAGCGCGCTGGGTTTGTGTGTCCTGGAGAGAGTCCCAAGGAAAGGTTCGATCAGGTTTCCTGGATGTTGGGATCCTGCCGGCTACGCCAAAAACTGTTGTGGAAATCAAACGTTGTGCTGACCACCAGACTTCTTTGAATGTATAAAAGTTTATTCCGGATACAAGCAGCTGCAGGGAGATCTGCACAAAAGCAGGCAAATCTAACAGCTTTACATTTTCACACACTATATATACATTGAAAACAAAATAAATAAGTAAACTCCTACAAAAGGGCTGGCACACTTGTAATATCTCTGGGTTTACCATAAAAGGCAAAAGCCTAACCTACATATCATTAATATGTATGATATGGGTGGGGTTTCAGTTAATTAAAGCAGACATCCTGTGCCCGGAAGTTGACCCTGAGCCTACACTTATGGTCCAGTTTCTCACCAGCTGTGTAATTTGACCTATGCCCTCAACCATAAATATCCTGTTCCTAAACAGAACAATACTACCTCCCAGTGCATCAGACTCTTATCACCAAATAGCAGAAACAGTTAACCTCTTCCTACCCACTCTCCACATCCTAAGATTCCACACCCTCATGCATGAGTTTGCCTGACTGTTTGGGGGCAAAAGGGCTGAATTTGGGGTATTCACATTTTTCAATGTTGACATTTGGTGATCCACTGCCCATGCCCTATTTGGTACATATTTGAGCTTGGCCAATTCAGTGTGCCCTATAAAGCCATATGTTTTTGAAAACTAGACACCCCAGGATATTTCAAATACTGGTATGAACTTCAACCACCCTACACAAAAACACCATGCCTTACACTCACCCCTGCATCTACCTACTTAGACAAAATTGCCCTAACATACAAAAACACAGACTCTCATAATTTCTCCCCATCAAAGTATCTCTCCTCTTTCTCATTCTCTCTTCCCTTTTTGCCCATCTCTCACATTTGTTACCTTCCTTTATCTTCCCCCTTTCTCTTTATCTCTTTTTTTTCCTTTATCTTCCCCCTTTTCTTCCTTTTTTTCTTTATGGCTCACCTTTTCATTGATCCACCATTCTCATTATCACTACACCTCTTCCTCTTTATATTTTCCTGCTTACCTCTCCGCTTCTTTCCTTTTACCACACCCTTTTCCCATTTCCCCTTTCTTTTCAAATATATTTTATTAAGTATTCAAAAACAAGGGGAGAACATGGTGGAGGGGAAGGGAGGAAGGGATTTAGTATTTCCATCCACCACAATATAAGAATGTTACATCCAAAGTTATACAAAATACAGTTTGCATATAATATAAACACAAATACATTTATACGTTAATACAAATTGAAAGAACAATATATAGGTATTACAGATCATACCCTTTAAACATATACGATATAATGCAATATAATATAATATACAGTTCTATTCTATCCTTAAGAAAACAGGTCCGAAAACTTTATGACTCAATTATAGGAAAGTGTGTGGTCATGTACAACCGTCTGATATCTAAGTACTATAAACCACAAAAAGACAAAGTAGATTATCAATATAAGCATACTAAAGTTTCCTTAATACTTTGTTCCCACATATCCCAAAGGTAACCCAATTTTCCCACATGCGGTGAAAGTTGCCTCAGCGTCATTTCATATGCCTTGTTCTCCACTACCAGGGAGATTACTTCCCTAATAGTAGTACCTAGTAATCTAGCGTGGCAGGTCTGTTTTGGGTAAGCCACTAGGCAACAACTTCAAGATAAGGAGTTTGTAAATGCCCCTCCAAAATGTCTTTATTTTCACGCATTGCCACCAAATATGGGATAAAGTGCCTACACTTCCACATCCTCTCCAACATTTATCAGTTATGGATAGATTCATTTTATTGAGCCGGACAGGAGTAAGGTACCAACGATGAATTTTGTAATGAGTATCCCAATGATTGGAGCACTGCTTGATGCCTTTAAGCGCCAATCCTATTGAGAACCACTCCTCCAACTCAAGACATAAATTAAGTTCTCTTTCCCAGGATAATAATGTAATCTTATTTATCTACATTGGTCACTTAGGAATTATAACAAAAGGAAATAGTATGCCTTTGATTTGGGTTGTATATACATATTTTCTCTCATTTATTTAATTGTACATTTTTGAAATTAATATCAAATTCTGGCATATCCTATCCTTTCTTTCTAGCTCTTCTCTCCTTTTTATTTCTCCTCCTATTTTACTTTATTCCCTACCTTTACTCTCTCATTATCTCCCCCTTTGCTAAAAATCCTTCCCCTTTTTATTATACCTTCCCATTTCTGACCATATTCTCCTAATTTCTCATTTCCTCTTTTACCTCATTTTCACTCCTTTCTCTATATATCCTCCTCTTTATCTCTACCTCTCCTACTTCTCTTTATTGCTTCTCCTTTTCAGTATCTCTCACCTCATGCCCAAACTGTTTAAAATACTGTATATTGTTAAAAACATGGTTCAACCTTACAAAGTCTGTTTAGTCCCTGGGCGAACTATACACAATAATTTAAAACAGGGTCAGAGACATTATCAGCTACACAACAGACAGAAAACTACGATTGGCTATTTAAATTATCAAGTTTATTTTTAAAGTTTAAGAAAAGATGGACATGTAGATATACCTGATTTTTATTGCCTTTTAAAGCATTTTATGATGGATGCTCGGGCGAAATTGTGAAAAAAATGTTTAAAGATAGGGCCCTACTTTTTATATGTGTCCTAGAGTCTCTAATGTGTACAATCTGAAGGGATGATATGATACATGGAGTACCCCTCCCAGGAGGGGGAGGTATAAAGGCCAAAGTAGTGGGGTATATGGATGATGTTGCCATTTTCTGTAGGGACAAAATCTTCTTCAAGGGACAGTAAAACAAATACAATTTTTGCTTTGCTTATGGCTTTAAGATTTATTTAAATAAGAGAACAATTCGAAATTATTCTAGCCTTGGTGCCTGAATAATTATAATTTTAATAAAAACAGGAAGCGAGTAATTTGCATATCTTCCTTTACTCTCACCAACAAAAGAACACTGGTAACAACCAATGAAAAACAAGAACTATAAACTATAAACCCTCAAACATTCCTTCCTCTTTCGAGAGCTGAGAACCGCAGCAGAAGACCTCCATCTCACTTCAGGAACGTAGAAGTAGAACCGGTGGGAACATAATCTGGAAACCTGAATAAAAAAAAAACAGTAACCAGGCCTAAGACCACTCCTAACGAGAAATCATTAGCCTTCTGACGCTGGATTAAGCTGGAAAAGAAGTAGACAACATCACAGCACTGTATCCCCACAGAAAACTCTGAGGAAACATAAACATCAGCAGCACAAGCATAAAACAAGAAAGAAAAATATGCAAAGGCAATCATAATATATTAAACCATACTCACCCCCACATGACCCAGCTCCAATAGGGAAGGGGGGGGATACTCGCCTCCTGCCTTTATTAAAAGTATAATTATTCACCAAGGCTAGAATATTTTCGAATTTTAAGGCAAGACAGCAGGCTTTCTATTTTGTAGTTTTAATGTCATAAACCAAAGCTGAAGCCGCCGAGGGCAGAGGACAAAAGTAAAAGGTGCGAAAAGTGGAAGCATGAGACCAATCTGCCGCACTCAGAATGTCGCTAAGTGACCCACCAGCCACCAGAGCACCAGAGGCCGCTGCACCCCTGACCAAATGAGCCCCAAAGGAACCTTCGATGCCAGACAAAGAAAGGAGCCAATGAACCCACCTGACTAATGTAGGGGCCGATACTGCACAAAAAGGTTTGACCGACAGGTATGGGTTAGAGACAGAAGAAGACAGAGACTTAGTCCTCATATGAATATGGAAGAGAATCCCCTCAGGGGAAAGGGAGACAGCATTGGCATCAAAGGCACTAACATCTGACACCCTGCGAAAGGATAAAAGACATAGAATCAAGTTAGGTTTAGCCGACAACTGCCTCAAGGCGAGAGACTCGTTGTCTGGCCAATCCCTAAGCAAATCCAGAACCACCGCTACGTACAAATACTCAAGAACAAAGTACGAGTCCATTGTCCTAGACGAAGCCAGGTTAGTAGACGCCTATGACTCATTAGAAGAGTCCACCTGCTATTCATCCACTATGGATAGGAATGGACCTTCATCATTGGCCAGATAGTGCCCAGAGAGAAGGGAGGTGGCAGAGGTCTTATGGTGCTTGGTTGGGGCATTACCCTTACCAGCAGAAGCGCTGTTACGCTTCCAGGGGCGTTTGGAACTAGAGGCCTCCTCATCAGACTTCTCAGAGTCAGATGGAAATGGTGGTTAGCACCACAGGTGCTGGAGGTTGAGCCTGCGGTGACTGAGGCATGGAAGCAGTCATTTTGGAAACAAAGGTCTCAACAGAGCTGGAAAATTTGGACTCCAGCCATGCAGTAAAGGCATCCTGGTTGGGGATCCTGTCCTGAGACATGATAGAGGGCAAAGGAAAAGGTAATCAAAGATAAATGGGGCTCACTCTTTGTGCCACCAGAACTAGCAGGGGCTCACCCTGGGTGCAACAAGTATAAAGGGCTCACCTCAGTATAAGTCAGGGGCTCATCCTGTAAACAAATCCCATTGGGGAATTACCATTTTTTGAGCTACTGTTTTAATTAGTTTTATCTATTACCTATATTGCTTTTTATCTTTTTTGTACATCTTATGCATTAATAGATATGCACCTGTGAAAATAAATTTTGCAATAAATGAGTTAAAGCCGAAACATACCTCTTGGATTATTGCTTCCTTCGTGCAGGGGGAGTTTGCCTCATACTTTGGCTCTGGACTACCCTTGCCGCAGGATCAGACTGAGATGTTGATGAAGATCTTTCCTCTGAAATGACACAACAGAGCTAAAACATGAGATGCTTACAAGCGGAGATGCACCTTAGGAGTATAAGGCTTATAAAGCGGCTGTCCGTTCTAGGTTGGGTGTCTAAAATTTGTTTTGTACATCAAGGTCAACCTTGTTGTTTATCCAGAAGCATGTTTTCTTTTGGCATGTTAAGTAATGAATAGAGTATGGAAACCCTGGGCCCAGAGATCTTTAAGAATTTATATTAATTTCTGTCAATAAAATACTGATGCTTGATCAGTTTTTCTACAGAATGAGATTAGGGCAAAAGTTCAAAACTTGGCTTTTATAGCAGTAATTGTCTCTTCACGTCAGCTACTTATTGATCTTTGGATTAAATCACTTTACCCATTTTAAGAAGGGAATTTCATATGTTCACAGCTACATGTTTTGCATTTATTTTCCTTTATATTGAGATAAAAATATATATTTTTAAATAATATAATAATATAATATTAGAAGTTGTATATCCCTTTAGTGTGTGCCCATAATTATCTGAAGGTAGAAAAAATCTCTAAGCAATTACATAATGTAAATGGTCACTAAAAACTAGACTTGTGCATTCGTCTTCGGGCGAACATGAAAACGAACACGAAGAGAAGACAGCGGCGGTAAAACGTAGGCGAAGACGAAGACACACACCACGAAGATCTTCGTGATCGTCTTTGTCTACCACTCTCCCCAGTCCCTTCCCCTTCTAACTTACCTTGGCATCGCGGCAGTTCACAGAAGTGGAAATCCGCAGGTTCGCCGTCACGGGTTACAGGGCAGTGCGAATGAGCCTATTGGTCGCCTACAGGGACCTCCTCTGGCATCAACCAATTGGTTGATGCCAGAGGAAGACCCTGCAGGTGACCAATAGGCTCACTCGCACTGCCTTTGTAACCCCTGACAGCAAACCTATGGATTTACGCTCCCGTTAACCCCTTCAATGCTGCATTAGATAACGGGAGCGGAAATCCATAGGTTAAAGGGCCGTGCAAGTGACCAATAGGCTCACTCGCACGGCCCCTTAACCCCTTAAGGTGCAACAAGTGCACCAGGAGCTTAAAAGTCTGTACGAACGAACAACAGAGTCCCCTACATTTAACATTTAGACTAGCAACAGCAAAAACGAGCCCCCAGAAGTCCTCTGATCACTCCTCCCCTACAATCTCCAGTCTGTTGGAGATTGTGCCCCAGCTGCCAGAGGCAGCTTCAGGGACAGGGAGACAGGGTTCTTTGGTCTCCCACCCCCACCCTCCCTCAGTTAACCCCTACCCCCCTCTTCTTCAATTAACCCCTTCAATGCTGCGATTGTGTATGACCCCCATTGCAGCATTGCAGGGGTTAATATTAGTCCCCACAAGCTTGTGGGGACTAAATATCAGTCAATGCTGTGCTTCAATGGAGCATCAGCATTGAAAGAGTTAAAACAAAATTGTTAAAAATAATAAAAAAATAATAATAATAAAAAAATATTTTAAAAAAAATTAATAAAATAATAATAATAATAAAAAATAACAGCACTGACCTGAAAGTCCAGGGTGCTTCCAGGTCAAATGCTGGGCTGGGCTGATCAGATCGCTCCTGGCCAATAGGAGTGATCGGATCATTATGGCAGCCCACGGATGACCCTGCTCTACAAAGAGAGAGGGGTCATCTAGGGTAATTATGAAAAAACACTAATTATTAATAAATGAAAAAATCATAATTATTACCTGATCACTTGTCGGTGACATTTTAAGTTGCTGATTATTGATCGGTCTCCCTGATTGATGTCAGCGGCCTAAACCTGTCACTTACAAGCAATCTGATGAAAAAAAATATTTAAAAAAATGTAAATGCGCATGTTCCAGTTTTGCCCTCATAGCTTCCTCAAAAAATGCATGAACCATGCATGTGAGGCCTTGTTGCAATCATGGGATGTTGGTGAACAAAATGTGGTGTTTTCTTCCACTGTTGCACTTATGGTGTGCAAGAAATTCAGTGCAACATTGAAATGTATGCGTTAAAAACGCAATAAAATAATTTCCCTGTGAAGTTTGGCAGACATCAGTGAAGAAATGGCTGGCTGAAAACTGTCAAAACTACCCTAGTTGAACACCTTGACTTTTTTTTCTGCAGTTGCACATATTCTATACAAAATATAATATAAAATCTAAAGCAACATTGCAACATATGCAAAAAAAACAAAAAAATATAAAAATACCTCAAAATTTGGCAGCGATTGGCGATAAAATACCTGTTTGAAAAGTGTCAAAATGACCCTAGTTGTACACCTTGACTTATCTACTGTTCATAAACATATAATTTTAGGGGGATAATCAGTATCTGTGACAACTATTGCAGTTATTAGACTACCATGCCAAATATGATGCATGCCTTGCAATATTTGCCCATATACTGGTCAAAATAGATAAAAATCCTGGCCATGGTTCAATGTGTGTACAATTTGTATGTATACAAAACTGTAAAAAAATGTGTTTTTTTTTCATTTTTTCCCCACTTTTTCCAGTTTATTTCAAATAAAACAATGTACTACCCAGCTTAATATGGTTTCAAATGAAAGCCCTACTTGTGCTGAAAAAAACAATATACGATTTGTGTGGGTGCACCAATTGATAAGAGAGAAATTACAGTTGAAGAAAGACATGGCAAAAACATAAAAACGGCTCCGGTCCTTTAGCGACACCCTAGCTTAAAAATCCCGGTCCTGAAGGGGTTAAGCTCCTGGCGCCAGAGCTGCTGCGGTACGCGTTAACCCCGTATTAACCCCTTAACCGGAAAAAAACGAAGAAAAACCGAACACAAAGAATGTCCACGAATATTCGCCCGAATAGAAGACAGGAACAGGCGAATATTCGCGGAATACGAAGAGTTGCAAGAGAACATGGACAGGGAGATTTTGTTGTTTAGCACTACTGGAATAATATTTGCAGGGAGACAAGGTAGCAGAAGAAGCTTGAAGGGTCAGTTCCTGGTAGAATTCAGGTTTAGGTTATTAGGTACGAGGAAAATTACTTGAGTAAAAAGAGGACATTGGTTATGTTTTATCAGGAACTAGCACATGCTATTGTTACACTATGGAAAAGAAGGACACACTTTCTCCCATGTGTGTTTGTGTGTGTGGCTGGAAGCTTTGCCATTTTGCGGGAATTCACCAGGAAGCCAGAGTAAAGAAGTCTTAGCGAAAAAGAGGACAGTCTCTCCCCTGTTCTGCCGATCAGGGGAGAGGGTGTGCCTGGAGGCTCCGCCTTTCACGGAAGTTCATCGGAGGACCATGTCCATGGAGAAGCAAAACTAAAAAAGGAGACACAAAGAGCAGCGGACAAAGAAGACAGAAGAACAAAAAATGCAAGGAAAGCTGTGTGACAAGGAGACAGGGACACAGAGGCGGTCGGTGGAGAAGGTAGGGAGACATTCAGAGAGAGCGTGAGAGAAAATGAAAGAACTAATGAAATTCAAACAAAAATTCTGAGCTCTTTGCTTAGTTTTCATTTCTTTCATTGTGGGTGCCTTCTCTTTTGAAGATTCATACATATTAACGAAAATGTCAAATTTTAATAAAATGTAAATTTGTATAAATCGGAATGCACAAGTCTACAGTATGATTATCACACAGATCTAGTGGGTATCTTAAGTTGTTATTATGTATCCATTTCTGTTTAGGTCACTTGTTTGTTTTAAGGCCCCATACTTTTTTAAGTAAATATATTTATTAGCTTCTCAAAGTAATGCAGGAATCCACTAGAATGTGTTTTTATAATTCACCAATGTAATTAGCAGCAATATATAAACCGATGAAGTTCCATACAGCTTATCTGGAGGTTAGCCCTCATTTTGCATTTGGGATATTTAATCTTGGTTGCCTGCCAGAGACAATTTCATCTCTTATAAATGTATCAGATCATTATACCGCAATCATGTATACTATGTCTTCAGCCTACCAACTATACCGTCACATGAGGAGCATATAAGCAGATGGATGCAGCAAATGGCATCTGAGATCCCCTTTACAAGCCTTCTATTGCTGAAAAAAACCAGATTTATTTTCAGCAATATGCAGCCTCGTGTAGGGGCCATAGAGATTAGTGCAGGATATTGTGACCTTGTTTAGTCAAACCTGGGTGTTAGAGCCAACGCTGGACAGTCATGAAGCTGGCACTACAGAGGAAACAAGGTACTATGGACACTCATGCAAAACTTCAAGTTTCATGTTCGATTTACATCATGTGACCACTTGTGGTGTCATGACCCACATGATATATGAGGAAATGTGATTTAGGGCATGATGTTAATGGGGGCAACCTGCCTGTTTGCTCCAAATTTTGCCCTTATTAAATGCTTCAACAAACAGTGGAAGGAGTACAAAAAGCTGCCTTTTGAGTTTCCTAGGAAAACATTTTAAACATGTTTCACCTACCTCTTGCTAAAAATCATGACTAGGCCACAAAGCCGTCCCACTAATAACATAAAACATAGGTGGATGTTAAAAACAACTAAAATATTTGTTCTCGTAAAAATAAAGCATTACTTCTTAGTCTATAACTTTAATTCAGGACACTGGGCTCTCCTCCAGTTCTATAGGAATAAAGCTGGACAAGCTAGCATGGGAATGAATCCAATTGATGTTGTGGACTCATCAGCAGAGGAGGAATCTGAGCATCTGTGAGAACAATGATTTTGCTGTGGGTAAATCTGGCATGAGTCATACTTGGATTGGGGAGAACAATTGTCAGGATTGGCCCGTACTGTTTCACTGGTTAGCTCACCCGCCATTGTTAAGGAATATCTATGAAGTAGAAGACAAAATAAGTAGCCACTGTACTCTCTCTAACAGTGGTACAAGTACACATACCATCATACTTGCCTGCAATTGCTTTCACTGTAAGCTGACATTCGTTTAATTCTCCTTGTTACTTGAATTCTGTGTCCTTTCATTGACTTTGTATTCTGCTATTTTTCATGGGCTTCCTTCTGTTTCTTTCTCAGTGGAAAAAAGGAAAGGCAGCCCAGCTAATTAGCAGCATATCAATTTGCTTTATTATCTTTGAAAGATTCAATAAATTGTGGTTGGTGGCAGCGAGAGACAAGCTTGGTGAGTCTTGTGCAGCCGATGATGAATAGGGGTTTGTGAGGGTGAACACTCCTTGTGATTTAACATCACACAGCTCTCTTCAGACTCCTAATGGGCAAATGGTTTGAAAATGAAGTTCATTGCTGGCACTTTCCATTCCTCAGATGAAGATACAGGCATGCTTTTAACTCATCCTCTGTACTCCAAGCCATCAGCAATGCAGGCTGGCCACTGCTTAAGACCATCTAATGAAAGCCTCAGGGGCAGTAATGGGCCAATTTACTGTCCACTTTACTTTTATCATCTACTGTTGATCTGTCGCACAATCAGATTCACAACGGACAATCAGTGGACAATCACTTTCAAAATGTACTTTGTAAAAAAAAATAAAAAAATAAGGGACTGATCATAAAATATAGTTCTTTACTGTATCACTCCTTTTCTGTAAGGTATGCTAAGGAATCGTCTGTCCACTATCTCCATAATGAGCTGTTTAGATGACCAAGAAAATTAATACATTCTTTGGATTTTGTATTCTCTTCTGGGAAACTGTGCAGTGATTTGTGGAGGGAGGGGGCTGA
Organism: Sceloporus occidentalis; assembly: GCA_023333645.1. Classification (NCBI taxonomy): domain Eukaryota; kingdom Metazoa; phylum Chordata; class Lepidosauria; order Squamata; family Phrynosomatidae; genus Sceloporus; species Sceloporus occidentalis. The sequence goes on along the minus strand of JALMGF010000053.1, from coordinate 1,011,374 downwards.
AGCGAAACATAAATATGATAAATGGACATCTCACTGGGGTGAGAATATTATTTATTGATTCTCTTCAAATTCCTTCACTATGACCTTAGGGACACTTAATACATATTATATGTGTTTCTTTCACTGTGATTAGATTATGGTATCGATGTATGCGTATGTTGCATCTCTGCCTCTTGTATACCTGATAACATCAGATTTGTACATACAGACATCAGTCATGAGCCGTGTTGAAATAAATTGAAAGTATACAAATGTGTATTTGTGTACACATATACAAGAGCACCTCTGCATATCAGTGAGTGCTTTGGCGCATGCGCTAAATAAAATAAAGTTGCCATCAAAGACTTCACAGGCTTAAATCTAGGAGAAAAGGTAATAAATCAGAAGGATTTATGAAACACAGGGGCAAAGTATTTTCACAATGAAAGAAATATGACAGAATTTGCTGTTCCAGTAAGAGTTAGAAATGCGAGGAATAATCTGGCAACAGAGGTGAAGGTCTAATACCATAAAATAATTCAGGACATGTGTGCCAGATCTAGTAAACCTTTTACACTTTCCAGCACGTGATCATTCCAGGCTCACGCTGGGTAACTGCAAGGAGTGGTTTACTGTAATGCTATGATTGTGCAGAATAGGTTTTGGGTCCTAAGCAAACCTGGGGTGGTGAGGATGTACCTGGCCAGCTTAAAGGGGTCCAGTGTAACTGCAAGAGCAATGTGGAAGGACTTTCCCTGGGGCTCTTGAAAAAGGATCTCATTGTATTCAGCAACAGAATATGTTGTAGCTTCACTGCTGTCATTTACAGACAGGATGGCCACCTGGCTTGTAAACGAGCCACGGGTAAACAAGTTTATTACTTTCCAAAGGAGCAATGTGACGGGTACATTTTTATGGTCAGTAAGAAGAACAAGATGGGAATGGGCAGAGCTTAATTCCCTCCTCTGAAAAATAGACAGACACTCTGGTCAATCATTCACTAATTTATTTAAGTTTAATGGTCACAGAATAGACCTGCTATCCAAGCTCTCCAATTACAGGTGACATAAAAAATGAATTCATATATTGAGAGCCATGCTCTGCCAAGGCACATGTGTGTACTCTCTAGCTATGAGTGATAAAAACAAAGCCCTAGAATGATATATGTCACATTGGATACATGTCCTTGATGGATGATGCAGGCCTTTATGGGACATAGTCACGCTCCCTATAGTTTTATCAATATTACATATATATATTTCTTATCATTTCTTATTGCTCACATGGCTTGTCAGCACAAGATGGATGAATTGTAGCCCGAGGCATCAATTCCAGCAGTGAGAGAAGGCAGACTGATACGTTTAACCCTTGCCCCTGTCTGCTACATCTCTGTGCAATTCCTGTACATGTGGGAATGGGATAGAGAACAGTATTCCAAGCTGTTTAGAACAGTTGTGCCCAGAAACATCCTGGCCTACCAGATAGCTCCATAGAGACATTATAACATCTATAATAATGGAAGGGCCTACAAAACACTCGCATTCACAGGGCTTGTTCCTTGTATAAAAGAGCGATGCCTTAGCTATTCATCCCTTCCTTGAACCTTTATTTGACTCCTTATTAGATATTGCCAGTGACAAGCGTAAACTGGAATGCTTGCTTTATTGTTATATCCCTAGGGAATGTTTAGATTAAATGACCAAATCAATTTTAACCTTTTCAGTGCAAGAGTTCTGTTGTATTATTTTGTATTACACTACTCACCTTGCATAATAATGGCCCATACAATCTTTGGCAGGAAGACCCCCCCCCCCAAAAAAAATAGTAATATAAAGCCTCCATTTTACATTTTCATGCAAAAATTTATACAAATCGATCCCTAGTTTAAGGCAAGCTGTTACCTCATCACATTATATGCCAAGCCAAACAGTCAGTAACAAAAATAATTTTCTTTAAACATTGTATCTAATTGATGTGCTTATACATAGCCCATAATTATGCTAAAGAAATAATGTGTGTATATATATATATATATATATATATATATATATACACATATATATATATATATATATGTGTGTGAAAAATATACATTTAAGCACGTAAGATACAATTTAAGCACCTTTGGTGTGGCAACCCTCATCACCCTATATCCTTCTGGTTGAGGGTGGGACCATGGAGGGAAGTGCCAGATAGGTGACATTCATGATTCAACTCCCCTATTCCACTGGGCACAGGATAGGGGGTGAGGGCTACTCATCAGCTGCCCACTGATATTTTCTTTCTGTTTATGTTACTAAAGTTTGTGAGTTGCAGACAAGGCCATGAGAGATGTCATTCTGCTTGCATGTCCTTGCCTGCATTTCAAGTCTATTTACTAAAGTCCAACTCACAAATTCACTAAAACCAATGCATTTTAGCACCTACAATAAGTAAACAAAATGAGTCGAACCTGCAGGTCCCCATGTTAACAGGCTATATTGCATCTCCATTGACTTCAGTGAGCTCCTTTTAATTCTATGGAGATCCATTGAAGTACATGGATATGCAATATTCTCACACTGGGGGTTGCTGGTATGTAAGAGTAATGCTCCTGTACAGCCAGCTGCAATTTTAGAAGATTATTTTTCTTTTTTATTATTATTATTATTGGGCAGGTTTATTTTAATCTTTTTTTTAAATATATTGAGGAGCCAGAGCTTAATGGATCATTGGGGGATGGATGAGTGACCTTATTGTTCCCAAACAGGTGGCACAGGGAGCCTGGATCTCATCCGCCCTACCAATGAGACTTAGTGGTATTTTTTTTTGTTATTTTTTCAAATTTCACCCCCTTCGAAGAGGATGACCCTTAACTTGACTGTCCACTTGACTTAATGTGAATAGACCCAAAACTCACATGTAATGCATGCAGTAAATATTCAAGCTTTTTTTTATGAGTGTTACCATGTGGGTACATGGGGTCTCCATCTAATCTTGTCAGTCAAGACTGACCACTCAACCTTTTAGTAAACAGATGCCAAAACAGGGTTGCCCTTGGGTTTTAAAATGCCCTAGGCAAACTGTGTCTCTGGCATCTTCTCTCCTACGTGTACCTGCCAGCCTAATGTCTTAGGCAGTCACCTTGATTATTCATATGGTAAGCCCTGAATGGGTCTCCCATCGAGTGCTGACTGTGAGAAAACAGTGAGTATTTTCTCCCCTGCTCTGCTATCTGGCATTATGCCTGCACACTCTTAAATGGGCCGCATTCAGTTTTACTGGGTGCTCTCCTTTGGTTTTTTTTGGGACATGATTTAAGGCCCTGACATTTTAGTTAGGTGCTCAGTTGTCTCAGTGCTATTCCACTGCAACTTGCCATGTCGTTTTCTCAGCCCTTGTCTTTACTCCAATCTCCATAGTCTTGCACCAGTTCTAATTAGTCCTATGAGAAGAAGGTTCCCAGTATTAAGGTTAGGATGAAATAATGTCCCAGAGGTTGGGCAACAATTAATGGTCATATCTGAGTGTATTTTGAATAAGTTAGTAGACTGACTGCTTAGTTTATGATCTGCATTTAGAAATCAATGCAGCATGAGTTACAGATTATAGCAGACTAAATGAACTTCAAGTTAATGAGAAGCTTTTCATTAATGTAACAATACAGACTGCATTTATTTCCAAGCACTTTAATTAATATTTCTGTGGGCCATTTAGTAAATATGCATTAGAGGAAAAAAATACTACTAATCCTGTAAGGGGAAATCAATGAAGGCCAATAAATAGTAAATTCATAAATTTTCTTTTTGGACTTTGTTAATGGCTCAGATTATTAATCCAGAGTCAATTAACTGTGCCCTTCCCCCATTATACCATTCAAGTGATTTCTTAAACTAGCATGCAGGGGCTACAGGAAAAAGTTGACTAAAATGGGACACAATATTAACCAAAATGTTTTTAATAGAAATTGAATGGCATAGAAAATATTCCCTATTCAACCATTTTTTATTTGTGTTTTACCTAAAATCTAGTCTCCCATAATTTTGACACAACACTGCAAGGGTAGCTGCTATATGCCGAGCTTGTCTGTGAGTAAGAGAGGGCGCTAGTGTGTTTATGGGTGGGGTTGTGTATGCCAGTAGGGAAATTGCCAATAATGTATGTATGGAAAGCTGTAGTTGTAATAAATGGCAGAGAAAGGCAGGGAAAGAAATCATTATTGTCCTTTAATAGACTGTAATTTAAAGAAGGAGATGAATAATTTATTGCTTTGATTACCCAGTGTGCTATTCTCAGAGCTAGTTGTTCCTCACTAAACCAGCTGATATTTCTATGGCTGATCATAATCCTAAACCAGTTATTGCTCTGCTAGGTTCCAGCATCAATTAAGGTGTGAAGTTCAACCATCCATGAATAAACATTTGATTTGCTTGCTTGGCGCTCTGCTTCTATAAACGCTGTTAGTGCAGTGTCGGGCTATAGCACTGCTCTATGGAGTGGCCAAGTAAGGATTAAATGATCCACTATGAACTTCTCAGGTCTTGATTTTTTCCCAGGAGGAATGCGGGAATTGTATTGTTTGGAATGTGCCTCTTGTTTCTTGAAATAATGTTGAAGAAGTATTCATATGAGAGGATTCTCTTGGGTAGTTTGTGAACAGCTATGTAAGCTAATTAAATATGGCCTACACTTTTTTCAGAATTCTCTTCTACTTCGCAAAACAATGCAAGTTAATATCCCAAAAAAGCATCTAAATAGTTTTAAATGCAGGATTCTGAAATTATTGTTTGTAAATTGTCTAATAAAAGCCTAGATTCCATTACAGTCAAGACTGCTTATTGAACACTGACTGGAAAAATGGAAACCTATGCAATTAAATTATCAAGACAAACGGAAAAGTCATACGGAAGTAGTATCACTACATGTAATTTAACATACAATGTAATGTCAACTATTTACGAATAGGTGAGTTGTTTTTCATCTTAACTGAACACTGGTTAGGAGTGAGGTTGAGTTGGCTTTGCTATATGTTCTATGAAAGCTGGTATGTGTTTGACCTAGCAACTCTACTCAGCTGCCAACCTCAATCAGTTCCTTTGTGTGTCCTGCTGTCTTCCATTTTATGTAATTTGAAATATGTTAAAGTATGCATTTTATTTTTTCTTTCATCAAAGTGTGCTCTTCCTGATTGATCACTCAGTGTGCAAGTTAATGATCACTGATTGCTAGTGCTGCAAACAACTCGAACGCAAAATGACAAAATACATTTTAGAAAACTTATTGTGATTCAATGATCTAATGCAGGGATGTCCAAGTTTTTTCTGCAGTGGGCCGCTTCATCAGAATTGTATACTTGCGTGGGCTGCACTCATTTTTCACTGAGATAAAATATGGCCTTTAATAAGATATGCAGATTGAAATAACGTAAATGACACAAAACCTTTACTTTTCTTCTCGCTGATTTCTGGGCCTAGAGTTTTTTATCCTCTGAAGTGACTACAGATTCAGGATTCTGGATAAGTAAAAATTAAATAGTTCTATTTATTCCAGGGATGCACCAACATGAAAGTTCTGGACCGAAACCAAAAATTCAGGGTTCACAAAACCGAAAATGACCCACCCACACCTTTAAAAATAAAACAAATAACTTTTTACTTTTTAATAAAACTAAGTAACACACCAAAATTGTACAAAAAATAAATAACAATGTTAATATATATATATATATATATATATATATATATATATATATATATATATGTGATTGTTAACAGCAATCACAGGAATACACAGATTCCAGCATGTACTGGTAGGCAACCATGGGCATGATAGGAGTGTGATTGCTGTTAACAATCATATATACATTAATACTGTAATATTGTAATACAATATTATATATATATATATATATATATAATTGTTAACAGAAATCGCACTCCTATCTTGCACAGGCATACCCAGGTTCTAGCATGTACTGGTTGCCTGATCATGATAGGAGTGTGATTGCTGTTAGCAATCACACCCCTATCATGGCAAGTCAGCCAGTACATGCTGAAACCTGGCTAGCTGCCCCCCTTGTGTATTGATGCTGCCAGCAGTATGGGGTCTGCACACCACTTACAGCCACCCTGTGCCATGCCCCCCCACTTATGCATCCATGCTATCACACACACACCGATTCCTATATTCATTAATTCACAGATGCATTCCCTAAATCACGCATACTCATATACCGATAAAAAAATACCACCTTTTGGACAGAGGTGTTCATTAAGGAAAGATCTCCTGAGCAACTATTCTCTTAGCAGGGATTGCTTAAAGACACTGGTGAATTTCTCTGTAAATGTTCTCCACATAGATGTGCGCCACTATATTTATATTGTCACTATGTTTTTGTGAGCAGTTGTGAAGACTGTCTCTTTGGTGTGCTGCACTCACTAAATGTTTATTGTGTGGCTATATTTACAAACCACTTAAAATATTGTGCTTATCAGCACCCATCTTTATTTAAATGTTTGTAGTATTTCCCTTCTTGACCTCGCGTGTTATTTTTTTGTTACCCATAAATAAATAGAATTACATTTTAGCAGCTTGTCATGGATTTACTTTTCTGCAAATGTTGTTTTCTAGTCCAGAGCTTCCTTTTTTCATCTTGAATTAACTTTGCATTTTATGGTCTTCTAGCAAGCAATGATAATATGCACCTATGTTTTGTGGTAGAATGTGCATCAGAAAAGTGAATTTTAGGAAATAAATAGTTAGAAATAGAAGAAATTGTTTTATGCAATGTTAATATCCATACCTGGGAAATTTCAGGGTTTGACCTTTTTCATACATTTCCTGGTCAGTTTCTTTCTTTTCTGGCGGTGCCCACTCCACACTCACTAAAGACTGGAACTAACGACACTTATGATTGCAGCTAGCACTCCCCCCCATGTGCAGCCAACATCACCCTTTCAGAAACATATTTGGCAAATAGTAGCCTGACCTGTGTAGTTTTTAGATCACATGGGTTGTGCCTTTACAATGTTATCACATCTTCTGTATATGCCCACAAAGTCACTGTGGTGTTTTCTTGTAGTTGTTTCCAAATACAGACTTTTCTGGCAGGAAATAAATGACCCCAAACTGTGCTTTCACCTTCCCTGCCATGCGGTACAATGGGGGTGAGGTTGTTAAAAAAAAAAGATTTGCCCTTTTAGGGAGACCTTGCCCACTGGGTTGAGTTGGAAGGCCATGGACTCAATTAGTCATCTTACTCTAGGCCAGACTTGATAGAGCTACATCAGTCATCAAGAAGGTTAAGAAGTATGAGAGGGTGGAAGAGAATGATGTTCACCCTTCCAGGTATTCCTTTTGGTATTAGCGAACCAGTTTTAGCAAACTGACCTATCCGTGTGAGGGACCCTGTGTAGCATTTTGCAAATCAACATATCTAGTATTCTTAACTAGCCTTCCTGCATTCACACAGCTCGGGAACGTACATGTCATGAATATAACACTCCATATAACATTGAAGAAGCAAGATCGTATGCATTTTTCAGCTATGAGGGTAGAGGCAGAATGCATAGACATTGTTATTATTACAGTCATTATGCCCTATGATTATGAGCATCAGCAAGGGCTTTGTCTAGTCGTAGAACCTCATTGCCCACTCCGCTCTGCAGCTCTCTTGTCTGCAGTGATTTATGTTTTCCAAACTGCCTTGAAAAGGAAAATAGGTTGTCCGTCATAATAAATAATCATTTATAGCAGCTTGCATTATATCTAACCATCAGGTCTGAGAATAGAAGCCTGTAATTTTATTCATATGAATGACCCTTCCCTGACTTTCACATGTCATCATCTCTGATATTCCTGTTTGAGAGGTTTTGTACAGAATTGGCTGTTGAGTTCTAGAGTGCACTGGGAAGGTTAACTGAGTTGGCTCTGTAGGTATCTGCAGATCATTGTGGTGCATACTTTGTGAAAGAGAAATGGTTAAGGTGTTTGTGCGGGGGAAGAGAAGTAATAAGATTTACATTTTCCATATGCTCTGTTCCACTGCAAGATTTTTTTTATTTGATCAAATTTTATTCACTTTGTCTTTTTTCATCACAGGTATCGCCGCCACCCGTGCAACGTAATTTGAATGCAATTGAAGAGTTATGAAGTTTGTAATATTGTACACATCAAAAGAGACCGTTGAGATATACAATTCTTTGTAAATTTGAAGAAAAGACCCTTGAGGTTAAATCTTCCTTTACACAAGAAAAAGAGATATATATGAATTTTGGAACAATTTCTTTGTGTAGAGCCTGGAAAATTTGAACAGTCCTTGAAAAAAACAAAAAAGAAGCTGGTTAGATCTACATGATGTTAGTACAGGAATTTGGCTTTTTCTATAGTCTTGAAAACATGCATTTGTGTGCAGCATCATTTATTTGAATTGTCTAGTTCTCAAATTGACATTGCAACACTCCAGTTGCATAGCATTTCACATCTTTTGCATCTATCTAAACCTGCTTTTATTTTTTTCCTCGCCCATGTAGTGAGCCTTGTTGGTGATCTTTTGGATGTGCTTTTTACTTTACTGATAAATGGCACAGTAATCCAGTAAGGGAATTTAAACATGCATGGTATAGGCATAAAGCTATCCTGAATCTAAGACAACATCAATGGCTGATGAAGATTTGTATCTCACATGAGGAATAAAATGGGTTTGACCAAATGATTGTTATCTGCCATCAAATGTTTCTATGCTTATTCTAATATAGATTCTTATTTATTCGACTTGGGTTTGTTGCTGGACCTTGCTCGTACTTAGCCTGCCCCAACCCATTGGCCTGGTTTCAACTTTAGGCTGTACGTATTCCAGCTGTCTTTGTTCTGCAAAAAAATGGACATCTTCTTTGAGTGGCTTCATTAATTTAAGACAATAGATTCACCAAAAGTAGATCAGCGTTTTACTGATCCTTCATAATGTTGAATTTTGGAATTTTATGGTCCACATGCCCTATTCCAAACTCATCCCTCTTTTACTTTTTAGGTCATTCACCATCCCCACACACTCAATACCTGTTTACTTTGTTGTTTATGTATTTTGTCAGATTGTGGTGAGCCACCGGTAAACTATGCATTGGCAATATAAATCATACCTTGGTCTGTAATTTTGTTTTCAGTATATATTGTTTGATTTAAATAGAGTTTCAGTGTCGATGTTTACAGAACAGTACATTGCCATCACCAATTAGGCCACAGCATGGACATGCTATTGAAATTTTCCAGGCCTAATGTGATTAATTTCTTCCTTATTTATTTGTATTCTTCAAATTGTGTTGTGCATACTAAGGGGAGAGCTTTGAAGTTAGGAAATCTCTGTACATGCACAGAAGAAACCTATATGGTTTAAAAAGCTATTTACACATGAAAGCAATGCATATTTTCAAAATATTAATATCCATAGCCAAATTATTATCGTATATCCAAGATAATACTGGGGTTTACCATTGAGTAATGCATAATGTATTTTACAGTTGTTATTGATACATAGTTGCATGATTCTTTAATGGCTATGATTCTTTGGACCTTTGTTATTATTATTATTATTTATTGTTTTATATAGCGCCATCAAATTCTGTAGTGCTGTACAATGGGTAGACAGGACATACCAAGTAGCTTGTTAAATCTTAGACCAGTGCAACACCATTATGCTTGGCTACAGCAACTAAATTCAAACTATAGATCCTGAACAACTCTGGACCCCCTACATCTCAATCCTTGTATCCAAATACACACCTAACTGCTCTCTTCCTTCCACCAACAACTTGCATCTCTCTTCTACTGTCCTTACCTCTTCTCACTTACATTCAGGAATTCATATATGCTGTACCGCTTCTCTAGAATTCTCTACCCCATAGACTTTCTTTGGACTTTCTCCTGCATACTCTAATTTCAAAAACTTTCCAAAAACTCACCTTTTCCTACAAGCATACAACCTTTCATCCTAACACCAACAACCTCTACATATCATCCTTGCTTCAATTAACTTCATCCAAGCAGTATACTCCTACTGTCTTATTGCCACCAACTAGATTGTAAGCTTGCAGGACCCTCTCCTCCTTCTGTACCAGTATATGTTAATGTGTGTAATGTCATTTTAAATCATTTATTTTCACCACCTCTTATTGTTACAGAGCTATTGAATCTTCTGGCGCTATATAAGTGTAATGTAATATAATTGTTTTCATATAGTTCTTGCTGTGCTCGTATCTATGTGTGCCATAGACATGTGCAAATGGGCCAAAAATAGTTAAAATTAATTCCCTGCCCATTTGGTTTAGGTGAAAATTTGGGGGCATTTTTAATTCAGAAACAAAATTCGTTGCCCACATTTACTCTGACTTCACTCTCACGTTTTCTAAATGTGTCCCTGAGCACCTTTGCATCTTCTTAATCATCATCTCCCTGATTCTCCAAGCGGGGGAATGGACATCACCAAATGCATCATCATTTTGCCCTAACTTGAACTAAGGGCAATATGACAGTGCTTGCGAAGAGTGAGAGTGTGAGAGAACATGAGTGAATGTGGGGGCATGAATTTCAGACGAGAATTCTGAGCTTTTTGCCTTTTTTTCCGTCAGATTCATGAGGGGTCTGGCTTGGTTTTCAGGGCTTTGTACAAATCCTCAAATTTACAAAAATTTGGTAAATCTGCCATTCATACGAATCAGAATGCTCTAGTCTAGTATGCTACTAATACATTTATAATAATATTCTATTTATAGGGTTGGATTGTTGCTGTGCCTTCCTGTTCTATTTTCATTTGAACTGTCCGGTTTTGTGCTATAGGCTCTTGGATTAAAAAGGTGATTGTAGTGCTGTTTTTTTGTGTGGACTTTAAGCTTTAATACAGACATCAAGCAATATAATTCAATAACACCATTATTAAATAGACCATAATGCAATAAATACAATAAATCTTACAGATAGCATTTTAAAAGCATTGGTTAATTAGTTACTTGACCCTTTTTCAATCTAGAGTCAACTCTCAATGCTCTGCTAAAGTGACCAATAATTTACTAAATCCAAGGGCCATTACCTATTGCAGATCCTTCTGGACCTTTCTATTGCTTTTAACAAACATGGACAACCCTTCAAAATTGTGGTCTTCATGACAGTTCCTCCGGGTTCACATCCTACCTTTCTGATTCTGGCTTTAGCATCTCCCTCTCAAGTAACTTTTCCTCTCAGCTTCCTCTCTCAACCAATGTACCCTAAGGCATGTTCTCATTTTACACTACCCCTTGTAAACTACTTTATTTTTTTTGCTTTCATTATCACCTGTGAGCAGATGACACTCAGATCTACCTTTTCTCTCATGATCACTTTCCATCCTTCCTTGTATCACTAATTGCTCTGCCTCTACTTTTACCTGGATGTCTGGGCAATTCCTAAAACTCAATTTCTTCAAAACTGAACTTCTTACCTCCCCTCTACAACGGTAACATTCCTTCAACAGTCTCCTTGAATGTCAATGTTGCAATCTTCACCCCTTCCCCACAAGCTTGCTGCCTTAGTGTCACCATTGGCTCCAACCTTCCATTCACCCCTTACTTTGCCACATTTGCCCCTTCTGAACACATGACGCAACTAAGAATGTCGCTGCCAGGCTTATCTTCCTTACCCAACCCTTTTCTAACGCCTCTCCCCTGGTATGCTTCGGGATAAAACTTTGAATCACATATTATTATTATTTATTGTTTTATATAGCACCATCAAATTCCGTAGCGCTGTACAATGGGTAGACAAGACATAAGAAGTAACATGTAACATAACAAACTGACTAACAGAGACAACAGGTGAGGAGGGCCCTGCTCAAACGAGCTTACAATCTAGAGCTCCTTATAGCAGTTCCCGAACCTTCAATCCTCGCTTATCTCCAAATACACACCTACCTGATCCCTCTGTTCATCTGATGATCTTCATCTGTGTTCTGCCTTTCATGGTTTCTGCAGGGCTTCATTATTCTTTGGAATGCCCTTTCCTAGCTCATCTGATTCTCCCATTGTCTACATTTAAAAAATCCCTCAAGACCCACTTCTTCGGGGACCTCTGTCTTACCATTCCTAGCCTCACACTTGCTGTTGCTCTGTCCTTATATCCAGCAATATTATTTACTTAATTGGTGTATACAATGAGGTACACTTAGGCGGCTGGTATATCTCAAACAATGTCACTATTACCTCTTGTGTAATGCTCTAGATTATAAGCTTGTTTGAGCAGGATCCACCTTACCATTTCTTTCTCTAAATTCAAATGATTTTCTACTGTACTTAGAATTGTTTACCAATATAATATGTTGGCACTATATAAATAAATAATAATTTAGTATACTGGTCCTCTACCCCTAATGAGAGATAATGATTCCGCCGGGCGATCAGCTCTTGCATTAGATGGCTGTTACTGCATTGATGGATGTGTGATATGTTGAAATTCTTTGATATGTTGAGAACAAAGGGTATTTTCTTGAGGAATGCTGTTGTCTGGGGAGGTCCCAAGCACTTTGTTAATGCAGCGGTGAGAGAGCATTCCCCCTGACCCTTATAGCTGAAGAAGTAAGTTGAAACACATTCCCACCATTCCCTAGCGTGGTTGATTGTCTTGGGCTGTCAAACATGTTCCCTGTTCTTTTGGGTGAATTTTGCTAGGCAGGAGTTAAAAGGAACCATGTAGCATTTTATTTCAGAGCTAGAGTGCTTAAATATGAGGTTTAAATGTAGGTTTAGTGTGGGACTGGGTTTACTTTGGTTTAGACTTGCTCTGTTTTATTTAAAGTCAGACAGTAATATAGCAATTTAACGCAGGGTTAAGCACTAGGTACAGCTGCAGAATAGCAAAAGCAGTAGCACTTTTCCCTGGTTGCTATTGACGGAAATCTTACGCAGGGCTTTAAATTTGCTGTATATTACAGGAAGCTTTTGTTTGCTATTGAATACCAAATTGAGCTATTTAAACCAAAGATTGTAGTGTTTTTCTGTTATCAGAGGCAATATAATTCGACCCTGGATAAGATCAGAACCATCTACCTCTTCAGTTTGTTTGATTTAGCAAAGATAGATTATGTCTATCATACCATCTGATGTGGACAACGACTCCCATCATGCTTAGCTGGTCACAGATAAAGCTGACATTTCATAGGGCTAGCTGAGTGTGATAGTTATTACCAGAAAATAGAGTGTATGTTTCATTTGTGATTAGCTGGATCTATGTGGGTCATTGTAAGATTGATGTTCTTTCTGCAGGGAAAAAGGGTCTTTCAGCTTAATAGGTATGAGCTATATTGGTAGCTGGATGACCATTAACAAAAAAGCCAAATGACCCAAAGGAGAGCCTGTTCCTATTAAAGACGGACACTTGGGGAAGACGGCAGCGCTGCGGAAAAAAAATGATCATACTGGTTGCAAAGTAACAGGTTAAGCAACCAATAGGTTTCAAGGCCCTTTGTCGTCATGGGAACAAAGGGCTGTCCATGAGACACAGTTAAAACAGCAGCCAGTAGGTAATAGATTCTGTTTAAAGAGTGATTTTTTCTTCTGTCACCCCATCTGCTGATATAAACATCATTAAAAGCAAATGACGGCAGCTCTATGAGGTCTCCTTTCCTCCTGGCAAAAAGATATTACTTTCTGAGGCGAATTTTATAAAACAGTAGAGTGAAATTTGGACCGGGTCCGATTGACTGAGGATCTGTGAGAGTGGTCGGAGAAAAACAGGAGAAGGAAGTTCTTTTCATTTTTTTAATAACATTATTATTATTTATTATTTTATATAGCGCCATCCTATTTTACAGTGCTGTACAGTGGCATAAAATATAGTTTTAACTCAAGGCTGGTTATGCTTGGATTACAATACCTGTAATTAATCACTGATACCAGTTAGGCTCCTACAGCAGATGTTTGACATTTTAACAGCTGGCTGGTAAAAATAAGTTGGTATAATTATCTTGACTGCTATTGTATTTTATTAATTCTTTAGTTTGTTTGGAAAACTGGTCTCTTATGGCTGTTACACCGGTCTGTACCTTATCTCCAACATTTCTGGTGTCTAAATCAGGAGAGCTGTGTTGGGGGCATGGTGAGACTCAAAAATAGGTGTGATGAGAGGATCGGTCACTCACCCACTCAGAACAACCACCTCACTGCACTCAGCTGGAGAAAGGTGACCATGTTGGAAACTACAATGGAGGCCTGTGCCACAACTGCAGAGACCTGCATTGGTTTAAAGCTCTCTTAGTCAGTCAGAAGAGATTCTCCCTAACTGGCTCATGTCAGCAAAAACTGACAATGAGACCCCTAACCAGGACTATGCAACTGTGCCAAAAAAAAAATAGTTGGCAAAACCTGGGACTGTTGGGAAGTATGCTGTAGACGACAATGCTTTCAAAACCATAAAGTTGGGAAGTCACCACCATTACTAATGTACCTCTCTCAAGTTCTTAATTTAACACCTTAATGACAAAGCCCGTACATGTACGGGCTCAAAATGCATTGTTTTCAATGGGTTTAGGGACCGCCCATTGGGGTTAATACTAGGTATAGTTTGTGTTTTTTGTATTTGACATGTTAATACATGCTTGAGGTATAATCTTTTGTAAACAATGAGTTTGGACAGAGGCGAGAGTTTCCCCTATGCAACGGACATGTTCCTGGCTTTGTCAAGAGACTGCCTCCACAATATAGACAGGTCTGTCATGGAGGTGACATTTAGACCATCGGACAATAACAGGAATAGTATATGACAGAGAGGGCTCTGTTATGATCTAGGCTTTTGTTTTCATGTTTTGTTGTGGTTTCTTTGCCTTATTTCCATATAAGACTTTGTTTAAAATGCCCTTAAAGGTCCCAAAGCTAAGGCGTATTGTCACATCATAAAGTGTTTACCTATGAACTGGTATGAACAATGAGTGTTGGGAAGATCCATGAAAATACAAGCTGCTTAGGCTATCTTGTATTTTTTAAATCAACTGGTTATTTTCATATTTTTTTCTGGTAAGCGTTACATTACTACAAAATGTATTGTTAGCTTAGTTAAGCTGGCTGAGGATGATTTAGGTTGTAGTGCAACATTTGCAGAAGGGCCATTTCTGATGTAGATCAAAAATCTCATACCTTCATCCAATAAACACTATATTTCACCAGGGAGAATTATGAGAAAGGACTAATAATCCCTGAATCAACAGTGCTAATCTACCTTTACTAGCATGCTGATGAGACACACATGCCCCCTGACAGTCTCACTGTGTAGCCTGAACGTGCTGCTTTGGTTGCAGATGAGATCAAGTTTATATTATAATTTTTAACCCTTCTGACCTCCCTGGAACGCATATCTTGTGAATGGCTAAGTGGCTTTGAATGGTATTATTTTGTAGTAATATGGAATGTGATGCTGCATACTTAATTCGTTATGAATATCCATAACCAGCCAGATAAAAGAACAGAAGAATGACTGAAATCTAATAGAATATCTACAAACAACTGTATTGGATTGGTAAATAACTACCCTGAATCTCTTTTAGCCAGTCAAAGTTGGGCCAGTATTTGAGGCAAAGTGTTAGTAGAGGCCTCCCTTTTTATCATTCCCCACTCTCCCTCTTTTCTTTCTCAATGTTTGGTTAGGGGTTTGTGTTTATGTTAAGCAGAAGCACTCCCTAGTTGTTTACTGAATAAAACCAGTGTTCTGGTTTTTTTAGCCATCTGAATTATGGCAAAAAATCATTGGAGTCATGGTTGTTGTGATAACGGCTTCCTATGCGCTAGGTCCCAAGGGAGCACTTATTGAAAGTGCTGACTGATCTGCCGGTTTAGAGTTGCGGCTTGTGGGCATTGTTGGCGCATGTGCCCTTTAACTTCTGATGGCACAACTTGGCCTGGGGAGACCATGGTCTCCCCGCTCTAAGAGTTAAAGGTCTGTACAAGCGACTCTATTGGTCGTTCATATGGGCCTTCAACTCTTGGAGCGGGGAGACCAGTGGTCTCCCCCAGCCAAGTTGCCGGACCAGGTTTTTAAAAGTCTGTACAAGGGACTCTATTGGTCACCAGCAGGGGGCTCCTCTGCCATCAACCAATGAAGTACAGGTGCACTTCATTGGTCGATGGCAGAAGAGGATCAATAGAGTTGCTTGTACGGACATTTAAAATCCTGGCTCCAAAGCGGCTACGTAGTGCGTACAGCGTTAACCCCGTATTAACCCCTTATAAAAAAAACGTCAAAAAAACTAAGAAAAAAACGAACATGAAGAATGTATACGAATATTCTCCTGAACCGAACACAGGAACGAATATTCCTGGAATACGAAGATTGTTTTTCCCCACGAAGAGTTGGCCGGCACCCAAGTCTAGTTTCAATAAAGTGCTGTTGCTTAACACATTTCAAACTCAAGAGCTTGCCTTGTGTCCTGTTATTTTGTGTATATGTGTGCATACTCTGGTGGGCAGTGCCTGAGCCATGTTTGTGAGAAACTGTTCATATTAAAAGAAACTGAGGTTCTGAGTGACAGCATTACAGCCCGGAATGCTAGGGCTGGTACTATCATATAGGTGAAATAGGCAGCTGGTAGGGGTGTCATCCCATGTGTTAAAGGACCAACAGATACGTTCTGCATTAGAAACCAAAGGGCCAGCCCTGCACATTACTTAAAGCAAAACAAGGGTGAATAAAATGACCCGGTCTGTGCTTCCTCAGTAGCTTATTGCAATCCAGCCTTGTAATAAAATCTGTTAAAAACAGATTACTGACGTTTGTAACTTGTAAATACATTGTTTGTAAATTGGTCACATATATTTCCTTAAATAAAATATACACTGATAATAAAAAATAAAATAATAATAATAAAATACCAATAATAAATAAAATAAAATAGACTGATAATTCTTCTACCATTTCCTTTTGCATAGAATAAAATAGTCACCCTCCCCATAAATCCTTTTTTTTAAAAACTTTTATTTTAATGACACATTGATGAAATAGTAAATGAAATGCAAGTGATTCTATGGAACATATATACCAATATATATATATATATATATACCAAATTTCTTTTAGAAGCTGCTCAGACTGCCTTTATACTTACCAATATTTCCATTGACCCACGCAAGGAGCGGTGTGGCTTCATGTTATATAGCGTTCTGATGTCGCATGATGTGCCTGGTTGCCAGTAATGTTTTTGAAAATCTGGGACTGTTGGCTGCTTCACTATATAACCAGAGAAATGTGGACACCCCTCTTAATTATTGAGTATAGGTGTTTTACCCAAATCCATTGTTAACAGGTGTATCAAATACATAGACATGGCATCTCCATACACAAACATTGGTAGTAGAATGTGTCATACTGAAGAGCTCAGTGACTTTATCCGTGGCACTGTTATAGGATGCCACATTTGCCACTAGTCAATTTGAAAATTTTGCCCTTTAGTTTCTGTGAATTTTAATGTTAATGCTACATAGTACAAAGACATTTTGGGGACCTTTGAGATGAGTTGGAACACCGATTGTGAGCCAGGCCTTCTGGTCCAACATCAGTGCCTGACCTCACAAAAGCTCTTTTGGCTGAATGGGCACAAATTTCCACAGGCACACACAAAGTCTTGTGGAAAGCCTTCCCAGAAGAGTCGAGGCCGTTATAGCTGCAAAGAGGGGACAAACTACATATTAATGACCATAGGTTTTGGAATGGGATGTCCAACAAGTCCACATAGGTGTCTGCAAATTTTTGGTCATATAGTGTATATGGTTTATGAGGCTACATTAAGTCTTGCATATCAGAATACAATGGTGTTGGGCAGGGGTAAGCAACGAATGTTAAATATGATGTGGCCCCAAAATGTTAACTGATATTTCTTATTTTTTAATAATAGTAAGATTTAAAAAATATTTCAAATCTAGTTTAACCTATAGCCGTCAATGACATATTAAATTAACACCTTAGCTTTTGTAAAAGTCCAGAATGTCCCTGTTGCTTTTTGCGAACATACAATCTGCTTGGGCACTTTTTTTGAAAAGTTAAAGTAAGGTATTGAAGCTTGAATACATTTACTCCTATCATACACTGTAATTTTCTCCCTTTTTTATCAACAGTATTTTAAAATGCCTTCACGAGTCTGAAGATATTTTCAGATACAGACGGCTCAAACTATAAATCATTTTAATGACAATTTATTAAAAGGCAAATGAATTATTCTTATGGTTGATGGGTCTTTTTATCGCCTCTTTAACAGCTCTGATAAAATGTTCCTCTGCGTTATGTTTTATCTGAAGTTTTATGGTGTCGAGTAATTTATGAGCATTTTGTATTTTTAGGGTGTAGGGGAAAAACGCTTAGGAGATTACAATCTCCTTCATGGAAATATGACCCTATTACTAACACGCAGTGGCTTTGACAAAGGACTTGTTGAAGTACTATACATGATTGACGCTGAGTGGTTAGATTTCTGGAGGGAGCTAGATGTATATTAACCTGCTAAACTCTTAATTTGCTATTTTTCTTTGAAATGTGTCAGCTTTAACCAACTCTCTGTGTGTGTGCTCATTATCAAGCATCACATAAATGGATGTTTATGGATTGAAAGCAGGATTAGTATAGTGGCTCTTGAAAAAGCGGATACACAAAATAAATAGAAAAGTGAAATTTTATGACTGTATCTAGTTTTGTGGACTATGAGGGCTATGAATAATTAATTGTCCTGGTGTCACATGAAAAAGTGTTTTTATTACCATAGCAACCAACAGAATGTCCTTGCTGATTTTGCTGTTCCATTGGTTGCTATAGTGATAAAACCACTTTTCAGCGGCCCGCAAATGAGAAAAACGATATGATGAGGATTTTCAAATATTGTAAATGATTTAACAAAGTTCAATAGAAATGCATATTTCTCAGAAAGAGGTAAAGCTCTGAAATTTGGTCTATATGTCACAGGAAAAGCAAGAAATATTTTTTCTTACACAGAGGGTGCTTGTTGCATGGGCCTGCCATCAATCAGTGGTAGCAGGGGAATTCAAAAATACTTAGGTAGGAAATTACACAGAAAAAGCTGACTTTTTAATTAAACAAATTGGTAAGGATTTGTAAACACATTTTGCTTAAGTTTGCCAATGTGTCAATTAAAATACCCTATTACTTTCTCAGCCCCATTGTGATCCTTGTGACGTGAGCCTTACGCTGGCTGTGTGGCACTATGACGCAAGAGATATGATAGATAACAGGTATGAGAGGACTTAACATAAAGTGTTGTTAGAAGCATTGTCTATAAACATACCTTCTTAGTTGCACATACTTTCTTAGTTAAGGTCTGAAAAAGATTTAACCCCTTTGCAACCAATGACGTACCACAAAACAGTCCATGTCACCGCGATTGGAGCTGTCAGCCTACAGCAGATCCTCTGTACTTCCATGTTCTTGGTCGCTGCTACAGCCAATCACATGCATGGATACAGTGAAATGATAAAGGCAGTGCTTGTGGACACTATCTTTGCCTCTGATCTTCCCTTTCTCCTTTACACTATGATTGTGAGCTGGACAGAAAACATTATTTTTTTATTTTTATCTGAGCCTATGGTAGCAGGATACTGGGAGATTTCTCAGTAGACCTTGCCTCACCTGGGGCTGGTCTTGAGGCCGGCCATCTAATTATACATGCTGCCACCTGGGTTGATGCACAGATCGCCTACTCAAACTCCCACAGCATGTCTGCCAGTCGGCACCGCACTGGACATGATGTCATATCCGGCGCGGCGCTGAATGCCAGATGAGCAAATCAAGTCACACTGTGGACTGCCAGAGGACAAGGACAGGAGGTGATGTGAGCGGAAAAGAGAAAAACATTGAATTTTAGGAAGGAATGAAAATACTGTAATTGTTGAATAGTTGAATATGAAGAAGGGCATCCTAAGGGGAGGGGTATTGAGCTGATGAGGAAATAATGGGTGGATATGAGAGATGATAAGGAGTTATGTTAGGGGACATGAAGATGGAGGGGAATGATTGTGGTGCAATATGGTGTAATAATCGTAGGTTATGGAAATAATGAGGGGAAATGATGGGGGTATGGAAATGGTGGTTGGGGGATAATCATTGTTTTGAGGCATTGCAATGAATTAGGATTTTGGGGGTATAATGATAGTCGGGGCAGCTCTACACATATAATATATACATAAATACATACATACAGCAACGCTAACAGCTTACACATACATACAAATACCACTCTAACATCACATATATACTGTATACATACACACACAGCCCCTCCAACACCATATATATATATATATACTCACTTGCCATAACAGCATAAATATACATTTATACACATATACACACGAACACTCTAACACAATACACTTATGGTGAGAGGTAAGCGGGGGCAGAAGGGAGGTGGGATGTGTGTATATGTGTTTCTAATTATGTATGGATGTGAACATGGATTTGTAATTGTGTGTGTGTATGAGCGTGGATGTATAATTGTGTGTGTGAGCATGGATGTGTAATTGTGTGTGCATGTGTGAGCATGGATGTGTAATGGTGTGTGTGTAAGCATGGATGTGTAAGTGAGGTGAGATGGAGTATGTGTTAGAATGAGTAAGTGTGTGTAATTTGTGCAAATGCGTTTATATATGTGTGCCAGCACAAACAAGGTTTGTGAGATTCTGACTAGATTGAACAATAGCATGGTCAGTTGGGATGTTCTGACTAGTGATGTAGTTGCTTAAAAATTAAGAAATTTCTCAGAAAGTTTCACTATTCTAGTAACCTATGTTAGAAACTTTTTATGTGTAGTGTTTGTTAAGGTTCAAATTATGGCTGTCTTTTCAGAATTAAGTTCTTAACATCAATTGTGTCCTTGTCCAACAACCCGTAGACAGTGGGTATGCCCCTACGATATTGGAGCCATGCAAGCCTGTTTTTCCTCAAGTCCAACTCATGGAGGGTAGAGCGTTACAAGCAAAAGTTAAGATGGATGAAACTTCTACTCTTGGTTAGTATTTTGGTCTTCATAAGCTTCTCTATGGGTGATCATGAGGACTCATATGCTAAGATGTTGTACCAGAAAAAATGCTCAGCCATGCACATTTTGGTCAGAAGACAGATCACTGGAGGACAGTATGTAAAATAGACTGGACTTAAGTTTGCTATTTTCTTTTTCTTTATTTCTGGTGGCATTCACACATACAAAGTACTTCACAATAATTCCTAATTCTGCAAGTTATCAGTAATTCAAAGACACAGACAAAAGCTTCTTCTACCTTTCCACATAAACCCACAATTTCACAGCTTTATCTTTTACACATTGGAAAGCAGATATTAAGATACGAAGCGTTGTTTCATTTTTATGTACCAATTTAGAATGTGTACCATGTTGTTTATTTTAGCAAATAGGCAGTAATTAAAAATATTGATACATTTCTAATCTGAACACAGAATAATGCTCCACATTCAGTCTTTGAATGTATAGCTTCATGAACTAATCTAGCAGCTTTCTGACGTATGACAGTTACCGCTGTTGTATATAGCCTCTCAAAACAGTAGCTTTTCACAGGGTTTAAAATAATCTCAACCTAAATACTGGAAGTCCCACTGTTCTAGTATTTCCATCTTTTCCACCGAAAGGAAGGTCTCATGCTACATTATTTTTCATGTAAGCCAAGCACAAAGAAAGATGTTCTGAATGTTTTTGTTGAGATATATATATACTGCTGATTACCATTCATTTTCATGTCTTTAAACTTTTTTGGTACTGTAGCAGTCATGCAGGAAAAAAGCTGAGAACTGATGTCTCGTACAACCTATTCACAAATTCAATGTTTATGGGAGAAGTTACAGTGAGTGTCCATCTGTCTGAAGAGCTCAATGAATTACCTTTGGCACTTGCCATCATCTAAAACAAACTCAAACAATGTTTTCCCTATGTGAAGAACCAGTAACTGCCTCATAACGAAAAGTTTCATCTTGGGGGAATGATTAGCACTGTCCTTGGTAAAAGGGCCACATAGACCTACCTGTAATGTAATGTAAAGTGTTAGTTTTGGTAGGAATTAATAAACATTTTGATATTCACATATATGAAAAATGGATGATGACTAAGCCTGATCTTATTTTACATCCGAATGGGTAAAAGTACACTGAGGTAGTTTAGAAGCAATGTGCAATACGATAAGCATTGGCAAACCACTGATAAAAGGTCAATCAATCTCAATCAATATCAATCTCAGAAGCCATTCTTTAAACATGCAGCTTGGATATCTAAGGCTAAATTCCATAAACTATAGGTGGGTAAGCCTCTTAAGATGGGTTCCCTGACTGATACAGAGGTTACTCTAGGGGAGGCGAGTTCTAGAAATGGAAGAGGTGTTGGTGTTATAGCTGGCTGGGCACTGGCTTGCACTTCTCCCCTCCACACAAGATAGAGTGATCATGCCCAATGAGTAATAGTACATTGACCCGCCATGAGGACTGAGCAGAACCAAACCAAAACCAGAACAAAAAGTAGTAATAGTAGATCACCAGCTGAAAACTAGTAAAAACAGTTGAACTAAGCTTGTTACAGTAGGCATACTTTGGTCCTGCATCATCTTCATCTTGCAATTACATGGCAGTGCTAACAGTGTATGTATACACATGCAGTGTACTACTGTGGTATGTATATACCACTGCTACTAGAGGACCTGCTTGTTCATTTTCATTTCATGAAGGATTCATTTATTAATTTGATACTGTCATTATTGCGATTAGTCCTCAGGAAGAACAGTGTTTTTTACTTATCATTCATACCGTAAATAGTATTTACATTCACTAAGAGGTTTTTGCTCTTGATGTGAAAGCTCTTGCTTCTAAAAGCTCCAGACTATCTTTTGCTGTCAGCATGATTAATGGGAGATATAAGCAGCGTTTCCTGCATTATCAATCACTAATTATTTTTATGATAATTTGGGGAGAGGAACTCCTCGCTCTGGGACACTCCATGTCTCTTTGCTTTATAGGAATAAGAAAAAGTTTCTGATTTGCAACTTTATTCTAACACAGGCTTGCTGTTTAATATTATGTGTTATGGGGAATATAAAATGGATTGGAACAGTGTACACCGGTCAGCCATAACATTATGACCATCTACCTAATATTGTGTAGGTCTCTCTTTTGCTGCCAAAACAGCCCTGACCTGTCGAGGTTCACTAGACCTCTGAAGGTGTGCTTTTGTATCTGGCACCAAGACGTTAGCAGCAGATCCTTTAAGTTCTGTAAGTTGGAAGGTGGGGCTTCCATGGATCAGACTTGTTTGTCCAGCACATCCCATAGATGCTCAATTTGGAGGCCAAGTCAATACATTGAACTCGTCGTTCCATTCCTGAACCATTTTTCTTTGTGGCAGGGCGCATTATCCTGCTGAAAGAGGCCAATGCCACCAAGCCCGGGTTTAGAGTCCAAAAAATCTGATATCAAATCAGGAACAGAGAACCAGGTCAAAATCCAGCCAGGTCAAAATCCACCACAAAATGCACAAAAGGAAAAGCATATAAATGCATACACAAACTAAGGGTAAATGCATAGAAACGGATGGAATTCCGGGGTCACCTGAGGTCAATCCAGCAAGTAAGGTGACATCACATGCGTGGCTGGCGTCTACTCGCAAACAGCCGTGATCATGTGTCCACATCTAGTGAGCTGCGCCGATCATGTAACCGCGAGCCACTAGTCTCTGCTCCCTGGTAGTGTGTGAAGCAGCCGAATGTTGCGGGACACAGCTGTATTGCAGGTAAGTTCTTGCACGCTTCTCTTTCTCCGTGAATCAGTATGCATTACACACTGCTTTTATACACAGCTGCCCATAAACACACATATACACATACACTGCCCTTACACACAGCTGCCCATCAACACACATATACACATACACTGCCCTTACACACACACACACACCTGCCCATAAACACACACATATACACACACACCTGCACCGGCCCAGGAGAAGTGGCCCATGCGTTTAGATGGCAATGTGCCAATTGGTCCTGCAGCTCGTGGGGGTTCCAAATTTGCTGGGGGGGCAAAAGGGGGGCTGTAGTGATGTTTATGGAGTCAACCTATTGTTTATATCAGGACCTCATGTTTATAGATGATCTGTCATTTTTCCCAAATACAATCTCATTAAATAAACCTATGCAATGGTGATTACACATTCAACTATGCAATATATACCAGTTAAAATACACCATGGATCAAGGAATCATAATTTCTTTTGCTTAGGATCTACACGATTATACTTCTTAATTAAGATACCTCTACCCTATTGTAATGTTGTTGATTGGTTCAGGCATCCTTGGTAAGGAAAAGATGAGAAGATGAGCTGCTTAGGATGTACATGATTATAGCTCCCAATTAAGATATCTCTACCTTGTTGTTATGTTGCTAATTGTTGTTGATTGGTTCAGGCAGCCTTGCCAAGGGAGGGATGAGAAGAGGTTTGATAATTTCAGGACATGCAATTGATTAGATAATGTTAGCTCTGCCACAGGCTGCTGTCGATCTCAACTGCCCTGAGATGAACATTTAAACTAAATGTGTCAAAAATGATTGCAATGATTGACAACTAAAAAACACAAGCTATAGATAGTTTCAATAAAAAAATAACTTATACTAAAATCTGTGACAGTAACAGTTCCCATTTAAGGACTCGTGTGTTTGTCTAGTATAATGAAGTTAGATAACAGTGCTAAAACATTAAGAACACAATGCACAAATACAAAGCTGACAAGAAAATTGGTTTTATCCAAACTAACACTGTACTGAAACAGAATGCAGTATAACTATATATATATATATATATATATATATATATATATATATATATACACACTATTTACCTGCTACTTCTTGTTACTTGTGCTCATTGTCCAGAATAAAACAATGGCTAGTTCGCTATAGAAATGCTTCTCTTGCTATCAATACTTTTGTTATCCTCCTCCATCTCCTCTTCAGCTCTTGCTACCACTTTCTAGCTCTCAAACACAATGCAATCATGGTATGTACTTGCCTGATTATTAAGCTGATTGTGCCTCTAGATTATCATGTTGTTATTAATGAATGACCAACTTCAATTAGCATGTGGAGTTCTCATCTTCCCTATCTGTATATCCAACTCCTTAATGGTGTCAATTACTCAAAAGGATAAAACAATAATTCTGTGTCATTGCAAAGAGAGAATATCCTACTCATCCAAACATGATAAGATAACAATATGTTCATCAGAGCAGACAGGTCATGCGTCATGGTTAGATACATAATGCAAGTTTATCTGTATTATGAGTATTGCAATATGAGCTGGGACAGCACGTGGATCACAATAAGCATAGGAATCATTGGTCCTTGTGTTTCACGCACTTACATTGCAGACATGAATGAGTGCTTTTCCACCAATACATATACCCACTTTGTTACTATGGCCAAGTCTTTGTTCTTTGTTTCGAGAGGCATACCTAGGGTTAAACTAATTAGGTAACAGACAAAAATCGATAAAGTATACTATATACAAACTTAATTCATAAACACGTTTTCCAACATTTCAGCTTGCAAAATAACTATAACACACAATATTGTTAGATTTATTGCTGTGAAACTCTGTAATACTACTATACAGTATACCCAACTATTGAGAGCGCTTGAGAAAAAAAGACATCAGTATTGGCGCAATGCTAATCACGAGACATGCGTTTCTGAAATCACTACTAATGTCACTTCTTTACTAAAGCAATAAGGTAAAGATTTAGCTAAATGGTTTCATTACATTTATTTATAGAGCGCTAGCAGATTTTGTAATGAACTATATAAATTGACATTAACATTAATATACATACATACTGATGGAGGGTGCTGCTCTTTTGACCTTGCAATCAATTACCTGATATGTTACCCCAAAAATGCTCTTCCTCCAAAAAGTATTACGTTGTATCCAGGGCATTTTCAAACTTGGAAAATCCCATCAATACAAGGTTAGACATCCTGGGTCCTGTTGAGCAGAGCTTAGAATGTACATTATGGCACTACGGGATAATGCTAGACACTTTTTATTGTTTTATGGAGTACTAATAAACCTACTGTTTGCTCATCTCCAGTCATTTACGTATTTATCTACTGTACCTCAGAGTGCCATACCGTGAGATCTATCACCTATCTACTTGTTTTGGAAGCTCTTAACAAGATAATTCAGATCTAGAGCATCTTCATTCAAGCCCAGTGTTCAGTAGATGTGTTAATTACCGCTGTTTGGATGCTGCTGTGCTCTATGAATTGGGCATAAAAGACAGAAAAGATTGTCCTTTAATTAAGCGTAAAATAAACAGTACTTTACTCTGTAAAAAAAATGGTTTGTTAAATGGCCTTAAAATAATAGGGACACATGCGAAAAACCTAAGGTGGCCTGTCTTAATTGAGTTACTCATCTACTTAATAGAGTTTTCCTGAGCTCTCTACGATTAATATCATTTTTAAAGTGTATTCCTTCTGGGTCCCAGTTAATACTTCTATTTAGCTACATTAGACGTTGAACAAATACATTTAGTTTGGATAAATCCATGTTTATAGTGGCTTTTTAAATTGATCAATGAATAATATGTTTCTGCTTTGGAACTCTGGGAAATCATGACTTGGTGAATTACCAAAGTTAAATGAACTCCTGTATAGATTCTTGTAGTGAGCAGAATATGGAGCCAGAGTAGAACGACCAAGAGAGCAAATGGTCTCAGGGGTTGGAGTTACACATGGAAGAAACTATCAGCGCCTCTTAACGCGCCTTAAGATATATTTTGTATTGTGCATCTCCTATTACCGCCATATGATATGTACAGCTGTCCGGTGGTCATCAAATGACTATTAGGTAATAATATATTCATAATAGTCTGATACTAATGAAGATTACCATGAAAATTACTGGAATGGGGATTGAGAGTCACAAAAAAACCACACTTGTTGTTTTAGCAATCTAACATAGCTGGTTGAGCATAATGGGAGTTGCTGTGTACAACATCAGTGCCAGTGGCAGCCTGTTACTTGAAGCTTGTTCACAGAGCATATAATGGAGGAAATAGTAAAATAACAAGAGAGAAAAGACAGAAATAGAGGAAAGTGAGAGGGAAGGGGGGTCAATGGGTAAGACAGAGCAAGGCTCAGTGTATGATGTGTTGAGTTATTTATAGGGTGTCCCCCCGGAGGTGTGTAGCCCCCTGTGAGTGTCTCTTACAGATAGTCAACACACTGTAGTCTTCACTTATTGTGCGGCAACGTCGTGGGGGTTGCTGTCAAACCCATAGCATCAGTTAAGACCCCAGTGAACAGGATTAAACCCAAGACTATTTTCCACATGAGTAACTCTTAATAGACTTGGTAGGTTTCTTTTAATGATGAGAGACTGGATGTTTAAAGGGAAGAAGAATTGCTCTGGCTGCATTGATTAGAAATGTAGGGAAGGCGCATTTCACCTTCCCTGTAGTAAACTCAGTAATGGTTTGTTAAACGCTCACCAGAATGAGGAGTCAGCAACAGACGGGGTTCTGTTCTTTTGACCGTAGATTAAGCTTTTGAGAGCTGTTTAGAAAAACACGCATGGTGCCACAAAAGGTGGCTTTAATTCAAGTTACACTGGTGAGTTTGGGATATACTATAAAATTTAGTGTCACGGTCCTAATGAGTCCATGAATATATATATGAACTACTATAGATTTTTTTTTTAATCTAAATTGGATTTATGGTGTGATTTTCCACTTCATAGTTGTGCTCGGGTGCATCTCCTAGGTTAAATTACTTAGAATACATTACCTATTATATAATTGGGTAGATGTGGAGGGGAATCAGTGGGGACACATCATTTTTGTGACAATACAAAATTGTAGCTTGGTAAACAGAATTAATAAAAAGTCATGGGCTAGAGGGCATTTGGATTTTATCACTGGGAAATCAAGTGACCAATTGTATACCAATTAGCGAGATATAGTATACTCACATGGAGCTTTATCGTCTGCATAAAATATTGATATAGCCATTAACCTATTATCTGCTGGTAGGCAATTATGGTAAAACCATGTTGTGCTCGCTATAATAGTTGATTTGCTTTTAATGTGTTTAAAACTGACAAAACATAAGAGTTTAGGTGCTTCCTTCCTTGCTACAAATAAGCTAGATGTGACCATTACTACAGAGTTCTGGCACTCAGAGCCGGTGCTACCAAACAAGCCCCTATAGGCCTAAGGGGCACCTTCAAGGGATTTAAGAAAAGAGACGCATACATTCCTCTTAAATCTATACCAGTATAGTCAACTAAATGCGTGAGTATTTTTCATCACTTGTATTAAGAAATATTTTTGTTTATGGCAGCCAGAGGCCATCCCTGTTGGCAGTGGGGTATTTATCTTCGACTCAGCTCTAGACCTAAAACAGAGTGACAACTGCCAACGTGGGGCTGGGCGGAAGGAAACTGTAGAGGCTTGTGCTCAGTGCCGGCCGAAGACTTAACGCCGCCTGGGGCGAAGTTTAAAATGCCGCCCCCCGCCGACACCGGGGGGGGGCGGCATTATCTACCCCCCCACCGGTACTTACCCTTAAACAGTCCTGCGGCGAGTCTCCCTGTGATGCCACGGTGCCGGCTTGTAATGCTGAGCGCAAAGAGATGCAAAGTGCCGCCCCTTCTGAAGTGCCGCCTGGGGCAATTGCCCCAGTCGGCTCCATGGTAGGGCCGGCCCTGCTTGTGCTAACTCAGTACAGCCCTCCATAGGGTCAATGGGCTGATTGAAGAGATCAAATCTCCCTTTTAACCCACCCACAGCTCTACAGCGAGCTGGAGATTGGCTCCCTGTTATACGGAAAATGGACTGCCACTCCCATTGACCTGCCATCCTGACCAGTATATACCACTGCCTCTTGGCACTAAATAACTCGCATTTATTATTAACCTAGGTCTTCTCTACTGCATTTGAATCAATACAAAGCTAATGATGGCTAAACTTTGAATTGCAATACCACCCCATAAAAAAAGTTTATATAAAGCACCAATATTATTTTATGATTTATTTTATGTATAACAATATAGCAACAACAAAAACTTGTAACAATAGAACATCCAACACAGTCTCAGCAATTAATGTTGTTTTTTTTAAAGCATCATTTTATTTTATCCTGGCACTTGGCATTATTAAGCTATTCCCTTGTGTTTTTGTCATTGTATTTGCTTTGAAAAATAAAAGTTTAAAAGTATAATTACTATCTATAAACAAATCCAGATGTTCTTTTCTCTTGGACAAAATTCATCTACCAACATAAACCAAGTGGATTGGCAAAAACAATGGTGTTTGTACTATTGTTTATATATATCCCCTCCACATATGTTCCTGGCTAGACATAGAAAACATACTTTTATAAATATATATATTTATAAAAGTGTGTGTATATATATATATATATATATATATATATATAACACGTTGCATGTTTCTGTCTCCTCGTGCCTGTCCATACCACCTCAAAATTGTTTAGAAAGGGCAGACCAGGTCTACAGGTCCCTTTCTAAAAAAAATTGAACCGGCACACGGAGACAGGCATGCAGCGGGGTTGCATTATGTCATGTTACATCATGTTTTTTTTGCCTTTTCATCCAGTAGAGCCTTGGTGAGGTCAGGAACTGATGTTGGATGAGAAGGTCGGGCTTGCAATCTCTGTTCAATTTTATCCCAAAGGTGTTTGATGGGGTTTAGATCAGGTCAGTCAAGTTCTTCCACAACAAACTCATGTCTTCTTCGACCTTGCTTTGTGCACTGGGGCACAGTGATGCTGGAATAGAAAAGGGTTTTCCCCAAACTGTTCCCACAAAATTCGAAACATAACATTGTCCAAAATTTCTTGGTATCAAATAAAGTTTGTCAAATGGGTAAAAACTTCCTTGCCCGTACAAACAAATAAATAGTGGACCTCTCCCAGTGCACCTCTCCCAGGTGCAGCCGCTTCGGTTCCCCTCCGGCATGAATGAAACAAAATTTCTTGGTATGCTAATAATAAAAGTCCCTGTTAGTGTAATGTTTTTTCTGCTGCTGTAAAAAATAATTTGCACACCCTTACCAATGTCTTTTTTTTTTTTTTTTATTATATAAATGTTCCAGGTCATCTGGATCCCACCTAATCATTCCTAGCTCTATAAGTTAAACATCCCTCCACTTCTCCAACAGGTTGAAAACTTGTTTAAGGCCTGGGCTCCCCCTTTCCTTCACGGGTAGATGTCATCTATACAAGATGGCTGCGTTTCCAAAACTGCTATATCCTATTCATACCCTGACTATATATTGATGAATTGTTCTCCAAACCTCTGCAATACATGGGCATGTCCAGAGACTGTGAAAAAGATCTGCCTCATACACCGCATATTTAAAACATTTGGAACTATCCCCTAAACCTGCAGCTGCATAAAGTTTCGAAGTCATATACACTTGATACAAAATTTTTAGAAACATCTCACTATATGAGCGGGACTTTCATCATATGGATTGGCTAGAAGCAACAACACATAGGAAAGTGAAGGCCAAGTCCTTCTTTCAAAAATGGTCCACATTTATAGCAGTTATGGATGACTCCATTAAGATGTCCCTCTACAACACATTTTAATCCACTGATTGGTTCTGCCTTCTGCGATAAGAGAGTTCCAACCTCCTCAAGCTAAGCTCTGAGAAGGGTCTCGGGTAATGTGATGGATTTTGGTGTCCAGAGAGCTCACCTATTCATTTATTCATTTCCTTTTTTTTGGTGTTTCTTTTCTACTGTAATGCCATTTGTGGGAAAGATGCTCATTCCTTTTCCTACTTTTACTATCTAATTCTCTCCCTTGTTGTTCTGTTTATGTTGAGGCATTTTGGAAATTGTGACTTATATGATGCCGATATATGTATGTTGTATTTACATACCATCTATTGGTTTGCCTATACTGTGCACTCTATGTGCCATATTCTCTTTGAATGTTTTAATAGAAAAGCTGCATTTTGTGTTTACTCACGTTGTCTTTGTCTTGTACTAAAATGAGTTGGACGATCTACGATATCTATTTATCTTTATAATATGCAAACTTATGGGGGATGATGAACGTGATTTTTTTTCATAAGATATCAAACTTTTTAAACTAACAAAACTGCTAAACTAAAACATATTTGCACGTAATTTGGGAACATTGATTTGATTTCAGTGCCTGGTACACATTAAGTATTCTTAATGTTAAAGCTTAAACCGATAGTCAAAATATTATCCATGTCTATCTATGGATATTTGTAAAAAAAAATACCTCAAATTAGTTCATTCTAGGTGTCCTTTAATTATTTTAATTGCAGTGCTGGGACACGGAGAGGTCCGTGTTTCTTTGAGTTAATAGTCATATTTCCAAGCTGTAGGTAATCAAAGAGCTTACAGATATAGGAAATGAGATTCCGCCTGCAGTATTTTGGCAGTTTCGTTAATTACCCCTAAAGGAAAGGATGCAGGAAAACATTATATATTCTGGTTATTATAAGTTCATTTAGCTCTGAGAGTACTAATTTACAAGGCTTTGTGGACCATCAGATTTTCAACGGTCTAAAGTAAGTACATGACATCAGCAGACATCAACCAGAAATAGAACTTTTGTGGGCAAAATAAAATTGGCACAAAACTCTTTATTTGCCAAAGTACACGCGCTATGTGTACTTTCTGTAATAACCTCTTACTTAGCAAAGCAGACATTTTGGACATTATTATGGATATATTGCTAAAACTAAATAGAGTAACAATTTTTTAGAAACCATACATATATAGATAAACTATAATTTAATACAAAATAGTACAAAAAATATAAAAATGTAGAAACAAAACATTACGCCAAAGGCAATGTAAATAGACATTGCGGTTGGCAACATGTTAGTGATTGGTTATTGATGGTATGCCTGGATCTCCCCAATGAGTGACAGTAGCGGAGGACTTCATTTCATGCCCTCTGCTTTTTTATGTGCCGGTTTTGCAGGGACCTAATAGGAGCTTAAGGAGTTAAAGTAATTACAGAGTACTTTAATATAAATGTTTCTTTTTGTGAGGTTGTAAACTGTATCTTTAGTATGTGCTACTTTGCTACAGAGGCTTTCAAGGGTTACAGCAAGTTAACCCAGTAATCGAGAAGTCAGTGACAACCCGGAACAACTATAGGGCAAACTATATTTTTTGTTGTTAGAGGTTATTTAAACTATGTGGTTTTACTACAAGGTGGGGTGTAAATGGGGCACAGAGCATCCTTTTCTACTGGGGCGGGGTATAAAGGTTCACTATGTGTCTGTTCTCTACGGCTTTTCGCAAAAGACCTCTAGATAGGATAGGATTTGGGGAGAGAAGGCAGCCAGCAGAGTTTTTGCTTTCACTGCCATTAATATGATAATTTATTTTTAATGCTAAGCTGGCTGTAAGTATGCAATTTCCTCCCGGGTGTTTGCTTAGAGATTGCAAGATAATTATCTCTCAGAATGCAACCTAATTACTGCCAGCAGACTGAAAGCCATTCTCTTCTCTCCATTTCCACTTTACTCTTTGGCAAGCGCTGGACAGTTCCCGTTATTTATGTTTGGGATGGAGTACAAATTCCTCTCTGTGTGGTGACAGGATCACGACATATATTGGGATTGGGGGAAATTAGCTTTTTCTTTTATTTCTTCTAGTTGCGCATAACGTTTACTCAGAATTTAAGGATGATGAGAATTGTGAGTCCTGCGATTAAAGCCATTAGAAAGTTTGTACTTATTTGCATGTGTTTTTACTTAGGACTATTTAATGAATGTACATTTTCTACATTGAAAAAAGGTTTGCTAATATGTTTGAGCATATTTATTGAAATCTGAACATCAAAAAGTAAGAAATAGTAGATTTATATAGACTGTAAGCTCGTTTGAGCAGGGCCCTCCTCACCTGTTGTCTTTGTTATATTACATGCTACTTGTTATGTCTTGTCTACCCATTGTACAGCGCTACGGAATTTGATGGCGCTATAAAAACAATAAGTAATAATATATATATATATATATATATATATATTTATACACAAGTTAAACTAACAGAGATCCTAATAGTCATCGTTGAAACACAGAGAAGAGATATGTTTGGTCAGGGTTCTGGAGAGCTCTATAGAGCTACTATCCTTGGAAACCAGTGGAATGTTCTTGCTGATTCCTGTCACATTAGTGGCTATGTATAAAAAGTGATTTCTGTGTAAAGGGGTCTTAATAGTCCAATCATCAGAACTTGTGGTAATAACACAAATGTTCAAACTTTGCACAATAATCTACTTTCATACATAATCCTGTTTGCATCAGAATTGACCACTATGTGAGAGAAAATTATATCAGATCATATAACATAAAGAAATAGGTGGAAAAACCAAGTCTGATTTTATTTCTATATGTTATACAGTGTTAGTATATACTTATACTCCGCTGTGCTGAGACAAGATTGAATATGTTGAGACAAAGAAAAAAGATTGCATTCTGTGCATCATAGAACGTGGTTGTTGACTTATCCCGGAAAGGGTCTTCAAGGCTGCTTAGTTGTGGTGCTTACTGAAGGAAGTAATGGAGAGAAATCAAGGTGAAGACAAGGAGAAAATCTGCAAGTATGTGAGCAAAGCTTCGCAGTCGTGTAATAGGCGGAATGCCAGCTGGACATACTCACATGTATCACCTGCTCCTTCTTCGCTCTACTTTTAAAACATCAAGAGACAGTAAACCTTGCCTAACCCTTAGATTATTACGGTTTACACTGGCATAAAGCTATTTACATTCTGTCAGTGAATTAGTGTATTAAAACTAATACAAAATCCTGGTCTAGTTTACTTTCTGCTATGAAAGAACATAAACAATGTGAAATCTGTGTAGAAAAGACACCATTTGGTCAATTTTTAATATTGCAAGGAAGAAGGACAGATGTTGAGACAGTACTTTTACTTTAGATAAAGTCATTGCATGTGAACCAGTGTAAAAACGGTTGCAGCATAGGAACCTAAGTAGACTAGGTACCCAAGCTCAGCTGGGTCACACAGGGTAATTTTATGCTGCAAATCCTGCAGATGACTTCAGTAATAATTTATCACAAATACAGGAAGCATTCAGAAAAAATCACTAATATTTTTTTACTATTTCATTTTACCTATAAACATTCTCAATTGGTGAATTCATACATGCACACTGATGTTGTGCAATATAGCTGTTAGGCCTTCAGCTTGGCTGTAAACCCAGGAAACCAGCAAAGCAAGGAATCAGAGCATACCCAGGAGATACACACTACAGAGTTTAAAAAAACAAATATATTATAATACACATTGGCCATATATTGCTTAGCCCACCATCACATTAGACTACCCCAGTATTGGTGAGTCCTAGTATCAACATGTTGGAAGCTATATTACTTACCATGAAGCTGAAGGAGTAGCACATTAAAAACCCACCTATACTCTCATGCAATGTATAGCCCATTCATTTGCATTTCGTTGATTTTCTCACACTCTCTCATGGTCTCTCACACTCTCCCTACCTTCTTTGCCAACCGCTTCATCGTCTTGCCTCTTCTTTCTTCTTTTTTGGTCCGCTCCTCTCTGTTATCAACTTCATTAACTTTACCTCCCGGAGAGCTACCACAAAAGGGCGTAGCCTTTGAACACACCCTCTCCCCCGATTGGGGGAATGATGAAGAGGCTGTCCCAATGGGGTACCCCATGGCTCCGCCCTGTTGTGGAAGTACTCCAAGAGGCCAGAATAATGCAAATGGACATTTGTATGCATTAACAAATTTGGCCAATTTTTAGAATCCGAATACACAGGTCTAGGTGGGACAGAGAGATTTGGGTTACAATGAAGGACAGATGCATCCTTGTAGAGCCTGGGTACTATTTACCCTACCTAAATCGCGAGTGTTTGCTTCAATGCAATAAAAATGGCTAAAATAAGATTAAAAGGAATGAAGGATACAGTAGAGATTGCTGGGTAGATTACTATCAGTACAGTACGTATAGTATGTGACGGGACCGACCTGTACCCCGACTGGGTACTCCCGCCAAACGTTGCTTCCTCCTGACGGGACACCAACAAGTAACCCCTTCAGCACCGGGCATAACCAGCGTTGTAGATAGAAGCAGGGACGTCGCTGCACCGAAGCCGCATTGGCACTGTGGCTATCCGAAGCTTAGCTACACAGTGTGGCTACAGCCCACCCCAAACATCAGGCAACACTCATGTTGAGGTGAAAACAGGACTCCTTTATTAAAACCAAAGACAGAGCTATATATACACAAGTAAGAAAAGGGGCAAGACAAATATCACATGATCTAATTACCATGGCAGGAAGGAAGTAATTAGATCAAATCCTGCAACACAATATCCGGGGGAAGGACAGAATGACATGAGACGTAAATAATTACATTAATTGGGGACGTAGACGTGGAATGACGATAGACATATAATTGGCTTAAGACAGACAATGGCCAGGACACAGGGATAACAGGAGCTCACAGGATTAACAGCTACCTGTTGTGTAATTGATAATTAGGTATGCAGCAGTGACACCAAGTCATACCTACAGGGGGTCTTAAGACAAGGGCTAACTCACAATAACAGGGGAAACACTTCACACCTATACAATTAACAATGCACAGACAATCAGCCTTCTTCCTACCACAGGATGTCCAGCTGACGTTACAGTTCTGATACTCTGAGTGCTAAAACATGGGGTACATCAGCAGACTGAACCCCTGTATTCACACACAGAAGTCTCTACAAGGCCTGGGCCCATAGTCGATAGGGAGGAGGCTGGCTCTCAGGCCTCTCCAGGGGCCCCAGTGATGGAGGGTTCTGTCACACTTCTCCCCCTTCCAAATAGGACTGACACAGGAGGAAACCCCAAACGGGTTGACTCCGTAGTCAGTTAGTTCACTTAGCCCATCAATGCCCTCCCGAAACTGGTGCCCCAAATAATCTGCCCCTCCAAGAGCAGCACTCCCCCGCCCCACCTCTGACTCTCCAGAAAAATACAACTGCCGCTGGAGAGAAGTGCCTACAGCACCTTCTCTCTGGAATCTTCCCAGTCGCTGGGGAGTGATGATGCCTGCATCTTCTCCCTGGGGCTCCTGTTGTCGCTGTGGTGATGGGTTGGCAGCGCCATCTCCCAGGTCATCTGTGCGCCACTGGGGAGGAGGGAAGACACCCTTGGCTCCCTGAACTGGGGTCTGGGGCTGGAAAGGGAGGACAGGTTCCTCCACTTCCGAATCTGTGAGCTGCTGCTGGGGAGACTGGCCGCCTGCACCATCTCCTGTGCACTCACTTGGCCGCTGGGGAGTGATGCCACCTGCACCCCCTCTTTGATCCTCCTTCTGCTGTTGGGAACATGGGCCGGCTGTGCCGTCTCCCGGGTCATCCGTCAGCCGCTGGGGAGGAGGGACGACACCCTTGGCTCCCTCAATATGGATCTGTCGCTGGGGAGATGAGCCGGCTGCGCTGTCTTCCAGGTCATCCGTCAGTCGCTGGGGAGGAGGGACGACACTCTCAGCTCCCTCAACTGGGATCTGATGCGGGGGAGGGAGAACAGGTTCCTCCGCTCCCAGAGTTGTGAGCTGCCGCTGTGGAGACTGGCCAGCTGCGTCATCTCCTGGACACTCACCCACCTGCTGGGGAGTGATGCCGCCTGCATCCCCTCCCTGGTGCTCCATCTGCCGCTGGGGAGATGAGCCGGCTGCGCTGTGTCCTGGGTAATCCAACGGCCGCTGGGGAGGAGGGACGGTACCCTCCACTCCCAGGTCATCCGTCAGCCGCTGGGGAGGAGGGACGACACCCTCAGCTCCCTCAGCTGGGATCTGCCGCTGGGGAGGGAGAACAGGTTCCTCCGCTCCCAGAGTTGTGAGCTGCTGCTGGGGAGACTGGCCGTCTGCGCCATCTCCTGTGCACTCACTTGGCCGCTGGGGAGGGATGCCACCTGCACCCCCTCCTTGAGGCTCCTTCTGTTGCTGGGAACACGGGCCGGCTGTGTTGTCTCCCGGGTCATCCGTCAGCCGCTGGGGAGGAGGGACGATACCCTCAGCTCCCTCAACTGGGATCCGCCGCTGGGGAGATGAGCCGGCTGCGCTGTCTCCCGGGTCATCCAACAGCCGCTGGGGAGGAGGGACGATACCCTCCACTCCCTCGTGCTCCTGCTTCCGCTGGGGAGATGGGCCGGCTGCCGCATCTCCCTGGATTCCTGTTGCAGGTACGGGGCAGAAGCCAGGGGCTCTCCACCCTGTTGTCAGCGCTTCAGCTGAGGGGTATGGATCTGGGCGAACTACCCAGCATTCGGAGGACCCCGGTGTGAAGACCGCAGCCTCATCTACCCATCCTGAGTTACCATCCTCGTATAAACAGTCAACAAAATCCATGGATACTGGGGCATACTGCTGAACATGGTCGAACAACTCTTGATATGCCTGTTCCAGTTCCCATTCTTGTGTGACCAAATAATCCAGGTCAGCCCACAGCTCGGCCACATATGGGATAGCCTCTGCCCTGCGCTCCTGGATGTCTTCCCCCCGACACTCCGATGTACTTCCGAAGTCGGGATCCTTTTCTATGCTTTCCAATAGTAATCCCGGGCCGCCGAAGCCATAGCCCTCTGTAGGACCTTTATCCTCCAGCCCCGGGCATAGCTGTGCTGCGTACCACCGCAGAGCCCGATATCCATCGTCCAACCTCAGCTCTGTCTGGACCAGCACCTCTAACTCTGCCACCCATTCCTCTTTGGGCTGCTCTCCCAGCAACGGCATTCGTGCCTCCAGCTGGAACCAGTAAATGTCCTTGCTGGTTGGGAGGCACTTACCCAAGTATTCCTGTTCCCATCGCAGAGTCTCCCACCAGAGTTGTCGACGGATATGATCACTCCACCGCAGCTCGTCCTCAGCCGATACAGGTCCGTTGTGTTGGGCCCATGCCTCCTGCATACGCCATCTGAACTCCAGTTCCATAGCTGAGGATCCTGGCGTTGCTCCTTCTCTGCCCGAAGGGTGACCAATCCTGGTGCTTTGGATGTCCCCGCTCCGGTGTGAAAGAGGAAACTTCCGGCCCCGGAAATCAGACCATAACAAATTTCTTTAAGGAAGCATCCCACCGCTTGCCACCAATGTGACGGGACCGACCTGTACCCCGACTGGGTACTCCCGCCAAACGTTGCTTCCTCCTGACGGGACACCAACAAGTAACCCCTTCAGCACCGGGCATAACCAGCGTTGTAGATAGAAGCAGGGACGTCGCTGCACCGAAGCCGCATTGGCACTGTGGCTATCCGAAGCTTAGCTACACAGTGTGGCTACAGCCCACCCCAAACATCAGGCAACACTCATGTTGAGGTGAAAACAGGACTCCTTTATTAAAACCAAAGACAGAGCTATATATACACAAGTAAGAAAAGGGGCAAGACAAATATCACATGATCTAATTACCATGGCAGGAAGGAAGTAATTAGATCAAATCCTGCAACACAATATCCGGGGGAAGGACAGAATGACATGAGACGTAAATAATTACATTAATTGGGGACGTAGACGTGGAATGACGATAGACATATAATTGGCTTAAGACAGACAATGGCCAGGACACAGGGATAACAGGAGCTCACAGGATTAACAGCTACCTGTTGTGTAATTGATAATTAGGTATGCAGCAGTGACACCAAGTCATACCTACAGGGGGTCTTAAGACAAGGGCTA
Source organism: Sceloporus occidentalis (assembly GCA_023333645.1). Taxonomy (NCBI): domain Eukaryota; kingdom Metazoa; phylum Chordata; class Lepidosauria; order Squamata; family Phrynosomatidae; genus Sceloporus; species Sceloporus occidentalis. The sequence continues at coordinate 972,637 of JALMGF010000053.1, read as the reverse complement.
ACTCACAATAACAGGGGAAACACTTCACACCTATACAATTAACAATGCACAGACAATCAGCCTTCTTCCTACCACAGGATGTCCAGCTGACGTTACAGTTCTGATACTCTGAGTGCTAAAACATGGGGTACATCAGCAGACTGAACCCCTGTATTCACACACAGAAGTCTCTACAAGGCCTGGGCCCATAGTCGATAGGGAGGAGGCTGGCTCTCAGGCCTCTCCAGGGGCCCCAGTGATGGAGGGTTCTGTCACATAGTATAATACATTGGCTTTAGAAGACTCTGCAGGATTTCCTTTTTTCCCACATTTGGAATGTGAAGCCTTCATGTCTTGGCAAAGACATTTAAAAGCCTTTTAACTTAACAGTTTTTTTTCATCATTTGAATACTCTGGCTAATCTATGTGCGGCTAGAAGTTGTTTAACCCTTAGAAACATTTGGAAAGCAACTCAGAAATGCAATTAGGTTCCTGAAATGAAGGCAATCAGACTAAATTGAAGGAGATGACAATTTTTGCATTGGAAATTAAGGGAATGTTTATGTCATTGGTGGCTTGCAACCGCCATTGAGCTTGTGAAGTTTTCAATCAGATGTTTTCTTACCCACAATCCGACTACACGATGTGTGTTGTAATATAACGTTAACAATAGTTAATTTTGTGTCCATCAAACTGTTTGGATTTATATTGGTGCCAAAAGATCCTTAAAGAATCGAACATCTAGTATGTCTCATCTAGATCTAGATCATCTAGACTGCAATGCAAATACTACGACTCTCATAGGTATGATAGAAGAAAACCAATTTGTTCACCTGCCCTGCCCCTTTTAAATCACTCCATACTTTTTATATGATTGTTTGAATGAAATTGTTTAGGGTAGCACATTTAGGAATTTCTTGAATTTGTTTACTGATGTATGCATCCTGATTTGGACCAGATGTATGTGTTGAAATGTTCGGTTCTCTCTCGTGGTTACATTACAGATTAAATACTGTACACAATGCAATGATAAACCATATGTCTTTGTAGAGCGGTCATTTAATATCTGAAGACATTATTACATCTGATGCTGAATAACATGGATGCATGAATATTGACCCTGAATCTAGGGTCACCTTGTTTGTTGTCTGCTTTTGGAAACATTTTGTGGACTAGTTTTTGAATCTGTGAGCACTACAGCTGTATTTAGGAAGGCCTTTTGGCTCCTGGTAAGCAATGTACTTGCAAAGATTTAGCTCCATATAAGCAACAGTATTTAGGTTAGGACCCACCTACATTGGAGTACTTTGGCGTAGTGGTGGGCTTAGCATAATATGGCCATATAATGTGACTAAAACTCCAATTTTGTCACCTTAGAAAGGTGTTTTTAAGTAGTTTTAACTACAGTCATGAGAGTTTATAATCTATTTGATGTGTGTGTGGTGATTTAGAGATTGTGTGTGTGTGTATATATATATATATATATATATATATATATATATATATATATATACAGATAACAGTATATTTGGGAGTATGCTGGCAAAACAAGAGAACCAGGACTGGTCAATAACCGTGATAAATGCACAAAGGCAGATGCACCACGGCAAGATACAGACTACTGATAGGGAACCATGTAGAGAGTGGACTTCGGATGAGTACCACGGAGCAAAGGCTGGAACTCCGCAGACAAGGCACACGTCAGGGAAATGGCTGGAACACGGCTGGAAGTACACAGACGAGGCACTGGACTCACCGCAAAGAGTCCTCAAGCAGGGCACAATGCAGGGAGCCCTCAGGCAGGTCACACATAGTCAGGCAAGCCTGGTCAATGCTAAGAGATCACAGGAACAAAAGCCAAATCGGAAGCCGAGAGCAAGGTCAGGACAAGCCAGGTCAGCACCAGGAGATCACAAGTGCCGAATCAAAATGGGTAGAATGCAACAGAGAACTACTAGGAACATCACAGGGCCACGATGCAGAGAAACAGCAAAGCTGCATACTCCACAATGCAAAGGCCTTAACTGAGGTGCTGAACAGGTATTTAAAGGCAGGGCTAATATCCAGATAACGTGGCTAAGCTGTCCCTAATGATTAAACGGATGCTCCTGAGAGGGAAGGGTGGCCACTCGTGGCTACAGGTAGACATGGTATGTGTATAATTATCGCATAGTCCAGTGGGATCCTGACTGCATATTCATGCTGACACACACATGCACATTCATGCTCGCACACACTTACACATGCACAATCATGCTCACACACCAACATTTATACACTCTAACATACAAACAGACATATATATATATATACATACATACTCCCTCATTTACCCTTTGTCACTCACTCACTTGCTCCCTTTCCTCTACATTTCCTGTTTTCCTGTTACAGTGTTTTGTGACATATACCATATATTTCTGTGACAGGGTATGTAAATGCAATACTGTCTGCCCTGACATCACTGGGAATTTGTCTTCAATATAAACTGTACGTGTAATTATATATTACGTGTAGAAACTACAAGCAATGCTGCTAAGAGACTATATTTTGCTTGCAAAACTAATGCATTCAATTGTAGGGTCTATTCACTAAGAAGTTGAGTGGTTCGTCAAAATAAGTGTTAACTCAACTGACTAGACTAAACTGAGGTTGCATGCTAATACTCACTAAACTAAGTTGGGACCACTGTTTCTCCTATTGTTATTATACATATTAATTAGAAGGCAGACTCAGCAATCACAATTCAAATCCCTAGGACGTTTGAATCTGTGATTTGCTTGTTTTTTTTTCCTACTTGCATACACTCAACTCTACTTCAAGTGAGTGCAAGTGAGATTATTTTTTTGCAATTCCTAATGCAAGTACTTTAGTGAAATTGCAGGTTGAACTGAAAGTCAGTATTTTTACCAGCTTGCAGTTTAGTCATTAGACCACATTCTTTAAACAATTATGTTTAAGTTAACTGGTCAAACATATGTACCTTCTTCTGCAAAACCGGAATTGCTGACATATAAATGTTTACGATAGATGAAGAATACCTAAAATGTTGTCATATGTCTAACTCTATTTAGCCTGTGGAGCATTTTCAGACACATAGTGTAACTAGAATAATGTTTCCTTAGACAATTACATAGTGAGAATGAAAAAACCTTCAGTTTCATCCTCTGAAAGACATACCTGCTTGTATTGATCTAGAAGGTTATCAGACATTGTTTGGAATACAATGTAAAGGGAATTATAATTGAGATGTGGTTAGTATTGTTGAGAACACTTTGTTCCAAGAATACAGCAATCAAAACATAGAAATTAAATGCAAATTGCCATTTTTATGGAACAGAAAATCATAATATAAAATATAAGGTTGTGTTTAAATGTAATTTTGGTTATACAAACTATAGCTGGTAGATTATTTTGTTACTTGGTCTTTTATTCCATATAATGCCTATCTCATTTCCTCACACATACTGTGAGGTTAATAGTACGTTTTACTGGAAGGAATCCAAACTGCAGGAAAGAACATACTTGCTTGACACGGAACACGCACAGGGAAATGTGGGGTTGATAACAGGACTCTCTAGTGGGGTAACTGTAAGCATGGGTGATCGGAAAGCAAGCAGGGGTCAGGAAGCCAGAGGTCATGGTTGGTCAAATAACAAGTGGGGGTCAGGATACCAGAGATCACGGTAGTCGTCTAACAAGCCAGGTCTGGGTGCCAGAGATCATGGGTAGTCGTACAACAAGCCTAGTGATGGTGCCAGAGATCACGGGTAGTCGTAGAACAAGCCGGGATCAGGTAACAGAGAATATCAGGAACACGGAAAAGGCTCAGAGGATGCTGTGAAGTAGGAATATCCACTAGGGAGCCACAGTACAACTGAACACTGGTATAGGGGCGAAACAGCTTTAAATATCCCGGGGGGGGGGGCGTTCCAGAGCGTCAGTAACATAACCGCGTCTTTCGTTGCCATAGCGATGCTGCGGAATCCAGAAGGTCGTCCTCCTTATAAATATTCATGAAGCGGCCGCCCAAGCGGGTGGCTGCCTCGTACCGCTGCGAGCGGCTGCGTCGTCCCTGTAAGAGAGAAGAGGAGGATTTTGACGGGATTCAAGTTCCCCGAGGTAAATGCCTTACACATATATTAATGCTCACACACACAAATGGTTACACATACATGTTCACACACACACATTCATGCTCACACACACATTCATGCTTACACATTTACTCATACATAATAACACACAAATGCACTTTTACATGCACACTGTCATGATCCTACCCAGGCTGCGGAGCTGCATATCTCACTCTTGTTTCAGTTTCCCTGTTTTGCTTGAATCCATTCCTGGATTTCCTTTTGCACTGTTCTGATCTCCCATTCCTTGCTTCTGCTTCAGCTCTTTGCTTTTGCTTTGTATCCTTTATAAGGTGTGCCCCACCCGTGTGTTCTGTTTGTCTCAGTCTGCAGTCTAAAGGTATGTCTCAGTGCTATGTGTTTGGTTTACTTGTTTAGTTTGTTTTGTACCTCTGTCAGCAGGGATTAGCGTTAGGACCCACCGTCATTGGAGTACTTTGGTGTAGTGGTGGGCTAAGCATACTATGGCCATAAGATGTGACGGAATCTCCAATAGTTATCATACAGTGCTAGGCTACTTTCTGTATTTATGTGTGTCAGTCTGTCCTGTATCCCCGGCAGCGGGGTGTCCTGTCCTGTATCCCCAGCAGCGGGGTGTCCTGTCTTGTTCCCTGTTGTGCCCTGTATCATGTATATCTTGTCTAGTAATGTTTATTCCTTGTCTGGTTCACTGTCGTGCCCTGTAACATGTATATCTTGTCTGGTTATGTTTCGTGCTTGGTCTCCCTGTCCCTTGCTTGTTATGTGTCTGCTATATTTCTCTGCTTAGCTTCCATTCTCCCAGCCTGCAGCATCCTGCACGTGATTCTAGTGATCTGCTTCATGCCTGCTCCAGGGTGCCTGCAGGATATCACTTCACTTCATTCTGGACTTCATCCGCTGCCATATCAGGGCGCTGGTGTTTGGCTGCACAACCCTAGGTGCACAACACCTGGGTGAGTGTGGTCACCCTGCAACCAGGCCCTGTCCAAATGCCACTACTGCACTGTGACTCCTGCATACAATCTTCGGGCACGCTGGGTCCTTTCAGTCATCTGTTTGGACCCAGTCCGTGACACACACTCATTTTAACTAACATACAGTGCATTTATTCATAAATACTCCCATCTATTCAATCCAGTGGTTTTGCTTTAATTAGTTGTCACATTCCATTGTTCTGCCTAATGCAGCTAAAAAAATAAAATAAAAAAATCTAATCTAAATTATATAACTCATGTGTAGGAAGCAAAAATGAAAAATGCACCCTTGGGCATATTTGTAAGGTTTTATAAAGAAGCTACCTTTGAGTCCCTTGGAGGGCTACTCCTACCGCACTTTCTTTCATACTCATATCACTCAAACATAATTACTTGTAGCCCTTTTCTTCGGTTGCCTAAAATATGTGTCTACTTTGATTTTTACTGACATAATCTAGACTGCTTTAATGAATATCGACAACAAGCAGCTGTCAGGAAAAAGGTTATGAACAATTTGACTATAAAGTATAAAGTGGCAGATCAATTCTTCCATAGCCTTATCAAGTGGGTGGTGATGTGTCTTGCAATTGATCTGATGACACAAACGACATATCCATGCATCTGCTGTCTTGGATAAAGGTTAACATCTAAATACATTGTCTGGGATTGTTCTCTTGTATGAATCTCCATCAGTTCCCAGCACTAATTTCAATATTCTTTGCTCCACTGAACTGGAGGACAGTGACATCACTTCCTGTGAACTGTGAATCAAGAACCAGGTGCACCCAGCACCATTATAAGATGCAGTGAGAATATTAATGGTTTTACAGTGAGCTAAATGAAGCTGCGTGGTACTGTTCATAGCAATGTAAACCTGTTGCTGTAACTTTTCTGTCACCTCCTACTTGAGGCTTGAACTTTCTGTGCCCTCCTACTTGGGACTGGACATCTCCCTCTAGCTACTTGTTCCACATCCCACTTAGATATTTACACAGTGATTCCTGACCAGACTGAATGTTCTCTTTCTACTATTGCTGGGGATTAATCATTCTACATGCTATATTTTGTTAACAACACGCATGAGAGGCGCCTAGTACCCTACAGTAAGGGCGAGTACAAGCTGCAGTGAAGACAGGGCTCACCATGAAGTAAGAAGAGGGGAGAAATGGCTGTGTGAGCTGCATGGATGATGTGAGAATCACTCGGTTTGTGTTTGTGTGTATGTGTGTGTAAGTGTTTGGTGTTAGCGTGAATGTGAATGTAATTATATGGCAAAAATGCATGTATGTGCAAGTGGATGGTGTTGGTGTGTGTGAACGAGTTACCATATGGTGTTACAGTGTGTTAGTGTATGTTGTTGGAAGGTGTGTGTGTATAGTGGTATGTTACTGTATGGTATTAGAGTCTGTGTGGATTTTTTGTAACCGAATCTAGCATACTGCTTTGTATGTTAAGATCACAATATTAACCTTATTAATGCTTAGCTACCCAATGTAACTTTTTTGTACTTTAAATGATTTTGCTTTTTATGCTCTCATTTGTTATTTTTTCATAATAAGATATTTTCTTCTGTGCAATGACTCAAGATGAACATCAAGATCTTACCGGTGTCATGCCAACCTGTGGTCGGTGTTTGAGAATTAAAGTATCTGATTTAGTACGTTTTTATATTTGTAAATCCTGACAATAGCAATTATACTTATTATTGTTTTTACAGAGGCAGTCTTGTAATACTGCAATGTGAGCTATTTAGATATAATTATACTGTAGTCTAACACAATGTTTCTCACATTCGGTATATATACTCTTTTTGGAGCTACAGGTTGTTTCAAATCCTGTTTAATATTGTTGCTTTTTTTTTAGGACAAACCATATTTATACACAATATTTATTAAGAAAGAAAACATAAAAAGTATAAAAATTTTGAAAAATATTTTTTCCACAAGAGCTATAGATTTTTATATCTTAAAATATGTTCCATTTTTTATTTATACATACACATAAAAATGTATAAAACAAATAAATAAATACCACAGGAAACAAATGTGTTCATATGTGTATAAGCACATTTGCTTTGTTGTAAAAGTCCTAACGTGTTTCGCTGAAAAGGCTTCTTCAGAGAGTTATAACACAAAAATATAAGTAATGACCTAAATAGAGAAAAAGTAGAAAAAAAGAGGAAAGATTTTTTTAAAAATAAGTATACATTTATAAAGGCATGTACTTTAATGATGAATATAAAGGACAACCTTCTGTCATATGTTTATATATTTGGCAAGTTATAATTATTATTATTTATTGTTTTATATAGCACCACCAAATTGCGTAGCTCTGTACAATGGGTGGACAGGACAAAACTAGTAGTATGTAACAATTTGACTTACAGAGACAGCCGGTGAGGAGGGCCCTGCTCAAAAGTTAATATAACAAAATAATAATAGGCAATGTATTACTACAACAGGTCCCTAAAAATCTTGATTAAAGTACAATAAATGGTGTTTAAGAAATTAGTGGAAAGAGTGGAAGTAAAAATAACAATAGTAAAAGAAAGGATATTTGGCTAGATCCTTCATATGAAGAAAAGAAGTTACAGAAAGTGAATATTTTAATAAAATAATGCCACTTTTGCAGGGGCTAGTGTTTTATTGTTCCAAAGTATCTCTTTGTGACCTAATTCTCTAAACATGATTACCACCGCTCCAGTTTTTGGGAACCATACAGATTGGAGAAAAGATAGGAATTTAGGGTCCCTATTATGGTGTTCTAGTAAATGGACGTTCATCTGCTGCCTAAATTTGGGGCACCTCAAAACACTTCTTTGGGCATTGCTGGAAGGATCTGTGTTGGGTGATAATTTGCCTGACAAATACAGCTGAAATCTTGAAATTGGGTGTCTTGACCACATGGTTTTTATAGGTGAATAAATTTAATCTTTGATGGAAAGTTTCAATGTTTCTAAACGATTAGTTAGATATCCTTTTTTAATGAAGCAAGTTTTTATATTCTGTGCTTGTGTTTGGTATCCCTGAATGTCAGTGAAAAACTGACTTTTTTGGCATATTGAGCAGCCGCGATGAGCAACTGTGAAGAAGTAGATACACATTTACATCCACTTTGAGTTATTTTTACAAATATCAGACATAACCTATTGCTTAATGCTATTAAACAATTCTTGGGAGCAGATACCACAGTACCCCCTCAGCAAGTCCAGTTTGTTCTGGATAGTATTCACTTCATACTTATGAATAATAATTTTTGGGTTAAAGATTTTTTTATGCAAACCTTTTTATGTCATGTTGGGAAGAGGTATATATGTGGCCCACGGATAAATGGTTCCAGAATGATGATATACTAATTAGGGCTGCAACTAACGATTATTTTCATAATCGATTAGTTGGCCGATTATTTTTTCGATTAATCGGGTAAAAAAAAAAATGCAAATTTTTCGTTTATTTTAAATAAAAACGTATAATTTACAATGGCATTTCACGATTCGCCTTCTTATTTTACTGACATAATAATTAAAGCTATATTTTAACAAGAACTCAAAAAATACCCAAAAAAGCTTTACTAGTAAATATTCATGTAAACTATTTTTGCCCAGTTATGCACATCTCACCCCCAGCTTGCCTCTCTGTCCCAGAAATGCATATCAGGAGGGGTATAAGGCATATCAGGGGACAGAGTGGCATATAGGAGGTATAAGGGGATACCTCCTATATGCCACTCTGTCCCCTGATATGCATTATACCCCTCCTGATATGCCTTATAGCCCCCTATATGCCACTGATATGCCACTTTGTCCCCTAATATGCCACTGTGCCCCCTGATATGCCTTATAGCCCCATATATGCCACAGTGCCCCGATATGCCACTGTGCCCTCCTGATATGCCTTATAGCCCCCTATATACCTTTACCCTTGATATGCCACCATGCCCCGATATGCCTTTTACCCCTATATGCCACTGAGATGCCACTGTGCCCCCTGATATGCCTTATAGTGCCTTCATGCCACTGTCCCCCCTGATACACCTTATAGCGCCTTCATGCCACTGTCCCCCCTGATACACCTTATAGCCCCTGTATGCCACTGTCCCCCCTGATATGCCTTATAGCCCCTTTATGCCACTGTCCCCCCTGATATGCCTTATAGCCCCTTTATGCCACTGTCCCCCCTGATACACCTTATAGCGCCTTCATGCCACTGTCCCCCCTGATACACCTTATAGCCCCTTTATGCCACTGTCCCCCCTGATATGCCTTATAGCCCCTTTATGCCACTGTGCCCCCTGATATGTCTTATGCCCCCCCGATATAAGAAAAACTGACATCACTAAAATTGTTTTTTATATTTATATTTATTAAATATAGACAAAAAAAAATACACAATACAATATAAATATATATAAATATATGGACAATAAATCAAATATTATAGACATTAAAAAAAACCACAAATGCACATAATTAATAGATCCCGCAAAAATTCTACCTGCCCCACCAGGGGTTAATATATCAACAGAAGAAACACAGGGCAAATGAGCATAAAAATAAAGATAATACTTACCCAGTGCTGCTTACTTGTCCTGTTTTTCTTCTGTTGATATATTAACCCCTGGTGGGGCAGGTGGAAGTGGCAGCGAGATGAAGTACCAGAGGTTGCGCACATCGCCCACTTAAATCCAAATCCCCTGCAGGCGCTGCAGCGGGACCTGGATCCTCTCCGGCAGCCGGTAGGGGTCTGTGTGATGCGCGCAGACAGCCGCTTCTCCCCTCCGCTTCCGTTGGGGCTTCCATGATGGAAGCCGCACCGGAAGGTCACATGACGCCGGGTTCAGTAATAGAAGCCCCGGCGGAAGTGGAGGGGAGAAGCGGAGGATGTCTGTGTGTTTTGCACAGACCCTCACCGGGTGGCAGAGAGGATCCAGGTCTCCTGCAGCTTTGCGGGGGGCTGGATTCTACAGTTATAATCCGATCTCTGTTTGAGATCGGATTATAGAAGGACGGGAGTTTTTCAGAGCAAAAACGGGAGTTTGCTCTGAAAAACATAATTTTATAAATCGATAAAAATCGATTCAACTAATCGATTATGAAAATCGTTGACAACGATTTTCATAATCGATTATTATCGATTTTATCGATTCGTTGTTGCAGCCCTAATACTAATAATCTAGAAAGACTGCACTAATGAGTTATCGAGTCAAGTATACAAACACCAATGATCTTGCTTTGTTTTCTGTATTTATTGGTCATTACTATTTTAGCAGCAACCCAGAAATTTGAATGAGTATCCTTTTTATGCTTTTTATGTTGTGCACTCCCCCCTTCTGACCAAACCTTAGGGTTGAGCAGCCCCTCCTGTCACACAGGTGACTCAGTAATAGTGTCTGGAGAAGGCTTCAAGTTGCTTGAGAGTCTCTGTGGGTTAAAATGTAGCGCAGCCCCATTGATATATTCAGCTCCTTGGTAAGCAATATAGCCGTGAAAGATTAGATAGTACTTGCCAAACTTGGCGTACTTTGAAATAGTGGTAAGCAATATATAGCCATATAGTATGACCGAATCTCCAATATTTATGTCTTAGTTGTTTTTTTAATGGTATTCATTGGGTAGTCGCTGAATTCAGAACAATAGATGTCAATAACTTTGTTTGTCATGCATTCTTGAATTTCTTTAGATTGCGGCATCCTGTGCTGCTTTTTAAGACTTTTAAGCCTACTTCGCTTTGCAAAACAAGTTCTATTTAATTGGTGTTTAGATTTAACAGGAATGCCTTGGTGTGTCTAGTAAAATGAAACCCAAATATCAATTGCATTTGGTTAATTGGTTGATTTAGTATCTAAGGGGGCAATTACTTTTTCCACATAGAGCCAGGTAGGGCTGGATAGTTTTTTCCCCCTCTTTACATTAAATTGTCATTTAAAAATTGTAGGTTTTGTTTACACAGGATATTTATGTCTAATACTAAAATTAGTTTGATGATTGGTCTGCGCCGTAATATAAATCAAGGAAATGAAAAAAGATACAATTAAAATATAAAAAAAACCAAAGAAAGAATCAAGAGAGAAAAAATATAATAGACTACCAGCTGGTAGTGTTCCCTAAATACCAAAAAGAGAAATATACAAAATGTATTAATTCTAGCGCATACACAAGAATTTAGAGATACAGTTTAGTGTATAGACCTTGCAAGTCTCTGGCATCGGTTTCTGTTCTAATGTTAGACCCCACTCCAAACCGAAATCAAGAAGTAACTTTGTAAAAATAAGAGTAACAATACATTTGGAGTTGTAAAAAGTTCCCATTTTTGTTTTCTACAATATTATGTACATTCGCTTCTGATTTGAAATTCATCTGCTGACTATAATAGGAGATACTTTTAGTTTTGATTGCAGTGGAGATAAAAAAAAATCTCTGATGTTTCTTTCCGTGACATGGCTTGGACGTTATTACACTTGTAGTGTTCAGTAATCGGCTTGTGCACAGTACTATTGTGATTGCATTATATACATTGCCTAGTGTTCTAGATTACCAATGCAATGTAAATGAGGTAACACAGTACACAGCTTATCTCTGTGGGTTTACAATTACACAGCAGAGTTACAATTACAAAAGGGAAGAACAGTTCTTTGCTTAAAGAATGCAAGGGGACAAACAAAGAATAGTTTGTTAAAGATATAGCATATCACTACTTCTTGTCCCAACCACACCAAGTCAAACTTAAAATAAACAAATTGCCCCCAGGCCAGTCCAAAATAGTTCACAAAGGGCTGGTCCAATATGGTCCTAGTACGGTACAGCCCCTTAGCCAAGCTATTTTTGATTGGCTCAGGGAGGCAGCAACAGTGCATTGTCACATAAAAAGTGAGGGTGCTACCACAGAAAATCTACAGGTGAGCTAGGGGGTCTGAGTGAAGGAAGGAGGGAGAGGGTGAGGGGGGAGGAGGGAAAGTATAAGTGTGAGTATGCATTTTTGTATGTACTGCCTGTATGTTTGTGTATAAGCATGTATGTGTTTATGTGTTTGTGTCTGAGTGTGTATGTTTAAGTACGTGTGATCATGTATGTGTAAGTGTGTGTGAGTATGGATATGTATTTGTGAGCATGAATATGTGTGTGTATATGTGTGAGGGCATGAATGTGTGTACATTGATGTGTAAATGTTTGTGTGTGAGCATGCATGTGTGTGAGCATGCATGTGTATGTGTGTGTGAGCATGAGTGTGTATGTGTAAGTGTATGTATGCATGTGTGTTGTGAGTGTTTAAGTCTGTGTAAATGTGAGAGTATGTATAAAAATGTGAGCCCCTGCATTACTAGGGGATGCAAGGGAAAGATGTGGGATACCAAATACAGTAATGAATGATGAGGAGAAATAGGGAGAAAAAGATAATGGGGAAGATGGAAAAGATATGGAGAAATGGGACAAAGGGGAGGGATATAGAAATAGAAGAGAGATTGAGATAAAGGGGAAAATAGAAATTAAAGAAATTAGATAAATAAAAAAGAGGAGATAGGGAGAAAAGGGGGAGAGAAAGAGAAAGAGACAAAGAGAAAGATGAGATATACAGAAAGAGGAGAGATAAGAAAAAAGATGAGCTAAAGAGGATAGAGAGAAGAAATAGGATTAGAGATAACATAAAGAGAGATAAAAAGAAAGGGAGGAGATGGAAAGGAGAGATAAAGAGAGAGGAGGATAGATAATGAAACGGGGGAGATAAAGAGAAAGAAGGGAGATAAAAATGGAAAGATAAAGGGAAAAAGGGGGAGACATAAAAAACAAAGGGTGGATTAAGAGGAGACCTGAGACTCTGAGAGAAGACCACTGTGGGTGTGAAGTCAGTCATATGGGTGTAATCTGGGTGCTGGGGCAAGTCCTTATGTATATATTATAGAGTTAAAATGGAGTGTCTAATGCAGATTGACTTGGTTACATATTTCTCAAAGGTTGCTGGAACTATAGAAATCAAACTTTTGTTCATTTAGAAAATATTTGTGTGTGTATACGTATATAAACAGTATGTGTGGTGTGCCCTCTCTCAAAGCGAACTACACTGCTATCAAATCTGCTGTGCGCTCTAGCCTGGGATCTTTTGGAGACCTAGCAACCCCCTGCTGGAAGGTTTGTTGCTTATGTGCTGACTGCATCACCTACCTGCTCTTCTTTCTGCTTGCATTCGACATTTCCCTGTCCCTGTTTCCTATAATTTCATCAGCGTATTACCTAGTAACCGCACACATTGTTTAATATTTGTACATACGCCGATATACTCATCTTCACCTTTTTGGCTTGTTATCTATTGTAGTAAACTGTTTCCAAAGAGCCATCAGCCTGTTTATCCTGCTTTGTTCTGTGATTTGACTTTGAACTGACCCTGACTATTGGTTATTCCCATCTGACTACAGTACTTGCACCCAGAGGAGAGCTAGCAGCTTTCAGAATAAGAGGCAAACCTGATCAGGTAGACACAATAATATAACAGCCCAGAGTGCATTTGGAAGACAAAGTGCCCAATGTAAACTCTTAGCCCTGTCCTCACCAGCTCAAGTCATTGAGCATATGGTGCCTGAAACCACTATTATTCTAGAAACCACACTGACTGAATGGTATACAACCTCAAAAACTGCTCCAGACACTGGCCCCAAAATCTTTGTCATTAAGGGGTTAAATCAAGCAGCACAGAGGGCAAACCCTCCCCCATGCCCTTGCCAGGAATGTCTGCATCTTCATTATAGGTTCAGCCTTTCAAGGGTTACATTAAAAAATATAAAGTAGTGCGGGATGGATACAAAGCCTGTGGGTTGGATTATTACACACAACATTTACGGAGTTAAAATACATTTGGCAATAGAAGAACTGTGACAGGTCCTTGGAAGGGACAGTCCCTGAAAGTCAGATCAACAAACGTAAAACTGAGCTGGGATCCCTGCCCTTCACATCCGTATTTAATGCACATACGTGGACTCTTGGCTGACTGTGCTTCAAATCCATCTGTTCATGTGGCATGATGCCTGGTCATAAATCTGCCAAGCTGCTTGACTAAGAGCGGAGGTGCCGATGAGTGTGGGGATTTGTGGGGGGCAGCTGGCATGGCCCAGTGGCATCATCCTTTCATCAGTGGGATGTCCCAAGTCCTTGCCAGTGTGGTCTGAAAATGCTAAGCTGCCCTTTATATTTAATCACATATATTCAAGGACAAGAGTAAAGAATCACTATGATGATGATAACATTTCACCAGTAAATATATTCCTCCTTCTGAGATATGATCACATTTCCTATTTCAAGACTGATTATTTTTTTTACAGTTGGTTGCTCAAGACATCAAACAGTGTAAATATCACATGTCCTTATTGCTTAGCTTGGTTTCCTCTAGCATCCGGTTTGTCTTTTCTTCATATGCTAATTGTTAGTACATAATAATTTAACTTGGTAACAGGGAACCTTTATTAATGGCCAGGGCCATTGAATTGTTACCTTCATTTATAAAATGTAGAAAACATGTCTATTCACTATGACAGGGGTGTCCAACCTGCGGCCCTCCAGCTGCTGCGCAACTACATCTCCCATCCTCCTCAGCCAGCCCCTTAGCTGAAAGAGCATTATGGGAGATGTAGTCCTGCAGCAGCTGGAGGGCCGTAGGTTGGACACCCCTGCACTATGAAATAAGTAGTCTGTGTCAACCATCAAATTCTACTGTTGTCTACTCTATTCTGATTATCTAATAAGAAAATTGTGATTTATTTTTTTTAAGCATCACTATTAAAATATTCATATTTGTAGTCTTTTAGTTGTCCAATATTTTGAAAATGATACTACATTTTATTTCTTTTATGAAATGAAGTGTTTGTACTGGGGCAATATACCTGGGAAGAGAAAGTGGGTAGGGCTTTGTATTTAATGGGCAATTTGGCAATACAAAAATTAGGATAAATTGCAGATTGCAGGTTTTTTGTCTGGGTTTGTGATACAATTAGTAACATAGTAACATAGTTCATAAGGTTGAAAAAAGACCAAAGTCCATCAAGTTCAACCTATATACATATTGTGTCCCTACTGTGTTGATCCAGAGGAAGGCAAAAAACCCTTATGAAGCAGATGCCAATTGCCCCGTACCAGGGGAAAAATTCCTTCCCGACTCCAAGTATGGCAATCAGAATAAATCCCTGGATCAACGTTCTGTCCCTATTAATCTAATATCCATAACTTGTAATATTATTGCTTTCAAGAAACACGTCCAGGCTCCTTTTGAACTCTTTTATTGAGTTTACCATTACCACTTCCTCTGGCAAAGAGTTCCATAATCTCACCGCTCTTACTGTAAAGAACCCCCGTCGGTGCTGGTGTAGAAACCTTCTTTCCTCCAGCCGTAGAGGATGTCCCCTTGTTATAGATACAGTCCTGGGTATAAATAGGTCCTGGGAGTGATCTCTGTACTGTCCCCTTATATATTTATACATAGTTATTAAATCCCCCCTAAGCCGTCTTTTTTCCAAACTAAATAACCCTAATTCTGATAATCTTTCTGGGTACTGTAGTCCTCCCATTCCCCTTATTACTCTGGTTGCCCGTCTTTGAACCCTCTCCAGCTCCACTATATCTTTCTTGTACACTGGTGCCCAGTACTGTACACAGTATTCCATGTGTGGTCTGACTAGTGACTTGTACAGTGATAGAATTATTTCCTTGTCGTGGGCATCTATGCCCCTTTTGATGCACCCCATGATTTTATTTGCCTTAGCAGCAGCCGCCTGACACTGGTCGCTACAGGTAAATTTACTGTTAACTAAAACTCCTAAGTCCTTTTCCATGTCAGTCGTCCCCAGTGTTTTCCCATTTAATACATATTCCCAGCCTGGATTTTTCTTCCCCATGTGCATAACCTTACATTTATCTGTGTTGAACCTCATCTGCCACATCCCAGCCCAAGCCTCCAACCTATGCAGATCCATTTGTAATCGTGCACTGTCCTCTATTGTGTTAACCACATTACAGAGCTTAGTATCGTCTGCAAAGATTGATACTTTACTATACAATCCCTCTACAAGGTCATTAATAAATATATTAAAAAAAATAGGACCCAAAACTGACCCCTGTGGTGCTCTTCAGATTCCATAATCTGATACACAGACACACAATGTGTGCCAGGCACTGGGGTAGACCCATGGTCTTACTCATGTGCTTGTTATGTTTGAAATTGTAAGCTTGTCAGGGGCACACGGCATCTTTGAATGTTTACTTCCCTAAAGGTTCACACATAAAAAAGGGTTATCGGGGTAGGGGTAGGTGATTTAATTACTGCAGTTTAGTAAAATTTGGCGTTTCCCCTTACTGTTTGTTGTCAAAATTGCTCAGCAACTGAAAGCATTACACTTTGTATGTTCCTTATGAGCGGGAGAGGTCATGGTGGCTTTTCTGCCTGATCAGAATCAAGAATGTGACATTAACAGAAATATATAGGAAAAATCTGTATGTACTTACATGCAAGTAGGGGAATTGTGTATATGTGAGGGACATCGTGGTTGCATGTATGAATGTGTGACAGATGCTGTACGCACATGTGAGGAAGAATCTAGGTATTTGTATGTATATATGTCAACGTGGCCAGACTGTGTTGCTATCTAGGTGCAAAAAGTGCTCCTGAAGATTGTCAAAAACAGAAGGACTCAGTGTTGCTGACTGATGCTGCCTTACTGAAGGTGTTTTTAGATGTCCCTAATGTTTTACTATTACTGCAGAACTCAAGAAAGGAGAGCTGGCAGGTGAATGTACTTCATGTAAACAAGTACCTTTTGCATGCGCCAGCACATTTGCAATATCAAAAAAAGATCTTTCACAAGCATTTTTATCTTAAGTAAAAATGAAACTTAACTGCTCTTCAATGAAGGCAACAAGGGTTAAAAAGCAATGTTATTGAGAAAATGTGAGTTTTTGTTGTACATAACAAGGCATTTCTATGGTACGTTTATTAGAACTTTTACAAGCAAAGCAATTCAGTGCTCTGCATCCTTGTTTTAAATATATTTTATGGAGTGTCTTTATTGTTCCTTTGTTGCTTTGATATTTCATATTTTGAAACAGGTTTAGAATGCAAACATTATGTATGTGCCTGTAGAAATAATTTACGCACAAATATAAGAAAACAATGCCGGATGACATTTTTATTACTCTGGCAATGCGGAAAAATGTTGTATATAACTTTTCTTCTGTCACATTAGGTCAAGAGCCGTACCAAATCCGTTACTCAAAATTACTCGCAGAAATGTGATCATGATCAGGTTTTTGCTAACATGTTTCTGTATTAACTGGCCCGTCAGAAACCTGGGTTTTTAGATTTGAAAAGCGAGAGTAACAGACAACGCTTAAAAATTTCAAATGAAATTACCTATTGTTGTTTTAATTGTAGAATAAAGCATTGCTTCAGTCAACCAAGAGAACAGCATAGACCAAGCCTGGGGGCAGATGTGCATAACTGGGGGCAGGTTGGCAAATAAAAGGAATTAAAAACCTAAAAAATATTTTTCTCAATCATAGCTTTTATTAAATATGAAAAAATAGTTTACATGAAGTAGTATTTACTAGTAAAACTTTTTTCCTATAGGGTCGTCATATAATCAAGCTTTTTCTTGTTTTCCTAAATTGATATTAAGATTTTGGGGGGTCGTCTTATAATCGAGCAAATGTGGAATTTTATATATGTATTGTGTTAGTGTGTGGGAGTGTATGTTGTTGGATAGTGAGTGCACGCATATAAGAGTGTGGTGTTGGCATGTATTTGCAGATGCTGTTAGAAGGTGTGTATGATGTTAGCGGGTGTGTGTTACTGTAAGTGTATCGTAGTGTAATAATGTTAGCATATTTGTGAATATATGGTTTTAGCGTGTATGTGTAACCTCATGGTGTTGAGATTATGCTGTTAGCATGCGTGTTTGTTATTGTGTGTGTTTAGTAGACTTGGGCACCAGGGGGCTCTTCGTGTTCATCTTCGGCAAAAAAAAAATCTTCGTATTCCGCGAATATTCGACCGTTCCTGTCTGTATAAGCAACTCTATTGGTCGCCAGCAGGGGGCTCGTCTGCCAATGGTTGATGGTAGGTTCACTGTCAGGGGTTACAAAGGTGCAGGGATTACCCTGCAAGTGAGCCTATTGGTCACCTGCAGAGGAGGTCCCTGTAGGCGACCAATAGGCTCACTCGCACTGCCCTGTAACCCTTGACAGCAAACCTACGGATTTCCGCTTCCGTCAACTCCCACGATGCCGCCAATATAAGGTAGGCTAGATGGGGAAGGGACCGGGAGATTAGTAGACGAAGACGATCACGAAGATCTTCGTGGTGTGTGAGTCTTCATCTACGTTTTACCGCCGATGTCTTCTCTTCTTCGTGTCTTCGGAACGAACACGAAAACGCACTCTTCGTTTTCATGTTCGCCTGAAGACGAATGTACAAGTCTAGTGTTTAGTATATTGTATTAACGTGTGTATGTCAGTATTGGGTGTTAGCATGTGTGGATGTCGGTGTATGTCAAGCAGCACCACATGAAATGTACAAGCACCAAGGATACATGGAACAGAAGTGGCAGGCACAGTGCACTCCATTCCAGGTAGGTTTGTGTTGCTTTATTTATGTTTAATAATGTACTTTTAATGTGCATTTATCAACTTCATCTAATGAACATTGAATTGATTTTTCTTCATTATTATTCATTAATATTATGACATTATTTAATGTATTAAAGGAAAAGGGATGATATGAATGTATGAAAATAAAAAAATTATTGGGGGAAAAACTGGCTCTGATATTTTTGGCTTGCTTCTAGTCAAAAAACGACCCCTGATTTAAAGTGCACATAGCAAAATAACTCATACATACTATATACATACAAATATGTAAAGGACCTTCAAGAAGATTACATATCCTGCATCCGTGACACCTTACTACAAGTTGTCAGACTTATTTACCAGCAAGTCTGTTTACTGTACAGACTGTCACTTTTTTTTTTTTTTTTGCTTGCGTTATTCTGTCAGTACCTTAAATGGAATCTATGACACAATCTCAGCTATTTTGGTCATATCATCCGTCTTGAAGCCCGAAGGAAAATGCCCCTCTTGTCCCTCTGTGTTCACATCCGTCTATTTTCTGCCTATACCTGTGTGTGACATGCAAAGGAAAATACACATCAGTTTTTAGTTACTGCAGCAGCCCATAAACGTGACATGATTTATCAAAGAAAAACCACAATGAAAGAGCCACTTATTTTTAGGATAGGATAAAATGTGTGAGCATTAAACAGCACAATTCACAATGCATTACTTCAGACGTGGGCTCAGTCAGTTTATGTCATAGATAGCGCGGACAAAGTAGACTCTTGGGGACGTCAAACATAATTGAGTCACCAAGTGTTATAGAACACAATGTTCCGACACTTTGCTACCTGCACCTTTTCCTTCTCTCCACTGTCCTATTTATCAACTATTTATACAAAATTTTCACAAGCAAGGGGAAAAAAACTAAATAGATTAATTTCCTCATTGTAGAAACCCACTATGGAATTTGCACTGAACACGGAGTGAAAATAACTATAAAAGGCAATTATATCTCCTAAAGAATTATGTGCCAATATATGATGAACGAACCTGGACAAGAGATGTCCCTTTTACTGCACATTGTTTTTCAAGCTTACAATGTATAATAACCTTATTTTCCTATTTGAAAATTATATAGGACAGTTATCCCAGAGGTTTGCAGACATGTAAGAATACTTGGTCAGATTACTGTTACTTTGTAATGAAGCCTGTTTGATTTTTGGTAATTGAAATTGGAATGTGCCTATTTATTCCGCTGTTGCTGTTCCTTTACTAGTTTCAGTTGTTATGGTAACAGATTGTATACATGCATCTTTGTGATGCTAACAGCCGCAGTCAAAGGAAGAAGAGTGATGTCATTGCTATGATGGGTTTTATCAACTCTGGGGCCCTGAAAGTCACAGGAACAAAGAATTTGATGGCAGATAAGCACCTTCGAAATGTGGCCCTTTGGCCTCCAAACAACTAGGCAAACCTATGCATGGGTGGTATCACTGTACTCAAGAGATGTTGCTTAACGCCAAAAAATATTATTACAAACTTTGACAAGGGTTGGTGATAAAAATTAGCGCATTTGAAATACCCTGGGGTGTCTAGTTTCAAAAATATATGGTTATATTGGGTAAATGGAATTAGCCGGGGGAAAAGATGTCTTAAATAGGGCATGGGCACAGGTTAACCAAATGTCAAAGTTCAACATTGAAAAATGTCCACCTCCCAAATGTATCCCTTTGGCCCCAAAGGTAAACATATACATGGGTGGTATCACTGCACTGTGCTGAACACATATTGGGGTGTTGTTTGACAGTGACATATAGCAGGAGCTATACATTTAGTGTATACCTGAAGTACAATATGTGTGAAAAAAACACACAAAAAAAATACTATGGCAAAAATTTACAAAGTCTGGTAGTAGAATTAGTGCCTGGAAAGGGTTAAAATACCAGTAGTTGAAATACTTTAGGGTGTCTATTTAAAAAAAAAAATGGTTTGATGGGGTAAATTGAATTGGCCAGTTTAATGCGGTAACAGTTAGCAGCAGCTTTGGCGCCAGGAGGTCCATAACAGCGACTCTATTGGTGGTCACCAGGGGGCTTGTCTGGAATCAAACAATGAAGAGCAGCTGCCCTTCATTGATGCCAGAAGAGACCCCTGCTGGCAACCAATAGAGTCGCTCTTACAGACCTTTAAACTCCTGGTGCCAAAGCTGCTGCTAACTGTTACAGCATTATCTATGTATTAACCTCTGCTAGAAAACCGGCAGAAAATGAAGAGAAAAACAAACATCAAGAAGTTACATGAATATTTTCCCGAAACGAACACGGGAACATGCAACTGTTCGTGGAATAAGAAGGTTTGTTTTTTTATGAAGACAAACACAAAGACTTGGCTGGCGCCCAAGTCTAGTTGTATGTGTCATTATGACATTGCAGGAGGAACCAGATGGACTCAAAGGAAAGAACTGTTCCCCTTGCAAAGAGCCAGGTACAGCAGAGATGAATAATTCCCTTCCTGACCTCTGAGTCAATTTCGGGGGGGGGGGGGTTCTTGTGGTGGAGTATGCATGGGACCACCTCCACATAAGTTTTCTAGGAAACATTAGGGAGATCTACCATTGGTTCTGAAAAACAAACCAAAGCCTGGGTCAACTGAAAAACATTAGCAACTAGGTGTTGAGGTCACAAATGGACAGCTGTCCCTTTTTTTACTTTCCTTTATACAGTAGAGTGCTATGTGTAACATTAAATTAATTACAGTAGCTTAATAGTTTCAAACATAGATGCAAGCGTGAACTTTGGTGCCCTCACAACAGTTCACAAGATGCATATTAAACACAGCGGTGTAGGTGGAAGTTTTTGTCACTGGAAATTATTCACAAAGCCTCCCAATTATGAGATTCTAGCTTGTGTGTTAGACAATAATTACAACTTGATTAGTCTTTGTAAAAGTCATATTCGGTCTCTGTCAGTGGCTTAATAGATAATATTGACTCTGAATAAGTAGAGGATTTTGTAATTACCAGGGAGTCTAATTTAATTTCATATTGTTTGAATAGCCAACTATATCCCATAGTTCAGAAATTAGATGCATCATTGCATCGCAGAAGATCTGAATACCAGGTAGAAATTTTTATGTTTGATTTACTAAAACGGAACTTGTTGAAACTCAAGTGTAACAACTCAGTGAAACTTACTAGCACTTAGCACAATTAATTCCATTCATTTGAAGTCAGTTCGACCTAGTTCAGGGGTAGGCAACTTTCAGCTCTCCAGATGTTATGAACTACATTTCCCTTGATGGTTTGCCAGCAGTATGACTGTAAGAGCATTATGGGAGATGTAGTCCACAACATCAGGAGAGCTGAAGATTACCCCTGACATAGTTGCAGCAAGTACAGGAAAGCAGGCTGAAAAAAGTTATTACTCAAGAGTTTCTCATTTTGCATCCTAGTATGGTGGGTCAGTGGTAATATATTAAGCCAATGAACATCGATAATAGTCACTAATTCCCAACCTCGTCCATGAATATTGTATGGTGTTAAGAAGGCCTTATGCTCAACCCTATGTCTACAATGCAATAATCAAATAAGCTACAAATGGTATCCAGCTGTAGGGGGCAGAGTCTTTAATTCCATTCATTAACAGTTTTTTGGGGGCTGAAGGTTTGGAAAGTCAGCCTGCATTTTCATATGCCTACCACCCTAGTTCTCCTCTGACTGGGGAACCTTGGGGGTAACTGATGTCGACAAACCCCAGTGCAATCTGTTGATTATTTTGTTATGTTTGTCCACTTTTCTTACTCCAGGAACTTTTCAAGAATAAAAGTATCACTAGTAACAGGGCTGGTAGAAGGAAACAGACCAAAGGGGAGAGAGCACGTATGGTTGCAATGTTTAAATACCTTAACTGCAACAAGATGTATTACTGGAATTCAAATTGAAAGCAACTTGGGTATCATAACGTGAGTATGTTACATTTCAGATGAATTAGCATTCTTGCCGCTGTCTTTGGCCAGTGCCAGTATACATTGGTTCTATTCATTTTTCAAGGTTTATTCCAAGAGAAACTTTTCAGTTTCACATATTTTTTTATTAATCCTCATGGACAAATGCTTCTTTTACAAAGATTACACATGTCGTAGGGAGCAGTACTGGCTGTGTACTCAGAGTTAGCCTGGCAAATTGCCCCTACTCACAGGTCTCAGCATGTTTATCAGAAAAAACTAACCCACATACTACCCACTGCCACATAAGGCACAGATGACAGCTCCTTTCTTCTATCTCGCTCCTCTGATGTTCCACTGGAAAGAAGACTGCCTTTTACTATAGTGCCTTTTTGATAACATTGCTGGTATAGGCTGATTTGCCCACAAGGTAAACCTATGATGTCATGTTGACTACTTAAGAACTTCTAAGACAAATCCAAGAAATCTTGAAACATGCCTAGATTCTCTCTCTTGGAGGCAAAAAAAGGAGACTTGCTCTTCTACACAAGATATAATATGAGGCCAGTCTATGAAAAGTTAAAAACTGACATTACTGTTGGTTTTATTTTAGGTTTTCTAAGGTTATTGGAAAAGCATTCCAGGCAAATTGAAGGTGATTGGCATGTACTGTAGAAAACACTGCTTGAAACCTTGTAGAAAACTTTAACTACATGATACCATGAAACTAAAATACCCATGTGTCATTCAGCTTAATAAAGCTAAATACAATTAAAGCACACATTTGATGAGCAAAGGAACATAATTACCCCTTCAAAGAAAGTTCTGGTTTAGAAGCATTATAACCTCTAGTGTCAAAACCAACAAAATTAACGACGTTGTTCAAATGTGCAAGTGATGCTTCTTTGGGTCCTTGTGCTCTGTTTCTGTGAGCGATGTTTATGCATACGCACTTCCCTTGCTATTTCCCTCCTAGTTCCATACAGATTAACGCTATCTCTGGCTACCAATGCCATTAAAGAAAGCGAGTCATGCCCCTTGGCCAAGTAGCCACACACGTGTAAGCCACACACGTGTAGCCATACACCCTCTAAGTTCCCAGTTATGCGTAACATATACTTACACATTAATACATAAAAGAATACTATAAAGAAGCATAAAACTCAAAAATCCAGTGTTACAAATATTTATCATATTACACTAGATTGTTGAGTTCTATCATCTATTTAAAATCCATTACTTCCACAACCAACACAATAAAAACACATCAATATCAACTCATGAGACTTTGGACTGAGTTTTCTGGCCTACATAATACATTATAGTATTGATGTTATACTATATAGAAAATGTACATTTTATGCTGTTTCTAGAGATTCTGCTTTTTGTTTACCATTGTACCTCAATTAAATTCTCCTGTTTTAGTTAATATGTTTGACCTTCCCATTATACCTTCCTTCCAGAGCTGTCCATTTGCTGTTTGGTGCTTTGTTGAAGTGAACTAAAGATAATGTCATTGGTATGTGTTTCACTTTACATTAATACATTACAAACCCCCCACCATTCTCTGTCACTATTAATGTCTTCCCATATATCCATGTCTCTTTTGCCAGTTCTTGCATTTATTGCATTACAGCACATTCTCAACTTGACAGTTAATGCAATCGCCCTTCAGTAACATTTCTTGTTATGAATACGATGAAAAGTCTTGGTTGCCCCCTCCCCATCAGATAGATTCCATTCTGTATGGTAAGCCTGCCGGCTAACAATGGGCTCCTCTAAATCATAGAAGCCTTGGACGCTTCATGCTTTAAACATAATCTTCTACTTCTTGCGTATAGCTAGAACAAATCTAAAACCAGCCTGGTTTTTTTTCCATTCCTATTCAAATTACTTTTGTGTTTAAGTATTTCTATAGCTACCGGCCAGAATATTTCATTGCAAAATCAATGTATGCACGATCACGCAATAAAATGTTCTTCTGCATTCAAATGTTGCCTGTAATCACCTGTGTTTGCTATGCAGGGAAAGCAGTGACATGTGGAATCACAAGTCAAAATAAGTTTATGTTGCAAAAGAAAAGACAGCTACAATTGCCGCCCAAAGAAAAGAAAATATATTTAAAAAAATTAGGGTTGGATTTCTCACTAGGCAGTGCATTGTTTGTGGGGTGGGTTTATATGCAAAGAAGAGCCTGACCCCGGTATACGTAGCAGCTGGAAAAGTGACAAAGTACAAGTGATGTACAAAAAAAGCTCATTTATGACTTCCTAAATACAAAGTCTTCAACAAAATTATTTAAAATATATCTTCAAAAATATAAAAATGGTTTACTTTTATCAGAGATCAAGTTTTATACTTTTTATACCTTTTTTCCTTACACTTAGAAACACATTGGTGTCTTTTATGTAAAGGATTTTTTTAGGATAGTTGTTGAGTTTTAAATCTCTCACTTTTTAATTAATTAATTAGGGACAACACTTCCCATTTTCACCAGCAAGAAGGGCTGAGCTGGCCCTGCCTAAAGCATAATTCAACGAGTAATGAAATCTCACTGGTTTAACTGTGATTAATACAGAGCCACCCAAGCACTTCGTATTGTGAAGTCAACGAGTTGAAACCACAACCCTCCTGTGAACGTTCCCATTAATGAATAGACCCCAAAGGTTTTTCACAGCAGTCTATTAGGTAAATCATTCTATACACGGTGAAAACACAGCCACTAGTGGTTCTTTTGGTAGCGAAAATACTGTAGAGCTTTTATTTTGGTGAGACAACAGATAATGCAGAATATGTGGTAGCCTCAATTCTAATCAATGCATTAGCAGTTGGGGACGGGGTAATTTTTTGTTTTCTCACCGTAAAAAATCTCTAATTATGTGAAAGTTCTTGGGTGATGGGGTCTTTTCCACTAATTACTTTTCATGGGTGAAAATTCTAAAATTCTATTTTACTCTACAGAAAAAATCTGTCATTATAGGGCTACGCATTCCAGTTATGTACAAGGCTTTCTACAAAAGATCAATTATTTTCTACAGATAAAATCTAACATCTACAGCATTATTAGGGGCAGATATATGGAATAATAAAATACATTTTGGAAGAGCAAATCTTGGTAATAAATGGAGATATATTGTTTGTATGTGTGGACTGGCAAGAGGAATTATACAAAGAATGTAAATAATGTGGTAGGATATATTATAGAAATTGTTATATTGAGTAGTGGGTTTGTTAAGATGTACACTATATGCAGAAATAGAAAGTGCGTATTGGACTAGATTGGTAGAAGGAATTACAACCAGTCAACTACTGATTTAAGAACCACCAGCTGTATGGATTTTCAGCTGACACAAAAGACCTTGTAACAGTACCTTATATATTATTTTTCTTCATTAAACCCAGATAACACAAAGCTATCTGAATGGTATCTAAAGAAAAACTATGACTAATGTAACCATGCCATGGTGACACATTATATTTTGGTGCCAAATCTATGCATCAAATAACACACAGCCGTCTTTCAACTCGACTACTGCGACCAATCACTCGGAGTCTGCATGCCATGCTGCACTGAATTTACATATCAATTTCCATACCATCTCGCACTTTTTGTTAAACTCATTAGGATATAGAATATAAACAGGATTTCATTTGTACATTTAATTAAAACCAGTAAATTGAATCTCTACAGTATGATTTCTCTTGCATCTATGCATGTTAAACTGATCTCTCAGCACTGACCTTGTACAGATTGAGAGCGCCAACCCTGTAACTACCAGAAGGTATGAAGTCTCCGTAACAGTCAGGTCATTGAAAATGATTGGGGTAATGATTGTCCAACAATCATTTGTAATTGATGTATTAAAGACCAACATATGCACAGTAGAACAAAAAGAAAAATGTATAGTTAATGAATAAAAAAAAAAAAGATGATAATCTTTTACAAAATCATGAATTTGAATAAACTATCAATTAAATTCTTTTATATAGAATTATTTCTATATTTGAAGCACACATTTATATACTATTTTTTCATATTAAATCTTAGCATATGATAAATGCAATAATGCAGATTAAAACTAAGTTTTCTTGTTTCTATGTTTATATGTGTTCTGGCTGTGTTATCTTAGCCCAGTTTACTAGACAAACATTCTGACTCCTTTAATCATACTGCCTTGTGGTAAACAATACAATGGCCGACTATTCACCACCTACATTCAGCCTAATGCAAGTATATGGAGGAGTGAACTTCATTAGCATTGCAATAAAGAATCAGCTTAATATGGTGTTTGAGTAGGGAAAATCACCCAAAATATCATATGGATTACAACAATGGTAGCCTCCATGTCTGCAAATAAATGAAAGTTATTGGAACAAAAGGAGATAAAACCAGGTTTTATCAATCCTGACCTAGATTTTAGGCCAAGATGCTTGCTTAACGTGAAAATGATTGTTGATATGCTGATACATAGAGCTGCCTAGAACAGTGACATCATAAGTGGTGATACGGTGTTGCCAGAGCAGCTGTGTCCATAAACATATCACATCAGATTTGTTATCAATAATGCTTCATGTGTGAAGGACAGATTGCATTAGGAGATAACTTAGCAAATATGTGATGTATGACATGTGGTATATAATTACATGACATTAATTTATGGAGTGATGTTTTGTGTTTAATTCACTAATCAATTGTGACAATATTGGTGAGGACATGATTTTAAAATTGTTGCTGTGGTGATTCCTACAGTAGCATAGAATGGGCTCAATAGAATCTGATCAATAGAATCGATCCACACACCACACAAACCCTCTACAAAACAGCACCTCCCCGGGTTTGAAGTTGAGGCTCAAGGCCTCAGGGTGAACAAGAAGACCATTTTAAGAACAACTTGGTTGCCACTATTGGCAAGTTACTACAATATAAGCTGTGAGGGACTGTTAAAAGGTTAATATTTGAAATGCCAATGTCAATTAGCTTATGAAGTTCCAACCTATGGAGCGAGAGGCTATGTCAGAGACTGGTGCAAATGGACCAAAAACAATTCTGACTCATTTTAGTTTTGTTTTCGGACCTTTAATTTTTTTTTTTTTTTTTTTAGACAATGAATTTCCTTTCCTGCCTTTTTGGTTCAGATAAAATACGGAGGGAAGCTGACCAAGAAAGAAGACAGAAGAACAAGAAGCGAGAAGAAAAGAAGCATAGCTCCCGGGAAAGGAGACAAGGATGTGAAAGCAGTCGGTGTACAAGGTAGGGAGACATTGAGGGAGAGAGTGTGAGAGGATAAGATTGTGAATAAGTGTGTGAGAGTGCCTGTGAAAAAAACCAAAATGCGAATGGAAATTCAAAGCTCTCTGCTCTCAAAGGGCATTTGTACAAATTGGCAAATTTCATTCAAAATCCATCCAAATCCAATTGTACAACTCTACTACTTAACATTGGAGAAGGGGAAGACTATATAAAACCAATAATAATAATAATAATAATAAAATACATAGTTTTTTCTGAATTCACTTTTGCACAAATTGTCTACTTTTCCTTTAAAAATCCATCTACATGTGAATGCTCCAGTAAGGAATGCATTTGTTAGGAATCGCTGTCCAGAGTGCTGGACAAAGTCATTTAGAAACCTCCTTGCTTGGACAAACTGCCTTTTATTAGCATTTTGGCAATGGGTGCAGTGAGGTGAGGTTAACGAGGCGTATTTCACATCAGTTTATTGAAATTCTGATTTGGTAGCATCAGCACAGTCTGTCAGTCTTTTTTTTAGAAGAGAACCTCTTCTCATTGCTCTGGCATGTGAACAGCAAATTAATTAAGGTCAAAACTGTTCTTAATTAAAAACGGCATCAGATTATTACATCTTTCAGTTCCGGAGAGTTACGTTAGAAAAGTATTAAAACTTTTTTTTTTTTTAACTTAACCCCTAAGAATATGGAAAGCTGATTCTTGTTCTACGCTACTTACTCTAATAGTTAGAAATACAGACCAAGTTCTGGCAACAACCGAAAACAATTTCTAAGTATTTGGATTTGCTGCATCTAACGTCTGAGCTAAAGATTGTCTAGACCCCAATCAAGGGTGTCAGCAGTGATGGATCAGAGGGGGGGGGGCTAAAAAAGGGTATTGTGCTCACCCATGAACCCCGAGATTTAAAATAAAATATCACAATTAAGTTTTAATGTACCAATGATTTTCTATTTTTCTTATTTTTTTCTTTGATCCTCTGAGAGAGAGGACTTCTGCACCTCTTTTTCTCCACAAATCTATATATATTATTAGCACTAGTCTAATATATATATATATATATATATATATATATATATATATATATATATATATATATACACGCACACCAGTGATCTCCAGTAGAACTTAAAAAGCAAACCAGCATCACTGTACCTTTAAAGCTACCAGTACTATATAAACATGCCAACAACATTAAAATGAATTGAAATGAATACAACACATTGTTATTGCTTGGCAGTTACTGTTTGCTGAAAATGTAGGATAATTATGATATTGATCTTAATTGGCTGATTTGCATAAGATGTTAAAGAGCAGAGGTGAAAATGAGTTAGAATAAAATGCAATTAACACAGAGATAATTGCTATAGTGAATAGCTCGTTACTTAGCGTGTGCGCTAATTAATGAAACACATTAAAAATACTAACACTTAGCATTGAGTGTGAGTTAGTCTTATAGCCATTTTAATAAGAAAACACAATAACTAGATAATACAATGTAGTATTAAATAATGTAGGTACCAAAAGGTTCTTAACCCTTTATGTTCAGTTAGTATATGTCTTACACATAGCTCTTCTACTAAAATGCCTACAATTTTATAGTAAGCTTAAGTATTCATAAAAAATGGAGCTATCTCTGAGCTAAATAATACGTTTTACAAGTTAGCACCCTTAAAAAAACTTGTGACTTAAATAACATATCATAGGACATGCTGGCGACAGCAGCCTGGTTAACTTGTCACTTTGTTTGCAAGATTATTCGTCTCTTTATACCTTTTTACTTTCCTTTGTTTAAAGCAGGTTCTGGCAGCCTTAGAAGGAAAAGGCAATTAAATGCAAGATAAGTTATTAGTTATTTTGGTATTATCTGCAAAACAGTAGCATTGATCTAGAACAAAAAAGCACTATAGACTTTCAAAGGAAGTTTGGTTGTAATTCTATATATTCTAAAATAGCACAGTGATAGACCCTGAGACTCTTTAAATATTAACCCATTATTAGCCCATAATGAAAATTGTATGTAGCGACTGTGTTAACCAAATGACTTTAATGACGGTCCTCAGGTATTCAAAGATGCACTTATTTGAGTCACCTGTATTCAAGTAGGTGTATTGACATACTGATAGCAAAAGCACTAACTGGGAAGTTGAGGTACCATCAGATCTGTGTAGAATATCAATAAGACAGGCTGTATGACCATGGGATTCTGGCCCTTTACCCTGAGATTCAAGCAAAAAACCCTGAGACTCAGAGGCAAACCCTAAAAGTTCCCAATTATGGTGAAACTTTTTCATCAAGAAGAAAAAGCTTCTGAAAGTTGCCTGCAATCAAAGAGTTTTGCTTATGAAAGGACATTTAAAAATAATTAAGACATATAGTCTTCCAGGACATTACTGAGACCCTTTTTAAACGTGTTCTGTAACGTAATGCTGATAAACTGGAGTTTTATTTACCTTAAATTATAATGTTGCATGTTTGACGTTTACGCCATTAGTGCACAATTCAAATCTGTTCTGCAAAAGGAAAAAATAATACCTACATTCTGCAATAGCAATGAAGCAAAAAGGGCCAGAACAAAACATAGGAAAACAAACACTCAGATTATTCTAGAGATCCATGATTCCCATCTTTTTCATAGAATTTTTGTCTTTTTGACTTGGCTAGTAGGAAAGGAGCATCACTTTGTCTCGGTTGATACGTTCAGGGAAGCTCCATAAATTTGATTCACCAAAACCCCAACTTTTTGCCTTATTTGAGCATGCTCAAATAGTGAGTGGAACAATTTTTGACCATGTCGCATAAAGACCCTTGTGGCATGTCTAAAGCCAAACACCTGCTGTTGTATCCCAGGGCTCAATGCAACACAAACGGGACAATTTTGAGTGCAGCTTTTAATCATGAATGAACCTATGATTAAGGGGACATGTGTAACTCCTTACACCACCCTCATCTTGTGTTCATTTTACATTTTATAGACCGGAAGGTTCGGTAGTGCTATTACAATAGGGCAGAGTGAAAATTAACAATAACAATAAAACAGACAATACACAAATTTTTAAAAACATTGGCAAACCTTATGACATACTCATAGAGAAGGAGAAGGGCCATAACAATCACTTGACTAAGTAAGTGAGAACAGGGTTTGTGTTTGATACAAATGTATCTAATCCAACCTTTTGTGAAGCGGGCAGGACACCAATGAATAAAGATTCAACCATCAATAGTGTAAAAATGTAACCAACTCGCCATAATCGCAAAGGATGTAGAACAGTCGCCAAGATTTTCACCATGGAACAGCTTTTATTGGTTTTAGGCAGAATAACACCAAACACCCAGCCGTTTCAGCATACCAGGTGAAGTACAGCCTATTCCTTCCATGTTACATTTTTTGGACCATTGCTACAATGCAGTGGTGTGATCGGTGGATATATTTTGCTGATTTTCTTCATGGAGAAGAGGACCCTGCTCTTGCAAACTTGAAATCTTGTAGGTTCAGGTTTTGACCTGCTGACTTTATGTTCTCTCAAAGTACTCAAGAGAAAAATGTTTACTTGATGATGGGCACCAGGGCTGTAACTAGGTGAAGGACACACAAAGTGCCGGATAGAAATGCCCTTTTGACCCCCCCTTTCCTGAGATTCTAGAAGTGGAAGTGACTTCAGCGCAGGGTGGGCCAATATCTAAACTGCATTTTTCACATTCAGGAGCTGTAATGTTTCACATTATTCACAATTCTATTTCTTAAACATGCATACAACACAATGAAGACAGGTGAATTTTGAGGTCTGTGATTTTGAGAACTCTATTTTGTTCTGACATATTTTTGCTTGTATTTAAATGTTCTGTATTTATTGCTATTTTTGCAACAGAAAGTAAATTACACATAGTGAACTGAATTTACTGTAACGAGCACTTTTATTGTTGATACTGTAATTTTAAAGTATTTTGTACTCTGAAGTATTTTGCTGTAAACATCTATTTTCTTTCCCTGTTAAGCTGCGACTCATGTCCTATAATCTAAAAGTGATGATCCCTTGTGCTATTGCACAATATGTGCCTATTTAGCACATTGCTGCCACAATGTTCTTCTGTGTTAAAATGTTTACAATTACCTTACTAGCGCTGTGCTTCTTTAGGACGGTGGCTCCTCCATAAAAATCAACAACCGCAGTGGCGGAACTACCGGGGTCGCAGGGGTCGCGACTGCGACCGGGCCCCGGCGGCAGGGGGGCCCAAGCCAAGGGGCCGCCCGAAATCTTTTTTCCGTTTTTTTTGGTTTTTTTAAATAAGGCAGGGGCGTCCAACATGCGGCCCGCGAGACCTCGAGGTGCGGCCCGCGTAAGATCGGCAGCCAGGGCAACCGATCTTACGCGAGCCGCACCTCAAGCCCTGCTACTTACTTGTGGGAGGGTCTTCTGGACTGCACAGAGGAAGCGGAGTTCACGTGACATCCTACTTCCTCTGTGCTTTAGCAGAGAAGGCAGAGGGAGGCCGCGCCCCCTGCTGAAGTCTGTGAGCGGCATCGAGGAGCTGCAGTGCAGGTAAGGGGGTGGGGAGGGTGTTAGAATGAGTGTGTGTGATTGAGGGAATTAATCTGTGAATGAATGATTATATGAATAAATGAGTGTGTGTGTGTGTGTGATAGCATGGATGTGTAAGTGCTGGAACCTAGGCATGATGGGACTGTGATTGCTGTTAGCAATCACACTCCTATCATGCCAAGTCAGCCAGTACATGCTGAAACCTGGCCAGCTGCCCCCCTTGTGTAGTGATGCTGCCAGCAGTATGGGGTCTGCACTTACAGCCACCCTGTACCAGCATGTACTGGCTGACTTGGCATGATAGGAGTGTGATTGCTAACAGCAATCACAGTCCCATAATGCCTAGGTTCCAGCATTTACTGGATGGATGTGTAAGTGCTGAAACCTAGGCATGATGGGACTGTGATTGCTGTTAGCAATCACACTCCTATCATGCCAAGTCAGCCAGTACATGCTGAAACCTGGCTAGCTGCCCCCCTTGTGTATTGATGCTGCCAGCAGTATGGGGTCTGCACATCACTTACAGCCACCCTGTACCAGCGTGTATTGGCTGACTTGGCATGATAGGAGTGTGATTGCTAACAGCAATCACGGCGAGCACAGTCCCATCATGCCTAGGTACCAGCATTTACTGGTTGCCTGGGTATGATAGGAGTGTGATTGCTGTTAGCAATCACACTCCTATCATGCCAAGTCATATTGCTAATTTTGTCCAATTGTGTGTTACCTACTTTTATTAAACATGTGAGTTTTTATTATTATTTTTAAAGGTGGGGGTCATTTTCGGTTTTGGCTAAGTGAACCCTGAATGTTTTGGTCCAGAATTTTCATTTTAGTTCATCCCTAGAATAAATCTAGGGAATCCTGAATTTGTAGTCGCAAAACTTTCAAGGCCCAGAAATCAGTGAGAGGAAGAGTAAAGGTTTTGTGTCATTTTACTTTATTTTAATCTGCATATTTTATTAAAGGCCATATTTTTTGTCACAGTGAAAAATGAGTGCGGCCCGCGCACGTATACAATTCTGATGAAGTGGCCCACTGCAGAAAAAACTTGGACACCCCTGGATTATGCCCTTTGTACATGCGCCCCTTTTTCTTTGATTTTTTCACAGATATGATTCAATATGTAAATTGAATTTGTTGAAAAAAAAAATTGTTGGGTAAAAATCATGTTTTTTGGGGGGGGGTGAGGGGGTGGGGGGGGCCCTTAACAGATTCTCGCACCCGGGCCCTGAGGCGTCTAGTTACGCCCCTGAACAACCGTCAGGCTTCTGAACCGTACATATTTCATCCATCAATCTGCAGGCAACCGTAAAAAACTAAATTTGGTCAATAAAGTACTCATTCTATATTAAGAAGGTGAGATGGTCTGGTGTCAAAAATAATAATTGATTATTGATTTATATAGAGTCATCATATTCCAAAGCACTGTATACTGAGTAAACAGGACCTCACAAGTAGTACATTTTATAACAATTTGCACTTATAGCAACAAGTAAGTAGGGCCCTGCTCAAATGAGCTTACAATCTAGAAGAATTTGGGGGGTATATCACACAACAAACGAAAATAACAATGTTTGAGATGGACCGGCCACATAAGTGCATCTCATTGTAAGTGAGTGTAGGAAAAGTGAGACAGAGGAGGATGGAAGGAAAGAAGCCAACCTCTTGTGTCTCGGGTTTCTGAAGAAGAGTCAAGGAATGGAGACAAATGGAGAGTCAGATGAGCAAGGGTTGGTCATTCAAAAGGATGAGGGCAGTCCTGTAGAAATGTACAAACGAATAAGAGGTACAAATTAGGCTAGAGCATATGCGGATATCATCAGAAGAGCAGAAGGACTGCATAGATGTGCATTTGGAGATAAACAAGGAGATTAGGTAGGGGAACTGCATTATAAATGAGAGTCTGGATTTAAAATTAAATCATGACGCCTACAGGGAGGAAGTGAAGTGATAGACAAGACATTAAAAATAAAACCCTAGCAAACAAAACATTATACAATAAGAAACTTCAATATACCAGATCACAAAAAGAAATACTAATTTTATTTGTGTCTAATTGTATTATAGATTTGTGCATGTTAGTTATATTATATTACATCATTCTTATTATATGCAGTAGTTAGACAAAAAGCAAAAAATCACCAAATATTGGTCACTATCATCAACGTCTTCTAATATTAAATGGTGAGTAAGAGTTACACCTGTTCATTGTCACAGAGACCTGCAGTATGGCTGTATTGAACTGGCATCACACAATTCCTGATTTAGATGCATGATGCCTATGGCTTAGTGACTAACGATCTGTATTACACATCAGATATTTGATGAGCAATTATGTGACACTTTATGCCCACACTCGCTGGCTGCTTTGTGTTTGTGTCTGTAATGCACTCTGTATAATGTAGCTTGATGTACATGTAGTTTTCCCTTTCATCCAATGTGGGCTGGGAATCAGTAGGATATACTGGAGGGTGTACTTTGGAACTAGGTAACATCTGATGCAACACATTAGGGATTGTACACAGTTTATTTAAGTTGAATCTTTTTTTTCTGTGTAACTACAAGTATCAAACCAGAAGTAGTGCTGAGGGGAGAAATCAATATTGCTGTGTATAAAGTATGTTTTATCAGAAAGCGACATGAACATCATTGTAAAATATAACAAGTTCTGAAATCAGGATATTACAGTGATAGACAGGCAGCTTCTGGAGCTCCAGATGCCAAGGAGCTCCATCCTTCTTGTCCAAAAAGACCATAGGATTGTATGATCCTATAACCTAAGCAAGGGAAGAAGAAGCATTATTGGCCTGTGGTTTAGGGAATTAGGGAATAATTGGTTTATAAGGACCAAATATAATAGAAAGGAAAAAGCCTACTGCCTTATACTGCTTACAAAACCTACACGTCATGAAACCTTCACCCATGGAAACTTTCAGTTTACTAGGGGGCTCCAATGGATCTATTTCAATGTAAACTCTTAAAATAACCATATTTTGCTTACTTTATTAGCACAATAGCCAATCAGTTCAATATTCCTCAAGAACTCCCTGTAATTTGTGGGTGATAGATATATAAAGTCCTCTAAAAAACATTCTCTAGGTTCATAGACTGGGTAGCCTAGGGAGGTACTTATATGCCAAACACATATAAAGCATACATTATGATTTCCTATTTACAAAATATCAATAATAATCACATTTGACATTTACACTTCACAATTAGTATATCTCAGTACAATGTACTATCATATTATACTTCTGCATTGTTATTTATTTGTAGTTATATACTGTATAGTAGTCACACAAAAATCAAAAGTTCTACCTCAGCTGGAAATAATTGAACAGTTTGAACTTTGACCTTCTCAGTTGCATATGCAAAACAGAACGTCCTAAAAAAGTAAAACCTGCCTAAATTTTAGTGCTTTAGACAATGGTAGGTACCCTGTTCGCTGAGAAGGCCATCTCCTCAGTCTATGGATCTCCAATACATGCACATCTCAATACAGTAACTCAGCTTTCCTCACTCACTCATGCTTAACTTTGGCCCTCCACATGTTCAATGCATGTTCCAGGGCTCTGCTAAGCCTTGTTTAGTTACTTTTAATGTATTATTTTCTGATGTGAAAATTCCCATTTAAGCAGCCAAAATAACAATGTATCTATTTAGAAAATATTTTTTTTTACCTGTAATCCCCTGTTTCTCTTTTTCCTTTTCCTCGTAATGTGTATTTCATGCAAATTATAATTTTTCACAGCCTGCAAGTTATTTGTGCATAGGCTATTCATTCACTGCGAGCTTTAAAGTAAAAAGAAATTGTATCGTAATATTGATTTGAAATTCTGAATTAAATTGTGAAGCTCAAACAAATTATACTTATGCTTGCTTTAGCAAGCTGTATAAATATGTAACAATCAGTCATGAAGACGCATAAAAAGTACTATTCCCGCCCTGTCCCCTAGCCATACCTCTAACTACAGTCCCTAAAGCAAAAGCCTTCTTTGGCCATTTGAAAATGTTGTGAGATTTGTATTACATTATAATGTATAAGAGAATTCAATACGAAGCAACAGGGCATCCAAACTCCAATTTTGCTGATATTTTGTCCACATCCTTCTATTAGTCTGCAGTCTTCAAAGAAATACAAACCAAAAGTGAAGTCCATTCTAAATAAACTGAGAAAGGCCTCCCTAGCTAAGCAAGTTATTTCTTTCAGCCATTGAAAACATGTCGGTGAATACAAGATATACACTATTGCACTATTGAGTTAT
The DNA here is from genome assembly GCA_023333645.1 of Sceloporus occidentalis. NCBI lineage: Eukaryota > Metazoa > Chordata > Lepidosauria > Squamata > Phrynosomatidae > Sceloporus > Sceloporus occidentalis. The sequence goes on along the minus strand of JALMGF010000053.1, from coordinate 935,985 downwards.
GTTCTTTATAACTATAGGCCTTGGTATATAGTTTCTAGGCTACGTCTTTGTACTGATTTTGCTGTTTGCAAGCAACACAGGATGCTTTTGTTAGCTCAGCTTGGGCCCTGCTAGTCTTCAGTAAGGAACACAGCTTATGTCCTACTCTGCATTGTTCTTCACTGTAGCTTGTAAGATTCAGTTAAGAAGAAAAGAGTCTCTTTGACAGGTTCCAGCATTGATATCAGACTTATTTGCCTTCACATCCTCTTAGGCATAAGCAAAAATGCCAGTAAACCTATTTACGCATTTAGGTAGTGTACCACACTTGTGTATTTTAATTGGTGAGGGTGTTGTCACCACTTTGACAGTTCCATCTAATGGCAGACTGAACTCTCTACCACTGGAGGAGGAGGGCTGGTTGAGGAGATCATTGGCCCGAGGTTTGTTCCTACAGACCTCTGATTCAGTGCTCCCATGCAATGTGCACTAGCTCCCACCACCGGACCAGCAGGGTAGGAAGAAAAAAAGAGAAAGGGAGAGAGGGAAGAGATATATGGGGAAATTTGAAAATAGGGAGAAAGGAGGGAGAGAGGGAAGAGATATATGGAGAAATTTGAAAATAGGGAGAAAGGAGGGAGAGAGAGAAAAGAAAAGAGAAAAGAGAGAGAGAAATAGAGAAAGGAGAGAGAGAGAGGTAAGAGGGTGTGTTTGTGTTTTGAAAGTGTTTGTGTGAAGGAAAGTTTTATGCTAGGGCAAGTGTGCCTATGTAAGGGCAAGTAAGGATGTGAAAGGGCAAGTGTTTGCTAGGATGTAGATGTGTATGGGCAAGTGTGAATATGCATTTGTCAGTTTATGGACAGGCATGTGTAAGGGCAAGTACATCTTGACAGTCTACTTCTGTTTTGGGCCTAAAGGGAATAGAATGATTAATTTGAACACATTTAACCTAGGGAAGCTAGTTAGAATTGTTTTAAAAATGTCCATAAAGATCTCTGCCCCAGACCGATTAAGGTTTTAGCCACCATTAGTTCTACAAGTCTTTTTTGACGCAGACAGCACACAATTAGGAAATGAAAACTATGTCCCCGGGGAAATGAATTCGAATTTCACTGTGTTATTTTTTATTAAATGTCTCCTGTTGTTTTCATAATATGGAAGAGTCATAAGACATTAACATACATAATGAGCCTTAGCTGGTCCCAGTGCTCCATCCAAAAGGCACCTGCAATTGTATCTCTGTAATACAATGATGTTTTATTTCTATATATTACATACCTAAATATTTATTATTAAATTAATTATTTTAAGGATCATTGCTTATTGGATGCAGCCATGGGGCCAGCTAAGGCTCATCACATAGATTAATGTCCTTAATGTTTCTGTATTATGAAAACATAACAGATATTTAGAAATACTAACACTATGAAATCAAATTCCATTTTCCTATATATTTATATATATATATATATATATATATATATATATATATATATATATATATATATTGTGACAAACCCTGTAGCATGAGGGCCAGAAAATGTCACAGTTAGGGGTCTTAAGCACAAACCTCAAGCTCAGGAACACCTGTTTTGTAGCAAAACTGTGCTTTATTTTTAACTGCTCAACCGAAACACCCTAAAACAAAATCCTAAAAAGAAACAAACTAGCTCCCAATTGGAGCGCTCTAATTATACTATGCTGACCCAGACTATGCCAGGTTCTGGAAAACCTCCCCAGATGGCACACAGAGGTCTAGGCAGGTATTGCCTCACTTGGCTCAGGGATAGTCTTCTTCAGGGCCTCTCTTTGCCTGTTCTCCAATTGCTCCATCCCAGGGACCCATATGCATGACTTGCATAGCACCTGCACCTGAATGCCAAACGAATCATCTCCCTGGTGTTTACAGCATCACACCCACAGTGCTCTTTACAAATATTGGCACCCTTTGTAAATATGAGGAAAGAAGGCTGTGAAAAATTCCCTTTATTGTTTAACCATTTGAGCTTTTCTTCAAGCAATACACAAAAATACTCTGCCCTCATGGATATGAAACAATTGCAAACACAACACAGGTTTATTGAATTTTTTTTTTTTTTTAAATATATGTGTGCCCATGGCACCCCTATAAATTCATATGAGAAAAATATATTCCCATTGATATCACTTGGGTGACAAGGAATAGGAAATTGTTCCAACTATGACTTCCTGTTTCACAAGGGTATAAATATTATGGATAATTTATATAGTGATCAAGCGCTAAAGTATACAAGAATATATAGCTCCAAAAAAATGTAAATACTACTCAAAAGAATAAGTGGATGCTGGAAAAGAATATGATATTAAACACATGATAACATGCCATACAAAAGGAGTCATCTATCTATTACAGTGCCCCTGCAATCTACAATATATAGGAAGAACTATTCGTCCATTACATAAGAGATTGGACGAGCATGTTAGGGCGATTAAAACAGGAAAAGATAATCACTCCGTACCGTCACACTTTAGAGAGTTCCATGGTAGTGATCCAAAATTCTTAACCTTTATGGGGATTCATATAGTTAGAAGGGACTGGAGAGGGGGTGATTATGAGAAGAAAATAGGCCGGATAGAAATGCAATGGGTCTATAACCTTAAAACCCTAGCCCCAAAAGGTTTGAATCAGGATTTTGATTTGTTTAATTTTTTAAGTTGATTTAGGATTTTTAAACATCATAAATATTAATATTAGCATTAAATTTAATAAAACTAATTATTTTTAATTTAATATACTTTTATATATTTTTTTAAAGTGTTAATAAAATGTTTTTATCTACTTTTCTATATATTTTTATTGGTGGCAACAATGATGGGTATCTATTTGTGCATTTTAAGATTATTTGAAATTATTTAAAATATTTATAATACTCTAAATTAATCTGAAATACTCTATCTGCTATACAATTGTTATCTGTATGATAGTATTTAATATGCACTTTAGATTTAACTCTATGCTCTTTGAACACATTTTATTTAAACTCTTTTAAAACCAGTCTTCTAAAATCATTATATATGAATTAATATGACTATGTCTTTAATATTTATATTTATATTATATATGATGTACTTGATATCGGATTCCCTTGTCTTTTTTGGAACAAACTACTTTCTAATTGTTGTTTCACTTAAGAGTCTGTGATATGGACTTGGCTACACCTGTGATACATCTTAACGAGCTGCAGGAATGGACACAATTTAAATGGAATCAGTTATTTAAGGGAGGTGGAGTTGGAGCAACATCACACTACTGAAGAAGCCTGCTGATAGGGCGAAACGCGTTTAGGTGTTTGACGTTATACCCGGGAGCTGTTTCTCGCCGGTTGGAGCTACAAAGAGGACTCCGATACTTTGAGACTTTAATTCAAGAGCACATTGCACTTTATTGCTGCAAATAAATCTTTTTGCAATACATATCCTGTCTCCCCATCTGCATTTCGCTATTTGTATGGATCAGAAAACGGTTCAAACGTAAACAACGGAGGAGATACAACTTGGGAGAGAAATCCCACAACGCTTGTCTAGTTTGAGCAAGCTGTTTTGCTCAACCTTACGTGAGTGCAATATTATCCTGGGGGGGGAAGTCTTTCACTGATATAATATAGAAAGCACTATGATTATTATTTGTTTTTGATTTTCATATGTCAACAAGCCTCCATTTGAAAACGGTTGGATGCCAATTCCACTTAATTGAGGATATAAGTATTGTTTTCAATTATATTTCTGGTGGATTATACACTGTGTGTGTCACAACTTTGGTGAATTTAATATCTTTAAATTGTGGTGTTTTTTTTTTTTTTTTTTTTTTTTTTTTTTTCTTTTTGCGCGACACTTTATATATTTATATAAATATTATGGATACACATGGGCCAAATTCCCTTAGTCATTCATCACAATGAGTAAGACCAAGAAATATAGTTGTGGTGTGCGGCAAACTGTTGTTCAGCTTCACAAAAGTAGCTATATAAAGAGCTTGGTTTGGCAGGAGCCATATAGAAAAGTAGCTCATGCACATGGTTAAATATGGTGCTCGCTCTTTAATGTTTTGGGGCTGTTCTTCTGCCAGATGACCTGGACATTTTGTTACGATACTTGGCATCAAGGACTCTATCAAATATCAACAGATGTTAAAGGAAGCCTGACAACCTCTGCCAGAAAGCTTAAAATGGGCCATGGTTGGATCTTCTAGCAGGACAATGATACAAAACATACATCAAAATTAACACAAAATCAAGGTCCTACCATGGCTATCTCTGTCCCCTGACTTGAGCCCCATAAAAAACGTGTGGGGTTACCTTTAGAAGAGCGTGCACCAGTGTCGACTGAAATTTGAAGGATCTGGAGAGATTGTGTATGGCGGAATGGTCTCGGATCCCTTGCCCAACCTCATCAGGCATTTTAGGAGACAACTAAGAGCTGTTATCTTGGCAAAGGGAGGTAGCACACAGTCTAAACTAAAAGGTTGACTATAATTGTGGCACATTTATATTTAACAATATATATTTTTGGGGATAAACCTGTGTTGTGTTTGCAATTGTTTGATATCCATGAGAGCAGGGTAATTTTGTTACAATTTTTCACAGCCTTCTTTGCTCATATTTACCAAGGGTGCTAATATCTGTAAAGGGCACTGTGGCCACGCAGGCTGCATTTACAATCATTTTTGAAAAAAATGGGTAGTTTTGAAGCGCTCAGTGAATTCAAGCCTGGTACTGTGATAAGATGCCACCTTTGCAATAAGTCAGTTTGTGAAATGTCATCCTTGCTAGATATTCCATGTTCAACTGTAAGTGGTATTATTGAAAAGTAAAAGCACTTAGGAACAGCAGACACGAAATGCAAGAGTTAAGTCACAGAGAGGGGTCACCGAGTGCTGAGGTGCATGGTGTGTAAAAGTTGCCAACGCTCTGCTGATTCCATAGCCAATGAGTTCCAAACTTTTACTGACATTAATATCAGCACAAAAACTGTGTGGTGGGAGCATCATGGAATAGGTTTCCGTGGCTGCATGCACATATCCAGCCCCACCGTACAGGACACTGAATTTCCCCTAAAATTAAAAAAAATCTGCCATCCATATTACAAAAAAAGAAGTGAGCCCCAGAGTACGGAAGGGCATTGAGGCACAATTAATAGTAAGGAATGTGAGAAAAGAACAGCAGCGGCAGTAAGGCACTGGGCCATGTCTGGCACTGGCAGATGGCACATACAGCCTCTTTGAGCAGGACAGAATTTCCCCAATATTATAGAAATTTTAAAAAAGGTCCCCCCATAGTAAAGAAGGTGAGAGTAGCATCAGTAGTAGTAGTAGTAGAGCACTGGGTCTACGCAGGCAGACACTGGTAGATGATAGACACATACAGCCCATAGGAGCAGCACTTAATTTCCCTTTATTATATATATATATTATATTGCCTGGTTTTGTCACCAATATTTATATATGAATTTGTTTTCAGCAGTTTCGTCAGGGATCACTCTCCATTTCGAAGATTTGTACAAATGCATGAAACAGACAATTTTTGTAAAAAAACAAAATGAGGGGACCTGGCAATTTAAGGCTGGAGGCCACTTAAGTGTGGCCCTGGGACTGGTCTTCAGAGGGACAATTGAGCTTAAAAAATAACTTACCGACTTGCCCACTCGAAGAGGCAGGAATGCTGCAGACTCACATAACACAATGTTACTTGACACTGCTGTGAAAGTGTGGCTGCAGCTGAAAGGAACAGATAAAAGAAGCCTCTGGGAAGGTAAGGGGTGATGTTAGTGAGTGAGAATGCATGTATGTATGTATGTATACTAGAGTGAATGTGTATGTTAGCATGAGTGTGTATGTATAGGTGTGTATGTTAGCATAAGAGGGTTTGTGCTAGCATAAGTATGTATGTATGCATAAGTGTGAAAGCATAAGTGTGTGTTAGAGGAAGTGAGTGTATGTATGTGTGTAAGCATGAATGTGTCAGTATTAGTGTGAAAGCATAAGTGTGTCCATGTGTATGTGTGTGTTAGCAGGAGTGTATACTGTATGTGTACATGTATGTAAGTATGCGAGAGAGTGTGTGTGTAAATATGGGTGCGATATGGGGTAATAATTGTAGAGGATGGAAATGAATGTGAAAAGAAATGATGATGATGGTCAGGGACACCTCTTCACTTACACATACATACACAACCACACTTTTTACATTCTTAATGCTTCATTTCTTTTTTTTTTTTTTATTGTTTTAAAACATGTATACAACACAAAAGGGAAAAATGAGGGAACAGAAAAGAGAAGGGGAAGGGGGTACATTTCTGATGAAAGCAACAAGAAATCACAAAAAATCTCCTCACATCAGGGTAATGCATAATACAATGCGCAGCGCAATGACAGGAAACCTGAAAGCGCAGCACTCAAGGACGACGGAAGAGAGAGCCGCTCGGAGAATAAGAAAGACAACATCAGCCAAACAGCAGCCGAGATGAGGGGTCCGCCAGGAACTGGGACCAGTAAAACCAAGTACGACAGTGCCGTTCACTAAGACTATCGGACCTGGCCACCAGCTCTTCTATCTCACGAACATGTTCAACCCGCATCACCCACTCTCGTATAGAAGGTGGAGACGATTCACCCCAATGAAGGGGAATCAGGGCTTTAGCTTCATTCAGCAGGTGTCTAACCACCGAACGCCGATACACAGACACGGGTTGAGAAGTAAAATGTAGCAAATCTCCTGAGCCCCAGAGCCGAGGGAACAGCCATGCGTCAAGGCAAATATCTTACCCCACTGCCCCGCAGTAAGCGAGATAGCGAGTTCCGACTCCCATTTTCCCACATACGCTGGCAGAGAGGAATCATCAACACATAACAGTAGCTGATACAACAAAGAAATGCCGTGGGGAGGCAGAACATCCCTAGAGTGCAAAGCCTCAAAGGGGGTAAGGTCCCTAACAAGGTGGTGTTTCTGCGGGATGGACACGACATAATCTCTCAGCTGCAGGTACTGGAGAACTTGAAGAGTCGTAGGAGCAATCCCAGGGAGAAGTTCAGATAGGGGCCGAAGGTTATGCCCCTGCAGAAAGGAGCCCAACGCGGGAGATTCATGCGACGGGTACCCCAAAAAAGCACCCCCAGAAACACCCGGGGGAAAATCCGGATTACCACGAAGAGGAGTCTTGGGAGAAGGGTAAGTCAGCGTCCGACCCCTGCGAGAAACTGTGTAACACCCGTAAGGTGGCCAACACAAAGGGATTGCCCTCCACCTGCCGCTGAGCCACCCATGGAGGCAGCCAGGTAAGTGCTTGGATCGGCACTAGACAAGCGCTCGCCTCCAAAGGTATCCACAACTTATGGGAAGGGCGGTATGTCCATTCCAAGGACCGCAAGAGATGGCAAGCAAAATAATAAGTACGGACGCAAGGCAACCCCAGACCACCCTGCACTTTAGGCCTCTGTAATAACGCCATGGCCAATCTAGGAGATTTTCTAGCCCAAATAAAGGACAGGAACAACGAGCGCACCGTCGAGAAAAAGGTCCTCGGTAGAACTATAGGTAAGGCCTGCAAAAGATATATTAGCGGGGAAGAACGTTCATCTTAAGGGCATTAACTCTACCAATCCAAGAAATAACCAAGGATCCCCACGAACGAAGGTCCTTGCGAATTGCATCAAGCAGTGGAGGAAAATTAAACCTATACAAAAGAGAGAGGTCCGCAGTCAGCCAGACCCCCAGATGTCGCAGAGCCTGAGCGCACCACCGGAATGGGAAGGAGGAGGTCAAAGAGTCCACCTCCGCCCTAGGTAAGGAAATGTTCAATATCTCAGATTTAGCCGCATTAATTTTCAAATTAGAGAGACTACCATAAAGCCGAAATTCCTCGAGGAGCACGGGAAGCGAAACGCGGGGAGTCGTAAGTGCAAATAACATGTCGTCCGCAAAAGCCACCGTCTTATGCTGTATACCACCAGAGACAACCCCTGAAATATCCGGGTTAAGGCGCACCGCCTCTAAAAAGGGTTCCAGGGAGAGGACAAAAAGTAGCGGGGAAAGCGGGCAACCCTGCCTAGTGCCATTGGAGATAGGGAACGAGGGGGAGAGAGCCCCATTGATACGAACCCTGGCCGAAGGCCGAGAGTACAGAGCCGAGACCCAACCCAACATGTGAGGACCAAGACCGACCTCCCGAAGCACAGCGAGCATGAACGTCCAGTCGAGCCGGTCAAATGCCTTCTCAGCATCTGTAGAAAGCAAAATAGACCGGACCCCCGAACGCCGAACCAGGTGGATAAGATTCATCGCACGGATAGTCCCATCCCTGCATTCCCTACCAGGCACAAAGCCCGATTGATCAGGATGGATCAAAGCCGGAAGAAATCTACCCAATCGCAAAGCCAGTATTTTGGAGAATAGTTTCACATCCACATTCAACAGGGAGATAGGCCTATAGCTACCGCACAGATCAGCATCCCTCCCCTCCTTTGGGATCACAGCTACCGTGGCCGCCAAAGTATAGGGATGAAAGCAGTCCCCCTTCAAGATAGAATTAAACACAGAGACCAAATGGGGACCCAAAATATCAAAAAACTTTTTATAATAGGCCAAAGAAAGACCATCTGGACCCGGGCATTTCCCCGGTTTAGAAAGCTTAATCGCCCTAGACAATTCGTCCAGAGATATCGGCACCTCCAACTGTTCCAATTTGGACAGACGACGGGGTAAATAACGGGATAGATAGTGAGCAATAGCCAATCGACGAGCCTCCGAATCACCAGAGGAGTCGTGTGTAGGGGAGCGGTTGTAGAGGTTAGAATAGAAGGCTACAAATTCGTGCGCAATTTCGGATGGGAGGTAGCGCAAGACCCCCCCCCGCGGAGCGAATCCTGGAGATATAGGAGAGTTGCCTCCTCTTACGCAAAGCGCGGGCTAAGTATTTCCCCGGCTTGTTCCCATGTTCATAGAAGAGGGCCCTAAGACGAACAAAAGATCTCTGAGCTTGGGCATTAAGAATAGCAGCGAGATCTGCACGAAGCGCAAGCAGACGCGCAAAATCCGCAGCTAACATTGTGTCCTTATGCACCCTCTCCAACCTCTCTATCTGCAAATATAGATCACTAAGCTTGTGAGCATGGGCTCTTTTCCTAGCAGCCCCCAACTTAATAAGCTGACCGCGGACAACACATTTATGAGCTTCCCAGATCGTAGGAAGAGGCAGATCGGGAGTCACATTGTTCGAAAAATAATTGCGTAAAGTCTCGGCAGTGCCTTCCGAGGCAAGGGTATCAGCGAGCAGAGACTCATTCAGTCTCCAAGAGCTCTGGGTAGGTCTTGACAGGGGAGATTTCAGCGTCAAGGACAGGGGAGCATGGTCAGACCACGTAATGGGACCATAGGCGGCAGCAAGCAGGAGAGGAAGAGAATAGTGAGTAACAAACAAACAGTCAATGCGAGAATACCTGTCGTGTGGAACAGAGTAAAAACTGAAATCCTTATCAGAAGGGTGAAGAGCCCTCCAGCAATCCACCAGTTGCTCAGATGTGAGCAAAGAATGGATACGCTTCAAGACATGAGAGGGGGTCTGAGACACCCCCGCGGACGTATCCAAGCGGGGAGATAGAGCAACATTGAGATCCCCACCAAAAATTAACATCCCCTCCTGAAAGCGGCGTAAGGCTCGAAACGTCTTAGAAAGCCACAAGTGCTGTCCAGTGTTAGGAACATAGACATTAGCAAACGTGTACCAGGTATCAGCTAATCTCCCCTTCACAAAGAGGAATCTACCCTCCGAATCCGCTAAATGGGTGACATCAGCAAGCGGGACATGAGTAGAAAACAAAATAGCGACCCCTTTCGATTAGGATTGTGGATTGTTACTGAAATAGGCAACGGGGTAATCTCGCGACCGCAGAGTAGGATGAGACCCGCCCCTAAAATGAGTCTCTTGAATGAACGCAACAGAGGCACGCCGATGCTTTAAATCCCTAAGCAGAATGGAACGTTTCTCAGGGACATTAAGCCCCTTAGCATTGATCGAGAGCACAACAAGATCGGCAGGTCGAGAAGCCATAATATAGGACGAAGGCACTGGGAGGGAGATTATCTCCTGAAGCACAATTCCGGACCCCCAAGGGAAAGAGAGAAGGGAACAGGGAGAGGAAGAGGAAAAGGAAACACAAAAAAGGGAAGGAGAAGGGGGGGAGAAGGAGAGACAAACACAAGGAAATGAGGACAAAAACAAGAGAAACAGGGGGGGGAAGGGACACAGCAAACAGACAACTAGACAGAGAAAGAAACCAACAAGGAAGGGGAAGGGAACGAGAGACAGACACCAAGAGAGGGAGACGAAAACAAGGAAAGGGAAGAAGCACAACTAAACAAACAAAGAAACAAAGAAACAGGGAGGAGGGGGAAAACAATCTCCACCCTCCAGAAAAACACCCAGGGCGTCAGCTGGAAGAGAATACACTGGAGGTTCCAGAACAGCAGAACCAGTGTTCCACCAGCACAGAACGGCGCCTACGGTAAGAGACGGAAGGACGGCCGAGAAAGAATCCGCCAAAAAACAAAATCAAAACGCTTAATCAAAGAGAACATGAGACCAATCGCCGGTCCCCGGCACAGAAGATAGCATAGTGCACAATCCATACCATCCCCACCGAACACCCCAAAAAAACAAACACAGAGGGAGAAGTGTAGTGTGCTATAACCCAGAAGCGAGTAAGCGTAAAACATCCCACCCACCTACCGGGAGCACGTCAGAGGGCAAATGGCAGGACCGAGAAATCAGTGCAAAAAAAAATAAACATAACAAAACACCCCCCCGCCCGCCCCCACCCAAAAGTGCCGAAACCCCCCCTTCCATAACCCAAAAACAAGAGTCCAGAACCAGCACATAAACACCCGACACAGCATCTCAGGGCCCGGGGGGACTCACGACGGGAAGAGCCCCATAGCAGCAATCGCAGGGTAGGCACCGGAAACATAAGCCACAGTCACCCACCCTCCCCCGACCTGGAAAAAGAAAAGAAAACAAACAAAATCCCCTAAAAACATAAACTGAATCAGTCCGGAACGACGACCCAGCCAAAAAAGGGGGGGGTGTCCAGATCCCGATACATGAAAGCATCCACAAGGCAGGTCGGAGGTAGCAGGCAGCTCGCATCAGAGTCTCTAGTCAAGGGGGGGGCAAGGTAGGATCCCCGAATCAAAAACAACGGCAGGTGGAGGAACGGTCCAGGTGCCGATAACCGGTAGGTACACCAACGCAGTCATGAACACATCCGCAACTGGTCAGAACAGCAGGAACATGACACCAGGTGCTCACTCCTCAGGATCCATCGCCTCTGGAACACGAGCAGGCAGCCGTCCAGAACGGGGAGCACGACTAGACAACCTCTCTCCCTGACGTGAAGATCCCGCAGCAACGCCACCAGAACCACGATCCGCCGGGACAGCAGGTAAGTTCCAATCGGGAAGCCGTAGCGCAGGTAGGCGAAGATCTCGGAGGAACGCCGACAACTCACGATGGAAGCGGAGCGAGTAAGTAGAGCCACCAGAGCGCACGTTCAGGCTAAAGGGATATCCCCTATGATAAGGAATGCCACGGTTCCGGAGCTCAGATGTAAGAGGTCGCAGCATCCTACGATTTTGTAGTGTGATGTCAGAGAGGTCTTGGAACAGGGCGACCGTAGAGCCATGATAAGTCCAGGAGCCCACTTCCCGTGCACGCCGCATGATCTGCTCCTTCAGCTGGAAATCTGTAACACAACAGACGATATCCCGCGGTGGAGCCGTCGGGGAACCCCTAGGACTCAGGGCCCTGTGGGCACGATCCAGAGAAATCGCAGTGTCGGGAGGTCTTCCCAAGAGATCATTAAAGAGGCGAACTACCAGACCTCCAACATCTTCAGGAGCGTGCGTAGCCTCCTCAGGAAGGCCCCGAATGCGCACATTATGGCGTCGGCCCCTATTGTCGAGGTCCTCCAGTCTCCGCCGATATTCGGCCAGATAGTAGGCATGGTGGGCAGACACGGACTCCAAGGCAGACGTTCTCTGAGCCTGCTGAGTGGATTCCGCCTCCCGGAGCGCAAGACGACGGTCCAACCCCTCTAGGTCAGCTCGAAGGCCCGCCACGGCCTCAGTCACAGTCTGCTTAAGCTCCGACAGCAACGTGCTAAAGTCTGCCTTCCACGGAGCCGAGGAAAAGAGCTGGCGAACATCCGCCGAACAGGTAAGTGCAGCAGGCGTGCCCGTGGCCACATCGTCATGTCTGTCCTCGGAATCACGGGAACCCTCGGGCGAAGTATCCACGTGGTCTCCAAGCGCTTGTGAGGCCAGAGCTGCCGGGGTGCGAAAATACTCCCGAAGGGAGGCTGCCGAGGACATAGCACTCTCCCCAGGCCCCGATGGGGTGGAGGATTGTCGTCTGTTACGCACCATAATTGCAAATTATAGCTAAAAGAGCTAATAATACCGGGGAACCGACGGAGCTCAGCTCTCAAGCAGCCATCTTCTCCAACGGTCGGCCACGCCCCCCCTTAATGCTTCATTTCATACTTAAAATGTTTTTTTTTGTGTTATTCGTAATATATTGGTGCCCTCCCAGCTGGTCCGAACCCATAACATGATGTCATGAGCCATAGTGTTATTAGTTTGTGTTTTCATATGTATTTTTTTATGACTAATGTGTTCTTCCTATATACTTTAAAAATGCATGGTTTGCACCATTCAAAAAAAAAAAAATGTTGGGTCTGGAAACCCACATATGCGCCATGTGAATAATTATGGTGCTATGAAACATGAGGCTGGCATTTAATTATTTGCAGGGCTGGTATGCTATTATTTCCATTGCTGTTTTTTTATTTCCAGTCAGGCCCTGGGGGTTAGTGCAGGAGGGCCCTTCAAAGATTAATTTTCTGTATTGAATACAAATCTCCAATTACTCTCCAATATATATTTGATTTGCTTTAAATCAGGCGAATCAGAGGATTTGAATCAGTAAGAAGAGATAAGCCACTTTGATGAGTAGCTGGGCTGAATGGAGGAGCTGATTTGTAAACTAAGTATAGAAACATAGAATTTGACTATGTTTCTATGCTTTTTGTTAAGAGGAGGAGGTGATTTGTAAATTAAGTATATTTGTTATGGCTGTACTATATATATGTTATTAGAAGGTGGTCAAGATCTGATTAATCAAAGGTTTGTATAGTATTCATTTTTAATTTAGAGGTTCGATATTTGTCAGGATTTGACTTGAGGTTTGATTTGGTTCAAAAGTTGATTCTGGTGGCGGTAAGGATAGACAGATATCCAACTTGAACATTTTTTTGTGTTTCTAAAATACCTAAAGAATGACTTCTGATCATGTTTCAGGAAAGAAGAAAAAAATTAATTTACTGCAAAAATTTGGGAAAAATGTTTACAAATGTCTGTATGCGGTAAACCAAGCATAGACTTCAGATCCAATACATTAATCTAAATCCATAGAATAATTACATCATTATCTATCCTTATTTAAAGGAAAAGCTCCAACATTGTATCACTAGTATCAAATGAAAAATATGTTAGCAAAGGTATTATGCTGTTCTCTTTTTTAAAACATACCCCTGCATATTAGCCATTTTTATATATCTATCTTACTCTCTCACAGCAAGCAATAGAATGCCTCAGTCTTAATTATCCGGCCTGACACTCTGACAAATGAAAGTCTATGCACTAACAGGACTAGCATTGCCATAAAGAGTCAGCTCTGTGTGGTGTTTGAGCAGGGAAAGTCACCCAATATATCACATGATTAACAACAATGTCTGCTTCCAGATATGCGGATGAAGGTTTATTGGAGCAAAAATGAAATAATTCCACGTTTTTCAATGCTAACCTATATTAATGTATACAGTAGTATATTTTGTGCTCTAGGGGAAAAATATTTCATCATATATCCCACATTACTTCAGAATGTAATGTAACTTTAATATCTTAAAATCTATTGAATCATTTAAAAATGTTGACACAGCATATAAAACATTTGTTTTTTTCCCTGATAATGAATCTATATTTCCAGGTAACAGATCTGCTTTAAAATTATATAACAATTTTGGTATAAAGCTACCTTTTTGTTTTGTAGTTTGCATTCGTTATATATATATGTATTTGTTTCAAAATAAAAACACATTTTGCAAATATGGATTCTTCAAAATAATTCTTTGGTTTATGGCTATTTTCTTGATATAATATTACAGACTGTGCTCACAGCTCCAATACGATTGAGGAAGAAAAAAAAAAAGAAAAATTGTAATATATTTAAATGGATTCAAGTGAAAGGCAGTAAACTGGTTTGTAACAGAGATAAGCCTGGGAAGCTGTTAATATTAATATTTAGACTGTGGCCAGCAAACTTGCATTTTATTTCATTTTGCATTTGGGAATGATCCATTTTAAATGAATTTATAGACGGCATTGGAAAGGTGGTGAGCTTCCTTGTAAGGTACCAACAAATCTAAGCATGACCACACTACATGTGCTGCATGTATAATCTACATGTACACTATATGGACAAAAGTATTGGGACACCTGGCCATTACACCAACAGGGACTTTTATGACATGGCATTCTAAACACATAGACATTAATATGTCTTTATGGACTTTGCTCTGTGCACTGGGGCACAATCATGCGGAAATAGAAAGGGCCCAACACAGTTGGAAGCAAAGCATTATCCAAAATGTCTTGTTAGGTCCCCTTACCAAAAAAAGACTATAAATCCATAAGAATGACTCATTGGGTTAGAGTGAAATGTAAACGATTATGTGTAACCAGGCCCGGACTGGCCATCGGTGGGCCGGACTGGAGTGACTTAGGGGCTGATGGAGCTGCAGCTCCAGGCCCCTACCTTAAAATAGGCCCAGTCAGGACCGAACTGACTGGGCCTATGCGGCCTCTACGGCCGCATTAACGCAGGGCATAAGGGGCACCTGCCCCTTAAGCCCGCCGCAACTGCGACCGGGTCCGCCACTCTAAGGGGTCGGGAAGCCCCCACCAGGGCCGGCCTTATACGGGTGTGCGGCCACACAGGGTTTAAATTAAAACATCGGGGTTTTTTTTTTAACTTTATTTAACATCCTCCATGTTAAATAAAGTTTTTGTTAACTTTATTTAACATGGAGGATGTTAAATAAAGTTAAAAAAACCCCCCGATGTTTTAATGTAAGCCCTGTGTGGCCGCAGACCCCTAAGGCCTGCCCTGGTGGGGGCTTCCCGGCCCCTTAGAGTGGCGGACCCGGTCGCAGTTGCGGCGGGCTTAAGGGGCAGGTGCCCCTTATGCCCTGCGTTAATGCGGCCGTAGAGGCCGCATAGGCCCAGTCAGTCCGGTCCTGCCGCGGGCCCGGTCGCAGTTGCTGCTTGCTCCGGCAACAAGGTAAGTAGGGTGAGGGAGGGGGGTACAGTCAGAAGGGGCAGAGGGGGGTTAGATAGTGAGAAATGGGGAGAGGGGATAGATAGTGACAGGGGGTACATAGTGAGAAGGGGCAGATAAGATGGGGAGAGGGGGTAGTGTGAATGCGTATGAGAATGAATGAATAAATGTGTGGATGAATTGTGTGAATGCGTATGACAATGAATGAATTCATGTGTGGATGAATTGCTTGAATGATTTGTGAGACTGCATTAATGAATGTGTTAATGATTTGTGTGACTGAGTAAATGCAAAGATGGTACATGAAGGGTGGGCTTTAACAATAAATAAATAAATAAATAAATAAATATGGGCTGCTCGGGCTTAAATGCCCGGGCCTATTTTTTGTCCCAGTCCGGGCCTGTGTGTAACAAAGAGAAGTTGTATATGCAAAATATATAAACTGGAAGATGGAGTCTCTAATTGATGTTTTTGAGCCAAAATGAAAGGTGCTTATATTCAATCTGAAGAAGAGACCTCTGATGTCCTGAAGCTTTAAATGACTCTACATCTTTTTTCAGCGTTGGTGCAACTTTGAATAGAGATTCCAAAAATATAGGATATCAGGAAAACAACACTTTGATAAAACCACTGATGCATGACAACTTTGTTTGTCTTACACGGAA
This sequence comes from Sceloporus occidentalis, assembly GCA_023333645.1. Classification (NCBI taxonomy): domain Eukaryota; kingdom Metazoa; phylum Chordata; class Lepidosauria; order Squamata; family Phrynosomatidae; genus Sceloporus; species Sceloporus occidentalis. The sequence continues at coordinate 919,918 of JALMGF010000053.1, read as the reverse complement.
AATTAAAAGAAACATTTTAATATTCCAAATATTTGGCTATATAAGATAGCACCATCATCCACTACAATGGTTCCCAAGCGATTCCTCCTTTATTTTGATTAAAATAGGGTCACCAGATGTCTATGTTTTCAGAGGAAAGTTTCTGATTGAGGCTTTTGCCCCTCTTGCTGGTTGTCCCCAAAATGCTGCTGTGAATTCCCTGTTACATCTAAAGATAAATTCTATTTAGAACCTAACTTGGTCAATAACCCCCCCCCCAGGCTATTAATGCATGGCAATTTGTCTTCTGTGGCCTGCAATTCCCATGAACCTCAGCCATCCACCTAGCATTCCATGATTCATTGAGTGTGCATTAGGTTGTCTGGTGCTGTACAACATCTTAGGGCTGCATTCCAAATAACTGCAGAGTGCAACTAATGTATACAGCATGATTATGGGAGGCGCATCTGCTGGGAATATAACAATTATCATATAGCAAGCAGTAGATAAAGCAGAGACAATCTGCAATTCATGTTTTAAGACTGTCTAGTCCTCCCTTGGGTAACTCTGATGTGTTCTGTATACTGTCTGAAGTTGTAGGGTAACACAAAGAAACAAAGAATCATCTAAAAAGACTTGCCACAGGTTGACCTTGATGCATTTATGCAATTCTTGTAATTTAACTTACTTTGCTATGTTTTAAGAGCTGTTTTAGAGCCAAATACAGCCCCTTCCCAGTAAGCCAGAGTTACAATGTGCATCATGATGGCTGAATCATGGCTTTGTGAAGTGCATGGTGCACAGATGTTCACAGGCTAGAAAATTTGAAATCCAGTGTGATGTCTATCAAAATCATTTGCCAACAACATTTAAGAAATGTTCTCTGGCAGAATATTTTTACAAGAGTGTGAAATTCATATTAGTGTAATTTAAAATGTAAGCTGTCTCTGTGAACTTTGTGACTATCGGTGGGAATTATTGGTTTATAACTTAAAGCTCTCATCCTTGTGTCTGATTTTGCCAATAAACCCAATATAGAGATCGGTGGATTGATTGATCATAACAGAGAACTTTATAGGTCGGGCTACCTATGCCCTATGTCTTCAAGGAATGGCTTAGCAAAGAGGCAGGCTAGCCACGTATGTGGGCAGCACCGTTAACGCCAGATAACCTAAAACTGTATAGGAGAGAGAGGGGAATATGCCGGGGATTTGAAGTGGCACCATCCCAGGGATGGGATGGGAAAAGAGGACGGTGACCAAAAGAGGCAACACTTCACTCAAAGACTAAGTAAAATCTAGAGAGTTAAATATAAGAGTTTACCTACATTGATCTGTCATTGTTTAGAATTAAATGATTTACACTGCTTAATTCAACAAAAAGCAGCCTTAAGTGGACCAACTGGATTTTAATAAATTTCTTTTAACATCCCCGGTCTTCTAGAGGAGATTTATCAGTTCCCAACCCTCCCGTCTCCCCTTCACCACTTGCTTCCACCCCATTTTCGGTTGGTGTTTATCCTGGTTATCAGGCTGTGGTGCCTTTGTGCCAGACAGATGTCCTGTGGTGCTGATTGCCAGGAAGTAGGCAGCATCATCTAGTATAGTAAATTAAATGTGTTTCAGCTTGTTTGAATATATATTAAGTTCTTGTCTTTGTTGGATATAGTAAACTTGGTGCATTTAACTACACATGTTTGTATTGGAACTAAATCATATAAAGGGTTTCTGCAAAAATATGCAAATCCTCCATATCGGAATACAGAGGTTTCATAAGTATGTCGTGTCATTCTCAGCTACTGCTTGTTCCAGGATTCTAATGCTGATAAAATATGCGTGATTTTGTTGAGACGCAGGCTTCGGAGGCCATAGAGCTGTGTAACAAAATACAGGGTTACATATTTCCAAGGACGTGATTAAACTCAAGTCCAAGAAAAATAAGACCTTACTCTCTCTGTGGATAGTTTAGTCACCAGGCTATAATCCTCCTATTGAGATCACGGTTAGATCATAATGATTCTCTTGCAGCTTCATTTGTATCCTACAATATGGCAATTACATATTGAGCGAGCTGAGCCAATGTGGGGGAGGTGGGAAAAGCATTCTGCATTGTTACTGTCAGCTAGTAATGAATTTCAGGAGGTATGATGCCACGGGATTTCTCTTTTCATCATGCGGTCTTATTTGTTCTTAAATGTGAAGCATTGGAAAAATAAGTTTTTTGGGTTTTTTCCCCAGTTGCATGGATTCTGATCTTAGGCATCAGTAAATAAAAAAAAAAACAATGTCACACAATAGAATTCCTAGATTATTGTAAAGCACATTTATAGATTTTGCTGATAGCTTGGTCTTTTCTATAAAGTAAATTAACTAGCCAGGAGCAGCTAGTAAATTAGGCTCTGAGCGAGGTCTCATCTTTAGGCAGAGGCAAGAACCTATACCCCAGCCAGGTCATTTGAAATTCATGGGAAGCAATAGAGACAATTGTGAATAGCCGAAAAAAGACAGATTTATGAAATGGAAGCAAGAGTAAAGTGGGTGGAAATGAATGGAGAGAACGAAAGTGAGCAAGGCAATGGATTACTGCAAGAGATAAGTGAAGCGTCCATATCTATTGCCCATAGAGTATTAACTGAAATATCCACCAATAGCCTTTTGCTGCTTTTAACTCAGCCTTGATTCTAGTTGCAGTCTCGGCTTTGATTTTATTGTCTGCTTTAGGTCAACTATGCATATATTCTGTTTCTCAATGTATCCTCAGCATGCTTTCAGACAAGCAGACCTTTTATTATTAGTTACTGTCTGATCAAGTAAGCAATTGCTAGGACTGTTGAACAGGTTCAAAACTGCCTTTCCAATATGACAATATCTACAGTAGGTACGGCCAACATATTCACCACCATGTCACCCTGTCCTAAATACCGTACTAAAGTATGTATTTGGAGGTTTCAATTAAATCACTGGTAATTTGTTCTGCTTATTCATTGTTGTCAATCAGAAAATTGAGATGGTAAGATGGCGCCTTGTGTCCCTGTTTTAGGGGTCCATTATTAGGGAACAGTGTTAGTAAATAATTACACTTGTCAGGAATGTAAATGTATTATGGCAATGTATATCAAATATATGCATGCAGGGCTGAGGATGGAGTGGGCTAATTACAAACCACACCTAAAGACTTTTTGGAATTGTAATTTGGCTTTGGAAGAAAACACTACTTGCATTTTCATCCATGAGGCTATCCCATGAGACTGACTGAAAGAATATTTCATCAACAACAAGATAAAGAATAGAATTCACTACCTGGAGAGTTTGTGTTTAAAGATACTGTGGACGCGGGAAAAACTGATTCTGTAGGATATTTGATTCCAATCTTGGTGTCAAGAAGGATTTCTTTTGAACCGAGTTTCTTTTATTTTTTTTTATACATACAGTAAGGTGAAAATATGTTTTTTAAAAAGTTTTTATTCTTCAAATTCAATAACTAAGTTGCTGTGTTACTCGAGTATATGTTCTCCACATTGCATCAATATCCATTATGGCTTAACATACATTTTCATTGAATTGACATGAGACTTCTCTCTGTACCTTGTGAGTAGAACAGTGTGCTATTATGTTTGATATTTTACACGGTAGCTCTGCATCATCAAACACTCTTGTCTAATATGCAATGCCCGTCTAGGTGAATCACAGCTTCAAGAGCAGACATGATGGAATAAGGTTTGTCTGGGACGATAATTACATACAGGATTACCAAGCGGCTTCTACAAAATTACTGGCTGAAGTAGGAAAAATAAAGTTAAACGACGTATATCATATTTTTCTTTTTTTACAGAAACCTTCCATTGGAGTAGTAATACAACCAGAATCAGCAACACATATGTTTAAAATAGGGAAAAAAGCACGAATGTGCCGGATAAAAATAATAATAAAAATGTGTAATAATCAGAAAATGTTGTACTGTATAAGGTATACAAAATCTGCAGCTTCAGACAGAAGCTCTGATCTGTGAAGGCACATGATTGAGAACATCTCAGAGACTTACAACCAATCCCACCTGCATAGAAATAAAAGGAGGATTAGTTTATTACATTATGATCCGCTCTACAAACCACAAGCGTCCTGGGCCTCCGGACAGCTGCAACCGTGCAGCTGCGACTTCCCACAAAAGTTACAGTGCCGCTAAACCTCAAAAAGGGCTATGGCGACACTTGGGCTCTTTGGGTCTAAAGCTTGTAAGAAGAGTTAAATAAAATAAAAAAGGTGCTCTTGAATTGAGTGTTTAGGGCACCTGAGGCACAGGTCACACCTGAGGCAACTCTAACTGTAACAAGTGAATGGCAAGTTAATCAAATCAGTTACCATAATGCTACAATGCACAGCTGTCTGGGTACTGCATTCACATTAACATAATGATAAAGCCTATCATTCTGGGACCTTGTGGACAATTATTTTTGTAATAAACTGCGTTGTTAAAAATAAAATATTGTCTCCTTTATGAAATAAGAAAAACATATTTTGCTGTGAAAAAGGCATCAACTTTAATTTGTAATGGTCAGTCCTGAGGAGGGACAGTATAACCTGACACCAATCACTGATTTTGAGACGGCTCACTTTGTTTAAAATATTAAGGGGTCTTGTGAAATTCAAGCTGTGACTTGTGTAATACCAGGCAATGATATCTAAGCAAAGTTAAGTTGCTTCTACCATAAAATTGTGATACATAGAAGCTGCAATTGTCCTGCAACTGAGGACAACAGTGTGCTTGCCCTAGATAAATACTACAAACAGAAGTTTTAGAGTGCCCTCTAGTGGAAGACAGCTTTTTTGCAATTTGTGTCATGGAAAGTGATCCCTTTCTTGTTTTGGGTTGAGACGGTTGTAGTCTGGTCCATGATTCACAAGGTATTGATTTTGAATAACAAAGGCAAATCATTTTCAAATGAGACAAGGCCTTATGGCGGACACCAACCTGTAACATTGTGATTGTTGTTTTTTTACTTTCTAGATGTGTCATTTCCTAAAATAGGCACAGATTGATCAATATGATCAAGAGGCATCAAGGGTAGAAATGTGTATCTAACAAAAACCACTAAGGAAAATAATCAATGAATTGCTGGACCAAATGGAACTGAAATATGGACCTCCGGCACTACAGCTGCTGTGGACTACAGTTAGCATCATCTTTAAACAGAATTTGTTTTTGCTGCACAATTTGGCAGAGTTTCGCAATACAGATTATACTTAGAAACAGCTGGGAACTTCCCGGGGGTGACCCTTGAAGAGTTCTCCCGATCCTCATAGGAAGCAGGAAGGAGGCGTGTCTGAGTTAAGGTGGTATCTTTAACCACAGAAATAGGCTGGACTGGCTTAAAGAATTTTATAAGGGGCAAGGGATTGGCAGAATCAGGATTAAACACACTGCCTTAGAGGTCCAGTAATCACCCCTGATTTCTGGAGTCTTCAGGTTAAATCGGAAAATTTCTCAGAAATGCTTTTGTCCCAAATGCTAGCGTGAATCCATAGGGCCTCAGAAAACTTCATATGTCCGGTGCTCATATCATGCACAATGTATGTGAACGTTGTACGGAGAGAGTCAATGATACCTGGTGCAGGATAAATAACATAGGTAGTTGTGGATATATTATCGAGCCGGCCCCTTATCGACGATACTACATAGATTCTTGCACTTCTGCTTTGTCCATAGAATGTACGCATCAGATCTCTGGAATTCCTTAATTGTTGCCTCTTTCCGATTCTCAATACATACAATATAAACAGCAAATATCACACCAAAACCTATTGGCATGCCAACAAGTTTGGTGGAAATTAAATATTACAGAGAAAGCAGGTGTAATTTAGTGTGGTTTATAGTTATATCAGCAGCAGCAGGACAACTAAATTGCAAAAAATTTATTTTATGTAAATTAACATATTGGCAAATAATATACTTAAATGCATGCTATCCTGTTATAACCAATACACATACCAGTAAAGGTACAGCATAGAAAGATGGCAAAAAAAGAACATAAAGGATCCAGTACCTGTGTAAGTTGACCTAACTTTGTTATTGTAAACGTAGTGGATGATTGCAAACAGTTGAATGTTAAATTAGCATAATTAACTTTATGTATAGAGTATATATGTATGTATATATCATATACAAATCAATGTTAGCTACATTCTGGGGTATACTATATATTGTTTATGTAATCAATAGATTTATAAATAAAGTAATAAAGCTGTAACTTGCAGAATTGCAAAGGTTTCTACCACGAATGCCTTTGTGCACCTCATTGTCTTTTTGGTATGTGATGTTCATACCTGGGAACTCTCTGGGTTTGCCCCGGAGATTGCCAGGTAAGCGATGCTAGTCTGGTTCTCCGGGTCAAGACCCGAATCATTTGGGTCATGGGAGCGGGGTCTTGGCACGCCCTGCTCCCCGCCCATTTTTCCTTTAAATTGGGGTTGTTTCCCGCTGCTGTCAGTGGGAACTCCCCCAACGTCAACGGAACCACCCACCGACGGCAGCAGGATGTCAGTGTGCAGTCCTGGCCGTGTCCCGCAAGGGAAGGCTCCAGGTAGCCAGAGCCCAGAAGTTCCCAGGTATGGTGATGTTGTGTGACCCTGTGCACTGCACTGGCGTCGTCCAAGAAATGATCAGTGCTTTCACACCTATTACTGCTAAAGTAAACTCTACTACTAGTAGGAAGCCACTAGGCAACTTTTATGCTCAACACTTTGGTGTGCTTCCACTACAGGAGCACCTAATTGCGGATGCCCCAACCTCAGTGTGCTCCAGGCCTATGTCAGGGGCTCCTCAGTGTTTACGGGGCCCCTTAGTCCTTAAGAAGTAGCAATTAGGATCCATCTTTCCCTCGTGGGTTTTATATCTCCACTGGACATAGCCATGCAGACACCACAAGTGAGCAACAGCACTACATGGTCCTACTCAGTGTGGGTCCCAGTGCCCTCAAGGCACTTTAAGGCCAGCAGTCACGCAGTATGTGGCTGCTCATACCCTGCAGAACCGAATATGCAGCTGGTATTATTGTTAAGAATACAGCCTTAAAAGCCCATCTTGGATCTACCTGGATGGCCAGTCCAGGCCTTGGTGCCCTGAAGTACTGATGTCACATGCAGAAAGCATCCCAATTGAGAGATACTGTGAGATGACGACTATGAACAATTCACAACATGGCATTTTCTATTCTATTGCATTAACAAACCAATATGCAATAAACCAATACTGACTTTCTTGTGTAATTACTTTTCTGCTGTATCCAAACTGAAGTCTCAGTACTGATTAATTCTGAATGGGATCTCCTAAATCACGTATGTGTTATCTTACCAAGTAAAGACTGTAGGACAGAGGTTACAATAGAGGCAGCAAAGCAGTGTGTACAATAAATCCAATTGATTTGCTTTTCTTAGCGCACGGCCCAAACTGTTTTGTGTATTAAGACATAGGATTACCATCAAAATGAAAGCAACATCCTTTTCTCCCATATCATAATCCAATTAATATAATCACGTTTAGCGCATCAAGGGAAATGACATTCTAAAAGGTAATTTATGTACAGAAATGCCACACAACCCCCTCCCCCTGCACCTGCAGAATGTTGGTTCATTGTTCAGATATTTAATTACATGCAGCATAGATTAGGGAAAAATCCCTTGTGTGGATTTTCCTTATAAACCTGTCATATCACATACGGTATCAGTACTTTCTTTTACAGTTTATTAGTGACTCACAGAGGTCAACAAACACCTACAAATAAAAAATCACTATTTCATATATAAGAGCTGGCTTTCCGAGCTATATATGCAGTATAATATAACACACAATAAATGTAAGACAAGAGCAACCTTTTGTACTTTAGCTGCAGGAATCTAAGTCACAACATGCTCAGGCAGCCAAGCAAACTCTGATTCACCAGATATAGAGAGCTTTAACTCACAGTTCCATACCTCCAAACATTTTTTAAATCTCACAGAACCCACCAATACAAGCAATTGCACTTTAAAATGTTGCGCTTGCATCGCAACTTAAAACACGCTTCATTTTTGTCAGCACAGTCATGCATATTAAAAATAACCAACACATTGAATTGAATTCTCATAAGGCTGAGCCAGACATACTACTTCCATGATGCTGGCTGAGTGTTATGGGAAGTGCAGAAACAGTAAAGCTGCAGATGCTAGCTGTGAACTCAAATTTCTATGATTCTCAGCCAGCCAGGTATCCACGATAATGCTGGCTGAGCATCATTGGAAGAGTAGTCCACACAGCAGAGATTTTTTTATTTATTAAAAAAGGCTAATGTTAGCCTCCCTCCCAGGACACTGACTTTACTCACACCTGCCCATAAACACACACATATACACATACACTGCCTTTACACACACATACACTGCCCTTATACACACCTGCCCATAAACACATACACTGCCTGTTAAGCCTACCTGGCCCAGGAGAGGAGGAACCTTGTGCAGGGAGGCCGGACCATGCACTACTCACTAGATAGCAGGTTGTTGGCAGACTGCTAGTAGTGAGTTGAGCAGGGAACGGGAGATGTAAACTTCACAGCAGACGAGGAGTTAACGTAGACTCTGGGTAAGTAGACGGACTCAGGAACAGCAGACGAGGAGTTAACGTAGACTCTGGGTAAGTAGACGGATAACATGGACCCCCCAGAAGACTGAGGGTTAACACAGAGCAGCCGAGCAGAAAGCCAGGGGTTAAGACGTAGCCGAGGTCGAAATCCAAATACGGGTCAAAGCCGAGAAAACCAAACAAGGGGAACTGGGACGGAGATTAAAGGGTCAAGGAGCAGGATGGATCAGGAACAGGCAGGAAAGGGTTAACTGAGAGTTTAAGGGGAAGCAGGGAAACAAACCGCTGAGTTGCTTTCAGGAACTCTAAACAACAACTGAGCACCTTAGGAAAGGTGCCAGTTGTTTAAGTAGTCCCAGAAGCCCCCTGGAACCTGCCCAATTTCCGGGACGCGGTCCCTTTAAGAGAACCGGCTTTCGCTGGTTGCGTTGCTGGAGGACGCGTCGAGCAGCGGGTACACGGCTACCCGCTGTACGGGTAAGTATAGTTCGTGACAATCCCTCCCTCCTAAGGCGTGGCCTCTGGACACGCCCTGGCCCAGGTCGAGTAGGATGTCTGTGATGGAATTGTCGAGTGAGTCTGGGCGCATGGAGGTTACCAGCAGGTTCCCAGGACCGGTCTTCAGGACCATAACCTTCCCAGTCCACAAGATATTCCAGACGACCCCTATGAATGCGGGAATCCAATACCTTGCTGACCTCAAACTCTTCAGATCCTTCTACATGTACTGGTGCAGGCGGCAAAGGGTGCCGGCCGGGAAAGGAGTCAGGAGTGTGAGGTTTAAGCAGGGAAACATGGAACACAGGGTGTAGCTTAAGCCTCTTAGGTAGGTCCAGACGTACCGCCACGGGTCCCACTAGGTTAAGGATGGTGAAGGGCCCAATATATCTGGGACCCAATTTCTTCGACGGACACTGCAAACGCATATTGGCGGTAGAGAGCCAGACCCGATCCCCTACCCTATATGCTGGGGAGATGCGACGTCGCTTGTCGGCCGCTGCTTTAGTGGATGCTTGAACTCTAGAGAGTGTATCTTTGATTAAGGCGAATTGATCCTTTAACAATCTGATTCTTTGCGAAATTCTAGGAACCGCAGAAGTCCTGGGTTGATCAGGGAGCGTAAGGGGGTGAAAGCCATAATTAGCCCGGAAAGGAGACATTCTGGTAGCTGAGTGAAGGTGATTATTGTAGGAAAATTCTGCACATGGTAATAACTGGAACCAATCGTCCTGCAGGTACGAGGTGTAACATCTGATGTATTGTTCCAGAGTCTGGTTAGTTCTTTCGGTCTGGCCATTAGTTTGAGGGTGGAAAGCCGTGGAGAGACAACGTTTGATACCCAGTTCCTGACAGAAAGCTTCCCAGAAATGTGAGGTGAATTGAACCCCCCTATCGGACACGATGGATCTTGGGAGACCATGAAGCTGGAAGATCTCACGAAAGAACAACGAAGCGGTGCTTGCGGCTGAGGGAATACCTTTGGTAGCGATGAAATGCGCCATCTTAGTAAATCTGTCAATGACAACCAGAATAGTGGTATGGTCTTCAGAGGCCGGAAGGTCGACAATGAAATCAAGAGAAATATCCTCCCAAGGTTGTGTAGGAACGGGTAAAGGCTGCAAAAGACCAGCAGGGCGTAAATGTAAATCTTTAGATCTAGCACAGACCGGGCAGGCAGACACGTATCTTTGCACGTCCTTTCCCACAGACGGCCACCAAAAGGACCTGGTAAGTAGTTCCTTTGTCTTTCTTATGCCGCCATGACCAGCAAGCCGAGAATCATGACAAAAATTGAGTACTTCGAATCGGGCAGCAGGAGGTACGTATATACTGGTTCCTTTAAACAGTAAACCATCTCTCAGAGTCAATTCTTGGATCTCAGCATTCTGCGAGGAGGTAGAAGTAACAGTCTTGATTAAATCCAATAGTGAAGACTGAGAGGTGACAAAACATGTCGCTGGAAGAACAGTTTCCTGTACGGCATCCAAGGAAACCGGAGTCTTGGAACCGAGACGGGACAGCGCGTCAGCTTTTGTGTTCTTGGAACCAGGGAGGTAGGTAATATGGAGTTGGAAGCGTGAAAAAAATAATGCCCATCTTGCTTGACGAGGGCGAAAGCGTCGTGCAGTTCTAAGATATTCCAAATTGCGATGGTCAGTGTAAATGGTAACGGGATGTAAAGCGCCTTCCAACAAGTGACGCCATTCTTCCAGAGCTACTTTAATAGCCAAGAGTTCTTTATCACCAACGTCATAATTTAATTCTGCAACCGATAGTTTCCTTGAATAATAAGCGATGGGGTGTAGAAGTTGTCTCTCACCCCGCCTTTGTGAGAGCACGGCTCCTAACGCGCTAGCGGATGCATCCACCTCCACAAAGTACGGAGAAGATGGATCAGGGAGGACGAGAATCGGTGCCGATGTGAATTTTTCTTTAAGCACCTCGAACGCATCTTGTGCCTGTGGAGACCATCGGAAGGGAGTATCTTGTTTAGTGAGAGCGGTGAGTGGTTGAATAATATGAGAAAAATTACGTATGAATTTTCGGTAGAAGTTGGCGAACCCAACAAACCTCTGTACTTCTTTTTTGGAGGAGGGTATAGGCCAGTCCTTGATTGCGGAGATCTTTTTAGGATCCATCTGAATGGATTTGGGGGTAACGATAAATCCCAGGAATTCAATCATGGTAGTTTCAAATACACATTTTTCTAATTTGGCGTATAGACCATTCTCATGAAGACGAAGCAGAACTTTGTTAACGTGGAGCCTATGTTCTGCAAGCGAAGACAAAAAGATAAGAATATCATCGAGGTACACCACCATGAAGATGTCCAGAAAATCCCTGAATACATCATTAAGAAAATACTGAAAGGTGGCCGGGGCATTACAAAGGCCGAAAGGCATTACAGTATATTCGAAATGCCCATACCTAGTCCGAAAAGCAGTCTTCCATTCATCACCTTCCCTGATGCGGACTAGGTTATAGGCCCCTCTGAGATCGAGCTTGGAGAATATGGAGGCGGAGCGGGCTCTGTCGAGTAGTTCAGGGATTAGTGGTAATGGGTACCGATTCTTTATGGTAATCTTATTGAGGTCCCTGTAATCAATACACGGTCGAAGGGAACCATCTTTCTTTTCAACGAAGAATATGCTGGCTCCTGCTGGTGAGGTAGAAGGTCGGATAAACCCCTTCCTTAAATTTTCGTCGAGGTATTCCTTTAAATGTTTTAGTTCAGACTCGGATAAAGGAAAGATCCTTCCAAAGGATACAGAAGAGCCAGGTTTAATAAGTCTATGGGACAATCATACACGCGGTGAGGGGGTAATTGTTCGGCAGCTTTTTTACAGAAAACATTTTCAAAATCACTATACTGTGCTGGTATCGTAGGTGTGGGCTCAGCAGAATCCTTGCAGTAGCCTGGTGCTGTGAGTGCCAGGGGTGCCGAGAAACAGGATGTTTGGCAGTAGCAAGATGTAAGGGAAACCGTCCCCGTAGCCCATTCAATAGCAGGATTATGAGTCCATAGCCAAGTGATACCCAGGATGAGTGGGAACAACGGAGAACTGACGAGATCAAAAGTAACTGATTCATGATGATGAAGACTGACGTTCATTTTTACAGGAATGGTTTCAGAGGTCACAGGTCCCGAGGCGAGAAGGCTTCCATCGACGGCCTGAACAAATAGGGGCTTAGTCTTAGAACGAGTGGGCACAGACAGGATCTTGGCCAAGTTGAGATCCATAAAACAGCCGCTGGCGCCTGAATCAATTATGGCTGATAAGAAGATTGGCTTAGTGGTCCACTGTAGAGAGAGAGAGATGGTCAGTAGGCCGGCCTTGTTACATTTGGTAACAGTGGGATCAGAAACCATCTTACCTATACGCTTGGCAGGACGGATGGGACAGGTGCGCACATAATGTCCAGACTTCCCGCAATAAAAGCATAAGTTCTGGGTACGACGCCGAGCCATCTCTTGTGAACTAAGGGGCCCAGGGGTAAGTCCAATTTGCATGGGCTCCTCGGAAGTAGTGGGACCCGTAGTTGCAGGGACAGGAACAGCCGAATAGTAAACCGATGAACCTCTCTCCAGACGCCTTTCCCGTAAGCGCCTGTCAATCTGCAGAGACAACTGAATAAGCCCTTCTAATGTGTTGGGAACCCCGGTCCTGGCTAGTTCTTCTTTTAGCCCTTCGGATAAACCCAAACGGAACTGGTCCAGTAGTGCTGGCTCATTCCAGTTAGTCTCAATGGCAAGTCTCCGAAATTCAGTTATATAATCTTCCACTGGCAGACGTCCTTGATGGAGGACCCGTATCTTGGCTTGAGAGGAAGCAGTCTTGTGCACATCTTCATAGAGGCTGTCCATGGCCTGTAAAAAAGTGTCCCAGGAATCCAAGATAGGGCTCTTAATCTGTAGCAGGTGATGCGCCCAAGCTTGAGGCTCTCCGGTGAGCAGAGAGATGACTGTGTGGACCTTTATAAAGTCATTGCAATAAGTACGGGGTTTCAGGGAAAACAGAACTTGGCAGGCTGAAATGAAAGTCCTATAATGATCACGCTGACCGGAGAATCTCTCTGGTAATAGTACTTGAGGTTCCGGGGTACCTGCTACTGGATCACTCGGTGGTGAAACTGGTACTGGGGCAGACAAAGAAGTGGACGGAGATTCCTGAACAGAAGGCTGTCTTTGCAGCTTCAGAAGTTCTTGATTCAGGCGAAGTTGTCCGGCTTGGAGCTCTTGCACCGACTGAGTCAAGGCCACGAGTTGTTGAGTAAGAACTGTAATAGCCTCAGCCATCCCTGCTGGCTCCATAGTGGCTCAGTTGTAATGTTAAGCCTACCTGGCCCAGGAGAGGAGGAACCTTGTGCAGGGAGGCCGGACCATGCACTACTCACTAGATAGCAGGTTGTTGGCAGACTGCTAGTAGTGAGTTGAGCAGGGAACGGGAGATGTAAACTTCACAGCAGACGAGGAGTTAACGTAGACTCTGGGTAAGTAGACGGACTCAGGAACAGCAGACGAGGAGTTAACGTAGACTCTGGGTAAGTAGACGGATAACATGGACCCCCCAGAAGACTGAGGGTTAACACAGAGCAGCCGAGCAGAAAGCCAGGGGTTAAGACGTAGCCGAGGTCGAAATCCAAATACGGGTCAAAGCCGAGAAAACCAAACAAGGGGAACTGGGACGGAGATTAAAGGGTCAAGGAGCAGGATGGATCAGGAACAGGCAGGAAAGGGTTAACTGAGAGTTTAAGGGGAAGCAGGGAAACAAACCGCTGAGTTGCTTTCAGGAACGCTAAACAACAACTGAGCACCTTAGGAAAGGTGCCAGTTGTTTAAGTAGTCCCAGAAGCCCCCTGGAACCTGCCCAATTTCCGGGACGCGGTCCCTTTAAGAGAACCGGCTTTCGCGCATGCGTGAAGCCCCCGTCGGGAAGCCTGCAGACCGCGTTGCTGGAGGACGCGTCGAGCAGCGGGTACACGGCTACCAGCTGTACGGGTAAGTATAGTTCGTGACACTGCCCTTAAACACACATATAAACGTACACTGCCCTTAGACACATATATACACGTACACTGCTCTTAAAGAAAAATATAGACGCGTACACTGCCCTTACACACACACATACACGTACACTGCCCTTACACACACACATACATGTACACTGCCCTTATACACACACATATACTTGTACACTGTCCTCACACACACATATACATGTACACTGCCCTCTGATTTTGGAATCAAAACATTTGCTACTGCAAACATTTTCAGATGAAAAAGTTCAATTCAGTAGAACCTCAGCACTTTGTCCCACCCCTTTTAAGACGTGGGACAAAAACCTGAGGCACAGTCATTGGGCGGCGCGTTGCGTGCACACCAGCCCCCTTAATTTCATCAGGCGCCGGCGGCTTGAAGAGGCTGTTGGTCTGCCGACCGCCCGGCCCACAGACCTGCCGGCCCCCCGGAAAATTTCCAGGTATCCCGGTGGGCCAGTCCGGCCCTGGCCTCTCCCATCCTCTGCCCCTGCAAAGCAGGACAGAAGAGGGGATAGGCGGGACAGAGACCCAAAATCGGGACTGTCCCGCCTAAATCAAACACAATCAACTGAACTACTGGGAACTACAACACCTATTATTAGTAAACAGAGTGCAAGCACTACAACTCCCAACAATCTCAGCTGCAAATGTGTAACCTACAACACCAGCCATGCACAGACAAGCAAACTCTGTGTCCCTTGCTGCTTGGGACAGATACTCTTAGGAGTGATGGACAATGTTGACCCTGCACTATGTTGCTCAGCACTAAACTTTGTTATAGAGAAGTTTGAGAACAAAGTGTTCTCTTGAATTAACCCATTTGGCTTTTCTCTGTGCTGTGAATACCAGTTCTACCCCTTACTTTTATATGTTAAATCAATACCGATTCAACCATAGAGTTGCTAAGGATCTGAACTGAATAATGTTTCATGGTGTACTGAACACAGCAGTATACATGGACTCTTCAGCCATTTAATGGTAATCAGAAGACTGTTTCATACTTTGTTTCTTGCAGTAAACTGCAACCTCTCTTGTTTTTCTTAAGATATCCCCTCTTGCATTTTACCTACATTTAAACTCCCACCCTTTTTCCTGGTATACAAAATCGAGACCTCTTTTAACCAACTTCCTTATAGATTTGGCTTGACATAAGGCTTTGGTGCACTTGCTTGTAAACCTGTGTCATGATGCTGGTTTAATCTAATGCCCAGTGGAACAAGCGAATGCCTCGATCAGTGGCAGTATTTCTAAATTGTCCATCCAGATGGATATCCCCTCCCTTCTCCACTTTTGTCTATTATGTTTTGTCCTCCAAATCCATGTGATTTTTTTTACACTACTAATCTGCATTTACCTTAGTGGAACCTTAGGTTACTGGGTAAAAGAAGATGATGAATGATGGGACTGGTAAAGAGAAACGGCTTCTTTTGTACGGCTGACCAAACCACGAGTTGTAGTTCTCAAGAGCTGGAGGGCAAAGGGTGGCCAGACCTTTCTGAGAATGATCATGTTTGGTTTATGCTCTACACTGGCTTATTTCTCGTAATGAAGCATGGATTTGTACTGTACATAAATCAAATAGAATTTTGATGTGGTCAGATGATCACTGAAGTCATTTGGAGAGATTTAGGGTAGAGCTAGGTGAATCTGCTATTTGCAGTTTATTATTTCAATCTATTGTTTCAATCCCACCTAAACCATACAATCCCACAATATAACTCCCGCTGCACACAATGGATCTGCCTCCTCTCTAATAAAGAACACAAATACAAATAAAAGGCATGTGGCCACATTATTAAAATAAAAGCACGCTTTCAATTGAAGAGACCCTACATATTCCGCGACACAGAGCACAGTACGACTGTGAACCAACAGAGAGGCATGTGACACATGTAAACATACATAGGCATGTGACACATGTAAACATACATTACGGTCAAGTGTTCAACACATTCCTCTCTCTCTGCATTTGATTGGCAGGTTTATTTTATTTTGGCATAGCCTCGTTGCCCATTTATTTACATTAAACGTCCTTACATTGATTACCTAAACTTGCTCTACTAAGGGGTCAGGTTTAATTTCTGAATACCCCTTTGCCTATGGTTTTGTTGAATTCTTTTTTTTTTATCTACATTAAACAACTTTGTTACATTACACCTAATTATCTTTATCCTCCAAATCCATATACGGTATTTGTTTCTCTAGTAATCCTGGTTTATCTTAGTTGACTCTTAGGCTACTGAGTAAAAGATGATTAAGAATTCTGGGCAACCTGTTTGTTTCAAAGTAGCTTGAGACAAAAACGGCCATACTGAGAGTTGTCGTCCTCAAGAGCTGGAGGGTATTAATTACCTTGTAAGATTAACATTACATTGTTTCTCCTAACCATTTCTGCATTTCTTACATAAAGTCCCAACAGTATAGTATTCCAGTCCAAATTTTAGCAGAGATCTACATGAGCCTGGGAGAGCTAACAATAACTCTACATCGTAACATCATCCCATCACTACAGCTTTGATATAATATGTGCACAGCAATCATCATCCCCAAATCTGTTTCCTATTGTGCTATTAATCATATGTTTGCATCCCACTTGTGTATTATTATGCATTTATTAAAAACATCCTGAACTTGACAAACATAATTATCTACCTGTCTTCTTAAACTACAGCTACTCTCATGTTTGGCTCACCATTAAATAATGCATCATTTAAAGGAGTCCTTGCCGGGTTCTTCAATCATGATCTGCCCACGTACGTCCAGCTTTCTGCACATTAAGTGTACTTTTTACTACCAGCTCTTTGTACTTTTAAAATACCTCTTATAGATGATGTTCCATCTACTCTGCTGGCTTTAACACTTTTATAAATATATTATTAAAAACATTATACTGAATTTCCTAGTACTATTGAATTGCTCTAACCTGGAAACAATCCCTTACTCAAGTAATTGCCTAATATAAAATATAGTACTTTAATATGCACACTTTGTTATTGAAGCTGAATGGGACAATACACTTTTTGGCCTTTTAATAATTTACATAACATTTTCTTGACTATATCGCTCACTTTCTAAATCCCACCTAGCTGACACATAAAGCATAAAACACCTTGAGCCATCCTTGGCACATGACATATGTATACAAAAAACAAAAACTGTCTGCGCTTCTCACCCTAATAAAATTGGCAACAAATATATAAACATAATATAAATGAATATATTCAATTATGCAATTAAACCTCCTCCCTATTAACCCCTGGACAGGACTGTTTGGTAGGCCTCGTATTATACATTTGTATTATTTGAGCCTGTGACTAGCTTAGCGCACCGACATTTCTTATTTTCCCTGTTTGCACATATTTGAGGTTGTTGGCTCCTCATCAGTCTGGTTGCAGCTTGCTGTCCAGGGGTTAATAGGGAGGAGGTTTAATTGCACCTCCCCCAACACATTAATAAGGTTTTGGTAGCCGTATAAACTGCTTTGTGTGCCCACTATGTAGGAGGTGAGAGTAGGTTCTCACCCTATTGAGAGTGTGCCTTGGCGTGGCGGGTGAGCTTAATTATGCTTTGGCCAATTCATATAACAAAAACCTCTCATTTATATTATGTTTATATATTTGTTGCCAACTTTATTAGGGTAAGAAGCACAGACAGTTTTTGTTTTTTGTATACATTGTACAGCCAATACACTGTTTTTGCAGCATGCTCACACCTGTTTGGTAGGCCTCGTATTATACATTTGTATTATTTGAGCCTGTGACTAGCTTAGTGCACCGACATTTCTTATTTTCCCTGTTTGCACATGACAGATGTAGCCTTGATTTGCGTGCTAGACCTACACTCTAAAATACAATAACAATAAAGACATGACAACCAGAATCAGGTTTGAAAAGGCCACAGACAATTTAGTTAACATTTTAATCATTGCCGTGCAACCTCAAATTGCGTTAACAGGGGTAATGACTACAAAACAGAACACCAATAAATAGTATAAAAAATCAACATAAAAAATAACATAAACAATTAACAAACACCGAAACCACCCAAGTTTGCCAAGTTATCCAGGTTCCACATCAACTTAGGGAAGTACATACCCGGATGCCCAAACACAGACCCAAGGTTCCTAGTTCCATCCACCAGGAACCTCCCGCCAAGTATACTACTAAATGCTCTCACCAATGCATTAAACCGCCAGATACATGCCAAGAGCCCATCCCTTGACACCTTAAGTTGGATGGGATCTCCCACCAAGAAAAACACGGCCTTTTCAACACCCTCCCCAATAACCAAATTTTAAGTCCAAACCGAAGTCGGATAGATCACAGAAAAAGAAAATCCGGGTCACATGCCACATGCCTGACCACCACCCCTTGTTGCCTTAGAATAAAACTGCCATGAGCTTATTCAACTACTACAACCTCTTCCTATGTATGCAATGTAAAGCTCTCATGTCTCACCTAATTAAGGCCTTTATTCTTTATGTATTTTTTAATGATTTCAATACTAATAATAATTACTTCATAATATATATAAGTGCTTCAATATTCACATCAGACAGTATACTAGGATACTTCACATGCCATGAATGTTTTTGTTGCCCATTCTTAATAATCCTGTGTGATTTAAAAGGAGGTTTGTATAATCAAGACCTTCACATGATACGCATGCTAAACTCTAGCGTGTACCTTCCAGGCTCGCAGCTCTTCCTAATGCATTTCACACATGATGCATATCACGGTGGGGAGTAAGGGGAAGTGTTTATGCTTTTAGCAGACGTGGAAATGTTGATCGTTTTCAGCAGTTCCAATATTTTTCCCCAGGGCCACGTTCCATGAATTTGTTACAAATGTGGTACCTCAGGCGGAAGCTATGAAGAGCAAGAAAATAGGCAGAAATTGCCATTTCCCTCCATTGACATCACCCTACACATGATGATTCCTGGGATGTTGTGTGTATTGTGATGTTATGACGCCAACAACATATTTATTAATTGGAGCAGATAGTAGCTTTTTCACCCTGTTCTAGTTGTAACTTAGGTTATAAATAGACTTCATGGTCTTCTTTGCTGCATTATCTTATCTATAGCTATGGAATATCTGAAATATATTCAATAATTTGTTTTTTCAAGCCACACCTGAAGGCCCCCATAATTCAAACATGTTGATATTTTGGGCATATTGAACTGTAACCAGGGATAAATCTAAAACAAATCAAAGCAAAGACCCTTTAACAGGCTGATTGGTTTCTTATATTATTGTATTTGGACCTTTAGGCTACTCATAAATACTCATGAAAGGGCTCAGGGTAACATAGACTTGCATAGCTATGAGATGTCATAAATAATTCTAGGTACCGGTATTTAATGAGGTGACCTACATAGCAGAGTTGCCTTCCTGCCTACGCCCCCATGTATGTAAATGAAGTGCTAGTTTGGGGGATGTGGGATTTTTTAAGTGTAGTGGAAAGAAAGTCACAATATGACAATGCATTAACGTGAGTCCAATCCTGGACTTACTGCTTCATTATACCAATGTACATATTATATGTCACTAAGGCTTATTTTTCCTATTAGATAATACACAGTGATGCTATTACCAAAGTAATTTGATCATGCAAAACAATGCAGCCCATTGTTGTCAAATTGCCCTTCCAAGGACGGAAAAAGACAATGAGACAGTGTTGAGCTTCTTAATGAAATAATTTCTACCAAGGACACTTTCACAAGGTACGAGAGGCGCTTCTGTGGAATTTTAAATTAATCATGGAATGATCCTTACTCAGAGCCTGTGGGCTCACATTGGCAGTCTCTGAAATTATGCTGGAAAAAATCTCAAGTAGCCTGTCTACAGCAGATTTAAAAAATATACACCGTAGTTTATAAAAATCAGAAAAATGCCCATGTAGGAGCTGTATGTTTCACTAAACAACACAATTCAGGTAAATTTGTGTTCAATGTAAGTTAGATGTACATTTAGCTCATACTCTTTTAACTCAAAACTAAATTTGTACTCATCATCTTAAAATACTGCTAATAATTTCTGAAATACTAAAACTATACCCTGTCAGGTTTACAGCCTTCTGTTGTTTCCTGGGCACTCTTTGACAGATTGTGCTCAAGGCTGTGGCTGGGATGTTGTCATGGGTATAGCTTTGGGGATGGTTTTATAGATGACAACTGAAATCTTTGGTTTAGGAGAGAGAGAGAGAGAGAGAGAGAGAGAGAGAGAGGGGAGAAAATGGCAAGAGGAGAGAAATGAAAGAGAGTTGGGAGAGAGTAGAGAGGAAGTATATGAAAGGGAAAGGAAAGAAGAGAGAAAGAGGAGGTGAGAGAGGACCACCCCTGCAGAACGCAGACTTAAAGGTCACTGTCCCTATGTCTCCCTTGACATAAAGAGGTAAATCTGGTACTGTCTAGATGAAACCAGGACAGGTGGCAGCCTTATACACAAAGCCCTGGGCCAGTCAGGCTATAATTTCCCATTTTGAAAAACTCTAATGTAAAAGACTAGGTTTTACGAACAATGTGTGTTATTTATGAAATGTTGTCTTATCATCATAACCATACTTGGGAATTTCTCGGCTCCAAGTACCCGGAGCCTTCCCTTGCGGGACGCGGCCAGGACTGCACACTGACGTTGGTGAGCGGTCCCGCTGATGCCGGGGGCGTTCCCAATGATGTCGGCGGTGTTCCCACTGACCGCAGTGGGAAACGCCCCTATTTAAAGGAAAAAAAACGGGCGGGGAGTGGAGCGTCTCCCGCGACCCGGAGGATTCGGGTCTTGACCCGGAGAACCGGAGGAGCAGCGCTCACCCAGCAATCTCCGCGTCAAAACCAGAGAGTTCCCAGGTATGACCATAACAACCAATCCAAAGAAATAAATGTGTCTGGCACTTTCCATTATTCTATATAACAGAACTGTAATATAGTGGAAGGTGTATTTCAGCTACACAAAAGCACAAAAGCTTCATGCTTTTGATCATAAGCCTGGTGAGCAAAACACTTAAATTTTGAACTTTGTCCTGGAATTGCCCATATGCCTCGTAGTTGTAGGCAAGGTACAATAGGTGAACTTAGTATCCCATTTTTAGTTAATAGTCTGATTTTATTAATTTAAGATCTCTAAAAGAAGTTGCTAATTTGAATCTCTAACAGTCCTCGAGAATTATTTAAAATACATTAATCAACAGAATTGCTCTTATTCAGTCCAATGACAATTATGTGTTGTAAGGTACCTGCACTTTCTGGTGTTTTACAAGTTATTACTTAAGATTTATTTGGCAAAAATCCAAATCAAAATGTAAATGGAAGCAAATCTATTTTCCATCATACAAGCCCTGAATCAAAAAATGTGATAGAACAAGAGACCACAGTCGTGTCATTCCATTCTCCTGTTAATGTCAACTAGAAGCAGGATTTCTTCAAAGTTTCTAGCAGCAAACCTTGCAGATTCAGAGACTTACAGCTACAATTCAAAGTCAATGTTAAAAATACATAGGATTCAGCCTGCAGCTAAACATACCATCTGTGCCAATAGAACACTGGCCTCCTGGCAACATGATTCATATACTTAAGAAGACAGCGAGTCAACAGCTCCTTTTGATGTGTCCAAATACAAGGCAGTTCTTAATGCTGCCCATCACCCACTGTCTTCCCCTAGCATTAGGGTAAAGGGTGCCAGTTTGCACACCAAAGTGCCATATGCATGCATGCCAGTCTCAATTGGAGGCTACTAAATAATTCCTTTGAAGTTTTGATGAGATTAAAAGCATACAGAAATAGTAAACCTAGGAAGGCAATTCACCAAAAATGACCAGTTACGGATGAGATTAGATAGTGGACCAACCATGGGGAGCAGGAGGCAAGGGCTTTCAAGAAACGGGCAAGACTAAATGCTCTTATAATTGTATGCTCTGTGCAAAGACAGAGCTACAAAAATACATTCATATCATTTGGAACTACCAATATTTTTGAAAGTATGGGAATTCCAACAGCCAGCTCAGCCTCAGCATACAACATATGCTTAATCACTAAATCACTAAATGCCATTTTCAACCAAGATTGCAGTATATAAAACTATTTTTCAGTAGGAAGATGCAATGATAAGAAAGGACAAATGACTGAAATCTGAGGCCAAGGCATATTTAGCAAACGACAAGCTCCATAAACATATTCTTATGGCCAAAGGAGGCCCTTTAATCTGCACTAAGTATTGCATGTATTTTGTTTCACATGTATGGCAATCCTTCATGGCTAAAATGTTTGATAAAGCTTTCATAATTTGTCTACATGTAAATCGGATTTTTTTCTTAGTTGGCACTCGCCACTTCCCATACAAGCATTTGTTATATTTTGAAGCAGGGAAGCAATAAAACTGAATGTAAACCTAATTGCCCATTTTAAAGGGGAAGTCAGATAGAAAAAAAATCTAATCCTTGAGCATAAAAAATGGGTTTCTTTAATTTTTATGCAATAGGCCTGATTTATCTGCAGTCTGGAGCCTACCATTGTTGACAGTCATGTGATATTTTGGGTGACTATCCCTGCTCAAACACCAGGCTGATTCTTTATGGCAATGCTAAGGTCAGGGGTGGAATCGACAGGCTGACCTTGGTAGGGGCACTCACACTAACATACAGATCCAGACATGTACGGTAACATACACACAGACACTCACACAAACACAACTAGACATTCACAATAACACACACCCCAACACTCACACTAAAACTCACCCAAACACTCACACAAATATGCAAACATGCAAACTCAACTAGGCACATACACTAACATACCCAGACAGACACAAGTTCACATACTGGATTACCCTCACACACAAACAAACCTAGACATACACACTTCCACTAACAAACCCGGACACACACACTTCCACTAACATATCCAGAAACACATTTTCACCAACATGCCCAGACACAATCTTACATACCCTGACCAACATACCCAAAGACACATACTCACACACTAACATACCCAGACACAAACAAACATAACCAGACAAAGAAACATGTTTACACACACACTAACATACACAGACAGTCTACCTGGCGAAGCTATAGTATTGTTAACCCCAGGCAGTATCATAAACACTCAGGGTGTTTGCCTAGTAGATATTACGATAACAGAGCTAGAACATGTACTAACGGCTAAGCTGCATAATACATTATAGTATGCACAAAGCAGAACTGCTTTTAAAAAAACAGCACATTATTTTTGAAAATGTATCTTTAATTTGCCACCAGTAGTTTAAAAATTGATGGAGTTCACCTTTACGTTACCAACCATCTTCACACAGCTTCAAAGTGCACTATAGCCAATACAGTTTTCAGCAGTAACACTGTATATATATGTACATCTTCTCTAATTTCTTCACTTTTGGTCTTTATCTGCTACTTAAGGAGTTGATGTAATTACATTTAATAACTCGGCTTCTCCTACAGATGGACTTCATTAGCATTGCCATAAAGAATCGGCTCAGTTTGGTGTTATGGAAAGTCACCTAAAATATCATGATTGACATCAACTCCAGCTATGTAAGTTATTTTATAAGAAAGTTTTTGCAATATACTGAAAAATCAGAAAGTTTTCCTCAATGCTAACCTACATTACTGTGAGCAGCACTGTATTAAAGGCTCCAAGACAAATACTTATCCTTCCATGGGACTTCCCCTATAAAGTCCTAGCAGTCATTCTTCTAATCAACCTGAACAAATGTACGCCCTGAAGCTTATCTTGAGCCTGTGGATGACTACATATTTGCTGTTGTGCTAGACACATTCTCTGACAAACACATACATATCAAACTACGTATTGAGCTGCGGATATCTTCTAAAAGAGCTTCATTTCAGAAGCTTATAGCACTAAATAAAAAAAATGCAAATGCTTAACAGGATGGAAAATTTTAGCAAATTAATAGGATAGAATACTAAACAGAGTTCTACCAGATCAGAAAAATTCACATGGGTTTTCACGTGGAAAATCCCATAAAGCAAGGATTGTCCTGACAGCAGCAGGAAAAGGATTTAAGATGATTTTGCATTCAACTAAAAAAGAAGAAAAAAATGCAACTACTCTCTTCTATTCAACTTAAAAGTAAAAACTCAATGTTCTGGCAGATGAGGTTGATTGAACTTTTTTGGAGCAAAATGCTTAAGCCAGCAGATACTGAATGCTTTGAACTCCTCTGCTTTGAAAATGAGCGGAAAAAAAACCCCCATATGAAATTAGCAAGTAGAGGAATGTTAGCAGGGGAAAATTATCAAAGACAGCATGGAAGGACCTCTGCAATTATTTTAATTTTATAAATGGTAGTTTCAAATGCACAGAGTTCCTTAAATGTTAATACATTCCTTCATGTTGAAAATAATCCAGAAAGATTTAATTGGTGTTTATTTTCTTTAATGGGACATAAAAAGTAGAGACGCTGTTTTACATTAAACATTTGAAGATGCATATATTAGATTTCTGGATTCTAAGCACCTGTGCATACAGGTCACCAAACATGTGCCGATCTGTTTCAAAACACTATTCTCATAAGATGGCCCAATTTTTTATCAAATCTAGTAGTCCTGGTAGCTTTCCTTTTGGTAGAAAATCTCTAAAGGGATGCCAAGCCTTACGTCTTCTATCTTGGATGTGAGCAATGTGGTCACCTATACATGTGGCACTGCCTATATGTATCTATCTGGTGTCGCACGTTAGCTTTTGAGTACCAAGGGGCAGTAGCGTACCTAGCGGGGGGGGTCCGGGGGGAGTCGGTCCGCCCCGGGTGCCGCTCGTCAGGGGGGTGCCACGGGCTAGGGTGACCACATGTCCCGGATCCCTGGCAGCCTCATCGCTTTTTTTTAATTTTTTTTTTTATTTTTACACGGAGGAGAGAGATGGGCGCCTAGCAACCGTTCAGCGCCCCTCAGTCTCCTTCGCGAGGCCTCTAACTCCGTCCTGGTGCCGGCATGTCATGCTGAGCGGCGAAATATGACATCATATTTCGGCACTCAGCAGTGAAGCAGCGCAGCGGAAGAGCAGGAAGCAGTGACAGAGCAGGAAGACGGAGGCGTCGTGCTCCCACCGCAGGACTTCTGGATGGTAAGTCCAAAATCTTTAACTACAAAGGGGGAGAGGGGGGTAGATAGTGAGGGGGGAGAGGGGGGTAGATAGTGAGTAGGGAGGGAGGGAGGGGGGTAGATAGTGAGTAGGGAGGGAGGGAGGGGGGTAGATAGTGAGTAGGGAGGGAGGGAGGGGGGTAGATAGTGAGGTGACAATGAAGTGGTAGGTCTACATTACATCAATGTTTGGGTTAGTATATCGTGATAGGAGTTATGCTGCACTATTATCAGTGTCTGGCTCAATGTATAGTGATAGGGATTACGCTGTACCACCATCAATGTCTGCCTCAGTATATAGTGTTAGGTGTTATGCTGTACCCCCGTCAATGTCGGCCTCAGTATATAGTGATAGGTGTAATGCTGTACCCCTGTCAATGTCTGCCTCAGTATATAGTGGTAGGTGTTATGCTGTACCACCGTCAATGTCTGCCTCAGTATATAATGATAATAGTAATTCTGTACCACCTTCAATGTCTGCGCCAGTATATAACGATAGAAGCTATGCAGTTTTAAAGTGTTTGTGGGGGGGGTGCCACATACAGGATCCGCCCCAGGTGCCAAATACTCTAGGTACGCCCCTGCCAAGGGGTCTGTTCTTTAAATGTAAGAAGATAATAGTAATAACACACAAACATTTACACTTCATGTCTCTTTTATTGACAATATATATATATCCCAGCATGCACAAGACCCCCTCTTGCTGACTGGCTGGCTGCTCAGTTTTGTTAAATAAAAAAGCACACATTCCAACAGTGTGGCACAGATATCATTAACAAGACACAACAGATCTAGAGAAAAGCCAAATTGAACACGACAAAACCACAAAGAAAATATTTAGTGTATTCAAACATTGAAAAGATAAAAATGTTGACCCTCTAGAAGGATATAATACACAATATAATACACGTGAATTTGGGATAGTAAGGTGATCACCACAATATAGGGAGGCACTACTATAAAACATCAATTCCAAATTGAAGTAATTCATAGCATACAAACAGGTACAATTTTAGGATATGTTAAAGGAACACTCCAGCCATTATATGCCCTTTAGGGATATGGTGATTGAGTGTCTCCTTAAAATTAGCATTCCCTCCTTGCAAATGCATAGAGGGATTCATATGAATACCCCATCTATGTATTTGCACTACTTTCCTGCCCCCTTAGCTGCTTGTTTTGCTGGCTTACATGAGTTTTTAGGTCTAATGAGACCCCCTGCATGCATTGCATAATGCATTTCCATTGATTTCAATGGAGGCACCTTCCTGCTTGGAATTGGTTGCTTCAAGCAAGCAACACTGGTGACAAATGCTGAAAGTGGAAGGGACAGTATGCTGCAGCTTCATCTAAAGGTATGCTTGTATTTTCATTGCTATTTCTTACAGGTTAAGAATGCATATTAAAGTAATATGGTACAAAACACGGTTTTAAAATCAATAATAACCGAATGTGTTTTTAATGGAAAAATATAAATAAAGCATTAATAGGGTGAACTTGATGATTAAATGTAATACAAATGCTAGCGAGAGATAGATATAATCCTTTTGGGTGATATAATGAAGCATTCAGTATCCATTTAAAGTTATTTTATTCATGTCTTCTGCATTACAGAATTGAAACACATAGCACAGTGTCTCAGAAGTTAATCCAAAAATTATGATTTGCATTCTGGTAGGATAAGACAAGGAAAGCAATTTTTTACTGCGTCGACCCATCACTTTACTAAATCATATAGTTGTGTGTTTATTATGAAATGTAATTGTGTTTACTTATTATTTTAAAGATAATAAGTATGTCAGCAATCCCCTTTGTCAGTTTGCTTGTGTGGGCAGCTAACAAAGGAGAACTCAAGCAATATTTTCATGTTAAGTGCATACTGAAACCAATTTTTCACAAAATACAGTGTATTTTACTGCATGCAAATCAGAGCAGACATTCTTTAGTTATAAGAGTTAGAAAATTAGGCATTTCTTGCAGTTAACTCCCCTTCGGCTACTTTTACTGAAAGCAGGGAGCAATCGTCAGTATGCTTCTTGAACATGCTTCTTACAGCTAGTCAGTACGAGCTCTTGATAGCATCAATAGCAGCCAATCACATATATGCTATCAGAACACTGATGTTTATGTGATTGTGTGAGCATGGATGTGCATGTGTGTATGAATATTGGTTTGTGAGCATGTATGTGTAAGCATGTAAGTGTTTGTGTGTGTGACCATGGATGTGTATGTGCATGTTAGTGAGTATGTGTCCATGTGTGGTGGTGTGATTGTGTAAATATTCAAATTATGAGAAAATTAGTAAAAATATGATGAGAACACAGGTTTGTGTCTATAAACAGTTGATAATAATATAGTTCAGCAAAAAAAGTCCAAACATCTCCTTGGATGCTTGATTACAAAAAAACAACCAAAGAAACAGAACTAAAGACCATAGTGTGGGGCATATACATTGCAATGTGAAAAAATAATGAATAGAAAGGTGAATTCAGCCCTTGCCTTTAGCGGGAGTAATACCATGCTCCCTTGGAGTATAATGATTGTTTCTACTTTCCCTTGTTTTTGACATAGTAAACTCTCATAGTATAATACTGTGTTTCTAGTTGTAATATTTATAAAGGTGGTTTAACCCCTTAAGGACCGGGCTCATTTTACGTTTTGTACCCTGTGGGACCGAGGCTGTTTTGACACTTTTGTGGTGCTTGTGTTCAGCTGCAATTTTCTCCTCACCCATTTAGTGTACCCACATAAGTTATATATTGTTTTTTTCAGGACAAGATGGGCTTTCTTCAGATACCATTATTTTGATCGTATCATCTTATTTACTATAAAAAAAATAAAAAAAACATGGTGAAAAATTGAAAAAAAACACATTTTATGACTTTTATTTGAAAAATCTTTTACTCACCTAAAAAAGCAAGTAAAAAAACTAGCTAAATAGATTCTACTACTTGTCCTGAGTTTAGAAATACCCAATGTTTTAGTTTTTTTGCTGTTTTTTGTAAGTTATAGGGCAATAAGTACAAGCAGCGTTTTATGATTTCCAAATCTTTTTTAACAAATCTGGTCAGTCTGCCTCCATCTCCTCTTTGGAATATCTTTGAAGCTGGTTAACTCAATTTAACCCATTCAAACCATATATTTTTGAAAACTAGACACCCCAGGGTATTCCAAATGCTGTTATTTTAACCCTTTCCATGCACCAATTATAGAACTACACTTTGTCAAACTTTGTAATAGTAATTTTTTTTTTTTTCCCCCACACAAATTGTACTTTAGTTATAGATATACAGGTTCTGGTATATGTCACTGTCAAACAACACCCCAATGTGTGTTCAGGAACATCTCCTGAGTGCAGTGATACCCGACATGCATGGGTTTGTCGGGTTGTTTGAGATTTAAAATGCCACATTTGGGAAGTGCGCTTTTTTCCTCCATTTTGGTCAGTCTGTACCTATGCCCTATCTTTGAGCTCGGCCACTCCAATTTACCCCATCAGCCATTTTTTTTATATATTAGACACCCCTTGGGTATTTGAAGTGCCTTTATTTTAACTCTTTGTTGAGATTTTTGAGAAATTTTAGCACTTGCTCAAAATAATAAACTTTATTTTTTTATTTTATTTTATTTTTTTAATACTTTTTTTATATTTTTTTACACATTTTGCTGGTACTGGATGGTTCATCAAGTGACATCACTGCATAATTATTTTTAAATGTTAGCACATTTTTTTTTTTTCCATTTTACTAATCACATAGTGATTAGAAAGCTGGGTTCCATTGACTTGCTTGGTTGAATGCAGTACCTGTATTCAACCTGCAAGTGGAGCCAGACTTCTCTAGAGCGTCTGGAGACCGTCTAGCAAACGCTTTCTTCTTTATTGGTTTTTTTCCCGGGCCGCCGCCATCTTGCTGATGGCGAAGATCACCGGTAGCTGCGGCTGTGAGCGCTCTCCGGAGCGGTCACAGCCCATCCAAAGGTAAGTGTTTGGTGTCGCTGGATGCCTCCTGATCGAAGCATTCCAGCGACACCACTTAAGTTTAGGAGGCGATCGTTGATCGCCTCCTAAACGCTTTTAAAACGGGCGTCCGCCGCCATACAATGTATGGCGGCTGTTGATGCCCCGGGGAGGGGCCAGACATGGCCCCCGATGCCGATCTCGGCGTTACTGAATGCCTCGACATCGAGGCATTACAGTAACGCCGTTTAAGCGAAGAAAGTGATCGTTGATCGCTTTCTAAACGTATTTAATTTTTTGACGGTTCAGGACCGTCAAAGGTCATTTAGTGACCTTCTTGTCATGACGGTCCTGAACCGGCAAAGGTCGCGAAGGGGTTAAACTCTTGCCTTTGGGGGGAGCTGTGCCCTACTCCCACAGGGTGTAGCGCTCGTTACTCTTGTACTCACTTCATGGACTGGGAAGAGATGACAAATCTCATAGTATAAGATTGTATTGATAGTGATAATATTTGTAATTCTCACCCTTTCTCTATGCCTTATGTTTGTCACCCCATTTCCCTCTAGATTGTAAGCTTGCGAGCAGGGCTCTCTCCACCGAATGTATCGCTTTGTCTTAGTAGGTCAATTTTCGTCTTGTCATACCCCTTAAATATATGTATTGTATTAAGTGCTGCGTAAACTGTTGGCGATATATAAATAAAAGATAATAATAATAATAATAATTTACATTTACAAATATTATAACTATTAATACAGTATTATTACAACTCCCATCAAGAGTTTAAACCATATTTATAAATATTATAATTCATCAAGGACATTTGGTTAGCATCACCTGTCTGCTACTTAGCATTTTAATTCTTATGGAAGCAGTAAGGATGTACTTAGTTTTTCACACATGGCTTCTCCATTTTTGTTGAATAAATCATTACACAATGCAATATGTCATGTGTTGTTCATCTGAGGTTGTATTTACCAAATTTTTGACCTGCTAAGACATGATGGTTGTTATTATGTCCTGTTATGTAAAACCATAGAATTCAAAGAGAGTGTACTTTCTTTGTTACATGACTGTGTAGCCAATGTAATTACGGTAGGCTGGAGAGGACTAGAGTTGGGAACTAGTGCCAAGACAAGGTAAAATTGTCTTAATATTCCCTATCCATAGACATTGTGCAATATACTTTAAAGATTTTTTAAAGAACGTATATAAATAAAAAATATCCATTGTATTTTAGTGTTTTTTGGGCAACTTGATCAAATATATACAGTCCACTGCTGCAGAAACCACAATTACATATTTTAGGGCAAGTGCATTAGTGTAGACTAGAAGTTAGGAGAAAAACATATCATCTTGATCTAATTTTGTATAATTAGTAGGCATTTTGTAAAATAATTCAATTATCTATTCCATCCATGGCCAATTATAGGAAACACAAAAGCCATCAAGTAAATTGAGTGATATATTGCAATGAATATTGCACTGTAGCATAGCACTTCTAGCTAGACAGTTATGTTTTATATAATGGACTGGGCTCTATAATGTTTTTTTTATTGCTTTCCATTCAAACTAGAAAGTTGATCATATATTTGTGAGAAACGCATGAGACTATGGTCTCTCTAGGCTATGGTTTTTCTTGAATCCCAGTCCTATATTTTCTGTATATTAAAGTTGTGTTAATTGCCTTAGCAAAAAAATATATAAATAAATAAGGAGCAGATATAATGGTAGCATGGTGTCAGGCACCAATATGATAGCAGCAGATCCTGTGAGGTGAGTTGTGAGGTGGGGCCTCCATGGATGCATCCTGATGCCATGTGTGGTGCCAGGTAAGCGATGCACCCTGCCAGCCACATGATTTAAAAGAAAACATGATTCATCAGACCAGGCCACCTTCTTCCATTGTCTGTGGTATAGTTCTTATGCTGACATGCCCATTGTAGGCGCTTTCAGCAGTGGACAGGGGTCAGCATGAGCACCCTGACTGGTCTGTGGCTATGCAGCCGCATACACAACAAACTGCGATGCACTGTGTGTTCTGACACCTTTCTATCAGAACAAGCATTAACTTTTTTAGCAATTTGAGCTACAATAGCTCATCTGTTGGATTTGAGCCTTCACCCTCACATGCATCAATGAGCCTTGGCCACCCATGACCCTGTTGTTGGTTCACCGCTTTTCATTCCCTGTACCACTTCCACTGCAGGAACACCTCAGAAGAACTGCAGTTTTTGGAGATGCTCTGACCAAAGTTGCTCAGATCCCTACATTTGACCATTTTTCTTGCTTCAAACACATAAACTTTGAGGATGAAATGTTCACTTGCTGCCTAATATATGCCACCCACTGACACCCATGCCCCTTCAGCCTTTCTGCACCTGTGCATTCGCCGGTAAACTAGCCTGTATATTAGTATAGTGTGCCAGTTAACATGGAGCTGTTTTGTGTACAAATGTCTAGTGCTGCGGCCTCAATGGTGTTGGAATGTGGTCATCAGTGAAAATGCAGTTTGTACCTGCTTGTTTTAAGAAAAACAGGGATAAATAAGACACATCAACAATCCCTAAAAAAGCCTAATTACCTACTTTCATAAAAAAATATATATTTTAGCATTTCTGAATTAAGTGAGCTCTAAATAGTGTCCCTCGTGAGCTACGAATCATACAGATATTTAACATATAAGCCATAAAATCTATACGACTACATTACACATTCCGCATTTTATTGCAGAACATGCTTGCCAATTAAGGGCATCATGGAAGATTGCTCATTGATTCTGTCATGATTTGCTGATCTCCGGCAGTTATAAATGACTAATTTATCTGCATGCCACTAAAAGTGTTTACTGCTGATTTTTTTTTGTCTATGAGTGCCCGCAGTATTATTTTATCAAATATACTGCATCTCGATCCAAACAAACTTTTTTTTCTAGCTCAAGTTGCATTAAGGTTATGTCA
This sequence comes from Sceloporus occidentalis, assembly GCA_023333645.1. Taxonomy (NCBI): domain Eukaryota; kingdom Metazoa; phylum Chordata; class Lepidosauria; order Squamata; family Phrynosomatidae; genus Sceloporus; species Sceloporus occidentalis. The sequence continues at coordinate 887,749 of JALMGF010000053.1, read as the reverse complement.
TATGCCAAACTATACACATTGGCCATAGTTCCATAGGCAAAAATACTACAAACAAGTACATCAAGTACACATATAAAAGAAATGTCACTGCAACTAGATGTTACTTCTTGATACGTATTAAAAGTATTGTCTAAGCTTTGTCACTTTGTGGCCCGTATACGTTTTATTAATGCTGCAATGTTTGACCTCAGGACACTAATTTCAGAATATTTGCTTGTACAAACCACCTGGGAGACTGGTGTACCGGTTATCCATTTGCTGTTAAATGCGCTTGCACTTGAGCTGGTTCTCAGTACTTTTATATTTTTGTTATTTGTTTTATCACTTTTTATTTGAAATACATTTATATTTTTTATAATTTGGGATATACAGTGTTGTGCTATACTGTCACGAACATGTATTTTAGGCATATTGTCTCTAAATATTTTAGCTCTACTTTTCCTTTAACTACATAAAACACATGTAAACACACAAATGACACACACTTATTCATACTCACTAACACACACTCCATCTCACCCCACTTACACATCTATGCTCACACACAGAAGTACACATTCCATGCTCACACACAAAAGTACACATCAATGCTTACACACAAAAGTGCACATACCATGCTCTCACTCACAAAAGTACACATTTCATGCTTGTACACACACACACACATTTCATGCTCACACACACAAGTGCACAGCCATGCCCCCACACACAAATATACAGCCATGCTCCCACACACAAGTACATATCCATGCTCACACACACACACACTAACACATTTACACATCCATGCTCACACATACACACAAAAGTACACATTCCATCCTCACATAGAAGAGACAGGAAGAAGGGGTCACAGGGATTGCACTGTGCCTCCTAGGGGCACAAACCTGGTCCCAGCTGCGACCACTGCAATCCCTGTAGTTACGCCAATGCTCCTAATATTCAGGTCTCAGAATAACCAGCCCGCCTCTGAATTGAGGTTCTACTCGCCTCACTCTGAATATCTACAGTTTGAACTGCTTACATATCCTTTTATTGCCAGATTTAGTCTGTGGGCTTCATTTGCTTTATACTTACCTGCTGAAAGCTTAATCCCTTCACGACATGTACAGGCTCACAATGCATTGTCCTTAATGGGTTTAAGGACAAGCCTTTGTCCGTAAGGGTTTAATGGAATCCAGTCTTATTCTGCTTCCACAACTACAGACTGCCAGTTTGTGAACTGCTCTACTTTTATTCATATTATTTTCTTACCTCAAGACTTTGGTAACTAATTCTGGCTTTATTGTTTCTTTTTATTTGCTTCTAACATTTGGACTGTTAGTTAGAACTGTATTTCTCTTTGCTTAATTGGCAAGATAAACTTATTTGGTGAAACAACCTATTTCAGTAAACAAGGGTTGCTTTCTTTGTCTTATTTATCTCAAGATTATGCTCTGAAAACTGCCTGAACTTTTTTCCGTTATCAAAAAATCTGCAATCTGATACCCAATTTTCCTTCTTCATTTGAGGGGAACAGGAGGGAATATAACATATACAGTTATTCTCTCTTCACCATATATACTCCAAGCCCTATATAGCCCTTGTTCTGATCTCTTATTTCCTGCTTCAATATTGAAGTTACTATAGCTTTAAGATACTCACTCTGATTTACTTCGAATCCCTGCCAGTGACCTCAGATAGATATTATTGTATTGCATCTCTGCCTAAAGCATCAACCTCGAACTGTTTATTGACAATGCTGTGTTCTATAACTCTGTTAACCTTGGAACGCACATTGGCACTCCTCTGTGTTAATTTCATCTATAACACCACAATACTAGCAAAGAATTAAGATTGTTAGATTCACCAGCCTTCTCTTTTGCTCCTCCTCCTTCCATTGAATTGGCTGCAAGTCTTTAACTCTCCAGGCTTACTGTTGTGTGGTAGGTGTATGCTGTGTCATTTTATGTTGTATGGGGATGCCAGTGTATAGTGTTAGACTTTGTTGTGTGTGTCAGTGTACGGTGTTAGGGTGAATGTGTGTGTGGGTGTCTGTATACAGTGCTAGACTGGGTATTGTGTGTAAAAGTGTGTGTGTTGGTTTACATTGAGTGTCAGTGTATGGTTTTAGACTGTGTGTTTGCATAAATGTAGAGTGTATGAGCAAGGAAGGTGGTGTGCAGAGTGACATGTAGTGAGTACTAACCAGTGAAGAAGCTATGTAGAGTAGGGGGCAATGCAATTTTCTTGTGCTTGGGTGTGATGCATAATGTGTTACCTGGCATAGCTACCCCTGCATAACAAATAATTGCTCTGTACCCTACTTTGTGTAGCTTCTTCACTGCTCGATCCTGCTAGGCTTTAAAAACATTGCCCTCTATGTTAAAGAATGTGTGTGTGTGTGGGGGGGGGGGTATTCTTGCCTAAGGTGCCACTTTGTCTAGGACCAGTCCTGGGTGTGATGGCCCATTGTCCACAAACTTTTGGTAAATTTGTGTGTCAATGGGGGAGGCAATGGTGATATATGAACCTATCCACTAGTACTACCTATACTACCTTCTCCTTTTGGTGTTAGCAAATTGTTCTTCACCCACCTCTTCTGGTAGGTATTTAGGTAGCTAGTTGTCCTCTTTGCACCCTTAATGAGAATTTAATGAGAGATAACCCCTTCCTTACATGGCTTTTTAGTGCCATAACTACATTGTTAGCCATTTTCACCATATGTGGGTTTCATCAAGATTCTGTTTGATGTACAAGAAATAATAGGGTTTTCATTTGAACCCCTAGAAGCACACAGAAAAATAAGTGTGAGTTCTAGTATATAAAAAACCTATACTAAAATTAAATTATTTGGATTTTGTAAAAATACTTTTACATTGTAATCAGCAAGAAAAGCTGATTTCCGTTATCGATTAATCGAGTGATCGATTCGTTGTTGGAGCACTCGGCTCCTTTTACTTACCTCCGCGAGCGTTCCCCGCTTCCGCTGCACTCTCCGCCTTCTTTTAGTTGCGTGTGGCTCCGTTCGCACAGAGCGGTTCGCTCTGTGCGAGTGGCTCCGTTCGCACAGAGCGGTTCGCTCTGTGCGAGTGGCTCCCTTCGCACAGAGCGGTTCGCTCTGTGCGAGTGGCTCCATTCGCACAGAGCGGTTCGCTCTGTGCGAGTGGCTCCATTCGCACAGAGCGGTTCGCGGGGGTGGGGGTGGGGTTTCAGGGGATGCAGGGCAGAGTGGGGGTGGGGGGGCAGGCCAGGGTAGGAGACTGAGTGCAGGGCAGAGTGGGGGTGGGGATGCAGGGCAGGGTGTGAGTGTGGGGGCAGGGCAGGAGACTGGGTGCAGGGCAGAGTGGGGGTGGGGATGCAGGGCAGGGTGTGAGTGTGGGGGCAGGGCAGGAGACTGGGTGCAGGGCAGAGTGGGGGTGGGGGTGCAGGGCAGAGGTGGAGACTGGGTGCAGGGCAGAGTGGGTGCAGGGTGTGAGTGTGGGTGCAGGGTGTGAGTGTGGGGGCAGGGCAGAATGTGGGGGCAGGGCTGGGTGCAGGGCAGAGTTGGAGACTGGGTGCAGGGGCACAGTGCAAAGTGCTGGGTGCAAAGTGCCAGGGCTGGGTGCAAAGTGCCAGGGCTGGGTGCAAAGTGCCAGGGTGCAAAGTTCTGGGTGCAAAGTGCCAGGGCTGGGGCAAAGTGCTGAGTGCTGGGTGCAAAGTGCCGGGTGCAAAGTGCTGGGTGCAAAGTGCCAGGGCTGGGTGCAAAGTGCTGGGTGCAAAGTGCTGGGTGCAAAGTGCCAGGGCTGGGGCAAAGTGCTGAGTGCTGGGTGCAAAGTGCCAGGGCTGGGTGCAAAGTGCTGGGTGCAAAGTGCCAGGGCTGGGTGCAAAGTGCTGGGTGCAAAGTGCTGGGTGCAAAGTGCCAGGGCTGGGGCAAAGTTTCTTGAACAGTAATAGTCCACCTCTTTTCAGAATGTTTGGGGTTATTTTGTTTCAGAAATATTGTGTTTGGGTTTTTGTACTTTGAACATATTGTTTTTTTATTACATTATAACAAAATAAGAATGTTAATGTAAATTTTAAGTTGTTTTTTAACATCCAGTTCATTAAATTTTAAATAAACAAAAAATTTGCATATTGTTTTTTTTATCCGGTTAATCGATTAATCGAAAAAATAATCGGCCAACTAATCGATTATTAAAATAATCGTTAGTTGCAGCCCTAATATATATATATATATATATATATATATATATATACATACAGTATGTATATATATATATATATATATATATATATACACATACTGCTATGTTCAATCTATATATATATACATACACAGTACATACACACAGATCAGCCATAACATTATAACCACTGACAGGTGTAGTGAATAAGTCCGATAATCTTGTTATCATGGCACCTGTCGGTGGGTGGGATATATTAGACAGCAAGTGAACATTTTGTCCTCAAAGTTGGACAAATGTAAGGATCTGAGTGACTTTGACAAGGGCCAAATTGTGATGGCTAGATGACCAGGTCAGGGCATCTCCAAAACTGCAGCTCTTTTTGGGTGGTTCCCAGTCTGCAGTGGTCAGTACCTATCAAAAGTAATCCAATAAAGGAAAAAGGGTGAACCAGCAACCGGGTCATAGACGGCCAAGGTTCATTGATGCATGTGGGAGATGAAGGCTGGCCCGTGTGGTTAAATCCAACAGGAGAGCTACTGTAGATCAAATTGCTTATAAAGTTTATGCTAGTTCTGATAGAAAGGTGTCAGAACACCCAGTACATCGCAGTTTGTTGTAAATGGGGCTGCATAGCGCAGACCAGTCAGAGTGCCTACGTTGACCCCTGTCTACTGCCAAAAGCGCTTACAATGGGCACGTGAGCATAAGAACTGGACCACGGAGCAATGGAATAACGTGACTTGGTCTGATGAATCCCATTTTCCTTTACATTACGTGGATGGCCAGGTGCTTGTGTGTAGCTTACCTAGAGAATACATGGCATCATGATGCATCCATAGAGGTCCCACCTCGCAGTTACAGGACTTAAAGCATCTACTGCTAATGTCTTCGTGCCAGATACCACAGCACACCTTCAGAGTTCTAGTGGAGTCCATGCCTTGACAAGTAAGGGCTGTTTTGGTGGCAGAAAAAGGGACCTACACAATATTAGGCAGGTGGTCATAATGCTATGGCTGATCTGTATATATTATAAATATGAATGTTGTCTTCAAAGACTGATAAGGATGCTTCTTGGTTTAGAATCCAACAGCCAGCACTGTGACCAAAATAGTAGCTCACAAGAATGCAGGACCGGGCTGGCCATCTGGCACATCAGGCAGTCTGCCAACAGCTTCCCAATGATGCAGTGTGCATCCATTGGCTGGATATGCCCCTTCCCAAACTGCATGAGTATAAAAACGCAGTGCTTGCCCATACGCCTCCAACCAACGACCGCGCTTACGTCATCCCCAGTCTGAGCCCAAAAGAATGGCTCTATTGGCTCCACAATACACAGGTATAAGTTGTGAGGTCGCTTTTTCACAGAGCTTGGTTTTAAAACACTATGTCGACCTCGTGCCACTTAATTTCAGACAACATGATGCAAATCCCAAGAGCATAAACTTTCCATTTTCCAAAAGATTTGCGCTTTGTATAAGTAGAAGATCAGGGTTTCTTGTGGCTAATGAAAGCTTAAGTTAATCAAAAATACCTGAATGTATAAAGGGTTTCATGTGTTTCACAGGATAGTTGATGACAGATGTATGATTGAATTATTTTGTATAAATGAATAGCTAGATGGCCAATATTGGTAATTTCTTATTCGATAATTTACTCCGGAATACACAGGTATAAATTGTGAGGTCACTTTTTCACAGAGCTTGGTTTCAAAACACTATGTCAACCTCGTGCCACTTAATTTCAGACAACATGATGCAAATCCCAAGGGCATAAACTTTCAAGAAAACCTCATTGCCTCTCTGTGCGTGAGACTCAGTTAAACATGACTACAAACATCCAGAATGGTGTCTCTTGTTGATAATGGCTAAACGCAGACATGCACTACTTTAGATGTCATGCAAACATTGAGTGTGACCTTGCAGGGACCCAAAAGGGTACCTAGGGAGAAAGACGACCAGCATGGATCCTACAAGCGCAGGTTAGTTGTGTCTGCAAAAATAAATCCCCTAAAATTGTTTTGCTTCTCAATGGCCCCCTGGTGAGGTGCATGCTGGGACAGACAGCTCAATAGATTAGCTTTTGGCAAATTTTTTGGAGCATGGACAAAAACAATATTGATTTTTCTTTATTTTTTCATGATGAGGAAAGTAAACAAGAATGAGCGTGAGACGGAAGGAGAGTGCGATGCAGGGAACAGCAACACAGCACTATGTAAATTTAGAAAGAAGAAGATATGCAGTTTGTTGGAATCCAATTAGCTAGTAACCCTTTCAGATTAAAAATATTTAACTTTCAATAACTTGCTGAAAATTATTATGAAGGGTTTAAAGCTGTTCATAATGTAATGTGTTCTGACTGTTTGCAGTCATGAACAGTTAATGTCTCCCCAGTGTGCTATAATATTTAACCCTCAAAGCTTACAGTAAATATCTCACCATTTTTGTTAGACTGTAACCTCTATTACCCTCAACAATTGTTGAGGAATCAACAATTCCAAGAACCGATCTGAGGAATTCCAGGGGTACTTTATAAATTGCTGTTCAGAGGAGAAACTGATGTTGTTCCCTATACTTTTAAGGGTGAAGAAAACTCACTCTTTAGGAAGGACAGTCCCCCTTTTCTACTGAAATTCCTTTGGCCCTTTTTCCTCCAGTAATGTCCCCCTCTTTAAGAATATATATACAGACACGAGTGTATCACAGTGTTGTACAGTCCTAATAGTCTCAATATCAATGTTTATAACCAGCAGATAATGTGTTCAATTAAATTGTATAAATCTAAGTGTTTAATTATGTTGCATAAATAGATATAAACAGGTCACAAACCCTAATTAAAATAAAAAAATTATGTGTAAGGCTCTACCTCCTAACTTAACCTTTACTGAGAGGGCAGTGTTAAGTGGAGTAGCCTTCTAGACCACATGGTAGAAGTTAATATGGTTGGGGAAATTAAACATCAATAGCAAGGGCAAAAAGCTATTATGAGCATAAAACAAGTCCATGAGGATAAGATTTCAGCTTTTACAAAAATATTAACACATAACTGGTTTGAATCAGCCCTCCTTCGACTGTCACCGTTAAGGCGTACTTTGTCCTTGTGCAATATAGAATCTGGATCAAAATAAGCACAAGGTCAAATTTCTTATAACAATAATAGCTCGAAACATCGCGCAATTCACTACTGTTTATATCTTTATACATCACAGATGTTATGGGGTTTTTTTCCAAAGAAGAAGGGGCAGTGATTTTCATTTTTGCAGCAACCTTTCAATTCACTTCAAGCCATTTTTCTGAATCCACATACTGATTGTGTTAAGATGCTACGAGTCTAGAATTATTAGCAGGAACTGAGCAGGAGAAGCTAAATTGAGGAATTCCCCAAACACTCCAGTCAGGGTAAAAGGCTTATAAGAAAGCATTAAAGTCTTATTTCACCTTGAAAATAAAATAATTTTGAGCACAGGCACTGAATACAAGAAGTTGTTTTGGATTCTTATTCTTAATTATATCTAGAAATTGCTATTATGAGTAACATATTTCAGGCAAACATGCATCATAGTAATAGCATAGTCGGGGAACATTGAATTAACCACAATCACCGATTGCACATGAGGCTGTAACTATACCCTTGTTATTTAGGCACTTCTAGAATATGTTTTATGAGGCTATGTACTAGTTTCCAATGAGAATGCTTGCAAAAGGTTAGCAACTATCATCCCAGTCCCATACCTCAGTAGTATAGTAAACAAAACATTTTGGGATCATTGACCTAAAAATATACAAAAGCATACTCTTACCAGTCTTGGTTAACATACACCAGTACTCACCACAATAAAATTAATTATGTACATAGCTGGCACAAATTGGCTAGCGTGTAATGTACATGCACAGAGTGGCACTCTGGGGTCTTTCCATGGTAGAGGAGACTGCTGGTTGCTGTAGACGAAAGTCTTGCATGTTTAACAGTACATGCAAGACATCCATTAAAGAGAAGAGCCACACATTTACAAATGAAAGACTATATGGGTTGCAATGGGCTCCATTAGATAGAAAGGTGGTCCTAACTCTGGGAAAGTTTTTTTTTCCCCACAGGAGTAGAAAGTGGCTTCTGCAGAATCACCGCATATGCATTTTCCCTTCCTCTGCTGTATTCAGTGGATGATATTGTTATTCACATAGGAGCACTCTCCTGCCACCGATTGGCTGTTTCAAGCAGCTTATCGGTGGTACAACATGGGGGTGTATAGTAAGTATATTTTTGTTTTTATTCATTTAAAACAATGAAAGTACTTAAACTGACGTTTCCCCTCTAAATGATGCACTAACATGTATAACAATAGGAGACCACTACCTTAAACTGACCATAATTCTTAATGTAAGACTTGGCATTAGGTTGATCTCCTCTGCTGTTTATGAATGTATTAATGCAAAGTTTGTTATACATTTTTGTTCTTCAAAACTAAATTACAATTTTACCTTAACAGTGGTGAAGTTTGTGGCACGCAGAACATTAACTTAATTGCTTGTTGTTTCTTGAACTTGCCTTCATTTTGCCTCTAGAACCAGTTGCAAGAGCACTCAAATGGGAGGAATAACTTAATAAAGAGGAATGTTCGTATAAATCCTTTGACAATTAGGTGACATGCCTGTTCTCACAGGCAAAAAAGTAAGGCGAATTTCTAAAACAGATATATTGGCTATTTTAATCAGTAGATATCGTTATATATATTTTATTAAGTATCCTGCACTATGAAATGCAGGATGTGAGATGGTGACAGGTCCACTTAAGGAGATTGTAGTTCTAGATTATATTGCATCCGACTTGCCAAGTAACTGTCTTCAATAGATGTCAGTAAATTTGGTTTATTCAGCAGATCCATCGCAGTTAAAATGATGACCTTTGAACAACAATTATCTCTATTGTGTTTACAGATTTTCCAGCCCACAGACAAAGTGGAAAATCTGATATATTTTTTTTGTATCATGGTCTGTGTAGGTGAAATATTTTTGAGCATTTAGTACAATGCTGCATGCATTAATTGAAGAAAAGTGCATTTTACTTCATGTTATAATAAACTTTTTTATCAGCAGACCTCTAGGTATAAGTAGGTAGTCTCGGGGGAAGCCCTGTTTTTCCTGGTCTCCAGGAAACGTTCTTCTTTCTCTGGGCAGTGATGCGTCGTCACACCCACCCACTAAAATCCATCTGAAGCTACCCCCCTCAAAATACATGGATATCCCCGCCTTCACGAAGCCCCTCCCTCTGAATAGGGAGAGCTGGATTAACAGAGGAGCACACAGAGAAAGTGCTCCAGGCTCCCCATTCTGAAGGGCCTTGCAGCAATTCTTCCACGGTCGTGGCATTTTGACCTTTCCATACCTCTCATCTGTTCCTCAAGCCTTCCTGAGAGACACTGTGTACGGAGAAATCACTTCTTGGCGCACGGTGTCAGCGAGGGAGGATGATTGCCGCACATCACTGGACCCAATGCGTATGTGTATATATGTGTAGGTAGGGGCACTTCCTGTATAACTGCTTAAGGACCCAAAACTCCTTAATCCGGCCTTGGTCTGTAGGTTGTTATTATAGACATGTAGTCATGCAACATCAGGCAGAAGGTTAACTTTCACTGGAACAGTTGGTCTCCAACTCTTTTTATTTCGGTTTACCTCACTATACATTTTATAAATTTCCTTTTTGGAGTTCTTCCAGTGACACCCACTGTGAAAGCCAAATTAAATGGTTGCCTGCTTCCTTTTTTCTATCTTTGTAGAATTTTAACAAACAGAGTTAGCTTTTGTGTTGCCAAGTCATTCAAAGCAGAATTGTCCAACTTTTCAAAGTGAAGGTCTGTTTATCATTAAAAAGCATGGTCCAGGGGGGCTGGACCTTATTAAATTAATGATGCAGTATAATTGAACATATGGCTGAGGGACGTACAAACTGTTTGGTAAAAGCATCCAGCCAGAAGGTCAAAATGTACCAGCTGAAAAACATTGTTTTAGAAGGTCTTTTCAACTTGAACTTCAGCAAATCACATCTGACCCTAATCCTGCATAAAAATTATGTAATATAATCTTTAATTTTATGAGGGAGCAGGCCACCAGTACAGCAGTCATAACGTAAACCATGATTTACTTTGACAGTAATATTTCAGAGGTTATATAACCCTATACCTGAATGGTATTTGTAATCTCCCATCTTTACTTGATCTGGTTCCTTGTATGATAATGCTAGATGACATTCATTTATCTTGCCTAAAGTGGATCTACCATGTTCCCCAGCCGTACACTTTCCCAAGTCTATAGTTTTGATACATTTATTTTAATTAATTAAGGTTAACTGTATTTACAGATAAAATAAGTGATGCATATATACTAGAAGTCAATCTTATATTTTTTATTTTCTCAGGAATCCTCCACATTGTGTTTTTTCTCACCTATGTTTAGGTTGCTGATTGTCATTGATAGGTCCAGGCAGCCTTTGTAAAAGTGGGCAAGGATATAGGGCAGGCGATGGATTACAATATTATAATTATACTGACTCCAAATCAGAAAGCACATGCTTTAGCTGGTTTTAATTAATGAATTTAGTTATGCTAAGAGCTGTGACAGTTTCCCTTCAAGTTTGTATCATTGGAGTTATGACAAGTCTATTTAATTTGATGGGGGGAAAAAGAAAATAAATCACACATTTTCATCTTCCACATGGTGCATTGCTTAATTTTACGAATATGCCAATTATACCCCAAAAGAGTAAAACAAATTTGTATTTACAAGGGCAATAATATAAATGTCTGAATAAATACAGCTCACTACTGAACATATTCACACTAACAATGGTCAACCATAAAGAGACAAGGGGCTTCATTATTCTGAGACTGTAGCTTGTTTCATTTATACATTTGAATGTTTTAAACCAACACTATATAAATATATATAACAATGTTTATTCAACTTTTAATTTGAGGTGAAAGAATAATTTAATTATGCCATCTAATGTTTATGTGGATCCATAGATTCAGGTATGCAGTTAAGCCTATATCAGTTTTACATTAACAAAAGAAAAAGTGCATTTTATGGACTGATATTTGTGTTGTGCAGAAAATCACCTGCAATCTGTTGGAACATTTATGTGGTTGTTGGGACAGTGATAGTTAAGAGACTGACAAGCTAACTAACACACAGAATATCCATTCTTTAGGCTTCTAATTAGCAGGCAATTAGCAGCTCACCTGCATTATCACATAATCTGATTATACAAATACAGTGCTTCCTTTTCCCTTACCAGCTAATTGACATTTGTTTATAGAGCATACTGTTCTTGTTACTGCCACTGTGTCTGTTTGCTTCACACGTGGCCTCCATGCCTTGCCCATTCTAGATTCTAGTGTTTCCATGTTATTAACCTGTCCTTGTGAATATTAATGCACCTGTTTTTTGTCATTTAGTTCTACATGTTATCCATATCTCTATCTAATATGTATGTTTTGGTTTTTAACATGTAGAGTCACGTGTACTTGGATTTGACTTTGACTGATAACAGTATACCTTTCCAACCCACTGGCTTTTCTCATTTGTTGTAGAAATATCATGTGCTGTCTTACACTTGCCAAACAAAACTTCCACCATCCAATGTTGCAATGGTTTGGAACTCAAGTAAGTGGTTCATTTTAGCAAAATCCAATAGGTTTATACAACCTGATTTAGGTGAGTTACACTTTTGAAGCAGAAAGTCAAGCGTCTTGGCCAACTAAGCCCATTAATCTTAGCAACAGCCCAACCTTTTGTGCTGTTGAAACGATGGCCACAGAGTCTGTAAACATGTGTAAACGGGATGAAATGGAAAGAGATGGTTGTGTATCATAACTAGTGTTTCAGGGAGTGAAGCACTTTATCAGAACAACATAAATAACGCATCGTGTTGGGGAGTTGCTTTCGAAGTACAATTAACGGGTTTGTCTCCTGCTTCACCCTTCAGGTTCTTGTACTGTCTATGTGCATATATTGCCATTCCTGCAATGTTATCTAATCTAATAGACTATAAGTATGCACAAGCAAGACCCTCTTCTCAATCTTTACCAGTATATCTTAGTAAGTGTTGCTGTCATTGATGATTTTATGTATTATACATTTTTAGTTACTTTGAATGTTTTTAGTCTCTTCTATTGTAATAGCGTTGCAGAATTTGCTGTGCTGTAATGTAAAAATGTAACTCAGAAATATTTTTTGATATTACAATTTTATGCAGATGTGCCATTATATAACTGGAGGCACCATTGATTAGTAATATAGATGTGCTATGTTTATAACGTAAGGAGTCTTATACATTCTCACTTGTCCATGGATTTCCCGAACAACTGAATTTCAAATCAGAAAAATAAACAGACATATTTATTTTGACGTCTATGATAACTTGACTATTTCTTATCTTTTACATGAATGGGTAAAATGACATGTTGTTTGTTTATATTCATAAAAAGGAATAGTACAACGCAGCTTAGTTTGACAGCTATGGCTCCTCACAAGGAGAGAGAAGTATGCATTATTCACTTTGGTCCAAGGGGAGTGTAGAAGAAGTAAAAGACTTATTGAACAAATGACCATTAAAATATACTTATATCAGAGTTCCTTTGAGATATTAAGATCAAAATTAGATTACTACCATTCTCTCTGGAAAATAACAATCTAACAAAGCAACTTCTCTCTGGAGCCTTTAGAAGGCATCTTCTAATTACATGCAAAGGTCATGAGTTCATCCACTCTCAATTACTGTTACAACTGACCCCAAGGTCACAAAGATAAACCTAATGGACCAGAAGTCTTTATGACTGTAGTTTTCTAGTGAATATTTCTTTCTAATTTGTAAAGTTGTCTTTTACTGAAAAGCGGAAAAACATGTAAAGATGAGTGAGGGTTTTTTTTTCATTTGGCTGTTAACAAAAGACAATAGTGTCTCCTTATAACAAGGCCACGGTCTAAAACAAGACAGAGTTTCATTTGCACAAAGCATCTTTATACTATATTCTTTATATGTTATTGAGTTACTGAGAATGAAAAGAATTACAGATAATGGTGTATAGCAAACGTGAAAGATAACAGGAACATGAGAATGTTTCAAATCGAATGACAGAAAAAATTATTTTAGTAAGAATCTAATTACCCAAGTAAAGAAGTAAAGGAGAAACTATGAGTAATTATGGCTGATCTAGTTAAGTCATCCCCTGCCCTGATGAAATTTTTTTAAAGAGGTGGAAACCGAAATCAGGAAGAGTGGGATTAAGTTGAGCTATCCATTGTGTAACAAAGTGTTGAACAGATCTTGCATTTGTCACCCACATTATATATATATATATATATTTATATATATATATTACAGTAAATCATCCTCCTTTCATAATCTATTGTTTATCTTTAATATTAAGGTCATCATTTAGTGAGCTTTTTGTATTACAAATATCAAAAATTTCATGTAAACTTTTGTCAGCGTTGAGTTAAAGTGCACTGATGCGGAAGCCTCTCCCTTGTCTCACCACAAGTGTCCTACCATTACTTCCCACAAACTCCATACTGCTGGATGTTCCCAACCGCCTCCCAAGCACACACTGTGGTGAAATGACCATGTACACCAATGACAAGCAGATTATGCATCTTCTATGACCTTCTCAAACCTTAGATGAGTACAGTACCTTAAATCAGAAACACCCCAAGGACCTCAGCTCAATATCGTGGGCTTACAAATCCCAGACGCTGAAAATCTCAGTCAGCTCATTAATTATATACTGATATGAAAGTCTCAAGGGAGGTCTTAGGTCTGCTCTTCTGTTAAGGCTTAAACAACACATCTTTTGTGCCACTTTTTGGTACTAGTGGTTACTGAACTAAGGTAAATAAGAGTTACATGAATGAATCACACATGTTGTTGCGTGGATTGGTTTGTTGCTTTGTGTCTGCAGTTCATGTGGTCGACTGATATGTTTCTAAGAACTTCTTAGTCCTGTTGGTGTGACACTATAGAGTTCTTTCTAATTCACTTTCCAGTCTGTCATTACAAACACTTTTCCCCCTGTGGTGTCCCTGCTCAGTGATGCTTGCTTTATGTTCCCACAAAGTGCCTCTTCTTGCTCCTCACCTGCAGCTCTCAAAACAATTACACGGATCCATCAAAATAATCTCTGTGGTGGCAAATAGTCAGAGACAGATGGGCAGCCGTCTGCAAGGAACCATCTTTAAAAATTAATCTCAGCATCAAATCCTCTACATTTACTTGAGGGAGGGTGAGTGCCATGTCTCTGTGTTATTGTGTATGACATATGGTGATGTGCATGTCAGTCATTATCCTGTCATATATGTCACTCTCTATATGGGAAGGACATCTTATATATTGATGCCTTTATAAGTGCTTAAATAATGAAAGTTCCATACTGTCCCACAGAGGGTTAACTCACTGCCATACTATTAAAATTGTTCCTACAAAATACTAACTTATGTTCATTACTCCCAGACGGCAAATTAGCTTCACATATCAGTCTGTTTTATGATATGACATGAAGCGAGTGAGAACAATAATGCACCATGTCAGTCATCTTTAATACATTCCTGAAATCATAGAAACATTCTTATTTTAGAAAAGCAATATTGCAACATAGGTAAAACATGATATTTAACTATGTAGATGATACCGGAAATGTAGTATACGTTGATAAGCAAAGTTGTTGATTTAAACTATGTTTTCACAATCGGTGTTCACCAAATGCCTAGTTTTATGGACTACATAATCCCTTATGCTACCTATACTAATAAGTGCATGATTCCCTTTTGCTACTATATGCTTTCACTTGCCTCATCCAACAAATATCTTTATACCTTTCTCTTCAACTAAAACTTTCTTGACAGTCTCTACAAAGCCTCCTTTAATTTCATTACATTAAGCTGGTTTTGAGTCAAAACATCCGTACAAAAGGGTGAGGCGTGTTAAAGGTGCTTAATAAAAGTGTTGTATAGGACCCATCCAGTGCCTCCTCCCTTTTCTCCATCCCTGCACTCTGGGATTTATGGGAAAGCATGTTACAAAAATAAAAAATATTCCTAAAACAATACTCAACATTTCCTCAGTTGGGGGTCAGGTCCATACAGGTGCTGTTGGGTGGCAGGAGAGCAGGCATTCTGACAAGTTAGTTCTAGGAGTTTGCAAGTTGGACTTTCATTCAATGTGTGTGAGCTTGCTACTGCATGTTCGCAGTTTTAGCCATCTCACATGTATCCACTGCATAGGGAACATTTTATGGATAAGTGTATTTTCCACCATAAATCTGCACAAGGACAAGTAAGCACATTATAGGTATCCGTGCAGCTGGAGGCACTGATTCTTTAACTTCACTAATTGATGGGCACATTTTGTTGGGCAGCAAGCCTGCAGTCCCTCTCATTATATCAACCTAAAATTAATTGACCTAATCCAGCAATCCACTCTTGATGGAGCTATTGGACCCAACTTTGCAGCAGTCAACTCAACAATCACTGTATTCCTGAATAAGCATGCTGCTGTTCAAGTAATCTTAGTTGATTACTACTGAGAGGATTTCAGTTATGGGAACCTTAGTATATTGACATATCAGAGATTTTAAATGTTCAATGTAAATAGTTTGTTGATATGTCAATGTGATTTCTGTGTGTCTCTATAATTTCTGTTTTAACAATAGAGTAACTATTGGAGCTGTAACTATAATGCTTGTGAAGACAGGTGATTTGTACATGCTATACACTTCAGCACTCGCTTTGAGAGTGTGCGTGAACTGATTTGTGGCAGAGGTGGCATCCTACAACAGTCATTGAGCTCTTCAGTACAACTCAAACTACTGAAAATGTTTGTCTATGAAGATGGCGGGCGTACGTGCTTACTTTTGGTCATATGATGTATATGGTATCCATGTTAGAGAGTCTCCTATTAATCTACAAGAGGGTATATGCCACTATTTGCTTTTGTGGTCAGTCTCAAAAGGTAAGTTATTTTAGCTTATGCAGAAAAGGGGTATAAGTTAGGCTCCTCAAGAGGAAGTTTCTGCCCTTCAACTGATAGTAGATCCATGCAGATAACATACAGGATTTAAAATGACACTATGCAATGGACACATGCAAGGTCATATATAGGACAAGAATAAGAAGACACCCAGTTCAAAGATAGAGATTTACAAAATTCCAGTTCAGGGAGAAAAAAAAGGTAATTCAAGGCATATGCTGCTGAACTGTTTGATTTACTGTGTGGATATTGCTATGATTTGCCAACACAGCACCTGACAGTGTAAACAAGCCTGCGAAATGAATGAATGTTAATAATAAGATACTGCTCAGGTCACCACCTCGGGTACCAATTCACATGAAAAGGTTATCTTGTGTTAATCAGGAAATGTGATTGTATCTCTTACTGCAGTCAATTTATCTGATTTAGATGTTGCAGCTTCTCATTCCAGTTCTCCACTTAACAGAGGCTCAAGCTCTGAAGTGATTTTGATTTGTACTGTGTAACAGAATGAGTTATATAAGATATACAAACTGGAACAGAGTCAATTTCTAGTTCAAGGTATGAAAAGTGACCTAGGCAGCAACTACCATAGGTAGCAAGCCGGTTGAAGGTCCATTTCCATCATGACCAATGTTTTTTAATCAATACTGCTAATGCTGGGTTGAATGCATACATATTTACACAAGCTAAGTAAGAAAGGCATTACCTGTGGGCAGAGGCGTATCTACTGAAAATAGCGCCTATGGCAAGCACTGAAATTGCGCCCCTGTCCAAATATCTAAAACCCATTTACTAGCCCCTGCTGCCCATATATATATATATAAATATTAGTCCCTGCTGCCGATAGCAGGTATAGATCAACACACAAACCCAGATCAATTGAAATTCACTTATATTATTCAATATATATCCTCTCCCCCCTACCCACTATATACCCTCTCCCCCCCACCCACTATATACCCTCTCCCCCCCACCCACTATATACCCTCGTCCCCTACCCACCATATACCCTTATATACCCTCTCCCCCCTACCCACTATATACCCTCTCCCCCCTACCCACTATATATCCCCCCCACCCACTATATATCCTCTCCCCCTACCCACTATATATCCTCTCCCCCCTACCCACCATATACCCTCCCCCCCACCCACTATATACCCCCCCACCCACTATATATCCTCCCCACCCACTATATACCCTCCCCCCCACTATATACCCTCCTCCCCACCCACTATATACCCTCTCCCCCCTAGCCACTATATACCCTCTCCCCCCCTAGCCACTATATACCCTCCCCCCCTACCCACTATATACCCTTATATACCCTCTCCCCCCTACCCACTATATACCCTCTCCCCCTACCCACTATATACCCTCTCCCCCCCTACCCACTATATATCCTCTCCCCCTACCCACTATATATCCTCTCCCCCCCTACCCACTATATATCCTCTCCCCCCTACCCACTATATACCCTCTCCCCCCTACCCACTATATACCCTCTCCCCCCCTACCCACTATATACCCTCTCCCCCCACCCACTATATACCCTCCCCCCCCTAGCCACTATATACCCTCTTCCCCCTAGCCACTATATACCCCCTCCCCCCCCCGTAGTTCTCTCACCTTGAAGTCCAGCTACGGGAGCATGATGCTGCTGTCATCCTGCAACGCTCGCTGGTGCCCGCTGCTTCACTGCTGGGCGCCGAAATATGATGTCATATTACGGCGCTCAGCATGAAATGCCGGCGCCGGGACCGGGACGGAGGTAGAGGCCTCATGGAGGAGAATGAGGGACGCCGAGCGGTTGCTAGGCGTCCCTCTCTCTCCTCCGCATCAAAAAAAAAAAAAAAAAGACGGCGTTTGAAAGCCGCTCACGAGTCATAGGTGCCATACCCTAGATACGCCTCTGCCTGTGGGTATGTTGTGAAGGATTGGTCCATATTATGGTTTATTAGTTCTTATGAATTATTATATATCTTGTGAAACAGCTCATCGCAAGGGCTGGTACACTGTCATACAAGAAATGGCTGATCACGCAATTGAGAATTCCCTTTAGCCAAGTGTCACTGCTGACACCTGTAAGGATGTACCGTTACATTCTAAGGGGACTGAACAAGTTAAAGTCAAGACATTCAGTGCCAATAGTCGAAGCCTACCATGGTACTCAAACTTAATGTGAATTATATTTCAGTTTATATAATGAGAAGAAGACGCGGAAGAAGATGAGGAAGCGGAAGTAGCTGTCAGAGGCTGAAGTGAAGTGTCAGAGAAGGTAGGGAAACTTTTAGAAAGCATGAGCGAGAGAGTGAATGACAATCAGAGTGTGAGTGAATGTGGACCCATGAATTTCCATGAATTCAGAACTTTTTGCTTTGTTTTCATCCGATTTGAGGCTTTGTACGAATCACTAAATTTACCAAATGCATTCGTACAACTCCAAAAGCACAGGTCTAGTGTTCAGACTAATGGCTGACTGTATAGCATGGGAATTGCAGTTAGTGTGAAGTTCAGGCCACCACAACCCCAGTCTAGAACTACAACTCCCATAAAGTTCAGCCAGCAATATGGCTGATGAATATTATTGTAGATGCAGTCAACAAATGTTAGTGTTTGTACTGAAGACTGATTGTAGTCTCCCCAGATCCCAGTCTACGGTTACAGCTACAATTGCTGGCTCAACATCATGGGAGTTGCATTCCAGAAAAGTTAATGTTGTGTCGTGTATTGGAGCTGAGGTATTACATAAAAGAGAGTACTCAGAGGGCAGTAAAAAAGGGACATACAGTAAAGGGTTGAAACCAAAAAAGGACACTTGGTAGTTTTTCAGCAGTTGTGGTAACATTTGGCACCCAAAGTGCTGCTATTACATTTGCCTTGATGTTTAACTAACCAAATGGATGGCTGAGAATCATTACATGTGCGTTCCACAACAGCTGCAGTGTCATTCCCTAATGATATAACAACTAACCTTTGTCACTCCAGTTGTCCTCCCTTTCCCATGTTGCTTAACATACTCGACTGGCTGAGAGTCATGGCAGCTGGAGTTTTAATTAACCCTAGCTGCATTACATGTTTGAAATAAAACCACCTTATGCCTGCAGTCTGCAAACTGTGTCTCTGCCCAGACACTGTGTCTATGAAGAAGAAGCTACCATAGTGAAGGTGTGAAGAGCAGACCAAACACTGTGTTTAGTTAATCTTCTCTAAGATTTCTACTGTTTTTCCCTCCCCTGCCCCTGCTCCAGTGAGACCCAGGCGGGCCCGACCCACCTAGCCAGCATACGCATCAAACTCCTGCTACAGATGGAACACCATTGCAGACTTTGGCATTAAAAAAAGGGGTAGGTTATCAAATCTATCTGTAGAAAAAAGCACTCTATCTTTTGTTGTAACACTCTCCTTTAATACATAACAGAAAGAAAAAAAGTAATTATTTTAATAAGGTCTTTGTGACATTCTTTGCAGTAGATGGCTATTCACTACCTTAATCAAGGTCTTCCAGTTGAGCCACTCTTGGTGGTTCCAAGATACGGTTCAAGATTGTTGCTACAGCTTAAATATTTCGTAGCAGTTATCATATTTGAACGCCTTGTAATTCATATATAAAGACCATTTCTATAAACAGAAATCCTGGTGCAAAGTGTTAAAGATGAAGTAATAGGGTGGAACAATGTTATGATATGCATAAACATCTTAGCAAAAGACGATTTGTGAGTAATCACACCAGCGGTTTCACATGGTTTGTCCACCCACTGTTCTCCACACCTAAATGCAGCTTTTAGTATTACCCTTAGAGGGACAGCTTCCAGCTTGATCCATTACTAACACAAATATTTATTCTAATCATAATAACTGATTCTTTCCAAAGCTCCTATTAAATAAATGTACTTCTATGACTCACTAGGGATCGAAAAATATATGCATACTAATTGCATGAAGTGAAATGTTTGATTTCTGCTCAGTTTTGCACCTTCAAAAAAATTCTGCTTTATGCTCCACCAGAAATACTGACAGAAGAGCCTACAAGATCCAGATCATGCGTTGATAGAGCTGTTACAGATTATATTCTGTATTTACCTTAATTAGTCGCTGGAACAGCTGTGTCACGCTGAAACATCTGTCTGAGACACACAGAGCCCAATGCAAGCGAAACCTAGGTCTTTATTGACATGGGATTTAGGGATAATTTGAGGTTGAGTTTAATTATAGGACATTGATACTACAGGTGCAAATGATAGATTTATTCATGTTACCAGACATTGTTGAAATCCCAATTATTGACTGCATCTTATTATTGCATCAATCTGGGGGAGATTTACAGCTGAAATTAGTATTATCCTTAGAAGATGTACATTGAAGATGTATGAAAGTATTTCATGTTATTGTAACTCCAAAATACCATACCCCTTAAAAATTGGAGTGATTATTTAAGTTTTTACTGTATATATGTTTGAACTTTTTAACATTAAGGTACAGTTCTATAATTACTTTATATGATGCTATTTTCAGCTTTGTAAAAAATACCAATCACTGTTATTGCAGAAGAGAAAGATTCAATTGATTATGTTTGTGACAGACTCGCTGGTCTCCCTCAGACACTGCTTCCTCAGAATTGGAACCACGAAGAGTAGCTGTATATAGCAAATTACCCCCAATCACCAGACAACACCAATGTCGGAGTAAAACAGGAACTGGTTTATTGATAAACTAATCTCATCCTTTGGCTTTTAACTCCCTCTAGATTGTAAACTTGTTTGAGCAGGGCCCTCCTCACTAGTTATTTCTGTGATTCAAATTGTTATGTTATATACTACTTTTTATGTCCTGTCTACCCATTGTACAGCTGTACAGAATTTGTTGGTGCTATATAAAACAAAAAAAAATATTAATAATAAGAATTGAGCAACACACAGATTTATACACAGGACAAAATCAGATAAGAACATGATTAACTTAGAAACACAATACCTTACCTTATTAGCGATTAGAGGTGATTGGCCTCTGCAGTCCTATTTCAGTAACAATGCTCAAGTGTATATACAGTCATGTGAAAAAAGAAAGTACATCATCTTTGAATTCTATGGTTTTACATATCAGGACATAATAACAATCTGTTCCTTTGTAGGTCTAAAAAATAGGTAAATACAACCTCAGATGAACAACAACACATGACATATTACACCCTGCCATGATTTATTCCACAAAAACCTACATACATTCACTTCCCTAGGAATTAAGATGCTAAGTAACAGACAGGTTCTGCTAATCAATGTCTTGTTTAATTGATCACCAGCAAGTGTGACCACTTCTATAAAATCCAAAGTTGTAGCGGTTTGCTGTTCTGGGGCATTTAGGTGTGTCTGTAAACACAATGCTAAGGAGGAAAGACATGATCTTAGAGAAGCAACTGGGAAGGGTTATAATTGTTACCTTATTTCCATGCGCCTACCCAGAATTCCTTGTGGTTGTGGAAGCACCATGAGATTTCTGAGGGAAAACAAGCTTTCTGGCGTGTCTGTAGATGAGTGTTTAATAATACTTCTACTACCCCTTTAGAGCTTCCAAACATTCCCTTGTTATATTAGCTAGAAATAAAATCCCTGAAACACCGCTTGAGACAGCTGGTGAATAGGAGAAAGGTGTACATTGTTGCATCATCAACATTTTGTGTCGTAAGGTAGTCATGGCCGAGTGGTTAAGGCGATGAGCTAGAAATTCATTGGGGTCTCCCCGCGTAGGTTGGAATCCTGCCGACTACGTTGCATTTTATATTAGCTGGAAATACAATCCCTGAAATCTACCTTGAAACAGCTGGTGAATAGGGAAAGGTGTGCATTGGTGCATCATCAACACCCGTCACCGAAAGTAGTCGTGGCCAAGTGGTTAAGGCGATGGACTATAAATTGGTAGGGTACTCCCTGCGCAGGTTCAAACCCTGCCGACTACGTTGTATTTTATATTAGCTGGAAATACAATCACAGAAACCCTCCTCCAGACAGCTGGTGAATAGGGAAAGGTGTGCATTGGTGCATCATCAACACCCACCACTGTAAAGTAGTCGTGGCCAAGTGGTTAAGGCGTTGGACTAGCACT
Organism: Sceloporus occidentalis; assembly: GCA_023333645.1. NCBI lineage: Eukaryota > Metazoa > Chordata > Lepidosauria > Squamata > Phrynosomatidae > Sceloporus > Sceloporus occidentalis. The sequence goes on along the minus strand of JALMGF010000053.1, from coordinate 865,481 downwards.
CAATTGGGGTCTCCCCGCGCTGGTTGGAATCCTGCCGACTACGATGCATTTTATATTAGCTGGAAATACAATCCCTGAAATCCACATTGAGACAGATTGTGAATAGGGAAAGGTGTACATTGGTGCATCATCACATCCATCAATCATCGACATCCATCCATCAATGACATCTATACATCATCGACATGTAGTCGTGGCCGAGTGGTTAAGGCGATGGACTAGAAATCCATTGGGGTCTCCGCGCAGGTTCGAATCCTGCCGACTGCGTTGTATTTTATATTAGCTGGAAATACAATCCCTGAAATCCACTTTGAGACAGGTTGTGAATATGAAAAGGTGTGCATTGGTGCATCATCAACATCCGTCATCGGAAAGTAGTCATGGCCGAGTGGTTAAGGTGATGGACTAAAAATCAATTGGGGTCTCCCCACACAGTTTCGGATCGTGCCAACTTTGATGTGTTTTATATTAGCTGGAAATA